>JAGFMF010011861.1:8781975-8840940 GCA_019455555.1 Galemys pyrenaicus | reverse complement strand
GAGGGAGGGAGGGAGGGAGGGAGGGAGGGAGGGAGGAGGAAGATAGTATTGAACTCGAGAGAAAATAACAACTCAAAAGGGAAGGATATTTAGATGTGGTTCTACTTCTATTTAAGATCAAAGATCAGAGAGCACTCTACAAAAAGATTTTTATTGCCCTGCTTTGTTTTTTATTTAGCCAATCAGTTATTTCTTGCTTGCTCTCTGCATTCCTTCCTCATGTCTACAAATAGCTTGTACTAAATTGAACCATTCTGGAAAAGTCATTTAAAATATGACATGAGAAATATTTTGAAGGAGAAGACACTATGATTTCACAGAGAAGATGAGAAAACTTTTTTTTTAATTTCTGTCTGGCTCACAGGTCCCAGCAGGTGAAGTGCTTCTGAGGACATATCCCTCACTTCACCTGCTCCTGCCCAAGGGATGCTGACCCCACCTGCGCAGCACAGAAGTCCCATGTGGCTCTGTGATGAAAAATACAGTGTCTGCAAAATGAGAAAGATGGACTACAAATAAGTGTATGCTGGTCAGAGGCCTCAAAAGCCATCATGAAAAAATCTTGCTATACCTGAGGGACTTTGCACAGCACTTCCAAATTTCTGAGAGCATGAGTGACTTAATTAAAAGCCAAAACTTGATGAGGATGCTTTAGGTGGCTGTGTGGGAGGATCAGCTGAAGCAGGGGAAGCTGGAGAGCAGGCAGACACAGATAATCATTACAACTCTCCAGGCATAAACTTCACATCTGGGTTATTAAGTCTGGAAGAGTCCCTTCAATGGATTGATTTTGTGTTGCATTGCAGTTTGTTGCCTGAGGTCAAGAAGACCTTTCTCTTTTCCAAATTAGGCAAACTCTGATGGCTGAGACTTTCTTTTGAAACAATTCCAGAAGGTTTCTCGATGAAATGTAAATGATTGCTCATCACTTCCTCAGAGGCATTCTTATGAGGCCAGGAAGCCACAACAGTGGAGAAGGGGAAGAATCTCAGAAGGGCATCTGTGGTGCCAGCCCAGCAGGAGAGTTTTGAAGTGGATCATTTTCTCTCTCCTTTCTGATCCACTTCCTCCTCCGCCCACCCTTAGCTCCTACTAAAAATAAGCCCTCAACAAGGTTTTAAATTCCTCCTGTTTTTATATCTCAGCCTGAGTTGTCCTTGTGTCCTTCAGCGGTACACAGAATTCTGAGGTACTCCTGCAAGACTCCTGGTCTATACAATTACCCCATATAATAAAACACGTAGAATTATAGATAAAATTAACTCTGTGATTAGATGTCATTATATAAGAAAGATGAAGCTAAAAAAATAATGACTTCATATTCATCCAAAGGAATATGATCCTTTTGGGTCTGACCTGGAGATGGGCCCTGAAGGGGGTTGGGAAGGAAAGTACTCTTTAGCTAGTTTTGAAGAAACAAACAGCCATGTTCTGGAGAGGACCACATCTCAGGAAATAGCAGCCAGAGAGAAAGTAGATAATGTGGTCCTATAACCATAACTTATTATATTCTGCCAACAAGCACATGAATTCGGAAAGGACCCCAAGACTGAGAAGACAGCCAGTTGTCACCTGGATTCCAACCTGGTGAAACCCTAAGCAGAGAAGCTCACCATGCCACACCTGGACTTCTGACCTACAGAGCTGTGCAACAATATAGGTGTTTTCAATCATCCCATTTGTGACCATTTATCATATAGTGATATTGAAGTAAGATATACCACCCCCTACTTCATTTCACTGAATAGCCCCTACTCACCCACTGAGTTTCTGCTGGAGAAGCGTCTCATCCAGCTTCCTACCCCTTTCCCCCAGCCCTTGCCCAAACAGCCAGGGGAAGTGCCTCACCTTTGTTCTCCTAAAGGAGTGGTTCCCAGCAACCCCAAGAAAAAAATCGGGGGTCCATAATGACAAAGCTACTTTCATATTAATTAATGACATATTTGCCTTTGGCACTGTGTTGATATTTGTACTAGTGCACCAAGGCCGTGATGGTAAAAGTGCTGGAGGCTGGCATTAGTCAAGCCAGCGGCACAACATGCACAGCTCATCACTGTAGTCTGCACCGATACGGAAGGCAGCCACTGCCTGCACAGTGAAAAATGTTAATCTTGTTTCACATCAGTCATCAAGGACGATCTTTTTAACTACAAGTGACAGAGTAGATTGTACAAATTAGAATCTTCAAGTACATATCAAAGTTTGATAGCAGTGTTGAAAAAAATTGCATATCTGAACTGCAAGCTGAACTTGTTTTTTTCATGGAACACCATTTTTACTTGAAAGAATAATGACAAGATAAGGTTATTCAGACTTGAATATTTGGCAGACAATTTTCTCAAAATTGAGCCAAGTAAGCCTGTCACACAAAGGAAATAATTGACAGTATTTGTTGCCAATAATTAATTTAATCTTCCAAGCAAATTTAGAATTTTGGTAAATATGTATTGGTCATGGTGAATTTGATAGCTTCCCAACCCTTAAAGACATTCTAATCAGCAATTAGATTAAATCATGGATAATATTAATGATTTTTAAAACATTGTATGATGAAAATCATCAACATTTGAAATTTTCATATAACTTAGTGAAGCAGTATTTTCCAAATCAACAAGGAACTATGTTATACATGTATAAAAGATTAATTCAAAATGCCAAATAGACTGATAAAGTTCAATGCAAAACAGCACAAGAAATTCACTACTACTATCTCAGGTTCCACACTGCAAGTAATCTTTAAGAAACTACTAGTTGTTGAACTGTGCTGTATTATCAATACACAACTACCATAAAGGCTGCTAAAATACTGCTTCCTTTTCCATTCTCATATTTACATGAACCAGATTTGTTTTAAGTATATAAAAAAACCAATTTACCTTAATATATTTAATGCAGACAGATATAAGAATCCAGTTGGTATTCTAGTAATCCAGATATTAAAGATATTTTCAAAATTATACAATAAGGTCATACATGTGTCTATTTATTGGAAAAATAATGATTTTTATAGACCATTTCCAATGTTAATATACACTGGATTTATTAATTTTAAACTAATAAATAGTTTTAATGTCTCAGTTTTTATTTCTAATTGATAAAGTATGTAATTCATATACACCAAAGCTATGTGGAGTCCTCGTTAATTTTTAAGAGTGTGAAGGGACTCTCAGACCAAAGATTTAAGACTACTTACTGTCTTATATACCGATCTTGGTATCTCCATTATATTGAAATTACCTTTCTATGTTTGTATTCTGTTTGGACTGTGAATAACTGATACCTAATATTGACATTTGTTGGTATCACTGTATCCTAAATATCCAAGGACAGAATTTAGTATAGAGTATTCACTTAAACATTTGCTATGGAGCATCAAGTTCACTACCAAGAACACTGGAGAGTCAGAAGATGCACCTTAAAATAGGAAAACTATATATTCTAATTTCTATTTAGATGTTATAACAATAGAAGTACATTTCAAAATTTGTGAAAATAAAGTACCTCAAAACATCATTATATTTAACAGTCTCTAGAAAATGAACATATTTGAAAATTCTAGGTCACACAAATAGATAAATATTTACAACAAAGTTCTAATAAATTAAAATTATTTAAATAGTCATCTCTTCATTTTTTTCTCTGTTTAAATATACAAAATTGTATGTGATTTTTAAATTATGCAGACCAAAGCTCTTCTAGTATGCTGGGATATTGGAAGTATCCAACCTTGATAAAAATTAAAACTAAAATTCTGTAGTGAATAAATGCAATAATATAAGGGGGAAGATCATAATTTGAAATTATCCATAAATACTGAGCTTGAAATGGAATATTGAGAGTGTTGCTAGAGGGTAAGTCAAAACAACTACTTTTACAGTTGAAAGTGTTTGTCTTCTTAATATACTTTCTTTTCATTTTTGTGGTTGTTTTAAAAGATATCATTTTGTATTAAAGGAAATGATTTGGGATCTGTACCTGAACATAAGAATCATGTGTAAAGGGAATGAGTTCTGCTAAAAGAAGCCTGTTAAGGTGATATTTTGTTAGCTAAGTTATTTTTAATTATGACTATCTGATCCCTGAATTTATAGTAGTCTGAACTAGCCCATGAGCTCCAATAACTGCAACAGGTGTTTCCCAAGCCCCCAACTTGGGGTCACAGTCCAAAACAAGAGAACAGCAACTGGTGACTTGGCTTTACCAGCTGGATCCCTGACATGCAGCACCTTCAAATTCCTTCCTCTTGCTCAGAGAAAATACCTAGGTAGTCCTTCACCTGCTGCCTTCCCCAGCTGCTGGAGTCTGGCTCCCAGTTCCCCAACCAATATCTAGAGAATTCAGGAGCTGTTGCTTTCACTGTTCTCCAGAGAGGCCAATTGACTCTACTTTGAATTCTTCTCTCTTGATCACTCCAATTCTGTTTTTATTGTCCCAAAATTGATAAAAGAAAATGAAGTAAGAAAGGAGTTCTCTAGTATATCACAAAAAAATTCCAAATATACCTTTTTCCCCTCTGCTCATGTAGTCTTTTCTATTGTTTGTTTTTCTTTCTTTTTCTATAGTTTTCCTCTGTTTTGACTTCTTCATCAAAACAATCCAGCAATATAGCACCATGCTCTTAAACAAGGGGCTTGGATCCCAGTTTTAGTTAGTGAACTCCTAAGATTCACCACTGTTTTGAGCTGAATTGTGTCCTCTCCAAATCTGTATGTTGAAACCCTAATCTCCACTGTGATTTCATCTGGAGTTAGCCCTTTAAAGGAGTAACTAAATTTAAGTGAGATCATAACAGTGGAATTCTAATCTCTGATGAATCCTCTCAATCCTTGCACCTCTGACCTAGACTACAATTCTTGTATGAATAAATAAATACATACAATAAATATGGATAAATAAATATTTAAAAAAAAAAAGAGGAGGAAGAGAACCCAGAATATATGTGCCCAAGAAAGGTCATGAGGAGATCCAGCAAGAAGGTGGCCATCTTTATGCCAAGGAGAGGGGCCTCACCCGAAACTAATGTTGCAATGACCTAGAGATAATATAAGAAAAAGAAAAGTTCGGGGGAAAAAATCCTCAAATGTATAAACTTAAGGAAAGATAAGTCATAAAACAAGAACAGAATGCAATGAAAAAAGAACAATTAGTTACCCATCACTACAAAACAGATTATCACAAATTTAGTATATTAAAACAATACTCATTTATTATCTAATAATTTGTGATGGTAAGGAATCTGGATAAGGTTAAATTAGACCGTCTGTTTAGCTAAAATTAACAGGTAGATTGGGCAATGTATTCATGTGGAGGCTAGAGTGGGCAGAAATTCACTTCCAGCTCACATAGGTTTTCCTCACAAAGGAATTCATTTTTTGGGGCATAGGACTAAGGATCCTGATTTTGCCAGCTATCAGTGAGGATCACCCTCGATCCTAAAGGCTGCTCACCAGTAGTGGTGCCTCTCTTCAGTATTTTACAAATAAAGATTCTCCAACATAGTAGTCATTATGTCATGGAACTACTAAGTCTATAGTGTTGTCCAACAGCAAGAAAGAACATAATGTAGCACAATGTACTTCTAATTATAAGAAGCAATGATAGGCCCTGCACACACTCTATGGGAAGAGATTATAGAAAGAGATAATTCATGGGATAAACACCATAGAATCTGTCTGCCACACCTTTGGTAGACCACTTTTAGTGAGTTATTACTTTATATATATTTTTATATTTTATAAATGAGCTATTCTCTTAATAACTCAATGGAAATATTATTGAATATAGTTATTAAATACAAATTTTAAACTCCCATGTATATATCAAAACAATGTAAAATACAGAATAAAAGACAAGAGAGATTGAGTTTTGACATCTGAAGAACAAAATCATAGAAACCATTAAGGGTTTGCTTTGAATGAATGTAAGACTGGAAAAGAAGGGCTGTAGGAAGAAGGACATGGATAACTTGTAAAAATTAAAATGTGTTTTATGCATTCTAAGACCTTGGGGTTTGGTCAGTTACTAGTCATATGACCTTATACAAGATACTTTCCCTCTGAGAGTCTCAATTAACTCATCTATAATTGAAGATAATAGCAACCTATCATCACATCACTTGTAAGAATGAAAGGAAATAATATGGGATAAGCACTTAGCACAGGGACTGGTTCAGAGTGAACTCAACTAACCTTAGCACAATATACAATATTTCAGACTCTCATGCACTCTATAGAGTCTTCACTAGATGCCAAAGATTGCTCCTATCTCATACCTTTGCAATTTCTCACCTCAGGGTGATGACTACCTCTCCTCCCAAATTTTGGGGAATCAAGGGAAATTGCAGCTCCCAAGAGTTTTGCCTGATCAATGCTGGAAAATAGAACCATAAATGTGGACTGTTTGGAAGTAGATCTTTTGCCATTACTAAAAGACCTGCATGCATTAAGAAATGAAGGTAACACCCACTAGCCAGATTTTTCCTCCCTCTACACCCCCTACACAGACATATCTACTTGGGAATACTTTGTAGGCCTAAATGGAAGGGTGGTCATTGTACCTACCTATTATATATAAAAAAACATAAACAGTGGTTCAAATATATATTTTAAAACTAGGACAATAAGAGTAAACAGAGATAAAAAAAACTATATATCTAAAGGAGGTAAAAACACATCTGAAGACAAATTGAATCTGGGATATTTTGTTTATTGTAATTTTGGTTTATTATAATTTTTGTTTATTGTAACTTTTGTAGTTAACATTACATTCTATTGAAATGGACATATATTCTATTGAAAATGGAAATACTTATTTCCCTTATCATTCTTAGCCTGTACACCCCTTCTTTTTTACTTTAAGTTCTGCATTTACTCAGAAAATTGGTTCCCTAGTGGTGGTACCAGACAGCAGCCAGGTCATAATCCTCAGACTAGTCTGCTACAAGTAGGGACCCTGCCTTGACGATCCCTCATCACAGTGTATCCACGGGACATTTTAAAATGTGCTTATAGTTTTCATGTCTCTCCTCCACTGAGCACTGTTTTTTAATTCTATTTTTTTTAAGTAAAATAAGTAAATTGTAAAAACAGTACAGGAAGGAATAGTAAGGAAGAGTAAGAAATTTCTCATTAAAGGTTGAAATCACTGCTAACAATTTCTAGTGGTACACAGAAATTGTCAGCATAAGACAGACAGTGATGAAACGCCAAATGATTAACATGTACTAACACTAGAATAAAAACTGAACTTACATATAGAAATTTTATCTGTAACTTCTAGTACTTTTGTTTCTCATGTGTTGTTTTTAAGTCTTTTTTTTAATTACTCAGGTCTAAAATGAAGTATCTTTATATACATACATACATATATAATATATATGGGTAAACACTAGCCATTTTCTTTTCTGGTTAGAAAAATTCAATAAAAACTTACTGGTAGTTCAGGAAAGTCTGGTGATTAAAAACCTTCACTGAAATCATTTGCTATTATTTCAGATATCAAAAACCTTGGAGGAAAATTTCCCTAAGTCATATCATACCAGGATATAAATAGCCCTACAGTAAATAATAATAATAATAACATCAACCATAGGACACAAAATTATTGAGTTGAAAGTGCTGAAATTCATCCCTATTTGCTGGGAATTTGAAGAAATACTTTGATATTCACTAAATGTGAGTTATTTTTATTATAAATGTAGTCAATAATATATATCCTATTTATACCATAGTTAAAAAAGCATTAAATAAGAGATTAAATTTTAAAGTTATTTCAAAGCCAAAGATTGTTGTTTTTGTTATTAATTTTAAACTTTTAATGGTTTATTTTCACTTCCACAATTAAATTTTTCCCCAAGGAGAACAATGTTGGTAGACCATGTAAAACCTTTTCTGTATCAGTCAATAATCCTATCCCAAAAGAGACCAAAACAAACAAATATGACAAGTATTAATTTCCACCTGACTTCTATTTGAGAGAGGTTAATATATAATCTGCTTAGAAACACCTGACTCTAATGGATGTTTATAATGCTCAGTCATAATTTAAAAACCTTGTCATACGAACTCATTTGTAGCAGATGATTATGAAAAGAATACACTGGTTCTTAATATCATATTTTAAATTGATAGTTTTATTATGCAGTAAATTCAACATTTACTACATCAATTCACATTCAACTTGTCTGACAGAATGGCCAAACAGGTTGTACCACTACAAGTAAAAATAAGGTCACCTTTATAAAGCATTTTTTGAGTCACTGGCCTTGTCAAAATCATAAAATAATGTCTAAAACAAATGTTCCTAATGCTAACATTTGGCCAGTAGTCCCTTTCAT
Organism: Galemys pyrenaicus; assembly: GCA_019455555.1. Classification (NCBI taxonomy): domain Eukaryota; kingdom Metazoa; phylum Chordata; class Mammalia; order Eulipotyphla; family Talpidae; genus Galemys; species Galemys pyrenaicus. The sequence continues at coordinate 8,832,605 of JAGFMF010011861.1, read as the reverse complement.
CATGATTAATAAGTAAGCACGTGGTGGTGTCCAAATTCTGAATCATAAGTTAAATAGAAAACAGTAACATCACAGAATTCTTAACAGGTTACCAGAATCCCTCACCCTTTCTTCACTTTTCAGTGATTTCCCATAAGACTATGTATCATGTTGAATAGCACAGTACTAAAAGTACACTTCTGGAATGGAAATGTAGCAACAATTTGAGTAGATGCAGTCAATTATCAGTTTATTTGCCATTGGGAGGCAATATACATAGAAGGCTGTAAAAATTACTGTAATTTCAGGGCCTCCCTGGTGGCACAAGGGGTTGAGCGCCACACAGTAGGGCTTCCACAGCCACTGAGAGTTCTATCCCTGGCCAGAGAGGGGACCCACATGGCACTGGTGGACCTCTCCTGCCTCACCAGCTGCTCTCCTCAGCAGTGTATTTTGGTTGATCTGCCTGTTCTGCTCCCCCTCTGTCTCTGGTAAATCCTCTCTCCCCTCCCCTATGTGCTTCTGGCCTCTACCCCAGCTATTGAATGCATAAATAAATAAAAATATTTTTAAAAAAAGACCCCCATGGTGGTTTAAAAAAATTACTATAATTTCAGGCTTCTATTAAGTCTATTCATCACCACCATGATCTTCTTAAAAAAAAAAAGTCAACAAACAGATTAACTTTTCTATGTTCTATGCAAAATGACAATCAGAAAATGTCATCACTGTAGAATTACTAAAATATTCAAGGAGTCAGTCCTGGATCCTATTTCCATTCCTTTGAACAGAGTTAGATTAGCTGACACATGTTAGTTGTGACCAAGCGATGAAGGACTAAATTCCAAGCATCTTTGTCCCCTCAAAACTTGTCAAAACAAAACCTCAATAATGTGACTTAACTTTGATTTTGAACAGCGATAGATGCCATTCTTTCTTTGGAAAGAGATATGGGAAGAGGAAACGCTGAAAGTCGTGGTCTGAATGTGGGGATTAAGAGATGAGGGTGAGAGATTTTCTATCTTTCTCTCAGTCTTTCTCCTTCATGCAAGGGTGGTACTGTGAAAGTAACAAACAGGGTGCCATTTGAGGACCATTCCCCTCACACAAAAGACTGTTGTCAAATGCCTCCTCTCCACCCCAGAAGCAAACAGTGGAGCTGGAGTTTGCAACCGGATGCCCATCAACAGGTAAACCACTTATTCACCATCACATGTCTAGAAGGGAGAAGATGAACCGTGGGGAGAGGGAGGCGAGCACAAATGCTGCCATTTTGGCATCTACTTCCCTATCAAACAAGCAGGAACATGAGACCTTTTTCTGACACACTTGAAGACATTGTGAAATTATTAAAAAAACAGAGCAGAAAATGTGCCCAGCTATATTCTGAGTTGGTGAAGAGTTCACCCAACAATCACCAAAGAAAGCTAGTGAGGTCTGAGATGATAGCAAGCTTCTCCCTCAGACCCAGGAGGCAGAGTCTTTATGGAAAGAAACAGGCAGATTTATTATCCTCTTTTTCTGCAAGAGCTTTATAAATGTCAGAAGAACCGAGGGAAGGGTTAAGGAGGTAGAAATTCAGTATTTGAGTTCTTCATCTGAGAGTGTTGCCTCTCACAAGCAGAGCCCAGCAAAGCAGCAGGGAGGCTGGAGCGGGGAGGGGGGTGAATGTAGACACAGCACAGGGGAGGGGAGGTTGCATGACCAGAGCCACTTACATGGTAAAGTGTTGTACTTCAGAAGGACTGAGAGGAAGCTAGATCACAGCTAGCCAGAATGAAGGCAGGAGAGAAGACCCAGCAACCCCCAATCTTTGTAACCGAGCATAAAATTATAACTATCTCTCTAAATGAGACTGGTCAGTGAATATTAAAAGTTATGACTTCAAAGGGGTCAGGAAGTTGTAAGCTCATGTTGACGAAAGTAATTACAGAACTAATTCCACTGTGTCACTGAAAATGCCTTCAGTTTGGTAACCTATTGATGTGGCAAGAACTGCAATGGGTGAAAACAAATGCAAGCTTCCTCTTTCTTTAATTTACTTTGGTCAGAATTCTTCCTTTGTTAAATCACAGGATTTCACCAATGATAGTCAACGTAATAAACAGACAAGCAGCCTAGGCTGTAACTATACTTCGGAAGTATGTGGACTAGACACAGAAGACTAGTTAACACAAATAAAATAGATTATTGGTAAAGACTACCTTAGATCTGTGGGTCTTACCTGCTGCTGTATGGAGTTTTTCAAAACTACACATGTCCAATTTTTACCTCATTTATCCACTTAGCTCATTTACCTAGGACCAGATTGATTCATGCTGATAAGTTCTTTCATTCAAAAGATATTTATTGAAAATTTGTTGTCAAGTATATCAGCATAAAGCAGTTAATAACACAGTAAACTCAACCTTCATGGAAATCATATCTACTATGTAATATGTACAATAAATAAGATAAATATATAACAAGTTGGATAGTCTAAAGTGCTAAGCAGAAAAAGTAAGTAAAAAAGAACACAAAGTTTAGGTTGGGAAAGTGATATTTTAGCTAAGAAATAAAAGAAAGTAAAAAGTCAACCAAGCAGAAGTCTGAATTATAAGGCATTATAAGCAGGTGGATCAGCTTGAACAAATATAGGATAAGAATGCATCCAGTCTTTGTCAAGGAAAAATGAGGAGAAAGAGTGAGCAGAATTGAAGGAGAGCAGAGGCAGATAACAGGAAATAAAGGCATAAAAATAATGAGGGATACTATAGGCGAAAGCTAGGAGTAGAGGAAGATCTCGCCACCTTACAGCAGCACTGTGACTGCTCTGCTAAAACCTGACTGAAAGGGAGCTGCAGAAAAAAAACAGAGTTTCCTTCAAAATCTATCAAAATAATCCAAGCTATAGTGGCTTGAACTAGGAGGGGAGCTGTGAGACAGTGGAACATGGTCAGACTAAGGCAGAGCCAACAGAATTTGATGGTGACCTGGAGAGAGAAGTGTGAGGAAGAGAAGAGAGTCAAGGTGTTTACTCTGAATCACTTTTACTTTTTATTAGGATGGAGAAAACTAGGAACAGGATAAGGGAAAAAAAACATGAAGAGCCCAGTTTCAGATATGCTGTCTTATTAAAATCCAAATGGAAATGTCAAGCAGACAGTTGGAGTAGAGCTCAGGAACGTGTCTGTGCTGAAAACATAAACTTTGGCTTTATCGACATATGGATGGTATTTCAAGCCTTCACTCTGGTGGCATCTCCAAGGGACCGAATTAGCTAGAGAAAAGGCAGTGCAAGGACTAAGCTTCTGGCTAGTCCTTAGATTAGATTTCAAGCCTCTGCCATAGATAGGGTATTTCTGGGTTTCTGGAAAAATAATTATCAGTCTCCCATTAAAAGAAGGCTGCTAGCAAGCTGACACCACTGGTGACATGACTGGATTCCAAATTACAACAAAATTCTTACCATGCAGTTCTGTGAAAAGGGATAATTCTTGGAGAACCTTAAGGCATACCCTGATGCCAGCCAGTCAGCATTTCAAATCACCTTCTTGTATGAAACTATGGAAATATACACCTGGTCTTCCAAGCCAGTTCACCCTGCAACTCCTGGCCTCCTCAGTTGACTTCTTTCCAGCACTTATTCTGTACCTTTTGGTCAAGTCCATTGCTTTCCTGAGAACTCCTAATTGGTGTTTCACCATCTACTATGAAACATGGCTTCCAGCAAAAAGACAGAAAGCCTTTGACAGTGTTATACCAGAGTCTCACTGTATCAGCAGAAAAGATCAAAAGCTCTGGTGGATGCAGTTAGAATACAAGTGGCTGTCTGTCTTGTTAAGCATTCAAACACTTCATGCATTTTCAAGGAAATTAAGAACTAGATTGTGCCCTCAGTCTGTGCATGTTATTTTTGTTTATATCACCCAAAGCTGTTTACCCATACCAGTCAGGAGTTTCAAACCAACAAATAGAACTGTGAAAAGATTAAAATGCTTGGAGGTGGAAAAAAGTTGCAAAATATGTCCTAGTATACTTGGATAGATTGTAAAGTTGCTTGGCATTAGAGAGGAGATGAGGCAGCATCTAGGAAGGGATGGTGCCTGAGGAGAGGGTGGAGGCTGGCTGCAGTAGATAGTGCACATTTTTTAATTGCATGCAAACTCTGTGGGTGAGTAGGAAGGGAACACGCAGATCATCATATGGAAAACTCATCTCCCACAATAAGAATAATGAAGATTTACATGATGCTTATTATGTGCCAGAGTCTGAACGTCATAATAATTTACTACATTCACATGATCTTCTCTATTTAAGGCACATTTGTGGCTATCTATACATGTGCATGCACACACAGGTGCACACATACACAGCTATAAATATATATGGTGCATTCTAAATTCTATTGCTATTTTCATTTAAAGAGATGCAGAGAAGTGACCTGCCCAAGAATTCACAGCTGGTGAACACGCCTCATCTTGACATACAGTAAAGTCCTCTGAAAACTGGCCCTACTTACCCTCACTTCTTGGATTTCTAACAACACACACCATAGTGAACTTGACCTGGCCCAGGCACATTAGTTCTTCCAACAGTGTCTGCACATGTTACTGTGCAGGAAGGAACATGTCCCCCAAGCCAGGCGGGTCAGTTGCTATTCACTGTTAGGACTCAACACAAAGGTCCCTTCTCTGGGCAGTCTCTCCCAACGCTGCCTGCCTGTGAGGTCTTGGAGCGTCCACACTGGTTCCCATAACCTATCCCTCCTCTGGGACAGCCCTAGTCCTGGGGCATTGATTTCTCTCTTGGTAAGTGTGTCCTTCTCGCCTGAATGTGAGTTTTTAAAAAGACAATACCCACACACCTCTGTATTCCTAACACCGAACAAAGCACTGAAAACACAACAGGTACTTAATAATTGTTTGGCAATGAATAAAATATATTTAAGTTTTATAGACTCCTTTATCAAATGACCAGAATCCTAGATTTGATGTTGTATTCTATTCTCTAAGGGGAAAAATTTCAAATGCAATTTGGGAGTAGATAGTATGTAAATTATAACCCTGAAAATGAATACATTGGATAGACTGGGTCTTAAAAAAAAAGCCAACCAATTAATCTATGAAAGGAGCAAGAGTCCAGATCTAAATGTATAAAATGACATACAAGGAGCATGGGCAAATCTCAGAATGTCTTTCCACCTTTGTGGTCATATTTCAAGTCTGAGACAACTCAGCAACCTCTCCTAGCTCCAATTCCTTTCCCTAAAAGCCACGCTGTGCTGCATGCATGTGAGCATTCAAAATGGAGGGTAAATATTGGCCAGGAACAGATTTTTTTTTTCTTTCTGCTCACTGGGGTTGCAGTAAAGAGGCCCCTATGTACACTTCAATTATTTTAGTGACTAATATTGTCTGATATCTAATCACCAATGAAATATCAACATAGTGTTCTAAGGAAGGAAAAATAACACTGTGTTCCCTATTCTAAGTTATTCTCATCTAGATGACTTCTCTTTTATATATATATATATTTATATATATATATATATATATATATATAAAAGGAGCAGGTTTATTAGGGAAAGGGACAGAAGAGTAAAGGACACTTGCATAGACACAAACAGGCAGGAAGAGCTGCCCTGAAAGTGACAGGTTTGCTGAGAGGCCTGCATGGTTGCAGGTGGGAGATCTTGAGGAGAGCTGCTTCTGCAGAGAGGTCAGTGAAGAGAAGCCCAGGAATGGTGCAGGCCACAGGCAGGCAGGAGGCTGCTGCCCTGCAGAGGAGAGTTGGTGAAAAGAAGCACCTGCATAGGCACAGGTGGGCAGAAGGACGGCCGCCTAGATGATCTGAAATTCCATTTAAATTTGAAAAATTTTGGCTCTTACATTTAAATGATTTCCTAGTGTTTTGTTTTAATCTTCAAAGTTAATTTGGACGCTACGTGAAACTTATAAATTGCTTTGGCATATTTTATTGAGCACTTCTGCCCAGGGTTCTGCCTCAAAAGTACTATATGCCATGTGAACATAAGTGAGAAAGTGACTACATGTGCTTGAAGCAAAAGCGGAGTCACTTAACCCATGACCTCTCACTTTCCAGAGATGACTATATAGAGGAATGAAAATGCATTAAAATTGGGCCAGGATGTTTTATCTATGCAACTGGTATGTCATCCTTAAACATTTAGTTGTTTCAATCAATGATTCTTGATGCCAGGTTATTCAGCAAGTAACTGCCTTAGACAGATGTGAACTGCAAGGAAAAACTGTTAGCAAGTAAGCAAGTATTACAGCTATCAAATATCCCTAATATGTATCTTCACAGTTAATGGCTTCTTTCTTGCTTCTTAAGATCATAAATCCTGAAGTGATCATCATTTTATTTAAACTAATATTCATATTTTTCATTTAATCTAAATATTTTGCACAAATTATTTTTTAGGTCAGAAAGATATAAGGCACTGAATCAGGAACAGACACTAATAAGATACTCAAGAACTCAAATAAATGAAATGTAATATACCATCCAAGACTTACAAATCACTCAGAAAAGCCCAAATTTTTAGAACTGCTATTGGATGAAATTTTACATCTATGCAAAAAAGTTTTCAAATGGAAACATTTTTCTTCTGTGGGTGCCATGAAGCAGCTGTTCATGTAAGGAAAAGGCGATTTAGAAAAGTGATGTGAAGCTTTGATTAAAGCCCGTCTGCTTTTTTCCACTGTTTCTGACTATTAAACACAGTTTGTATTATTAACATTATACTTGGAAAAGGAATTGCCTTCAGGTTTTGCTTGTTGGGATACAAGCCTGCTCTTTGCTACATTGCCTTCTTTTTATACTTTTCTAATCAGTCTCAAGTTAGATTAAAATTTAAAAAAAACTAAGACGAAAATATTATAAACCAATAAGGAAATCAATATTATTAAATAAATGATCTCTGATGTTCAAGTAATTGATTAAGTCATTTGGACAATAAATTAAAATTAGAGGCTCCCCTTGTCCCAAAAATGTAACTAAATTAAAAAAAAATCAGATCATATTTCCCAAAATGAGTTCTGAGGAATTCTATCTTAAGTGCTCAGGAAAATAAAAAGGACTTATTGACTAAACAAGTCTGATTACATCCTTCCTATGTCTGTCCTCTAAAGAAAATAATATACATATGCAAGTTAAGTGCTCTGAGAAGTTCTGAAATTTTTACATCAGCTTAATGAATAGAATAATCTTGTGTTCATGAACTTTTTGATCACAGAAATCTTCTGTCTCTCACCTTTTAAATTTCATAGAACTAGGCACTTTGGGGAATCAAAGGCACTTTGGGGAAAGTCTACATCAAAATATTAAATAAAGAGAAATCAAAAGAACTAGATAAAAATGTTGGTAAATCATTTTTGGAAAATTTTATGTAGGATTTCTGACAAGTTAAAAACCACAAAGAAAAAGGCCACTGATTTGAAAACATAAAAATTAACATTACCATTACCACACATTAAAAGATTTTATAAACAAAAGCAAATGATTAACTAGACATGAGTATTCACAAAATTTTGGCAAAGGGTCAATATCCTTAATGTAGAAAGAGCATTAAAATCAATGTTACATAGACTAGAAAAAATGAGAAATACTAAAATTCACAGAACAAGAAATATAAATAGCCATTATACATGAGAGAAGGTTGGATCTTACTAATATTTAACAAATGCAAGATAAACAAGATGTCAGTGTTCTTTTTATCAAATTGGCAGCAACTTTGAAAAATATTATTCTTGGGGCCTCCCTGGTGGCCCAGGGATTAAAATCTCAGCAACATCAAGCTCACTGTGTCATGAGTTCAATTCCCAGCCAGGGAGATAACCCACCTGCTGCTCCCCTCAGCAGTGTATTTCAGTAGATCCACTTGTTCTGCTCCCCTTTCTGTCTCTGGTGAATCCTCTCACTGCTCCTCCCTCTCCCCGCACACACACATCTCTGGCCTACATCCCAGTTCTCGTATGCATAGATAAATTTTTTTTAAATAAATCTTTAAAAATATTCTTTAATATTGACATACAGAGTTTGGGGTAATTTCTTGCCCTCTCCTTTTAAGAATGTAAATTGGACAATTTTTCAGAAATGTCATGTCATATCTTTTGCACATTATTTCCACTCCAAGGACCACATTCTACAGATTTATGTACATATTGTTTACCAGATTAATTATTATAATGGAAAAATATAAAACTCTATAAATAGCTGACATTAGAACATTATTAGTTTAACTATTATAGTGGAAAGTACTCCACGATGCTCTGAAAAAAGCTTCCCACATAGTAATATGAAAATACACACAATATATATTCAATGGGAAAAACAGAATCATTAATTATATGTCAACTGTATTTCAATAATTATATAAATATATGTATAGACAAAAATGAATGTAAATAAAGTCCACACACAGTAACAATTCTCTGTGGATGGCATATCAGGTGGTTTTTCTAAATGCTCTCCAACAAAGGAAAGAATAGTTGCCGCTGCCTTGCAAACAAATGATTTGACTTCTATTAATCTTCTAGGAATTACCTCTAATTAGCACATTGTTTAATAATAAACAGGTGGTAGTAAAGCACCTTTCAAGAACCATTTAGTAGCATTTTAACTTGCTAACTCTATTCCCTAAAATAACTCTTTTTTTCATATTCTAGGCAAAGATAAACTGCACTGTGATATAAACATCTTACCACAAAGATAGCTGGTTAGCGACCAGATATTTCAGTTTCTTTGCTATGAAAAAAAATTAAAAATAAAAGCAGACAATTGAAGATCTAACTAATGCATGTTCTTTCAAATGACAAAGTATCTTGAAACGTTTCTTGATTTTGCTTTTCTCAGGCACAAAACAGAAAGATAGCTCCTCATAAATTATTTGAAAGAAGAGCTGGGGAAAGTGGCAGTTGTTGGGAACTCAAAAATGTAAAAAAAAATGCAGCTGTCTGTATTGAATTGCTACGGGCCGCTACACGTGTTATTTCACTAACACTTCCCCAATGATCTGATTTAGCAGCTCATTACTGAGTGTCAATAATTACATTCACAACTAGCAAAACTGAAGTCTGGAACAACTATATTAGAAAGACAGATATTGATCCACTAGCAGTGTGTACGAAGATTCTGGCATATCCTCATTTTCAAGCACAAAATTCGTATTCATATTTCATCATTGCTTCCCTGAAATATCTTTTTTAAAAAAGAGAGAAACTGAAACAGGGAGAAGAGGAGTGTCTGAGGCCAGAGAGCCCCCCAAAAGCCCCAAGAGGCCAAAAGGCCACAAAACAGAATCAAGGGCTATAGCAACAGGGGCTATAGCCTAACTGAGCACTGTCTAGTCTATAGGTTCTCACCCACACGCACAACTGCAAGAGACCTCAGGCTACAGGAACAACAACAGTGGGGTTTATTTACAAATGGGGAAACAAAAACACTTACTCATCCACAAGAGGCTGGCTGCTTCCTCCAGACAGCATCCGTGAGGGTGGTCACCAGTCACCAGGAGTGCTGGGCAGCACTGGTCAGTAGCAATGACCACTACGGGCCTGCAGAGGCGATGTTTAGGAACACACAGTGTTACAGCTCTTGTGAGTTATTGGTTTATACCACCAATGAACAGCTCTTTAAGACACCAGGCCCAGGGTCTTTGGTGCTCCTTCCAGTCAGTGTCAGAGACAGGACCAAGGCCCAGTCTCTACAGAGTCCTTCAGTCACTCTCTCCTCTTCTGAGGGCAGCTGCCAAAGGCTTCCCTCCTATCTTAAGAGGCTGGAACCCTCTTCTCCTCTTCAGGGCTCTCCTCTTCCTCTGCAGGGGTTCTTCTTCTCCCATTTCTCTGGACCCTTTCTTCCTCTAGGCTGCTGCTTCTTCTCTGTCTGCATCTCTGATGCCTGATGAGCCACTCCAAATGAGTGCTCCAAGCTTCCTTCGACTTCAAGGTGCCCCTCCCACAGTCTGATTGGCCCCTTTTTCAGTCGTCTGATTGGTCCATTTTTCAATCCTGCACCTGATTAGTCTGTTCCATAATTCAGGAAGTATAATCTACAAAAGTACTCTGCCACCACTAACTTGTGGTGCGAGGTGGAGTCCTGGCAATGAAGCATCAATCAACCCACAGCTCACACCCAATTAGTCCATTCCAAGATGCCGGCAGTACACTGCTACATAAAAGGTTTCTGAGGAACTACTGCCACAACTAACTTGCAGGGGAGCAAGAGACCACTCACTCCTCTTGCCAGCTGCAGCCCAGTAACAGAACTATACTTTCAGAGCCTTGAAAGTAACTCATAATTGCTGTGTTTACCACCCATATTTATTATTATCCTTAAGATCAGACAGCAATAGTGTTCTACATATGTTTCTTATTACCACCAAGTCATTTTGGAGTGATGAGGTTTTCAAACTCATTCTAATATTATAATACAGTTTCATCCCATTTTAAATTTAGATCTTGTCAACAGATTAAAAAAAGGTTGCTATTTACATTACAAAAAGATTCGTCTCTTTATCAAAGGGTTCATTGCAAGATTCATATAAAGGGTGAGCTCTTCTATTACATTTAAAATACCTCATTTTAGAACAATTTAATCTGCCTGTAGCTTTTCAGTAATAAAGGCAGAGAATCAATATATTGTTTTTTTCTCACCTCAATTCTTTTTTTTTATTAATATAAAATATTTTAAAATTTACATATACTTGCCATAAATTGTAATCCCCATGTATTCCCCATCACCATCTTACCAGTGCACCATCACCTCAGTCCCTCGTGTCCCCATCTTCCCTCAACACTCCCTCTCCCCTCCCCACCAGGTGTCCCCAGTCTGTCCTTGTGTCCTCATTTTTGGTTTCTGTGTCTTTATTGCTGTTATTGTTATTATTATTGTTCTTATTCCTTTACTGAGAATCAATATATTGTGCTTGTCTCATTACAATGGCAAAACTTTACAGAGCAAAACACTACTCAGCTTTACTTCAATAAATCATAGGAAGACAAACCCAGCCAAGAAGAAACACAGAGGTGATAAGCAAAAAGGACAAAATAAGCTAAGAAGTATTAAGATGATGTCTTTGAAAAATAGTAATTCTCAAATATCTTGTTATAGTGAATACTCGGACAAACCAAGTTTTGTTCATATGTGTATGTGATTAATCTCCTCCTGAAAGATTTTTGAGGTGAGAAGCTCCAATTGTCTGTCTTTGCCTAGCAATGAGCCCCAAATAGAGCAGACCTCAATAAATATTTGTTGAATGAATAAGTGACACCAAAAAAAACATTTGATGAATTTCCACTAAATTGAAACTTCATTTTGATATTACCAGGAAATAATTATCGATAAGAGATGTCAAGGGTATTAAATCCTGCCTTGTTCAACCTCTTAATACAAACAAAACAAAACAGCAATGCAATGAACCAGTTGTTTATGTTCAGTAGTAGTTAAGACCAAAGGAAAGCAGAATATGTCACCCATTTGGGCATAATGATTATTCTGAATTAAAGTTACTTGAGAAATGGCTGCTACAGGAGAAACTCTGACCCTCCTTTGCTCTCAGGAAAGGAGGGATTATACTGCCTGCTTAAAAGATTCCCTTTCTGTAGCAGGAGTAAGGGAGATCTCCTTATCACCAGAGGTAGGTAATGTGGAACCAAGTCTCCATAATCAAGCCTTTTACTTCTATAACACTGTAATCCCCAGGGAAAGAGGAGGTTCCAGGTTCCCTGCCCCGCTTTAAGGAAGGGTGGAGTTGGTCAGTGAGGTGAAGCTAGAAAAGACTGGGAAAAGGAGAGAAAGAAGAATGCGGAGAAAGATGGAAGAAAAAGAAGACTGCAGGAGGCACATAGGGCAGACAGACAATGTGAAGAAGAAGCATGCTTGATTCTTGGCCTTAGACTTGGGGGACATGGAAGAAGACACTTGATTAGATAGAGATGTGGGTGAGAGACTTATGAGGATGCTGACAATCTTGATCTTGCTCTTTTCCTTCTAGATTTGTCTGGCCTCTTCTACCCCTTTCCTATGGGTCCCCACCACAAGGAGCCTTAGACTTGTGGCAAGCTCTTAGGTCTCAGAGGTCCTGTTTTGAGCCAACCCTGTTTGGCTGGGCATTTGCCCATGAGGGGATGGGTAACTCTGGCTGCTTCATTTGGAAACTATTAATATTTCTCTTTCTCTGCTCTCTATTACATACTAATTAATTATGTTAAAGTTCTTTTCTGTTAAAGGTCCTAAGCCCTGGAACCTGTTTCATCTTGATGTGGTGGATGGTAGAACCATTTAGATCAGGCAGGTTTGGGAGTCCCAGAGTTCCCCTCACCCTGCCCACAACACTTCCTCACTAGTTACTGCCCCAAGCCCAAACTTCTTGGTCTTGTCAACTCTGCACAACTGTATTGTTTCTCTGTCTAGAAGGTATAAACTTCCTTGTTTTGGTCACGTCTCGATGCCTCATATCTCTGAGGACCCCAAATATGCAAACTGTGTTTTTCTCCTGTTAATTTGTAATGTATTCCAAGGAGTGTTCCAAACAAGAATGTAGAGAAGAAGGAAAATTCTATATGTCCCCTACAGGACTAACATGGCAGCATCTATGACTACCAATACATCTAAAGTGACAGATTCCATCCAAAACCCCCTTTTCAGAAGGCACACAGCCACACCTTGACTTGATACTTTCAGCTCTACTACCCATCCCACAGCCAGACAAGAACCAAAGCCTTTCTGTGAAGGTCCCTCCTACTGACTTGACAACACTTTTCGCAAACAGCACTCCCAGTCAGTCTGTGCCTCTCCTGTCCATCACTTGCCTGCAGGCCTCTCAGAGAAGCAAAGATATAGCAAACAGCAAAAGGGTACTGCTTTCTGTTTGGTGATCTGTTCAGACTTGGCAGAAGCTGCTGTTAATGCAGAGAACCTGGAAAGAGATAAAAGGAGATTTATGTCCTCATATCCAAAGGTTGTTGTCCTATCCTGCGCACCTGGAAGGTGATGGCAACAGATTTGGTAGCAACCACATCTTCAGATTCCATAGGCAAATGACCATTATTTTCGGTAACAGAGGGCACAGATCAAGAGGATAACAAAATGCAGCTAATCGTAAAGCCAGTGTTAACCAGAAGTTACTACTTCACTGCCTCCAAATCTTGGACTAGAGCAACTCAGCATGAAGCTAAATTTCATCCCTTCAATGTCAGCTTATTTTCACTCTTCCAACCTGCCAGCCTTCCATTTTCTCCTGCCACTCACCCCACCACCACATCACAGTTCAGCATGGGCACAGACATCAGTAGAGTATTTTTGAAATCGGGTCAGAGATGCCTGGGTAGAAAAACTTGTCTGTTTGTACTGGGCCAAATGGCAATTGTTTCACTAACCCTTGTTTAAGAGCCCAGCAGGAGGACGGCATCCAGATCATGGGAACTGATGATGATGGACTTTTGCCAGAGAGTGGAATCAGTAGCCAATTAAGTAGAGGCAAGAATAGTTTCAGCTTGTTAATGCCAGTTAACTCTTTAACTGTTTACCTCACCTTCCTCTTGCCACAAAACCCCCCACCCTTCACCCTTTGTACATTTTAGGTTTCTACTAAAAACTGTTTAGCTCAAAATGTAATTCTTTAATCCCAAATAATAGTTTGATTGCCTCTCATTTCAGCTCTTTCTTTTTAGGTTAACAGTACTTATTAGGCAAAGTAGTAGAAGTCACATTGTTACAGGATAGGGAGAGATTCTGCCGTCCACCGCAGTAATCAAAACATACTCTAGTGCATAAGACCTTCAATGGAAAGAATAGTGTTTCCATATCAAGCACCCAAAACACAGCCCCTCATGGGTAAATGTCCAGCCAGACAGGGTTGGCCCACAACGGGGTCCAAAAAGCCTGCCCCAGGTCTAAAGCACCTTCTGGTGAGACCCCATAGGAAAGGGGCAGAAGGGGCCCTGCACATCTGGGACAAAGGAGCAAAATCAACCTTGTCATGGGCCTCTCACCTGCATCTTTTCAAACGAATTCAAGACCAGAAAGCAAGCAGATTCTTCACATGTCTCTGCTCCATATTCCTCTCCAGGTCTTCTTCTGACTCTCCTTCCTCCTTCCTTCTTTCTCAGTCATCTTCTCCAGCTTCTCCTCTTCCTAGCTCAGCTCTACCCTCCCTTGGGTGTGGCAGGGAACTTGGAACCCCCCTTTTTTTTGGGAACTACCTGGTTATAATGTGCCCATAGGAAAGAGGAGAAAAGAATCTATGAAACATTATCTTTGTCCTCTAGACAACCAACTGTGGACACCCACATGGCGCAGCAGACCTCTCCTGCTGTGCCCGCTGCTCCCCTCAGCAGTGTGCTTCTGTTGATCTGCCTGTTCTGCTCCCTGCTCTCTGTGGTGAATCCTCTCACCTCCCCCACACCTCTGGCCTGTACCCCAGTTCTTGTATGCATAAATATATAAATAAATCTTTAAAAAAAAAAGAAATCATTATTTTTCTCCCACAAGAGAATGAACCTCTCCCAAAGAAAACACTTAATCAGTGAAATTTCTGCTCTGTCAAGAGGCAGCTTTCCTATCTGCCTGTGACTAGGAAGGTGTTTCTTTTATCAAGCCTGTCCCTTTCAGAGACCTCTCTTTCTGCTTCTTTGTGTTTGTGCAAGTGTCCTTTGTATCCCTTCCCTTTTTATAATATACCCACCCTTTTTTGGTATAACTAAACATCTCTGCTTCGTGGGGAAACTCACCATGTGCCACTGAAAGAGGAGTTCTGGTGAAACTTTTCTCAGAGGTGACCCAAGGACCTCGTTCTCTGAACCCAACACTGCTCCAAACCTACATCATTCTCCCTGATCTTCACCTCAGTCAGTAGGTTTGTTTATTCTTGGGTGTTGTGTCTCAACTTTCCTTCTCAACAGACAGTGGCCAGTTCAGTCTGAGTCCTTATTCCCAGTCCTGATATTTTTAGGACTATGTTGGGTAAATTCACATCTTTTTTTCATTCCCCTTTTTATCTCAACATCAAGTTCCCTAAAATCATATCATCCCACTGTTCAAAAATTGTAACACTGAAATTATAAAATAAAAATATTTCTGACATAATATTAACTGATAATGTCCTGGGTGGTAAGTGCTAGAATCTCTGGAAGATTTCGGTGCAGTTGGATGAGAGAGCGTGTGGTGGGGGGTGAGAGGGAGAGAGAAAGAAAGAGCCAGGCCATGTTTCTGACCAGCAGGAACATTCATTGTGTCCCCAGGCAAGGTTCCCGAATCCCCAGAGTGGGGGTTGGAGGATTCACGCCTAGCATACAGGCTAGGAGTCTTTTATATGCCCCCTCTCTGCCAGGCCTGAGTGGAAAAATACAAGAAAGTCACATGTCGCCCTGCAGTTAAGGGGTCGTTGTTTGTTCTGGGTCACTGTTCCATATCAAGAGTAACTAGCTGTTGCCAGTTTATCTTGTCACTGCTACTGTTTACACACACACCCCTTCTTGGAACTGCAGCCCTGGGGGCCTTGGTGAGGGGCATGGGTGCGGGGCCTGGGTGACTTTTCAATATCTATCTCCAAAATCTATCTCAAATCTAAGCACCTCTTGTCACCCTCACTTTGATATGACAAGTGGGACCGAGTCACCAAGACAATATCATAATGCCCTTATTCTCCCTTCACACGCTACAAAGATCGCATATGAACTGTATAGCCTGAATAACTAATAGACATTATTTTTGAATCACTGCACACTGAATGAATACCAACAACCTTATTAAACTCTAGAATCCATACTCAACTCAATGTTTCTCTTCAATGTATATTTTAGGCCTCTTTAAAATCCCTTCAGAGATGGCTGCCCCTAGAAACGAGTGCCCTGTGTCTCTGTTGAGATGTCACCAAGGAAGAAAATATCCCAAAGAAGCCTTCCTGAGAACTCCAAAACTGGATGTCCTCAGGCATGGAAAACCTGGAAGACCAGACCCTGTCAGTGATGATGAGGACGGAGGGAAATATGAGACCCAGGTTGTCCTTGTGGAAAATGTCCCAAGAGAAATCCAGCACAGTTGGTGTACATAGCATAATCAGCAACATTCCCAGATGCTCCAACAGCTGACCCCAGAGAGGACGTGTGAGTGAGGATCATGTTGGATCTTCTAGTAACCTAAGACCCCCTGGAAGCATCCCACACCTGGAACAAACCATCATGCTAGAATTATACAATGCCAACACGGTTTCTAACATGGAGTAGACAAAGTGAACCAACCACTCTGAGCCTCCAAAGCTCTCCCTACCTAGTCTGACATTATTCCAGAGCCTCCAAGACCCAGCCATGCTAAGAGTCAAACTAAGAAACCAGGACTACTATCCAGGGCTCATTCAACCAAAAACACCAGCAAGATACTGTGAGAGAAGATAGAACTAAGACATTATTGAAAAGTTTAGATATTAGGGAGACATTTTAAATACAGGCAGAATTTAGGACAAAAAAATGAAACAGGAAAATAGCATGTAAATAAAAAAAAGAAAATACATGAACTCCAAAGTGATGATCTGAGGTAAGAAAGATGTGAAGAGGCCAGCTTGCTGCCTTAAAGATTAATGACACATGCTTTCCTAGATGAGAACACAGGTCAAACCCAAGGTCTATTTCCTTGTTTGCCATTAAAGAGAAGAAAATGAAAGGACATTGCTTGAGCCTGCTGTCCAGAAATGGTAGGTTAAAGGAGGAATCACCATGGAATGTTGGAGTCCAGTGGGTGTCCCTGGCCAAAATTCTGTGTTTCTGAACATTTGAAGACAGGGTTCAACTTAAAATTGAAAATAAGTACAGTAAGTGAGCTTTATCTTGTTTTCCCTGATCATAACAATGTAGTAATAAGCATTATTTCTTAAATGGATTGTGTATTCCATATGTGAAAGGTAGACTAAAGAGTCAAAACATGGTAAACTTCCTTCCTATGACAGGAAGGGGCGTGCAGCAGTAGAGGACAGAGTTGCAAAGAAGCCCCAGGCTCTGGAAACAGAAGACAAGGTTGAAATCACAGCTGCAGCACGTACTAGCTATGTGACTTTGTGATAGTCATTCAATCTTTATAATCCAATTTCCAAATTAAAATAAATAACGATTATACTTTAGTTGAAATTTATAAAATTCTCATGTAAAATAAGAAAGAAACATAAATACTAAGCCATATGACACACATCATTCAGTGCCCTGTACATAATAAATGTTGACTGTTACCATCATTTTCATTCTAGTAAAAACATTACTGGAAACTCATGACATGAAAAATCATAGAATGAATGCCAAAGTTCAAGGTATGTATATTGCCTTCTCTCTAAACCAATACCCACTTTCTCCACCACTGACTCCCCTAATTTTACAAAGGAAGAAAATAAGTAGTCTAATTCAAAACCCATTTTTCTCAATAAATGACTTTATCTTTTTGCTTTCTCCTGGTAACTCATTAGGAACTGGTTACCACCTGAATAGATTTACATGCCATGCCGGCTCTTACTTTTTGGTGCCACCAAGTGGTTGAGGTTGGTAGTACAGTGATGCTCCCTGCAGAAGGCATCCTGATTTAGCACAGGGTAAGGTCTGTTTCAGAGAGTCTTCAACTGTGCCTCGACACTCATCAAATAAATGGTAGCTCTCTGGTTTAGAAAAGAGACAGAAGTTACCAGTGGCTTTATAGAACCTTGGAAAAGAAGAAAATTCCCAGTGAGAAATCCTAGTTTATATAATTACAATAGACCAGAAGATTAAATGAGCCTGTGCCGATGAAGTCCTTAGCATAGACACTATAATTGTTATAGTTATCAGCCTCATCATCATTAATATTAAGATGGTATCTTCTTTGAGAATTTTGACCACTGGAGATTACCTATCGATAGTGCTTGAAGCATTTTATGTTCATTTTATAAATGATAGTAGCTGATACTCCCTAAACACCTATACAACTTTGAAAAATGCTATTAAAAAAAAACTGACTTGCGAATTCAGAGCAAGTGTAACTAACAGATTTACACTCCGTTGAAATGCACTGTCATTTCTATTTAATGACCCACTGTCCTTCCTCCTTTCCATCTATTGAAAATTCTGCATCTTGAAAATCCTGAGGAAAGCAGATCCTGTCTCTTACTATAGAAATTGACAAGATCAGAAAGCAGTTTCCACATCTCCCCTGGAAACTAAGCCTAATAAGCTCAGTCAATCAGATGACCGGCCCCACCTGAAATTTTTGCATCTAGAGTTAGTTATATAATGAAACAGGGGCTGGAGTGCAAGCTGAGAGTCTAGATAGAAGCATGGGTATCTCCAGGGCCTGGATGCAGCAGCGGTGTTGACACAAGCTGAGCTGGGCAGGACTCAGTGGCCACGGCTTTGGCTCCCCAGCATGAGGCTGCAACAAGATTTTTCCACGACTTTCACGCACAACCTCCTTTACCCTATTTTCCAAGTGTAGTACTCCAGACTTCTCAATAGTTCTGGAGCTACCCAGATTGCCTCCAGTACAGTGTAATTCTGCTTAAATTAACCACAGTCAAGTTTTGTTTATTGCAACTAAGACTGACACAGATATTGGTGACAGACCATGGGGTGCTGGAGACAGCAAACTCACAAGTGGCATTGGCTGGTTGAAGGGTGGGAGTAAGGTGGTGTAGGCGTCACCATTGCTTGCACTGTGATTGATTGACTACAACAGAAAGGCACACCCAGGAGTTGTGATTGCAGACTGATTCTCGACTGGGAAATGGTGATGCTTATTATGCAGTTAGAAAACTACTCACTAGTTATACTGTGTTTGGGGATATGAACTACATGTCTGCAAAGGCTCTAATATTAGGAAAATCCAGGATGTTGGACTGAGTTAGCTATTTCCTCTGGTGGTCAGGAAAAAATATTTTAAAACTTGCCAAGTTGAAAGTGGTTGTTTTTAAAACAGAGGGAAAAAATTGGCTTTGCTATTCAAAGTTTCTTTCTGCCCGTGGCCTCCAAATTGAAATGACTGGGAATCTGGTAATTGACTGTCTAGTGAGATTGTAAAATTAAGAGTTTCTACTCCAAACTAAACTTTTTTTTATAGAGGCAGAGACTTATAAAACTAGGCAGGAAAAAAAGATTGGAGCACAAGACCCCCTAGACCCTGACTGTGAGCCTCCTCATCTATGGGACTAATAGTTAAATATGCTCAATGTGATGATGCTGCTGGAAGGGAAGCAACTATCAATCTATATTGATAGACTAGATTATTGCTTTGAAATGTCCTCAAGCAGGAGCAGAGGTTGGTACTCTGGGGTCTATGAAAAAGAATGAAGTTCAGAACGACAGCAAGGAGACAGGAAATTTGAGACAGCAAGGTAGTGTCTGGGTAAGATCTATGACTATAGTTTCTAATCTATGGAGATAACCAGAAGCAAGTAAACAAAATGCTGTATTACCAAAAATGCCTCGATGTCAGCCAACAGCATCCTATTAGGTCAACCCTAAGGCAATCACAAGTTGTCTGCATCATCCCTTCAGAAAGTAAACAGCTAAAGATTTGCATCTCCCAGAAAAGGCATCCTTCTTCTTAAAAGCCATCTAAGAGAACAATGGTCAGGCCATTCTTTTGTTGTTGTACAATCAGGGTTGTATATAGGTTGTAAACAGGCCATTGTACACAATGGCCCAGGGGATGAAGCAGACATCTCATCACCAGGGCAGGACATGTGCTCTGACCCAATGGCCTCAAGGTACTTCTCCATTCTCCCCTCTTCTTCCCAAATGAATAGGAGCTCTCATTTTCACCTCCACTACTCTATCCAAGATAAAGTTGGAGAGGATGGTCTTGTCTTAACTATTAACTTTATAGATTCTGGACCAAGAGGAAGATATTACTGAGGAATACTGAACTTTGAGCCACATGAAGGATCTGAATAAGACTTTGTGTTGACTGCCTTTTGGAAGGAGGAGGACTAGACATTCACAGTTTGAAAGTTATACTTGTGAAGGTGTTCTTGGTTGTTAGGTAGCCAAGGGAGTAAGGGGGACATTCCTAATTGCCAATTTGGTTATCTAACTCCACCCCCATGTTATTTTCTGATAAAATCTCAGTTTAGTCTATATATTTAGTTCTTCCAAAGGTCCACACATATTTGAATTGGTTTTAGCCAACCCATGTCAAACTTACCACTGGTCGCTTCAGAACCAAGAGCACAACATTTTCCTGGAAGTTATTTCAGAAAAGGACACATGTCCTAAGTAGACTCAACTGGACAGAAGAGGTGTTTCCTTCCTTCTACCCACCCACGCATTCCTCCCCTTCACTCTATTATATATTTCTTCTGATGGAAAATATCTTGTAGGGGACTCCCTGGTGGCCCAATGGGTTAAGCAACGCACTGTGAAGCAAACCACAGCCACTACAGCACGAGTTCGATCCCTGCTGCTGGCTGGAGAGGTGACCCACATGGTGCAATCCTGCCTTGCCCGCTGCTCCCCCCTCAGCAGTGTATTTCAGTTGATCTACCTTTTCTGCTCCCCACTCTGTCTCTGGTGAATCTCCTCACCCCACATATATCTGGCCTGTACCCCAGTGTTTGTATACATAAATAAATAAATCTTTAATGAGTTGTCAGTTGATTTACAAACAGATGGAAAAAAACAGAGCAAAGAAAACAGAGAAGATATCGAGCCAGAGCCATGAGGCTTATGTTCTCTCTGGACTTCTGTTACTTGAAATATTAAACTTCCATGTTGCCTGAAACTAGTAAAATTAGGATTTCTGTAAGTTTCATACAACAACATTCTGATATAGTAATCAAGTGCAAGTTTTGAAACTCTGAAGCTAACACTGCAAAGGCAGGAGGGATCTATAAAGAAACAAAGACATGAGTTCAGGTAGACCTGGATCTAACTGGGCTTGAGGTTGGAGCAGGAACTGACCTTCAAGTTGGAAGCCAATCATCTGTGATTTCCTTCAATGCATCAAATTATAATAAGATCCCTCTAGAATCCTAACATTAGCTAGCTATCTGAGAACTCTGTAGTCAGGGCAGAAAGAAACTGGGCAAAATATTGATGATCTTAGAAAAACAACCTAGAGTTCAGTTCAAGTATTTAGTGGTGCCATATAGTAGGCACACATTTCTCTGAACATCCAGGCTTATGAGCATTGATGTCTCCCATCAGGACTTAATTTCATTATCTCTAGCTAAAATTGACCATCTGTGTACTCTGACAGTACTTCCATTAATCCTGGCCTTTTTTCCCAGTACTGGCATTAGTCACCAATTTTTCTGGTCCTCAGGTATCCATATATCCCTCACAGGGAAACAAAGAGCTTTTTTTTATTATTCTATTTTTTCCCTTTAATGTATATATATTTGACATCAGTTGTAATCCCCATGTATTCTCCATCACCATATCACCAGTGCACCATCACCTCAGTCCCCCGTGCACCAGTCTTCCCTCAACCCTCTCCCTCCCCCCAACAAGTGTCCCCAATTTGTCCTGAAACAAAGAGCTTTTAACTTGAGACAAATCAATTATAAGTGTATCACATGCTGGACCTCAAAACCTGATTTGACACTGATTATAAGGCTTTTTGGATTTTTGGAAGGCCACAACTGGAATGGTCACTATTTAAAATTGAGCACGAAATTCTGGACAGAAAAAGAACTGTAAATCTTTTAAATGGTTTCATGGAAATCTTGGATAGCTTTGAATATTAGGGAGGTTTTCCTGTTCCATTTGTTAAGTAATGAAGTGTGAAGAAATGATAAATCTGATTAGTCATGCTTTTCTAGCATTAATCTACATTCTGAAAGGAAAAGAAGAATATCCAAAACTTCAATCACTGTTGTTTCCTGTATTTAATTGGTTAAAAAGAAACAACAACAAAAAAAACCCACTTTCCAAGGTTGTTGGGAAACAGTGGCATTAAAGAACTCTGAAAACTCGCCCAGGGGCCCAAGGGCCAGGGCCCAAGGCAAAGGCATTATTCTGAGTATTGTCAAATGTGGCTTTCTTTTCACAAGGGAAGTTCAGATGCTCCTTGGCTGTCTGTGAACCACCTGGTGTTCACAGACCAATGTGGGGATGCAGAAAACCGTTTCCATGGTGATGAGACTTTCCTCCTGGCAACCACCCCTCCCCCTCTGATCGTTCTCCACTGTCAGGAGTTTAGATAGGATTTCTAAGAAGTGCAGGGGTGGTTATACTTATGGTTTCCCCAAGTGCAGTTAGTGTTTATCTCTAGTGACTGAATTGCCCCTGCCCGCACATGTTGATGGTCAAGGAAATATGAGAATCTCCCTGGGTCAGGAGTTGGCATCTGCAGCCCAAAGGTCAAACCCTCCTGTGTTTGTAAGTAAAGTTTTATTAGAAGACAGCCCCACTCATCCATTAATGTGCAGGGGATGGCTGCTTTCATGTCCCCGTGGTGGAGCTGCCTACTCCTCAGGAGCAATAATAGGCCCACAAGCCTGAAAACAAAATTCTACTTGGTTCTTTACAGAAGAAGTTTGTCCTAGGGAAGCCAACATGTGGAAAGACTGCGAAGCATAAAAGTAGGTACCGACAGTAAAAGTGGGTAGTAAACAAAAAGAACGGAATGGATGCTACCAAGAATCCCATGAGCCAGTGAGGAGCAGAGCCACCTGAGATGAATCTAGAAAAGATAACACTGAAAAGCTAGGAAGTCCCGGGATATAGAAATGTGGAGTGAAGGGGAAGAAGCATTTCTAGGCGAGACATCCAGAGCACTCAGAGGACTGTGACGGAAATGCCCCAGCCCCCTACCCCAGCTTGTCAGGACACACTGAATCGACAAACTCTGGACAGGACCACCCAGGAAAAGGCGCTGCCCTCAGAGGGGCGCAGGTTCCAGGTGGTGGGAGAGGATCTGTGAATAGCAAGAGATGTGGCTAAGGCCAAACCTATGCAGGCTTTTGAAATTCAAGCAAAGGAAGTAATCTCATTTGTGGGGAATGAGGACTCACTAAACTGGAAACTAATTTGACGGGAACTTTGTAAAAATTGAATTTGGAAAATCAGATGAAGAATAAACTACAAAGATAAGTACCTAGGGAACCCAGTTAACATCTGTCATCTGTGTTGTGCTTGTTACACGCCAAGCACTACTCCAAGCTCTTCACATATATTAACTCACTTGCTCCCTCTTACAACCGTGTGAGCTAGGTATTGTCACGATTTCTTTCTGCTTTATGGGAAAGAAAGCTATGGCTAAGAGATGGTAGGTAAGTGGCTTGCTCAGAGTCCTACAGATATAAATTTTCCAAGCCAGGATTTAAACTGAGGTCATGGGACTCCAGAGTTCTGTTTCTAGAATCCTTTAGAAGATTGTTACAAGAGTATAGGAAGAAGGTGAGAAGAATTATGTTAGCCGTGTTGCAATGGCATACACAAGATGCGCTATCAATATATTTGATGAGTAAATGACAGATGAAAGAAAGGAGAAAAGGAAATAATAAATGCAAAGAACATTTTGGGAGAAAAGTCAGTGGCATAGCGGTCCTGTAAAAGATCTGACAGAGAAGGAGACATCAAAGATAATTCTAATAGCTCCCTTTAGGGTGGCTGGAAGAATGATGAAATGGACCAGAATAGAAGAAGGGAAATTCAGCTCTGGGAAAAGGTGGCAAATTCAATTTGGGATTAAATAGATGATGGATTTGATGAGATGGTAGAGCATCCAAGCGGAAACCCAGCATGTCCCTGAAGTGTAGAACCAGAGCCCAGGAGACAGCAGAGTCAGAACAACAGAGTTGGTGACTGGGCTGTGTGGAGTTAATGGAAGGAGCAGGATCTCTCTCACACTGATGGAAAAAATGAAGTAATCTTAATTTGTGACATGCACAAATAAAGAAAACAAAACCATTACATGATGCAAGATGCAAAATTTGCCTCACGAAAGAACATGGGCTGGCTCTAGAGGAAATTGGGCAACAAAGGGGAATATCCATTACTTAGTGCCTGCTGCATGCGAGGTGCTCTGATACTGCAGGCCTTGATCACAGCGAGGCCGAAAAAAGGTGTGGGACCTCCCCAGAGAATAGCACGCAGAATTAGACAGGATACATGACTTACAGAAGGACACCAGCCTGAGAGTTACAAAGCCAGGATTTCAGCCCAGGTCTTCAGCTCCAAGGCCCACACTCTCAGCGATTCTTATTGCAAAAGGGTCCTGCCATGAGCTTCCTAAAGTCTCCAAAGCCCCTCACTTGTGTGATGCTGCAAACTGTTCCAGGAGCTTCACATCCACAAGGATAAATCATTTATCTCTGCTTAAGGAGAAACTCCTCCACGATGTTATCGCTAAACTGTTCATTTCACACCAGTGGTTGGGGGATGTGATAAAGTGTTCCTAATCCATTGAAAACCCACTGGATGACTTCTCCACAGTGGTCCTCATGTCTAATTTCTGCAAGGGTGACCTCCCCCTGGGGATGATGGCAGGCATTGAGGACTGGATCCTCAACTTTGTTTGCCTCCTACCAATCTTCCAAATGCTCAGTGTTCAATATAAAGACATATAACTTGTGATAAGAAAGATGGATATGCTCATCTACCTTTAAATATGAAAGAAACAAATACAATAAAGACCCAAGAAAGGAATCTATTGTCTCTTCATTGACACTGTTTTTTCCATTGGCCTTGCTGACATCAACATGTAAACAAAATTTGTATTTCAATTCCACATTAAAAATGCTTTGTAGTTGCATGAATTCTCTTAAATGTGCGTAATTCTAACGCCTTTTTTTCTCTTCAGATCAGACAGCAAATCTCATAGGTTTTCTTGGAGTAAATTTCTTCTTTGATACTCTCATTTTGTAGTGAAGTCACACTGACTCACTGCATATCCCAAATAAATAGGTGCCTTCATACAAAAAGCATTTTTGACAAAGCTAAGGAAAGAATTAAGAAAAACCTATCCAGAGACTGAGACTCAAGTCTGAATGCCTTGCCAGAAGTACTTTGTCTGCAGACAGTCATATTAGCAATAATATTTTGTAAGTTCTTCCTTCTAATAACAAATGAAACCAGGGAACAGGAACTATTTTAACAGGCAGCTCAGGGCTTCAGATGCAGAGCTGTTCTCCAATTTGTCTTGAAATATCAGATCTTTGAGCTCTGCAAAAGTGCAAAAGCACCTGGATTGGTATTTCTTGAATCTAATTGCCCTCCTTGAGAAAAGAACCTAGCAGAGAGCAAAGAGCCTTTTATATCTCTATGTTAGGAGATGTGATTCTGGTATATCTAGGACACAATGATTAGCCACAGTGTTAAGGGCCTATCAGAAAGACACTTGAGAATATTAACACATTTCCTAGGAGTCACGAAAGCTCTTACTGTTTAATGGTCGCTCCATGAATGCAGTGAGCTAATGGGGGGTGTAAGGGAGCAACACGAGAACAGCTGTGACTCTGTGGGGTCAGGCTTGTGACTTGTGTCTGTGAAAATACTCACCTGATATTCTTCAGGACTTCCTAGTCTAGAATACATGTTCCAGTTTCAAGGCTTTTCTTTGAGAAGAGGGATAAGCATTTCGTGAAATGCAAGAGCCCTCTTTTTTTCCCTAATGATTCTTGCAGGCATCTACCAGATATACTTCTTCATTTAAAAAACTCAATATTGCCTCTTTGGGGTGACCTTCCCTGCACAACCCCCAGGCACAGTGGCCCATACTTTCATTTAGGTTCTGATAGTGTTGCATAATCTTCTCTTAGTTTCCTCACTGTTGATTGTGCTGATATATGATCTTAAATTCAATGACAGTTCCCATATAAGAGCTATGAAAGGAAAAACAGAGGAATACACAGCAAAAAAGTTCATGTGAAGACAGAGGCAGAGACTGGATTGATGCTACCACAAACCAAGGAACACTAAGATCTACCAGCAAGTGGGAAAGGCAGGGAAATATTCTCCCCTAGAGCCTGAGAAAGTGTGTGGTCCTACTGATACCTTGATTTTGGACTTCAGATCTCCAGAACTATGAGAAAACAAGTTTTTGTTATTTCATGTCACCAAATATGTTGTAATTTTTGTTAGAGCAGTCATAGGAAACTGTCTGGAAAATGACTTCAAACAACAATCCTTATGGTTTAGAGTCTGGGCAGCCATGTTGGGACCCCTCGCTTTGCCCTGGGCTCCTCACAGTGCATCAAAGCCAAACCTCCCCTGGGGGACAATAAGAGAAAATGTTCTTTGCCCACTCCTGCATCTCATTCGAGGTTCTAGCCAAAGGGCATGACCTTATAGGCACAACCCTGACATCCTTTCTAGACTTCTTCTCATGTCTCTAGACCGACCCCTCACTCACCTTGTTTTTCTTTGTAATCCTGATTACTACCCACCACTATATTTTTTATGTACTTATTACTTCTTTTTATTCCTCTAAACTCCCTCATAGGAATATAATCTCTGGGAGAAAAGGGTCTTGGTCTCCTTGGTTTACGACTGTATTTCCAGCCTTGAGGTTCTGTCTCACACTCATGAGGCTCTGCAGCGAGACAAATGAGGCGGACATGGAGAAAGAAATCAAAGTAAGTGGTGAAGAAAACTAGTTTCCTGTCAGAGTGCTAGTTCCCTATTTCAATCTTTCTTGAGAGAGCCTCTGTCGTATTTCTGCCTCTGGCTTCATCACTGGTGAAATGTACTCTTCCCCAGCTTAAACTAGCTCCATTTAGTTTGCATTTCTTGTATCTATACAATAAACCAAAAAGAGACCTAACTACCTTACTCCATTTAATAAGAACTCTAATATCTCAGAGAAGTAAGCAACAGAATACACAATGAAATGAATGAATAAATGTGTAAATTAACTAATTAATCCAATTTTACTTCTAACATGGTTAGCTTTACAAGCAATTAAGGTGATTTGAAAATCATAGGCTATCTGTTACATATAAGCTTCTCTTTGACCACCAACTTTAGTGCCTGATGTTCTATCACTACAGAATTTAGTAACTCTCCATTCAAAGGTAACTACTCCTGCAAGACTTCATCAATGTCTATTTTAACATAACTTAGAGACCTAGACTCTCCTGAAGGACATATGAATTTGTCACCTTGTGAGAACAAAGGGAAGGATCACAGACGTGGAAAATTATGGGAGCGAAAATGAATTGCATACATTTATCTTGCTTAAAGCTCATTTTGAAGTCTTGGGAATTAATGAATTTTATACCCATGGAAGAATGAAGGCATTGATGGCCAAAGGATGAACCTTCTGGATCATGCTTTTACAACGTGATTGTGCAGCTCCTCCTTAAGAAGTTGGGGCTGTTTATCAACTGCCTGAATCTGAGTTGTCCCACAATTGGTTTTGCCCAAAAGACTATGGAAAAAGTAATATTGTGCCCAGGACTCGAGAGGTGACTGTGCTTCTGCTTGTATTTTGGAAACTATTTTGAGTCCAGGTATTTTGAGTCCAGGTAAGTAAGCCCAGCCCATCTAGGAGAAGAGTGACATGCATGGCCCTCCCTGGTATGCCCTCTCATTGGTCCAGCAGATTTGTAAGGGAACCAGCCTAGCCCACGTGTAAGGGAAGTCAGCCCCAGCTGCTCTGTCAGCTAGTCACAGACATAAGGTAAGGTACAGGCATGCCAAGGCCATGTTGCTTATACCCACAAGTAAGCAAATGTCTACTGTCCCAACCCAATTGACTTTGGAGTAGCTTGTTACACAGCAATAGCTGAATGTAAAATACCACTCCACACTGGCAATCTTAAATTTGAGTGTTATTTTCCAAAACCATCTGGAAGTCTTTGATTCTGATGCCAATTTTCTGAGAGAATTTACACTTGACGATTGGGTTTCCAGATTGGTCCCCAAACTTCTACTACCCTTCAGCAACACCAAATCACCAAGGGTGATAGTGTTTCTGTGCAAAATTCAGTTTCTCCCTAGAATGTCAGAAACAGACCTCCTTTTACCTCAAGTCAACCTTCACATTTGGGAATGTCATGTTTTCAGCCCCTATAATACATGAAGACACTGACTCTTGGACCTGGGAGAAGAGTCACCTGGGCCAAGGGTTCTAGAAAGAGGAAAAAGGAGTATAGAAAAAAAGCAGTGTGCATTAGACATAGGGGCCTATAGGTGGAAACTGGACCTGGGGATGGGCATGATAAGAACTCTCATAGAAAATAAAAGAGCAAAAGGGTGAAAGTCAGGCTAATGAAGAGTAGAAATGGAAATGAGATAGCATTTCTCTCCTCCTTTTTTCACAACTGTGTCTAAAAAAGGAGAAGGATAGATATTGGGAAAAGCAACGCATCTTCCTTTCTCACTTTTCCCTCTTTCCTGGGCCTACTGTTGTGGGGCAGGATGCAAATTCTGGAAAGAAATTCCAGGATGTATGGGCTGGGAGTGCTGCCTCTCCTCCTTTGTCCCATCCTGCCCTCCTCATGTACTATGTTTACTTCCCCCTCCCTTCCTTCACTCTTGTTATCTCATTTCCCATTGATGATGGAAAGGGGCATGCTCTGAATTGGCTCCTATAACAAACCTCTGAGATGTGAGAGAATGACAGAAGCAGGTGAGTGGTGAAATGTGGACATGGGTGGGATTTTTCTCAATAGTTTGGTGACCTGCCTGTCAGTCATGGGTAAGAGTTGGGAGAAATCAGATTTTCACAGCTGGACAGAGAATTCTTCAACGTTCCCAACCAACAAGGACCAATGGCTCCTAGAGACTTTGTGTGTGTGTGCACACGCACGTGTGTGTGTGTGTGTGTGTGTGTATGTTTGAAGTCTTTCTTTTGATAAGGTGAGGAGGGAATTCCCTAGCCTACTGGAGTAATTTTTTATGATGTTGGTAGTTTTCTCCTTTATTTCACTTTGAGCCTCTTTGCAGGGTAGAGGGGTAAGTTTTTAGTGTTTTAAATTCAAAAGCAGATGTTCTTTGTAAAGACAATTATTGTGTCCCTAAAGTTTCAGTCATTAAAAATATAATTCTTCCAGAGGCTCCTGGAAGGAAAGGAGAAGAATAACAAGAAGGCAAAAAGAAACAAAGGAAGTTGGGAGGGAGACAAAGAAGAAGGGTGCAAGAGAGAGAAAAGGGGTCTAAACAGCAACCTGCAGAAATCCACACCCACCCTGTCTCTCACCATCTAGCCAAGGGTAAGAACACAAAGCGTGGGCTACAGGCTACAGGGTGGACCCAGAAAAGGTAAGCCCTATGCAAGTGGCAGTCGAGCGAAGATTCCCAGGAACCATGTGTAGAAACCCTGCCCGGAAGCCATGCTACACTGAAGGTAGAATTCCTCCATTTCATCAAAGTCTATAAACTCTCAAGTGACCTTGAGAGGGAAAGCAGCCCGGATGCCAATGGAGAGGGTGGTGTCTCTGACATGATGTGTTAAATGAATTTCAAAAAATGATCGTGTCTTACACACATGTAGAACAAGGCTTCTTCGACCAGGCTGCAGACATCACTGAACTGTGACTGAGCTTTCAATCCTATTTTCTTGGTTCCTTTTAAATCAGAACAGAAGACTCAGGTCTCTATTCCATAAACCTTTCAGACAATATCCCTCTTCTGTCATTCTCTCACGTCTCAGAGGTTTGTTATAGGAGCCAATTCAGAGTATGCCCCTTTCCATCATCAGTGGGAAATGAGATAACAAGTGTGAAGGAAGGGAAGGGGAAGTAAATATAGTCCACATTTTTTTTTTTATTTATAGGATTGATGGAGATGATCCTCCTGGCATCTCAGGATACTCCATGACCCAAAAACATTGACAGCTTTTACCAGAGAAAAATTTCCCTGAATATATATTAGATTCTCTTTTGAAAGATGTATAGTTCTTCTTCCCTTGAGCCTCTTAATAAGATTAACAAAATAAGATAATACACTCCAAGAACCTACGGCAATGCCTAACACAAGACAGGAGCTGGGGAAATTAAGTTGTTATTTTACAGACTGAAATATTCAGGCATCAGAGTTCTGGTGTCTTAAGGATAAAATCAGTACAGAACAAACCCCAGTTCATCCCACACTAACCATTGCCCATGGCTCATTATAGAAACAGGTTACCAGCCCACTTTAAGGCAGTAGGTTGTCAGGAAGCACAAAGGCTGGACACGGAGAAAAGAACCAAAAAGAAAAGAAGCATTTTCTCAAATCCATGGAAACTAGACTTATATAAATTTCATTATACAGTTTGTCATTGCTACAGACGCATATACTATTTTCAGCTTTATTTTGCTTTTGCTTTAAGAAAAAAAAAAAACCTGTCTTGGGGCTGCAAAATATGAACTGGGACACCCACCCACCTGTCACCTTCACCTTAGCCCTTGCGCCCTGGCACAATGTCCCCATACTCCAGACTCTTAAGTCCATCTCTGAGGCTCATGGGAGGTCAGTGTAATGGTGACTCCTCCCCATGGGCCTGATTTCAATAAGGGTATTAAAAATGGAAGATCATCATTCACATATCATCGAATTGCTTCAGGGGAAGGTGAGAATGTGGCAGCTCTAATATATAGAGTGAAATTGCTTTTGATTACCAGATCTTCATGAATAGAAACTATATTTCTTTCTATATCATGAAAAATACACAAAAGGTTAGAGGGAAGGTGGTAAATTTGTGCTTTGAATTTTGGTTACTAGGAATCTCAGACTGAAACTCACCCTGTGCTCCAAGTCCCACATATCATGGAGCAATCAGACTTGTGCCTTTGTTAAGGCTTTTTTGGCTGTAACTCTCCATGGAAGCCAGTATATCCTTGGCCACTCGTGGGTGGGTTAGCGGCAGTGTCATGTTGCAGTAGCTCACAGGGTCAATGGTGTGAATCTCTTTCCTTCTGTGCATTCTGTGTTAGCACATTTGTAGTTTGAAAGCAACCATAAGAGGGAATATTTACACCCCAGAAAATGGCAAATATCATCAGGGCATTTTGTTTAAAGTTAGCTCGTGGCGAACAAATTATTATGAGTGCAACACTGATTTTAAGAAAAGTGAGTGGTAAAATCGCGAGGACATCTCGTATTTATGAAGAAGTAAATGAATGATGGATTGGAAAATGGCCAAAGAAAAAAAAAAGGTGACAGATGTCACAGCCACACTGATGCTATGGTGGTGGGAGAAATATGGGGACTATACCTTACGCCTGAGGGGAGAAATCAAACACTGTACAAAAATGAACAATGATGTAACAAAATAACAAATAAATTTAATTATTAAAAAAGAGGTTCACAAGAAGTGCGGAGGAGGGAGCCCAGGGCAAAGAAAACCACCATCTACCATTTCCACTGAACGGTCTGGTATGCCCCACCCCCAGAGTGCAGGGTCCCCCCAGTCCCACACTCACCTGGTATGTTCGTTTGTCTAAGCTCACCTGAAGTTCTCATCAATCATCTACAAAGACATTCATAAAACTCATAGATTTTACTCTCTGAAGCTGTCCCCAGATAAAATGTGTATAGCACATAGTATTTCCAGAATGTAATACCACATATTTGTAAACTGATTTGAATTTTAATTGAAACTAAAAAATATATTTAGTGATATCAGTAATTCATTTTTATTTTTTCCTATGACCTGTAAAGAACCATTCATCTTTATGTCAAGTACAAACCCAGTGCCTCCGTATATTTTATTTTAGCTGCTAAATTAATTGAATTCTTGCACTAGTGCAAAGCAATAAACCGTTCATAAGAAATCACTATTTCATGCCATTTGCTGCTTTAAGAAGGAAGGGCAACATAATCCATACCTGAGCTAACAGGAATGACTTCTAATATATTCATTTTTCTTTCTTTGTTTACTAGAAAGAAAAGATTTTGTGACTCTGGGAAAAAATAGGAACTAAACGATGTAGGAGATTATATATCTAAGATGTTAATGTAGATGAAAAGTTGGACTCTCAATCAGAACTATTTGTAAAACCAAAATTGCTTAAACAAGGCACAAAGAGCTTTTGCCTTCCTTTGGCTTATAATCTAGTGAAGAAAATAACACAGAACACATTTATTCTGGAAATCTTTGTGTGAGATTTCAAACAGACTATGCAAGGTGTGGGTGAGAGTAAACTAAGTGAACTAATGGACTAATGAAGTGTTATTTGGAAACTGTAGAAAATAGAGCTAAATCTTGCAAATATTCTTCTACTAAAAATTTCTTTATTCAGCTAAATCTGTGTAAATCCAAAAGATTTTGGAGGCATACTTAGAGTTGTCTTTTAAATGTTGCTTTCTTTCCTTAACACAGCTATAAACAATTATACAATAGAGAAATGGAAGTAAAATAATAAATAGCTCAAAGTATGGTACATGTTTAAATTCATTTAATTCTCATAAACTTATAAAATAGATGTTATTGCTATCCCCACATAGGATAAGAACAGAATGTTTTAGTAAGTTGCCCAAAGTTACAGAGCAAAGTTTCAAAGCCAAAATGTGGTAGAACCTGAATTTAAAGCCATGAAATCAGCCTCCAGAGTTCTCTCTTGCGCTCTCTCTCTCTCTCTCTCTCTCTCATTCAGATTGATTCACAAACACCAAAAATTGGGGGGTAAGAGAGAGGTGCCTTTTGTGTATAAAGTACTATGTGCTAATCACCAAAATACCCCCAAAAAAGCACAAAAACCATTTACCATTTGCCTTCCTTTGATTTATAATCTAGTGAATAAAGTAAATAAACAAGCAAATATTTAAAGAATAATGCACAGAATATGACTTAGTCTAGGGAGTAGATGCAGTGACCTTTAAGTAGAGATCTGAAAACTGACAGCGTTAATCAAAGAGCAGGGGAAAGGCTGTAGAAAAGGCCAGCAACAAGAGAAAATCTGAGCAGGGTCTAGGGGTGACTGAAGAGTATAGCCAGAGACAGAAGACAAGGACAAGAGTGGCTGAGATTTATTTAGAGAGTACAAGAAAATCGTTAAAGTGTTAAGAAAGTTTCATGATTAGATTTACATAAATTATTAAACAGTAATCCAAAATGCATTGAAAGCAGGATGGTCTGTGCCCCATCTATAATGACCAGCCCAGAAGGTTCCCGATCATTTCCTTTCTACATTTACATAAACTTATAGAGGATCTTCCAGGAAAGGCCCACAACTCTGCCCTTAAGACAGCGTGTTCTGCTCTGGCTCTTCCTATCTTAACAAACTCCTCCCTTGAACTTGTCTGGTTCCATTCCGTGTGCCTGCTCTCCTTCACTCCTCACTCTACTGCTTCAATCAATCCCTTTACTGAAACTGCTCTTGTCAAAGTCACTAGGAGGGACCCTCAAATCCAAGGGTAACTTGGTGATAGTCATTCTTCAGCAGGAGTCCATACTTGAGATCACAGCCTCCTCTAAAAGCACTTTACTCTCTTGGCCTCCCTGACTAATCCAAATTCACATTTTAGTCCTGCCTCATTAGTGTCCCCTTCAGGCCATCCTGTGCCTCTTCTTTGTCAGGTTTAAAGTCCACTTGGCATGTTCAGGGACTCTCTGCACACTCCACTTTTCTTCTCCATCCACACCTCTTCCAGCCTGATGTCATTACAGACCAACAGCTTTAAATGCATCTCCATGCAATTGGCTCCCAACTGGATATCTCCAACCTGACATCTGCCACATGCTCCTGTGTGCCGGGCAGTTCCCACAAATTGAATTATCTCATGGTTGAGATATCATTTAACTAGCATGTCTTGCACTTATGTCAGATATTGAATGGTACATTTCCATTGAAAGATGAGTGTTAGGGATATTTACAAACTAACTAGGAAGATATATAAAAGTGTTACCTAACTCCATAAATGTTGTCAACTGATTTATTTGCAGTTAACTGAATTTTAAAGTGTGGCGTGCAGAGGCCGTGGGAAGAAAGAAGGAGGAACTGCTGGTGGAAAAGAGAATGTTATCTAAATCATACTCTTTAGGCTACTCTCCCATGCTTATAAACATCCAGGAAAAATGGAAAGGAAAATATTCGTAAATCAGTCTCCTTCTCCAATTGAGTATAACGCTTCATGAAGATCCCTTCAAACCACTGTGTACTATGTAACCAAGGTGATATAAAATATGGTGCTCCAGACAGGTGGTTCAGAGGAAATGAATTCTTTGTGCATTAGCAATTGGACCACTGTCATCTTTGTGTCTCCATCAGGACCCAGCAAAATGTATTGTGTGAGAACAATTACTAATGAGCTCATTTTCTACCAGAGGAACTAGTTAGGTACAATCAGCTATAGAATAGTCTTTTCTGACCTCCATAGTGCAGCCTAAGATAACCCAAATGTAATGCTTATACTCTTCATGAAAGGGGATAATCTTCATTGCAGAGGAACAAGTACCATTTTGTATACAGTCTCTTGGATTCTGCTTTGTGCTGGTCACCAGCCACCCAGAGCAAAAACATTACCCCGAATCAAAAAAGCCATGGCACCTGGGTCTCTTGATTATGGCCTCAATGAAGTTCAGTACTTTCCCAGGCTCTCCTTCCCTTTATTCAGCAGGTCTGCATACACCCAGGTTCTTCTGTAAATGAACAGTAATTACAGTCATTTCCACAAGCAGATCACTGATGTGGAAGTTATTTGCAGCTCAATGACTATGAACACAATACAATTTATTTTGTTATATTTGTTACTATACTAAACTCCTTTCACACATTTCTCAGTCTCATAGTGTATTGATTATCATCACTTGTCTTATTTCAAGCCAATACTGACTTATGCCCAACTGCTAACTCATTTTTTAGAGAATAATCTACTGAGCAAGTAAGTAGGCAAGACATTTTTAAGTTATCATAAAGAAATGCTTTTTTAAGGACATTAAAAAACGCTGGACTGTTTATAACAAGTGTTGTGTTTATGTTTAAATATTTGTATTAGCCTTTGGCACCATTCACCAACAAACACCTCTGAGATTTTTGAACAAAAAGGCTAAGAAAACACAATTGTGATGATTCCAAATATAGCCACTTCTGTACTTTGGCACAGTACCATTTTAAATCACATTCATCTGTATCTCCATTCACTCATGAGCTGCCAGTTTGTGTTAAAGTAGTAATCAGCTATTCAATTAGCCAAAACCCACAATTTCCATATCACATGAAGCATGAGAAGACACTGACCTTTTTGGACCTTTTTATAATGATCTTCTTGTACTTTCAAGTAGAAAATGGCTTAACAAGGAAACAACTCTTTAGCCTCAGTTAAAAGTTCACATGTTACATTATTTTGATGATGCTAAAGAAGAAACAAATTCCTAAATTACATTAAATTTTCTGATTGTCTGTCTTGAGTCTGAAATTTTTGATAAGATGATTGTTGCATGAGTGTTCGACTGTTAAACTCGAGGAGTAGCGACTGGGTGACTGGAGCAATATCTGACACTTCAATAGCCTTCAGAGTAGTAGAGATAGAACTGATTAGAGCAGAAGCCCAAGTCATTAGGGCCTGCTTATGAGGTTTCTAGCTCCTATTTTCTGGAAGCATCTTGATGAGTGGAAACATTCTGTACTTTGGAACCTGAACTCTGAACTCACCAACTACAGTAAGTGAAATGAGAAGATCATTTTACAAACCACTCATATTAATACTCAAAAGAGTCCAAGCATGTGCTT
The DNA here is from genome assembly GCA_019455555.1 of Galemys pyrenaicus. Lineage (NCBI taxonomy): Eukaryota > Metazoa > Chordata > Mammalia > Eulipotyphla > Talpidae > Galemys > Galemys pyrenaicus. Next base: position 8,797,072 of record JAGFMF010011861.1, on the reverse strand, counting down.
TGCAAATGTACTTTAAACATACCCTCTCTCATAGTTGACTTTTGTAAAGATGGATAAAATCCATAAATTACAATACAATATTAAAATTTTTCAATCAAAAGAGAGTACACGAAGGTTTTTAAATATACTACTGCTAGGAATAAAGATACGAAAAAATTTTAAAGACTCTCCTTCCTTCAAAGCTCTCTATACATTATTAACTATTACAACTCAAAGGGAAATTTTGCTTGATATATATGGCATATAAACTATAGAAATAAGAAGACTGGGTTAAACTAGGTCCATATACAAACTATAACACATACTCAATCACCAACTAGCTAGTAAGTATCTATGAACAAATTACTCTGTTAGTGCTGGGTAGGTTCAGAACCCAATACACTCAAAACTGAGCAAGCTTTTCTGAGGCTTTTAGTTTCACATGGAGACATGAACAAATTTCCAATATCAGTTCAATGTTGCTACTTGTTTAGTTTCATCATCAGACTTGGATTTTTTTTCATACATTATTTTATCTTCTTTTATTTATCTATGATTATATTTCCAATTATGCATGTTTTATTGAGGTGATATTGCTGTACAACACTGTGTTTTAGAAGTACAGCATCTCTGCTCTCAGGTGTTATTACCATCCTGCACTGTGCTCCCTCCCCAAGTGTTCTAGCCCTTCCTTCCTCTCCCGCGCTCCCTTCCATTCGGTGTGGTACCTTTTTGTTTTAGTGAGATTTGTTTCACTGTGCAGTTTTTTAGTTTGTTGTAATCCCAGTTGTTTTTGTTCTCTTTTATTTTCCTTGCTGCTGGAGATGAGGCCATGAAGATAGTTCCGAAGCCTGCTCCATGGAATGTTTTGCCTGTATTTCCTCTAGGTATTCTGGTGTTCTTTTAGCTTCGTGGATTTGTATGTGTAGTTTCTTTTCCAGATTCAGGAAATTTTCCTCTATTATTTCTTTTAATAAGTCCTCTGTTCCCCTCTCCCTCTCTTCCTTTTCTGGGATACCCATTTTTCTTTCCTCATGCAGTGGAATAGTTCCTGAAGTGTTTCTTCATTTTCCCCCTTTCTAGCACTCTCCTCCCACCTGGATTCTTTGTGTATTCGCATATTCAAAGTCACTGATTCAATCTTCCATTTGGTCTATTCTACTTTCATGGCTTTCTCCAGAATTGTTTATCTCTTCCATTAATATTTTTACAAACTGCATCTCCATTGTTTTCTTACTTAAAAGTTACAGACTTCAATACACTAATTCATTTCTCCAGACATTCACTTTTCTGTGTTTTCCTGTATACCTATGATCAACTTTTCCATGTTTTCTCTATTTTCTTTGATATCTTTCAATTTATTATGGCAATTTTTTAAAAAGATTTATTTATTTATGCATATAAGAGCTGGGGTACAGGTCAGAGTTGCAGGAGGTGAGAGGATTCACTAGAGACAGACTGGGGAACAGAACAGGCAGAGCAACTGAAGTACACTGCTGAAGGGAGCAGCAGGCAAGGTAGGAGAGGTCTCCTGAGCCAGATGTGCCCTCTCTCTGGCCGGGGATCTAACTTGTGCTGCTGTGCAGCGGATGCTTCACAGTGTGGCGCTCAACCCGCTGCGCCACCCGGGAGGCTCTATTATGGCAATTTTTAACTCTGTCACAAATAGTGAGAATCTTCTATATTTGTGACTGGGTTCTTGACATTTCTTCTCTCTGTGGTGTAGCATTCCCTTGATGATTCAGGATGCCATTTCTTGTGTTTTTCATATCCATATAATTTGCTTTCAGGGATTCTCTAATGTCAATGGGCATCTGCTGAGGAAGGCTTCACCCTCCCACGCTTTCGCGGAGCTCACCAGGGCCATGCATGGCCCTGCATTTATGATCATGAAAAGGAGAATTTTGGCACTGAGATAGGTCGTTGGCAGGGCGCCTGCAGGGGACGCTCCATGCCCCTGCCTGCTCGCCCTCCATGGACTTTATTTTATAGGGAGGCTATAGGAGACCTAAGAGAACTTACTCTGTTCAGCGGTTTGTCGAGGACCACCGTGACACACATAACACACATAGACCTGGATGCCTTTCCTAACAAATAAGGGTAATAATGCTTATTCTATAGGATCATTGGTAGAATAATGTCAGATTCATGTCTATAAAGTGAGTAAGGAAGTATTTAGCACTGATTAGCATTCATTAATTTTTACCCTCACTGCTGATGTTGCTGCCATTAATGATGAGAACACACTGAAGAGAGTATCTGGAAATTTCTATTTTATGCATCATCAGGTTTATAGTTCAGAAATATACTTCATCATCAGAAATATAGTTCAGGGTTAGAGACCTTGACGACAGATTTGAAAGACAGATAATATTCAAATTCTAAATAAATGGGGATAAATATCAATGTATTCCATGTCCTTCTTTAAGAGCATATGGGTAGACAGGGAGAACTCAGGAAATGCTTACAGTAATTTCCTTCCAGGTCTTCCCTCAGGAGACACCACACATCCAAGGAGATAAGCTAGGATTCAATTTCAGAAGGGAATTGAAAAGACTGAGAAAAGAAAGACTTTTCTCGAACCTGATGTCCACATTTCCCTAGAGTTAAGCCAAAGCACAACAGACAAGGCCTGATGTCATATTCTCTCTCCCTTTATCTCTTAGTTTCCATTTTCATAATTCAACCAGAAAATCTCCCCTCTCCTTATGCCCAGATTTTTAAACTCAAAACTAACTCATCTTTGTACCAACTGCCACTATCTAACACCCTAAAAGGTGTGGTATAGGTTTTTAGCTACACAGTGGAGGAATAAAACTTTTTCTTCTACTTAGTTAGGTTCACTTAGTGGACACTGCAGATTAGACAGATTAACAGAAGAAAAGTTATACAAATTTTATTTAATGTTAATTTTTGCCAGAGGTAAGGATTTCCTAGAAAAAAAATAAAGACCCAAGAAGAGGAATAAGCCTGAGACTTTATATACCACTAAAAGCAGTAAGTGCAAGAAGACAAAGTAAAAGAGTTTGGGGGTTACTAGGTGCTTCAAAATGTGGAAAGTTCTAAAAGGGGGAAAACTAATGGAAAATAAGGACTCTCTTAGGAAAATTTGTTTGTGTAGACCTATCTCAGTGCCAAAATTCTCCTTTTCATGGTCATAAAACTTCTCCCAGAGAGAGGATTTATGACAATCCTTACTCCTCAGGAGTTTCTGCTTTGAGTCAGATATAGTTCTGGGAAGATGTCTTTCTGCATCAGTTGAATCTTCAATATGTTCATCTCAAAATAATCCTTAAGTCAAAATGGCAAAGGGAGACAGCGGCGGTGTAGTCTAACCCTTTTGAAATGCAATGACATAGTAACAAGACTGAGAATTAAAACTTTCATATTTAATTGCCTGGTCTGATTAAGCCTGTTTATATACTCCATTTCTCATATGAAAAGAATAAGGTGCAACAAAGTTAATATTTTACTGTTGAGTCTAAAGTCTCAAAGTATTGAGGTAGTTTTTATATGGCACCTTTTCTAATAAAATATAAATTAGAGAGTACATATAGAATATTCTGGGCTGATTTTATTGCAATTCTAATTCTGTTAGTTGTATATACACACAGCTAAATGGGAGCATGGCTCATTTTGCACAGGAATTTCAGAGAACAGACAATGAAGGATTATTATTAATTATATTTTATTTGTCAAAGAAATGATCTCATTCCTATTTTTTCATGATCTTAAATGAAACCAAAATTACTTCTTTGAAGATATTTTTAATGCACAAGTAAAAATCACCATTGTGGGCATCAAATAGAACCTTAGCAAATTATCCCACATGCTTACTTCTAAAAAAAAGCAGAAACCAAACTTTTCATATGACACAAAGGCCACATATAAATTCTCAGTAATTTTTGGTTCAAATGACAGTGTTGCATTTTCAAAGCAAAATGTTTCTTGCTTTTTAAAATGCTTTATCCTTTATTATAAGTTTCATGTCAAGGTTACTGCATGTCAATAGTAGCATATGTCTTTTTGCATTCCAATATCGTCAACATTTCTCTAGTATTCCATTACTTTGACACACTGGGTTAAGCTCAAACTGCAAGTTACTATGACAACAGAGGTAATTGTAGCTGCTTACACCAGTATGCTTCTCTGTAAATCACACTTTTAAGGGTATTTTTCTAACAAACCATTGTTTAAATTGCTTCAAAGTTATAGCAATTATGCTTTTGATTATAAACATCAGAGTGGGGAGAAAAGCAAATTTAGTAACTCTAGACCAGGATTATAATAATGTTAGCCACAAATAGAAGTAGTTTTAATGGGGAGGCTCCTCCTCAGGCTACGCACACTCTGATGGTTTCAAACAGGGTAAAACAAGGTCTCGCTTAAACTAGGTTCAATGACTGTAAGTCTGTACTGATCTTTCCTTCCGTGTAAACTTGCACTGGGATTCGTCAATCTGTGGCTGTGATTAGGGCCTCTTTCATAAAACTGAGATGGAAAGTACTTATTTTCTGTTATTAATTTCACTTCATCAAATGTTTGAGTAAATTGTCACAGAAGGTTCTTTTTGTATAAATGTGTGCGTCTTGGCGTCTTAGGAGACTGCAGGAAGACAGGACTCCAGTAACTGCATAGTTCAAGTGGGACCCAAGACCTGCTTCCAAAACTCCTCTGCATCATAGTTGCTGAATATCTTTCTTCCTGGGTTGTTGGTCAGAGGCCTTCAATTCCTCTCAGAAGTGGGCTTCTCCACAGGACAGCTTACAACATGAAAGCAGACTTCCTTCGGCAGGTGATTCAAAGTAGAGAGAGAGAATCCAAGAAAAAAGATTCATTCTGTCTATAAGCTGACTCTGGAAATGACACAGTAGTACTTCTTCTACCATATTCACTTCATCAGATGCCAGTCACTAAGTTCAACCCATACTGAAGAGGAGAGAAATTCAGTTCTACTTCTCAAAAACAGGAGTATTAAGAAACTTATAGACATATTTTTAGAACTATCACAGCAAAACTATGCAAAATGGTAATTTTTTTCTAATATTATTCTTCTAATGTTTTCACCAAATCTATCATAGTTAGGTAGTACTTTAAAATATTAACTTTGTTGTTATTGTCTTGCATTTTCCCTTTTCTCTTTCCACCAGGTCAACTGTTTATTGTCTCTCGTGACTTACGTGGCTTGGAGAAAGCAGAAGTGGCCTATATATCTTCCTGGCTTTTTCTTTGCAAAAGTTTAATCTCTTAAAATAACAAATTGTCCTCAGACACGGAAAAAGGGAGATTTATGGGTAAAATAAATTATTTATGGATGAATATGAAAGAAAGAAAACAAGAAAAGGAAGAGAAGACACTAGGAGGTCTGAGAAATGCTGGAATCCACAAAGAGTTTTCTGACCCACCTTGTTTACATGAGATGTCAAGGAGAGGAGTGGCTGTGCTTAACCTGGAAGATGGGACTTAGGTTACCTCACAAAAGTTCCTCATACCTCTGGAGAAATAAAAGCTGAGAGGTCCTCTGGGCCCAGAAGTGCCAAGCAGAAAAGAGCAGTGACATGAATGAAAAATGACCTGAATACTCCTCCTCCAATGACTGCCACCACTTTGTCTTGTATAAAAATATACAACTGTGAGGTGTGACCCATGAAAATTGGGGAGGGGATAAGGGCAGTTAGGGTCAGAATTTGACTGATAGAAAATTAAAAGGTGATACTCCTCATCTTGGTTGTGACTGAGACTGACAGTACTGCAGTACTAAGCTCCAGCCAGCTTGGGCACCCAGACCTTCCTGTGAATGACCTCAGTTGACCTTCACCAGGTCCTCACAGCTGAAGCAACAGGCTTAACAAGACTCACCCAAACACACAGAGCTGGCCAGAAATGACATCAGGACTCAAATTTGACCTGACCAAGCACTAGATCTTCACATAAATCCAGACAGAAAATGAGCAAAGTAAATGCTTATTGACTACATAACATTTATCCATGAGAACTTCTGAAAGCCAAAGGAGATGTCAAAAATGTTACCTTACACACAGAGGGAGAATAGATGGTGCTTCTGTGTAAAGACAACATTCTGGGCTGAGCACGTGGCCCGGATGTAACTGCATGCATTTGGTCTTCCCATTAGACTAAGCTCCTCGAGAGCACAGATCGTGGTTAGCTCTCTCCCTTCGGCATCCAGTGTAATTGGAGTTAGGTGCTCAAAACTGTCTTTTTGGCATCATTTCCAATATTATGACTTTATTATCCCTCAAAAGTCCTACTATGCTTCTGAACAGGCAAGCAAGGGTGAGGGGAAAGAAGTATTTCTGTACAGAAGTTTAATTTTTGGAGTAATTATTCATCAATATACATACAAACAATAAAAATAGATTGTTTTCCAGCATTTTCACATCTGACATTTGCTATTAGCTCTTCTAACTGTGATATTTGAACCACAAGGACAAATTTCTTCATTTATCATATAAGTTGACAAGTGCCATACATTAAAGTAGAGCTTGGTGATGTGAAACAGATAGAATGATATGCATATGATAAATACAAAATTGGAGTTTTGGTTAATAAAATAGGTAACAAAATAAATCATTATATCAAGTTACTATGCATGTTTCAGTGAAATAGCAATTAACCACAATTCCACCTTTTTTTAGAGGTTTTTATTATTTTCTTAAATTATTTTAGACAGGAAAATCTCACTCACACACACCTACATACAAACACACCTATAAGAAATGCAAAGATTGATTTTTTTCTCTTAAATTTTCTTCTGATTACAAAAACAATTTTTTGAAGCTCAAAAAAATCTTAACGTTTCAACAAGCCACAAGAAAATGAAAATTCATACAATCATCCAGAGGTAGATGCTTCTACCTCTCCTATACTAAACAATACAGTATATTCAAATTTGTATTCTGGTTAATCTTACAGCATGTTTCTTCCTTTCATTAAGAACCCTTCAGCTTTATGTTACTAAATCAAGAAAGTTAATGGGTTTTAAAACACAGTAATTTCTCAACTAAACTCATTTAGCCAGAAAGTAAAATGAAGTTGAATTATCTGATTCTCAGAGTATGAAGGAACATTGTTTTATGTAGCCAGTTCTTTTAATTCAACAGAATTTTGTTGAATGCCTAATACATGAGGGTCAATAAGAGGTTTTAAGACATTGTCCAACCTCAAGGAATTGAAATTTTAGTTGAAAAGACAAAATTTTCTATGTTGTGCAAAGCACTGTATGAGGAATCCAGAGGCATTGTGCATATCATAATGTCCATAAAAGTTCTGAAGTAAAAAGTTCTGAAGTAAACGAGGTTTGAGTGGATGGAAAATATGTGTGGCTATCACCCCACAGACATAATCGCAGTCATCATCACAAACCATGTTCTCAGACTATATGTCCATCTAGGACCATCATGCAAATCTACTGTTCCCCAGGTTCCTTGCTGAAACATTTTAGGCAGTGGGAGACTGCAGGGGTGGGGCAGTGGCAGATTATCATCTGATTTCTCCTTGCCCACTTCTTCTCACTAGTCAGCACATGCAAACTATATAGGCAAAACTGGGCTGTAAGCCCACAGTAAAGCCATTAATGACTGATCCACAAAAACATATGCAATGTTATGAAGTCTATATAAAATCATTGGCCACCCCCAAAGTTAATGCAGGTCAATTTTCCTCCACTAATAATTTAAACATAAGATCTATTCTGAGCTCAGAATGGTTTTAGGTCTTTCCTGAAAATATGGAAATGATATTTTTATATGTTTAACATAACTGAAATATGTTTTAATTTTTTTTAAAAAAAAAAAGGTTATTTATGCATACAAGAGCTGGGGTACAGTCCAGAAGCACAGGGGGTAAGAAGTTTCACCAGAGATACAGTGAGGAGCATAACAGGCAGATCAACTGAAACACACTGCTGAAGGGAGCAGCGGGAGAGGCAGGAGAGGTCTGCTGCACCATGTGGGTCCCCTCCCTGGCCAAGAATCGAACTTGCGCTTCTGTGTTGCTATGTTTCACAGTGTGGCACTCAACCCGCTACACCACCAGGGAGCCCCAGTTTTAAATTTTTTTTGAAACCAGAAATCAATATGGAGGCTTTAGACTAAAATATGAATTTTCAGGTAAAGAACTGAAAACTCAGTTGAACAAATGCAATCTTTGATTGTCAACTCTTATAGCTACTGACACAATCATTAAAGTGAAATTGAAATCATATCACACTCAGTATGTTGTAAATGCTCAGTTTTTTGTATTACAAGAATGAGTAGAACAGATACCTGAGTGACTGAAGAAAGAGATTTGGTACTTTCATAATCCATTAGTTCTAAATGTGCAAGACCCCATGACATCCTGGCAGTAGCCTCTTCTAAGAAGGCTGCCACACTACAGCTGGTGGGGAGGCATGGCAACCCATGGGTGCACTTCCCCTGCCCTGGTTTCTATATCCATTTAGAAGCTGCAACTGCTCAGTGCTGGAGGCAGAAGGAGATGGACTTTGCACCCAGGAAAGGTAGTTCCCACAAGCACTGTAGGTTCAGACAAAAAGAGGTAATTAGTATATTTCACATTTTTTAAATTTTATTAACAAGAATGAAGTCAAAGGAAGTGAAATCAGAGAACAAATTTCTTTCCCCTAGTACAGAGTCAATCTGAGACCAGATGAACATGCCAAGGCCTGGGCATTGCCGTGGAAGAGGCACTGGGCCCCCAGCTGTGGATCCCAAGAGACTGTGAATGGAATGTAGGAAAAACATCCACCCTGGCTGCAGATGAGTCCTGAGCATAGACGACGCTCTCTCATTAATTACAGGGATGAATTTACAAGCCTGCAAGGAGCTCTTAGTCTCAAGATTCAGTGTATGACTAAACTTTTAAATACACATAATGCATGACTCAAACATTTTCAGAACTGCTTGATAATTCTACAGATTGCCAAAAAATACTGCCTCTATGAAGAGGAACCAAAAGGTATTAAAAACCAGTTGAGAATAAAAACAAAACAAAACAGTAGACATAAACAGGAAAGGAGATGGCTGTAATTGTAAACAACTTCAAGAAAGCAAATTAAATTAGAACTGATATGGTGAATTCATGTCAAAATCTGAACCTCCAAAAAGAGATCGTTTTGGAAGTGGGACATTTGTGAGGTGATTAAATCAAGAAGCTAGAGCCCTTGTGAGTGGGATTAGTGCTATTAGGGGAGAGGTGCCGCCATGCTCCCTAGCTCCTTCTGCATTGAGAACACAAGAGAAAAGTGTGACCAGTCACGGGGCACTCACCCAACTATGCTGGTGCCCTGATCTCAGATGAGAACCTCCAGAACAAAACAATACATTCCTGTTATTAGACATTCATCCATGGTGTTTTGTTATTGCAGCCTGAGTGGACTAAGGCAGAATTAAAATGTATCTTGTGGATAGTAAAAGGAGAATGTGTATAACAAAAAAAAGTGAATCTGTGATATGGAGAACAAACTTGAGATCCCCCACATTGCAAAGGAAAAGGAGAAATTTTGTCATCAGAGAATAATGATTATTTGAAACATTAAAAGAAGATGTTTCTTAAAGATCCTATTTGTGTTCCTAAGAAAGAAACAACAAAACAGTAACTATACTCAAAGCAGTAGGCAGCATTTAAAGATTTCTTTTGAACTGCAGAAAATATCTGAATATGAAGGCAAAGGAGTTTATTGAGATACAAGTTAAATTGATTAAATGCTACTGCTACATCTTGAGTAAAAAATTCAATTACTATTACGTAATTTGTCAAAATTATTTTCAATCATCCACATTTACACATATTTTCAGTTGTCACTTTACTTGTAATATTCAAATATCCTTTTTGGACAGTGATGGACTCCAAGCCAAATGTTCCACTTCTGACTAGTCAGTACTTTGTTGAAAAAATATTCTTCTCAATCTTGGTATGAATTCTAGCAATCAATAGGTGAAATATTGTAGTCCAAAAACCAATCTGGGATGCAATCATTTTCTAGAAAAATAATTAAACTTTATTTTCACACTGGCTGAGAAAATCCACCCCAACCAGAGGTGACTGGCATAAGCAATGCTAATCTTTGAAACACAGCATATTGAAGCTGCTCAACAGAAGGTTGCAGATAGCACATCTGGATATGAGAACATATATGCCTGCCATTGAATAATAGTCTCATTGCACATAAAGTCTTATTGTAGATAAGTCCTTAAAGAACACTCTAGAACTTAAAGGTCAGCCAGTTCTTTAGTTTCACTATCAGAATATAAATAAGAGTTAATGGACCAAGACTGAATAATGGGGGTAGAGCAGTGGTGGGGGGAGGGGGTGGAAATTGTCCATTGTTTACAAATATGCAAAAGACTGACTTAGATGTCTCCCCAGCAACACAAGTAGGCAAAAGACTTTAGAATTATCTATATCAAGTCCATGAAAGAAGGGTTATGACTCAAGAATGTCCAAAAATGCCCAGAAAACCTTCACACATACCTATTTTGGAAAAACATTACCTAGTACAAACTACAACCAAGATGAATCAAAAATGAGGAGTCAAGAACAGACTGGGGACACCTGGTGGGGAGGGGAGGAGGAGGGTTGAGGGAGGATGGGAACACGAGGGACTGAGGTGATGGTGCACTGGTGAGATGGTGATGGGGAATACATGGGGATTACAATTAATGGCAAGTATATGTAAATTTTTAAATATTTTAATAAAAAAAAAATAAAAGCAAAAAAAAATAGTTGAAAATCAACATCTACTTTTAAGACAAAGGGAATTATAAAAAAAAAAAATGAATCAAAAGTTTTAAAAACTCAGTAACAGTCCAAGTGTAACAGGGTCATCCCAGGAAAAGGAAAATTTCCAAAATCCTAATTCCGCCCTAAGTAAATAAAGCTAAAAAAAAAAAAAAAAAAATTCTGCAAAAAAAAAAAAGGAAGAAAAGAAGATGGAGAACAAAGAGACCTGGAGGAGGCACTGATGCAGAGGAACATGTAAAAAAACTGTGCTTGCTTTTTGGTCTTAAACTAGTTAAAACAAATGTGAGTAAAAAACCCTTAAAAAAGTTAACAATGGCAGCTGTCATCTTAATTTTAATTTTGCTCTTTTCCTCCCAAATTTATCTAACTCTTTCTAACCCTTTTTTATGGGTCTCCACTAAAAAATCCTTTAAATGTGTGGCAAGTTTTTAGGCCTTGCTTTAGGCCAATCCTATTTAACTAAACTTTTACCCTCAAAAAAAAATAAGTAACTTTAAATACTTAACTTAGTAACTATATTCTTTATTCTTTCTTTATTATACCCTAATTATATTAAAGTTCCTTTCCATTAAAAATTTTATGTATTTATCTTAATACAGTAAATAGCAAAACCCATTCAAAGAGGGCAGGCTTGGGGGTTCTAAGTACTCCTCTCCCTACCCTGTAACAGAATCATATAAGAGAAATCTTAGGACTTTATTTAAGGTAAATTTAAAATGCAAAATGTTGTCAGAAATATTCAATAGCCTGGAGGTAAATCTTCATCAAGTTAGACTTTCTCAGGATTTATCTTCAGCTTCTGGCCTTCTCCTTTATATACCCTGCATCCCTACTCTTCCAGAAAATGCATTTTTTGAGCCCCATCCTTTACCTCAAAGTTCAGTTAGAATCTTTCATTTGCTGTATTTGATAATCATTTAAAATACTACCTGATGAAGTTGCTTCCAGCTTTTGCTAACAGTGGCTAAATGATTTCATGCACTTATGACCCTAGAGAGGGAACGACAGTCAAACTGGAAGCTTCTTATCTTCGAACTGTCGCCTTTCCCTTCAACACACACAATCAGTGTCCTGGGGCGAAAAAAATAAAGGTGGGAATCATTCTCACTGCCAAGTAACCTAAAAACTTATTTTCTATGTCTCTAAATTTCATTTTAATAACCTGAGTCAATGAGTTTTTCTCTGAAAGATAAAGAAATTTGTTATCTGTCATTAGCCCTTCTATATGACATCTTCATCAATGTTTTATAATATTCCTCTGTTCATACATACATATAATACATATAACATTTCTCTGTATATACATCAATATGCAAAGAAAAAAGATTATAATTGAAATAATGAAACTATCAATTGTGGTTATCCCTTGATAGGATTCTATATTATTTTTAGCCTCTTTTCTCACCAAAATATTCAGTGATGACTTTTCTATCAATACATTACTTATGCAATCAGATGCTTTAGAACCATATATCTACATGTATATATATATATCATGTGAACACCATTATTTCTGAATATAGCAACATAACTGCTATAGACCCAAATACACAAAATATTATTAATAGTGTTTATCTCTGGGTGATGGATTATGTATGAGTAGGCGTTCCCTCTTGTGCATTTTTTAAATTTTCTATAATGATAGCAAACTATTATATTGTAGAAGCTGCCATTCCTAAACTTTACTCAAGGGTACAGAATGGCTTTGAGGAATATATATTCACCCATACCATAAAATATTTATTGTGTTTTCTACTTTACTCTTAAAGTTTAATAGACTATAAGACACTACAGATTAAGCCAGCTGGTGCTCAACTAGATATAATAAAGCAGACAGAAGCAGAGAGGTGACATATTAGGACTTTTGTCATGGTGCATGTGTCACAAGAGAGCAAGGACTGTTTTAATTACTAGTCATTTGAATTTCTGATAGATGTTATGGAAAAATTTAAATCTTGTTAATTTACTTTGGCAGCTTGACAACAGGCTCATTTACAATCCTTTAAGGGAATTGTAAATTTCCCATGCTTCAATTTGGGGTGAGGTGGCATTATTCATATAAGAGCATGTGGTGGAATTCAGGGCTGAACATTAGTCAGAATATATTTTTAATCCATCAGAAGTTAAGTCATGATTTTCAAAGTCTCAGAGAAGTGGTACAGGAGGAAAGTATCAGTTATGAGCTTATAGAAATTCATACATGATCCAGACAAGATTTATAAAATTTTAATCTCAAATTTTATTATTGTAATATTTTCATATAAGATAAATGCTGTTATGGTGACACCTTCCAAATTTCTTCCAAAATTCTTTTGATTTCTATCTTGAATTGTGGCATTTCTTGTATAAAGTGTAAGAATTCTTAATCTTACATAGGAAATTTTGCTTCCTGCACTTTATATCCATACAAGCTCCTAGTTCAGAGGCATGACATCTGGAATGTTAAATGAACTCAGGTGTGGGGCAGAGGTCAAACCAGGCCAAATTAAAGAAGGGGGTAGGGGGAGGAAGTGTGAAAAGACTCAAAGGTGTGTGCGTGCATTCTTTGAGAACATGGAAGTCTTTTCATTCACAGGAGAGATTCAGGCCTTCCAGGTTGTGTTTTTAGACTCTTCATACAGACCAAATGTCAAAAAGGCTGTGAGTGAATATTTATAAAGCATGGCAATTCATCTCAAAGGGGAAAAGTTTCAAAGTGAAAAGTTATTTTAGTTTTTTTCTTTTTCAAAATGCAAATTTATCTTTTTTTTACTTTTATGTCCATCGTTGATCCTTTCTATATCAGTACTTCATTCTTTCCTGAAAAGTCAATAAAGCACAATTTTGTTTGAAGATAAAAGTAGATACTGATTTTAGGATGATTAAATTTCCACCTCAAAGTTTTTAGATCATAAGGAAACAACCCATTATCTAAGGTGAGGGGTAAAATAAATCTGATATTAAATACATGTCGTAACAGATACTAGATTTCTGACAGGTGTCTTCACCTTTATCACTGCTGTGTCTGGCTTCTAGGCACATAAAGTGGTTAATTGTCTACATACGCTCTACGTTGTTCAAAATCAACAACTTGGAAAAGCGACCTGCGTCCAGAAAGAAGTATGTATCGCTTCATTACTCCTGTTCATTTCCTCTTCTGTCTTTATCTCAGAGGACTTTTAGCTCATCTAGAAGACAGAGCCAAAGAAAGTACTGACCTTTATCTTCTTTACAAGTGATTGAAAAGCAAACACAGGTGCAATTACATAATAAGGTTTCAATATTTAGCTATCAATAGTCTCACAAGATGCACTTGAAATATGCAGTTTAAATTCTATCTTCCAGCCCTGAAATTTGTTCTAAGGATGCTCGCTCTCTCTCTCTCTCTCTCTCACAACAAATTTATTTCTACAGCTCTGGAGGCTAGCAAGTCTATAATGAAGGTGCCAGTCAGACAAGTTTCATTCTGAACCCCTTCTCCTGCCTCATAGGCCATCTCCCTACAAGCCCTCATGTGCTCTGCTCATGTGGCATTTTATTTGTGCACTCAAGAAAGGGGAGACAGCCCCCTCTGGTGTCTCATTTTATAAGAGTGTTTATTTTACCAGATTAGGGCTCCACCTTTATGACCCCATTTAACCTGAATTACCTCCAGACAGCCTTATTTTCAAATACAGCCTCACTGAGGATGAGGATTTCAATTTGCAAATTGAATTTGGCGCTACACAGTTCAGTCCATAGCATAAGGCATTACTCTTTACTTGGCTCCGGTCTCAGCTATCTTTCTTGTCTCTAGGTTTTCACTGATTGCCTGTGTGTGCTCACAGGGAGCCCACAACATCACGTTCACATTTTTTCAGCTGGTCCTTTCCCTGCTCTTTTTCTGAAGCTCTGGTCACAGGTTGTCTTTCACTTTGTCATCAGCAGAGACGGCTCTCAGAAGTGGCAAGAAAGACAGAATTTATTGAGGCTCACTAGGGCCACATTTGTGTTTTTCTTTGCTCCTGAATGTTGCCATCCAAAAAAAAAAATAAATAAATGGTTAAAAAACAAAATTCAAAAATTTAGAGATCTACACAAAGATATACAAAGAACTCATAAGACTCAAAAAAAAAATAAAGTAAAAAACCCAATCAAAAAATGGGCAGAAGAACTTAAAAGATACTTCTCCAAAGAGGACATACACATGGCTAATAGGCACATGAGAAAATGCTCAACATCCCTCATAATCAGGGATATGCAAATCAAGACCACAATGAGGTACCACCTTACATGGGTTAGAATGGCACACATTAAAAAAAAACAACAACAAATGCTGGCGAGGATGTGGAGAAAAAGGAACCCTGGTACACTGCTGGTGGGAATGCAAGCTAATCCA
>JAGFMF010011861.1:8741006-8781712 GCA_019455555.1 Galemys pyrenaicus | reverse complement strand
AGAATAAGCTCAAGGAATTGGGCAATTATAACCAAAAGTAAACAAAAAATCTCAACAAGACCAAAAAGCCAGGATAAACCAAAGGGACCATGGGGGGGGAGGGGAGAGGGCAATGACGGGATGAGGGCAGAGGGTGCACAAGGGACTGAGGTGATGGTGCACCAGTGAAATGATGGTGGGTACTCCCTCGGGACTACAAATGATGCCAAATATAATTAATAAATTAAAAAAAATTTAGAGATCTAATTGATTTGATTAAATGATTCATGCAGCAGGCAGCATTGAGTCTAGCAAGTAAGAAGGTGCTGCTCTAAGGGTGTCTTTTACTTGATTCTATTTTACTTTGTGTTTGGGATGTTGATTTAACAGTAGTTTTCCAACTGCCACCTCATTTCTTTGATCCAATAAATAATTTGGCCTGAAGACTCAGCTCCTCCTCTAACTCAACACTTGCAATGTCCTTGCCATAAGGCATCTTTTCATCTTCTTCTCCCTTGGTGTCAGTCTCAACTGGAGACTTTAACACTGTGGAATACAAAAGAGTCCATTAGGTGATATTTGTATGGACATTCAATTCCTCAGAAACCCAAGCTCATGAAAAGACTTCCCCAGCATCCCAGGGCAATTGTGAAATGAGGGATGATGGCAGCCTCTCTCATAAAGACAGCAACTATAGTTCCTCTTTGACAGGGATCTGTGATAGAAACAAAACAAAATGAGTAGAGGCAAAACCCCTACTCATATGCAGATGGAGCACTAATACAATTAAGAACTACCATTTATTAAAGGAGGCCTAGCTCTATCCCCTCTAATGAGTTGAAGCATTGTATTCCTCATAGCAGTCCTAGAAGAAAGAATCCGTCCTCATTTCCATTCCACAGGTGAGGAAAACAAGGCACAAAGAATGAGTTTACCTGCAGAACCTCATGCAACTGGTGGCAGCATTAGGAGTGTGGGTTCCAACCAGGTCTGGTCCACACCCCATGCTCTGAGCCACTGTGGGAATCTTTCTATGATTGACCTTATACAAACACATTTCTTAAAAATGTAAGCCATGTATTGCCAGTTGTTTCCCAAATCCAAAATCAGGACCTATGCCTGATTAAGTGATTTTTCTTGATTTCTGGACTTGTGCCAATAAAAGTTAGTTGTTTTTGTTTTTGTTTTTTTTTGACATAGAGGAACTGGAGTGTAGGGCAGAGGTGCAGGGGCGTGAGGGGATCCACCAGAGACCAAGTGAGGAGCAGAACAGGAGGATCTACTAAAATACACTGCTAAGGGGAGCAGTAAGCAAGACAGGAAAGATGTGCTGTGCCATATGTAAGTTAGCTCCCCAGCCAGGGATCCAACTCAAGCCACCAGAGAGGCCCTTACTTAGATCTTTAAAAACCATAAAACAAAGTTGTTCAGCTATATAATTAACTTCCTTAACTTTAAAAAGATTCAAATCACATGAAAAACTAGAATGTTTCTGTTGCCGGAATCACAATGAAGGCATAGATTCAGAAATTAAAAGTTATGTAAGCAACACAGTCTTTAATTTTGCCCATGAATGTCTTTCTTCCCTTTTATTGTAAAAAAATTGAAGCGTGTTGTCAGCAAAAGTGCATAAATTTACAGCCTCTTAGGGCATCTGCATCCTACCTGACACGCCTTTGAATGGTGACCTCTTCATTGTCCATCGCTGGCCTTTGGTCAGTCACTTAATGGCTCTGGTCCTTAGTATCTGGAGGTTTGTGCAATGACTTTGAAATAATGTGTGTGAAGGACTTGTATGGCACCTGAATATAATACATCAAAGTTATTACCAATATTGTCTTTTATTATTAATGTTCTTTCTAGAGGTTATGTTGGCTTTGCTTGCCTCCCACCTGACTTCCCTTGGCAACCATACCTCCCACTCCCTGCCTCTCAGAGAGTTTTCCCAGGTCCCTGGGGTTGGGAAAGGCTGATGCCCATCCAAGCTGACTCTAAAGCTGGACTGATCACTTGTGGTAGCCCCAAGAGAATCTTACCGAGAGTCCCCCAGTTGGAGATGAAGCAAAGTTCTTCTTTACTTTCTTTTTCTTTTTTAAAGCGTTTGTTTATTTATGCATACAAGAGCTAGGGTACAGGCCAGAGGAGCAGGGGCGGGTGAGATTTACCAGAGACACAGTGGGGAACAGAATAGGCAGACTGACTACAATGCTGAGGGGAGCAGCGGGCAAGGCAGGAGAGGTCTACTGCGCCATGTGGGTCCCTTCCCTGGCCGGGGGTTGAACTCATGCTGCAGTGGCTACAGAGCACTTCATAGTGCTGCAACTTGACCCCTTGCACTACCAGGGAAGGCCCTTTTTCTTTATTTTCAGTTAAAAGCTCTCAGGTCACATCTGTTTGATATACCTCTAAAGGAGCAGAGAGAATCTGAAGTCAATTAATTCATGGACATCTAATATTGAGGAAAAATATAGTGAGTCCAAAATGACCCTCAACTTTCAGGTACACTAGTGATGAATGCTGTGTATATTAGGTATTCAGACACTTGCCAGTGAAAAGCTTCCAATGGAATATTATTAATCCATACCCCTATTTATTCAGCAAAATTTTACTAGATATCTACCATGAGCTAAACTTAAATGGAAAATTACATATCTTTTATTCAGTGTTTATAAGAAACTGAGTAGACGGACACTTTTCAGAAGACAATTATAATTTTAAGTTTGTTTGAAATTTTTTTAAGGTCTTAGGCTTTCGGGATGGTTGATGATTTTCTGAGGCAAGGCTCTGAGCTGCGGATGGACACCTAGAACAAGCAACCTTACCTCTCAACTTTTAAAAAATCTAAGTCAATTTTTAAAAAATCTAATTTTTAAAAAAGTAATTTGCATTAGGTTTAGCATACAGAAAGTTCAGAAAAACACAAATAAGAAAATAAAAACGATTATCTTAGACCAAACACAAGAAGTAACCTTTGTTAATATACTGCCATATCTATTTCCAGCAAGACCTCATTTTATAAACAAATTCCTGAGTTCATATGTCAGATTATTTTGACCCTTCAAGATACTCTATTCATTTTTCTCCCTCCTCTGTCACAACTAAATTAGATGGTTGTTTGGGGTCTAATAAAGATGCTTCCACTGGATAATCAGAGCAGCATTTAGCTGTGCCTTCTCATTAGGGGCACAAGTTCTCGCTAACTGACAACTGTTCATGGTCAATTGGTCCTGTTCAGCAGGAGGTAATTAGAAAAGCTGCCTGCAGCTGCTGCTTGAGCAGTTAAGCATGAACTGGATGACACGTGAAAAATTGTCCACCCTCCTAGACGGACCAGGAGACGGCAGAAACCTAAAACCTCCTAGTTGTGAGCCCTCTAGGTTTTGAGCTCCAGACTCCGCTCCCCACAAACAAACATCAACTACTCCATTAGTATGTTCATAAATTCCCCTCAGAAAGAGATCCAATAGTTGTCTCACAGAAAGAAGGCCACCAGGTCCTGTCCAGGTGTTTCAGTAAACTCCACAACTCATTGCAGAGAAACAATGTGAATTTTTTCCCTCCAGCTCTGCGGTGGGTGATTCCGTGAGGCCACCCCAGACTCACCTCAAAAGAAGCTTTGCTTCTCCAGAATCACTGAGCACAGCAAGATTAGCCCTTTCAAAGTCAATGAACAGACATTAGAAGGCAAAACTTCTTTTACACACATCTGTTACTAAATCTGAAGTATCTATTTCAAAGAATCAAATGTTTAAAACAAAGAGAGAAAAATATAAAATGGCCAGAACAATACAGGACCCCCATCCCCAACTAGGTGATTTTGGAAATATTCTTATGATCCCATTTTTAATATTCATTTCCTTAAAGAAATTATGGCTAAAGTTGCATCTGAATTATCATAAATTCTGAAGCAAGGATATCCTAACCTTTCTTAATTTTTGCTTTTCACATGAGTGAAGAATTCTTGTGATGTCTTTTAACTGGTAATAGTGGAGTATCGTATTTCACGCTCACCCTTCTACCA
This sequence comes from Galemys pyrenaicus, assembly GCA_019455555.1. Lineage (NCBI taxonomy): Eukaryota > Metazoa > Chordata > Mammalia > Eulipotyphla > Talpidae > Galemys > Galemys pyrenaicus. The sequence continues at coordinate 8,777,712 of JAGFMF010011861.1, read as the reverse complement.
ACTACAAGTATATGTTCTAGACTAAATGTGAAAGGAAATTGTTTCAAGTCCCTGGAGAGTCACAAAAAAGAGGCAGAATTAGACAGATATTCAACACTTAAAGGAAGGACAATGGGGTAAGACTCACATTATTTGAATTTTCTCTGGGGACACACTTCAATAAATTGGGGGATAATCTCCAGTGGACAGTAAATACTTGTGGACCACCAAAGTAGCTGGAAATTGAAGAAGAAATCTCATAAAAAAAGAGAGCCAAAGTAGGAGAAACCCCAATATCTGCACATTAAATAACCTCAAATTCTCAGCCTCTGAAATGTATTATGCAGGCTAAATTCTAAGAAACGCAGAAGGAGAGAGCTGGCCGGCAGAAGGACCACTGCATGGATTTCAGTGGACTCTCACCACAGTCTGGATTTCAAAATCCATCAAATTAAAGGAGTTTGATAAGTGTCTCAAGCTTCCGTTAAAACTATGCATTAAAAGGAAAGAGCTCCTTTCAACCTCTAAAATATCAGGCTAAATGAAAGATGCCAGATACAAACAACCACATATTATTTGATTTCCATTTGTAGGAAAGGTTAGAGAAAGTCAATTTGAAGAAGTAGAAAGCAGATCAGCAGAGCCAGATCGCGGGTGAGAAAGGAGATTAGCTGATGGAAGCACTTTGGAGTGATGGAAATGTGCTAAAACTGGATGTGGATAAACAAGGTGTTATACACAATGGAATATTATTCCATCTTCAAAAGGGAGGAAATTCTGACAGATACCACAACAGAGACAAATCGTGATGATACTACATTAAGCAAAATAAGCCAGTTACAAAAGAACAAATACTACTTATAAATCCACTCCATGGAGTAACTAGATAAGTCAAATTCATAGAGACTGAAAGTAGTGGTGATTTTCAGGGACATGGAGGAGAGAGAAACAGACAGTTATTTCACAGGTACAGAGTTTCCGTTTTACAAGATATAAGGGAGTTCTGAAGATGCCTAATAATATGAATGTACTTACTGCCACTGAATTGTACTCTTAAGATGGGTTAAAGTGATAAATTTGACAACCCTATAAATGTATCAAAGCCCATATAATGTATTGTGATTTATTACATATACAGAGATTAAAAGTACTAAACTAGCACTTAAGTTAAAAGAAAATAGTCACAAATACAGTTGACCCTTGAACAACATGGGTTTGAACTGATGGTTTGAACACATAAATTTTCTTGTAAACAGACAATATAAATTTGCAGTCTAAATGTAGTACAATGCTATATGTGTATTTAGTCTTGCTTATTATTTCCTTAATAGCATTTTCTTTTTTCTGGCCTACTCTAACATAAAACAACATTACATAATACATGTAACATACAAAGCATATTAATCAGCTGTTTTTGATTCAGGCTTCCCAATCAGCATCAGGATATTAGTAGTTAAGTATTGGGGAAGTCAAGTTATACTGGAATTTTTTTACGGTAAAAGGGTTGGCTCCCCTAATCCACCACTTGCTCAAGGGTCAACTGAACACTATTATGAGATACTTATATGAAAAATGATAGCTTACTTCAAGTTAGAATATACTCAAGGATGTGTTCTATTATTCTCAGAATAATCCTCTGTCTTGGATTAGCTATGACATATATAATTTAATAATACTTCCACTAAAACTATTTTAAAAACATCATGTGAAGTTTGCTTTAAAAGCAACAAATTCACTGGAATATACTGCATAATCACAATAGGACATAAATATTTTCAATAGAAAAATGATATTTTTCCCCAAGTACTCAAATATTTGCTAAGTCATTATCTCTCATAGATTCAGAATAAATCAGAGTGATGTGTTTGACAGAAAGATTTAAATAAAAATACCACAAGCTTTCAAGTTCATTATAAATCTGCTGCTCCTCATTTCTAGCCTTTATATTGCAAGATAAATTTTAAATATGAACTACTTTAAAAAGCAATATACAAGTTTGAACAAGAGAAAAAAGTTATGAAGAAAAGCTATCCCAAAATACTTGGTAATATTTTGTGGTTTTATAATAAAAATAGTATATAATTATTGAATGTTTATCATAAGTTTTAAAAATAAGCATTCACTGTACGACTGACAATCACATGAACTTCAAGCAGTCCTCTACTTAAGATAATATACACATAATAAAAATCATGCCAAAAAAACCATACACATATAGCTATAATTAAGACATTATGAAAAAAAAAGTCCAACATGAAATTACCAAGTTTAAAGGAAATGAGATTATCTCTTGTTGCAGAGATTAAGAAAATCATCAGAGCATTTGCAATAGACTTTGAATAATGAATTTTAAACCTGGGGCTTAAAATATATTCACAGAGGTGCAAAGTGGGAACTATAAAGGGTGTGAGAGGACTATTCAATTATTCAGTTTGTCTCTAATCACTAGGGAATTAATAGAGGAGTTGTCCAAAATAATTTGGACAGGTACTTTGGGGTATCCTGTGAAGGAACATGTATGTCCCCCAAAACATTTAGTACTTTATTCTTAAGGAAGTCATTTCCCACATGCCAGGAGATTGGTATAATCAAACTCTACTCTTGGGGAAGATGAATATGACAGATGAACTAGAGCAATGGAGACTGTAATCAGAATCCCATGAAGTCATCCTGCCATCTAGAGGACCATAGCATGCCAGAGGATGCTATTATGATATTGGATGAACTAGCATGATATTAGAACAGAAGTCAGAACTAATTCCTAGCAATACCCTATCATGGGACCCTCACACTCCCCCAAACTACCTAATGTCATATACTAAATGCCAAGGGTCACAGTTCTACATTAGGTATTGTGTAGCATATAAAAATGAGTGATATCTTTCTATCAAAGACCAAAACAAAATATATTCAAATCACCAAACATAAGCTGGAATGAAACAGAAAGTAGAAAAATTTTTCTATCTTTCAGGACATGATCTGGTACCACCTGGTCAGCTGTAGCTAAACAAGGTAGACTATGAATTGTGAGAACTTACAAATAGGTATGTCCACCTGAGTAGCTATAACTGGAAGGACAGACTCAGCAGATGGAAGAGGGAGTTCAGTCTGGAAGCTGAATGTGGAATCTAGAAGGTCCAACTACCAACTGAGGAAGACATCCATATAAGCTATCTCACCACAGAACAGCCACTCCTTAGTAACACCGTGCTCCTAGTTTATAGAACAGAAATAGAAGGACCCTCTGTAGCTAATAATCACAAGCAGCAAAAAAGCAGGCCCTAGGGCATCAAAACATTCTGGAATCACACAGAAGAGCCCTTCTAGGGCTCATACTAGACATGTGTTCAGGGGTAAGACCTTGGTATAGGGAGGCTTGGCCAACTGCTACGTGATGAGATCCTAGAGAGTCCCCTCATTATAGATGCCCTCATGGAGTCAGGTAAACTACAGGGTTTGAGGCACAGAGAACAAGTCAGGACATCAATTACCAAAAATGGGCTCTAAGATACCTGAAATGAATCAGAAAAGTAAAAATTCAAACCCAATCTTTCTGTGTAATTAACGCAATGCTTTTGGATAGAGCAAATATTTATCAAATTTATATATTTGTCTATGGGTTCCTTAAAAATGAAAAACATTTATTATCAGGGATGTATGTTTGGGATAAGAACTAAACTATAAAATTCCCTATCTTATGAGTCTTGTAATCTGCACCGAAGTATTCGAGTTCAGGTTATAAGTCACTATGATGAGTCAGTCATACACTCTGACTCCAGAACTCAAAGTAAAAATACTTGGCTGCTTCTTTTTCAAATATCTCTTGGGAGAAAAATTTGTCAACAGTGTGATAGCATAAAAATGTGATATTCTGTACTTCTGATTCTCTGATGAGTGAGAGATTGGACTGAGAAAGAGAAAAAGTGAAATTTGGTTACATGAATAAGCCCCAGGAATATAAATTAGGAATCGCTGAACTCAGATAACTCGATTTTCTACAGTACTTGAAGATCTCTCTGCAGAAAAGAAATTAAAGTTTTCAACTTTGACAGAGAGCTACTTTCAACTATAATAATTTTTTAAGCTTGAAAACTAAAATTATCATTTAGATTTATATAAAAGCATTTTAGGTTGAAGCAGCAGAACCTCCATCTAGCTATCTTAAGCCAAAAGCAATGTAAGGGAAAGATAGAGGTCTAGCAACTGAGGCAAGCCTGGGGAATTGGATACAGAAAAAAAAAAAGTGATCCAGGGCTCTTTGGGATAACAGGTCATAAAGAAGATCACCCCGCCCCCACTGAGATGGATGAATTAATTCTATTTCCATATTCTAGGATTACTTTTTTTAAAGTTCCAGACAGTGCCTTATTGGTCAAACCAAGTCACATGCAACTCTCTTGTGAGATTCAGCAAAAGGGAGAAACTGATTATTTTAGCTTCCAAAGGGGAGGCAATTTCCACTTAGATTGCGTACAATTGAGGACTTTCTTAAAGAAGTTAGGTGCAGGATAATAAGGAGCATTAAATATTGAACAGTGAGAAATATTACAAGTGTCCACTTACAGTCTACCATTTTGAGTCTTAATCTTTATCCATCTTGAAGCAAAGCAATTATCCCTAATAGAACTAAGAACACTCCCACCCCAAACCAAAGGGAAATGCCTAAATTAAGTAACTAATATATTGAATTTATAATCCAAGATCTTAGTTGTACATTTTCCTTCCTCTCCACCCCCATCTGCAATATGTGGTCTAAATATAAAGATAACTACAAATAATTCACCTATAAAGTAGGGGAAAGAAAGAAGAGGAGTAAGATTATACACTTGATTGAATAGAAAGTCAAATTTTGCAGAGGTTATAGCTTTTACATTTACAAATAGCCATAAAGCTATTGCTGCCATTTTTTCCCTTTCCTTCCTTTGTTCTATTCTGTATTCCCTTTGCTTCAGTCGACACCAGTGGTTGGAGCGCTTTGCTTTGTGAGTAACCCACAATTTGTTAACTGGGTTACTAACTGGTGGAACCACCTGTGTGAGACTGTATTAATGAAGAAATTGTGCAATGTGGAGTTTCCCAGGGTTCACAGGGTTTGAGCCTTGCTCCTCTCTGTCATAACTGAGATAAAAACTATTTCTCTAACAGCCAAGGCCTCCTCAATTCTACAACATACTACTCTCTTTTTATCCTGATAGGGAGTAATGAGGCTGAAATGTCATTGTGGCACCTAATTCACTAACAACTGGGATGAGAGCTGGTAAAAAAAAAAAAATGCTAGCAGGTTATTAGGAACAATCATCCTTTAGTTCCAAAATCTCTCAGTGGGTCAAATCATTTATGCTGTTATATTGATCTTACGGATGATTATAGAAATAATACGCATTTGTCTTTGATAGTTACATGGAGCTACTTGGTCTCTGCCATTTTGGATTCACCAACTAACAGAGATCTGGTACCTATCGTTACTTTGTGGTCAGAATCCCCAGTCATGAGAAAACAGCATGTTCCAAATATGGTATTTCCTTTTCCAAGTTACATCTGAGCACTATGTTGAAGGGAGTGGATTTTAAGGATATTTTAGATGAAGTTCTGTGAGATGCTCACAAGCGATCATGCCATATTACCCATTGCTTAGTTTCTAATACATTCCTTATTATGTTGTTGTTGTTGTTATTATGATTATTATTCTATGCCAAGAAATTTTCTTTATCAAGTCCAATATCTTGTGGACTAGATTTAGCCCAGGTTTGGGCTAAATCAGCTAAACACATTACTGAAGCCACATTCAGTTTCTCAGTTGCTCTGAATGAAAACTATCTGGTAAGAACATTCATATGTTAAAAATTAGTCAAATATATGACTATATTCCTCCCTTTTTTAAAAAGATTCATTTATTTATGCACACAACAGCTGGGGTACAGGTCAGAGGTAAGGGGTGTGAGAGGATTCACCAGAGACAGAGTGAGGAACAGAACAAGTGGATCTACTGAAATATACTGCTGAGGGGAGCAGCAGGCAAGACAGGAAAGATCTTCTAAGCCATGTGGGTCAGCTCCTTGGCCTGGGATAAAACTCATGATGCAGTGACTACAGATTGTTTCAGAGTGCTGAGATTTAACCCCTTGTGCCACCAGGGAGGCCCTACATTCCTCCCTTTTGTCAAGCACCAGCAAAGTCATTCCCACATAAGCTCCACAGACATTATGCCATTAAAATAGCAAAATCTTAGAATTCTTAGACTGGTGTAAACCTCATCCAAGGAGTGACCTAATCAGTGTCAGTTCATGTTGGAACCTCAGTTATTCCTGAGAAAAGTAAAAGTGGGCAATTTAGAGACTAGGTATCTACTTTCAAGAAGAATTTTACCTCAGACAAAAAAATTGAAAAATCTTTAAACAAGAGAAGAACAATCTCTTAGGCCAGGGAGGGAGATTTTTCCTGTGGGAAACAGAAACTCTAGAAGAGTGGGGATTCGGCTTACTGTGATAGGCGCCCTCTTATGGACCACATCCCTCTGCCCAGGAGCTTACTCTTTCCTGATGAATGTGGTCACTTCCATGGAAGTGACAGGCACAGTGAAAAATGTGTGCAGTTGATCTAAATTGGCAACTTTTAATATCAAAATCCTCTTCTGAGTTTTGACTGTTTAAATCTTACAGCTGCAAGATAATAAAATTGTTTCACCATAGTTACAGGAACATTGCTGAATTTCAATCCATGGCTTAACCTTAGTATTTAAGGATTTGAGTTTATCACTCCCTGGCTATAAGTTGTTCATTGTTATCAAAAGCAGCCACCCATCATTTTTCATATCTTTCATACTGTTTTTATGATGGTGACAGCATGGTCCACCAGAACCTTCTCCTCAGTGAGTCCATGATTGCAGATGCCCGCAGGCAATCATTTCATCTATTATCTTATCAGTACAAGTCATAACTACTAGGTCACTGTTCCAGAAAAATAATGGTACATTCAATTCCTTCCATGCTATCTCAAATTGAAAAACTGTCTCCAATTCCCCACATTTCCATAAAAGTCTGTTACCTAAAACCCCACTTTCTTATATAAATTTCCAAACAGTTCTTTTAAGATTCAAACCTGGCTATCTTATTTATTAGCTATGTGAACTGTCTTTCCTTCAATTTTCTGCCTGTGGAAGTCAAGATAACAGTGCCTATTTCAATGGCTATCAAGAGAAGGAAATAGTTGATACATGGAAAACTTAGAACAGTCCTTGGCATCCTTGGCAATTGAAGATGTACAATAATAGATAGTTTATCATTACAGAAATGTTCACTAATATCACTGTTGTATTTATTATCAGTCAAAATTCTTGTGCATAAGTAAAAAAAAAATCTATATATATTCAGCAAAGCCTACAGAAATTACTAGGTTATCTGGAGTCATAGGATGATGGAAGGGAAATACAAGGGGGACTCAGAAATCTTAACAGTGCAGACCAGGTACCCAGAGAGCAGCTACACACCACTTCTCCTACCATGAAAGATGGTAACCCCCAACACCACCAGGTCCTCTGCCAAGCCTACAGTTGCCAGAGGAAGCACTCACTTGGCTCAGCCATGCCATACACTCCTGGGCACAAAATACCACCACGACTACAAAATGGAGGCTTCCCAAAAGGCAGTTGAGTGCTCCATAAACAAGGGAATTTGAAATTGAAAAGCTGAAGGAGGATAGTATTGAATTCATGAGATAATATTAAGTGTCACAAATGTAAATGATCAGTAACCCATAGATACAACCCATAGACATCATGTGACCAATGTGGTATTTCCTCTGATTTGACACCCACATGCCAAGGAAGAAGGTTTTGAGCTTTTCCAAATATTTGAAGTGTAAAACTGTAAGTCAATGTTACTTCAATACAAATTTAATTTTAAAAGTTAAAAAAAAAAAAAGACTGAGGCATAGAAAGTCTGCCCGTATTACAAGCCTTCACTCTGGTTTCAGACTCGGGATTGTATCAACTTTTACCTGAATGTCCAACCACCCAGCCTGCCTGACCAATTTCAGATTTGCTAACTCCCACAGTGCCATGAGTCAGTTCCTTAAAATAAATACTTATTTGTATGCATATAAATCCCATTATTTCTGTTTCTCTGGAGAACCTTGAACATATAAAAAGGTTTTTCTTTCTGTTGTGGAGATGAAACAGGAAAACTTGGGGAGGTAAGCAATAGCAGAAGAAAACAGTATGTTGCCAAAATAAATAATTGTAACTGTCAAATTTACACAACAGAGCTCACATTCTCAAGTGTTCGAAAGAAAGAACATCACAATACCACAGTGACCTCAGTGAAAAGACCAGTCACTCGATTGCTTTGGTGTGTAAGCTTGAAACTATTTAAAAATATGAAACTAATTTGTTAACATCCCAAACCCATTCTCTTGAAAAAATACATGCTACATTTGGTCTGTTTGAATTTTGATAAAGCATGTTTCTGCTGAGATAGAAAAGAAGAGAAAATATGACCTAGTTAAGTTCAGGCAAAACTAATCTTGCAAGTTGATCAAAAAACTTCCTAGCAAAAATTCTCCTGTTAAAGTACCTTGGAAAGAACTTAGAGTTTTAAAGATTCCAGTCTAAATGAGCATAGAAAACTGTGGCTTTCAAACCTTATATACACATATAAAAATCTTCATTTTTGCTTTATTAGAGAAGCAATTTTATTTTAACATGACATTTCTTAAAAGGCTAAGTTGTTTCATTTTCCCTTTTACCCTACTTTTTACCTTGCATTTTATGTGAAGCCTTTCTAAATTTGGCAAATTAGTTCTATCGCCTTTTAGATGACAACTGCCATAGCTGATGTTGAGGTTGTGATTGTTCAATCATAATCAATTGATGGGCTACAACCCAGAAGAAAAGACTAATAATAAATTATTTTGTATAAAGAGCCTTAATGTCTGGCAAACAGCTGTTATCAAAGTACACAAAGAACTAAAACTTAACTGTAAGAAAACAACACAATTTAAAGTAAACCATAAAGTAGGACACTTCACTAAAGAAGATTTACCAGATGGCAAATAAGGACATAAAACAATGCTCCACATTACATATTATCAGGAAAATGCAAATTGCTAAAAACAATGCAATATCAGTATCCAATTATCAGAACAGTCAAAATCTAGACCACTAATAACATCAAATGCTGGTGCTCACTCATTGCTTGGATTGCAAAATGGTACAGCCACTCCAGAAGACAAATTTGGTAGTTTCTTATGTACATACATAATCTGACTAACACACACTTTTACCATTCAATCCAGCAAATCCTTGGTATTTAGCAAGATTAATTAAAACTCTATGTCCACACAAAAACCTAAACATGCATGTTTATAGCAGTTTTACTGATAATGCCAAAAATGTCTTTCAGTAAGAAAAGTAAAGAATGGTATGTCCAGACAATGCAATGTTATTCAGTGCTACAAAGAAATGAGCTATCAAGTCATGAAAAGAAGGAAATAAGTGCATATCACTAAGCAAAAGAAACCAAGCTTAAAAGATGGCTTATTGTATGATTCCAACTGTGTAACTTCTGGAAAAGGCAGTAAAAAGTACAAAACTATGTATTCAGTAAAAACACTAGTTGTTAGCAAAGCACAGAGATTTTTTTGGGCAGTGACATCATTCTGTGTGATATGACTACATAGATATGTTAGGGGGAAAGACCCTCCTGAATGGATTATACAAATAGGTTATGGACTTCAACCCCCATTCCAGACCTACAAGATCCAAGGACTACAAATCCCATAAGGTCATTATCGAAGAGCGGATCACTGGGAGCTGAGGGTGGAGTTGAGCAGCCAGGCTGAATATAAAAGCAGACACATGGGCCTTGGGGGGTCCTTTTTCCTTGGGAGTCAGCTCTCAGCACACCGTTGGGTTCCAGCTCCAAGGAACTGGTAGGATATTTACAGATCTGTATCCCTCTCTTCCCCTTGTGTAATTCACTACGCTATTTCTCCTCCCCTTGTAAATAAAACCCTTTATTAACCTTTGTTGTGTGTGCCTGCAGTTGGGGCATTATAAGTGCCGTTGGAACGCGCAGGTGAGGACCCAGTCAGGCAAACCCATTTTATATTAGGGTTGCCCTGTAACAGTTACATATCATTATATATTTCCACAATGTGTTTGAAAACATCCTTACAGAAACATCCAGAATAAATGTTTGACTACATATCTGGGTACTTTGTTGCAGTCAAAATGAAACCTAAGGTTAACTACCACATTTACCACAAAATGGGGTCATGAGAAATCTTTATTTTTCATTCACTGAAGTTCCTCTCAACTCAGTACTATCATATTCCTTATCTTAGATGCCCAGGCCTTCCTAAAAGAAAAGATGATAGCACCTTTACCTCTGTGGAATCCATTCTTTTTTTCCATTAAGATGAATGTATGGAGTCACAGGGCAAATGTTGAATGGACCAAGTAGAATTTAAACAGTTTTCCATCTAGTGAAAAAGTAATTCTTTCAACAGTCACAGGCTAATCCCCTTCTCGAGTATCATGGGCTCTGAAAGCAAATACCACTTTGTAAAAAATGTTCACTTTCACCAGGCTATCCTTTACAGAAACCGTTAGGTTTTAGAAGTAAAGTTGACTGATGCTGCAAAATTAGAAAATCGCAGTTTGGCTTGAGAGGAGAGATAATTTATGTTGCAAAAGGTGGACCTTGAGAGCCAAGGGAGTCTTAAAAATAATTAAGAGGTGTTAATTGGTCCACAGCCTTCACAAAGGGAATGAGGAAATACAATAGACCTAGGTTTAGGTGCTTATGCAGTTTGAAACTTAAATGTTGGTTCACAACTGTCTGTGAGTTTGAAAGGAATGCTGGGTATGTAGTGTGGGCCTGCGTAGCCTGGACCTGAGTTTTTTATAATTCTAAATAGTATAGTCTATACTCAAATTCATAGTGAGAAAATTTTTCTTTAGCAGTGTTTCAAAAATCAAATTATATCCTTGGTTCCTTTTTCTTAAATTAACTGCTGATACAATTATGAATTTATTTCTGGGCTTCGAATAAACTTTTTGAGCTGTGGTATAGTACATGATTATCAAGTTCCTTTTCAGTTCTTACTATTTATGGCTTAAAAAGTTTATAATAAGAAATTATTATTTTCACAAGAATGTTAGTAGAACAGGCAACACAATACAATGTAAACTTAGAATTGGTGCAATTCTATAGATACAGTGCTGGCATAGGTCAAAAAAAACAAAGAATTGAAGCTACCTCTTCATTAGGCAAAATAATTTGGTAAATTCTACAATTATAATGTACCTTTGATAGTATAATATTTTGATCCCAATATCATATCCCAAATACTAAAAGAAGTAAATATGTGTCTTCTATATCTTAGTGAATCTATAAAAGTGGGCATGATGAAAGTATATGCAGACAGCATTGGAGAAGATGCCATGATCTGAATATAGATTATTCAGAAATTGGATTTTTGAAACACTGCTAAAGGAAAATTTTCTCACAATGAATTTGAGTATAGAATATACCATTTAGAATTACAAGGATCCAAATGTGCAGATAGCTTTCTCCTTGGTGTCAATTTTTTTTTTTAATTGTGTCAGCCTTTACCGTTACCTATCCAACCATTTCATTTTCTCTTTGCTCTGTGTGTCTATCAAAATTCATCTCCCTTCGCATTTCATGTGATACATGTTGGAAGAAATGATTCACTATTGTCCGTGAGCTTTTCTGCATTTTCTTGTTGGTGCATCAAGAATGCAAAGCTTAGGAGCTTTTTACCAAAACCCTTTCTCAGGGCTGGGCTTGCAGCCCTGCCAGATGAGGGGACATCCCCCTGTGACACAGACCATCTTGGCCTCCACATACTATGAGAGTGGCCGAGGCCTTGCTGTTGTGTAACCCACTGCCCCTGTGGATATCCATCTAGGTCTGCCTTCTACAACTCTGGGACATAAAGCTCTGCCTATAGCTTTTGCTGTGAATAATAACATTTTGCTTATTTTTTTAAATCTCTGACTCAGGAGCCCTGGCAGAAATCAGTCACAAAGAGTGAAAGGATGACTTGTTAACTTTAAAGTGAGGTGAAGTCTTAGCTCATTCCTGGTTCTTGACAATACAAATGAGGAAGTGCTAACAATTGCACATCTCCTCTCCCCTCCAAAATCAGTTCCCACATTGGCACAGTCAGGTGGTAAGCTCTTAAACGGAGGCAAGTACAGAAAGATCAGAAAAGAACTGGGATTATGTCAAGGAGTGACCAAAACAGGGCACTGCCAAGGGATTTCTTAAAAGACTCAAAGGGAAAAGACAGACTCCATAATGTTGGCCGAGATCAGGTCTGCCTCTCTCAGGAAGGATACCAAATTTATATTTTTCCACTCTTGCATTTCTTTTGTTTATTTACTAAGTGAATATTCATTGAAGAGCCTGGGTAAGATTAGAGAGAGAACATTTTCAAAAATCGCGGATAGGGCTTGGTTGATTGTTGATTTTATATTTTAAATAAAATTTTCTTTCTTTAAATAAAATTCTCTTGTAGCTATTTAAGTTATTTCACATTCTAAATAAAACTCTACTCTTGCACATCTACACATGTGCCTACTAAGTACCTGCCCTTCACCCCAGGAACATGGTTTGTCTTTATCCATGTCTGCAGTTGTAGAGCTATAATACTTAGGAAATTGCTGCACTGAGATGAAGACACTTTCTTCATTGTCTCCTCAATTCAAGACTTCCCTTCTCTGAGAGCTATACCCACATAACTGAGCCACCCACATTATTGGTGGCTTTGTAGATATTGTGCTTTTGACAAGTGAAAGTTTGGGCCAACCCTGCATTGAGCAAGTCTATCGCCATGATTTTTCTAACAAATGTATTGTTCAATTAATTGTTTTTTAGACATAATGCATTTAATTGACTATAGTATAGTGTAAAGATAACCTTTAGATGCATTGGAAACCAAAAAAATGAGGGACTTGCTTTATTATAATATTCACTTTCATGCAGTGGTCTGAAACTGAACCTGCAATATCACTGAGGTGTGCCAGGATTCCTGCAGTCACTCAGTCATTCAACAAATATTTACTGAGCACCTTCCATCTGCCAGGCTGCAAATCAGCAGTAAACAAGAACAAAAATAGCTCATTCAGTTAGGGATTAGAGTTAAGCAGGAAGCAAGCAACAAATGAATATTCTTAGATATGATGGAAATATATAGGGAACTAGATAGGAAATACAAGCATAACATGAAGGTGACTATAGAAAGCATCTGAGGGAACGTTGTAACTGACATTTAGATGATTGAAACCAATCCATGGATACCCAGAAGTAGAATGTTCCAGGCAGAAGAAACTGTAAGAGCAAGAGCAACTAGGCTCTCTAAAAATCAGAATGATCAGAAGGGGAGAGAACTGAGAGATCCATAAAATCCTCTCCAAATAATATTTTTTTAAAAAAATTATGCATACAAGAGCTGGGGTACAGACCAGAGTCACGGGAGGTGAGAGGATTCACTAGCGACAGCGGGGAAGCAGAACAGGCAGACTGACTGAAACACACTGCTGAGAGGAGGCAGGAGAGGTCTGCTGCACCATGTGGGTCCTGTTCCTGGCCAGCGGCAGGGACCAAACTCATACTGCAGTAGCTGTGGTTTGCTTCATAGTGTGTTGCTTAACCCACTGTGCCACCAGGGAGGCCCAAATAATCTTGAATTTACACAAAAGCAAATTTAAACTAAAACTAGAACTAATTGGATATCCAATCTTCTATTTTCTCCTAGATCTTAGAATTACAAAAGCACCAGAAAGCACAGTTAGAGAACTACTTTATCTCAGCCTCTCAGTAATAAGTATTCACCAAATTTATCTTTTTCCCCACAATCATATGGAGATTATTTATTAGTTACTAGGTTTATATATATATATATATATACACATATCTATGTATATTCCATTCACCAACTTTGAAATCATTTTTAAGATCCTCTGTGTCATTTGTTTCTCAGTCTTCTCATGTCATGTCCAGAATAGTAATGTCTCAAGGTAGGAATAACAAAAGAAGCACAGAAATTAATTCTAGGACATCAGGTAATGGAATTAAGGTATCAAATATTACCATTTCTAATTAAATGATATCAGAAGAGCCAGAAAATACAGTATTTTCTCCCTGTGGGTCCTGGATTAGAAAGAAGTAGGAGATGAAAAGAAAACGAATCCTCCAGATAACCAGCATCAGATCTTGCCATAATATTAGGACCTTCCCCAGGGAAAGGTTTTGATTTAGAGAGCAAGTGGGGAAGGTACAAACTCAGCCCTGTTTGCCTTGGATCATTCATCCACTGGATGTAAAGAAACAGAAGCATCAAATGTAAGCTGTTGCTGGAAGCATTGTTGCCAAAGACATTAAAGGTGACTGATTCTTACCCAAATAACCTTGTTGAAGAAGAAGGAAAACTCTTTTCACATTTGCATTTGTTGATAAGCATTATTTTAACAACCAGTCAGTTTAGAAATAAATACCCCCATACCTCTACCATTTTAATAAAATTTACTCCAATGTAAATGAATTTTTTTCTATCTCCATTTGTAGTCTTCTTAAATAGACCCATATGTAAAATTGTAATAACTTTATAGGTACAAATCTCTTGTTCCCATAAAGTTTTTTTGTTTGTTTTTGGAGAGAGAAAATTGGCTCCCTTTCTGGTTATCTGAGATGAAGTAGGCTGTACTGTATGGGTGGAATACAACTTTGGCTTTAAAATTTTCACAACAGAATGACAACTCTGCCTTCTGTGCATCTGGTCTCTCAGCATATGGTTCTCAGTTTTACCAGCAAAATAGACTTCATTTAGAACAAGCGCTTGTCAGAGAAATGGACTGCAATCCAAAAGCTCTCTTACAACCAGTATGACAGAGTGGACTGGACAAGCAAACCACCTATACCCTTAGGTATTTCCAAGCTCTCTCTCAGTATTGTTAGTTTCAACCAAAGTGCAATTCTAGAATGCCACCATCTCAGCTGTTCAATTTCACACTGTATTCTTTATCAGGGGTTGATACTGAAAGATTTAATGTCAGAAACACCTTTGTCCCTTCTTTGCTGTGAACAGGATTTTCCTGTGAAAAAAGATTCATTCTGTAAATCTATTATGAGTTTTCATTCCAGAAAAATGTTACTTTCTACAGAGTTTTTCTAAAAATTAATCTATAAAATGAAGATGATACAATCCAATGCACCCATGATTTGACTCAGCTGTTTGGAAAATCAGTCACATTAGTGACACAACATACCAGACTTTTCTCCTCAGATAATCTTTACGCTCTTTTCACCATTAATTTTACAGTGTGTGAGCCTTTATAGTCACAGTAAGTCCTCTATAATGTATCTAATATGTACCAAAGGACTGGTACATACTAAAGGAAAATAGGAGTAATTCAGGATCCAGGGCAGTTCTATGCACTGAAAAGGCTGAACTTTTAGTGACTTTGTTGCAAGAAGTCTGATGAGAGAGAGGAGAGCATTTCTGCAGGAGTGTTGCTTAAAAAATATGATGAAGAAATATTCTCTATAGCAGCAAATATATACCTAAACACAGTGAAGAACTGATGAAGCAAATGTGGAGCATGAAGTTGGAAAGACATCAGAGTCAATCTGTGAGTGCTTGGCTATCAAGTTCATGAGTTTAATTTCCTCTCTGTAAGTAATTTTGAGCAGGGAAGAGGCTGATGAAATTGGCTGTATAATTATGATCAAGATGGCACCATCAATAAGTCTCTATCCCTCTGGAGGATAGGTTATTTGTTGCATAAGATTTTAAGAGTTTGTTTTTAGACATTAAATTTTAAGTCCCAGCAGGATATCTTGGTGGAAATGCCCAATCAATTGTGAGATAGGCATCTGGAACTTGATATCATTGTCAGAGAGACAGATTTGGAAATTATTTGCATTGAGCGGCATTAGAGAAGCAATGAGAAGAGATGTACACTCTGGGCTCATTCTCCTTCAACAAATATTTTAAATAACCCCAGAGAGTTGTGAATCCAAAAAGAAAAAATTAAGATCTCCTGAATTCGAAGGGTAAGAGGGGACAAGATACTTGAGTGCCTTCAAAACTGACTCTTTTTCTCAGTTCAAAAAATAGGCAAAATATAGAGTACTTTTTTGTTGCCCCATTACTGTGATTAGAGAGTTCATTAATAGATTGGGGTGGGGGAGGAGTCCAAGGAGGTTACAAGTAATGAAGCCGATGCTGGAAGGGCAGAAGTAAAAATTGTATGCTCTCTGTAAAATGAGAAAACAAATTCTTTAGGGAATAACAAAAGAGTAATACTGCCAACTCAGCTGGGAAAAAAATGAATAGGAGGCAGTGCCTCAAGGTTGTTCTGTGACACCCTCGTATTATAAATATTACCCAGTGTCAAGAGAAATAAGCACACACCATGAGCAGCCACAGCCCTCTGTTAAAATCACTAGACAGAATGGGAGGAAAGGGGGGGAAATAAAGGTAGTGGTGACACCTTTACAGCAACTGCAAGACCTCTGGGATGTGGGACTCAGACATATTATAAATGAGCAACATAAGTTAAATTCAAAAATAGCCTGGTGGTAGTGGTACATTGTCAGAACTAGTTAGCCTGAAATTGTCCAGCTGTGAGAGAGAATGCTGCAGAATGGGAAGCTCAACGTGACCAACAGAGAGATGAAATTCAGAACCTGGGGATGAAGCTAAAGAAAATGGAAGTGGAGAATTAAAAGACAAGATGATAGGCCAAGGAGTTTACATCGCTACCCAAAAGTAGAGGGGTTTATCACAAATGTATCAGGAAAGGGTCTTAACTCATAATTAGAAATTTTAATTTATGTTGAGAAGGGGAACTCTAGTGCAGAGCTAACCCAAAAGCCAGAATCCAGCAGAGGTCAGTGGGAGGTTTTTGCAATAAGGTTGGCAAGTGCACCAGAGGGTGTGGAAGAAAACACTGAGGGGTAAGAGTGGTGAGAGAAAAGGACATCTGTGACTCCACTGGAGAAATAGTGGAGTCCTAGACTTTAGAAAACAGCTCTGTAATAGTCAACATGTCATCACCACCCGTTGTCTTCCCATCATACCTTTTTAGCAAAGTCTACCAGACAATACAACTTTTTCAGAGGTGGGGAAGAAGACCATATATTTAAACAATGCCACTTCACTTTGCAAAATAAAATAGACTCTGAGACTTATTGTAAAGTATAAGAGAGGGTATTAATGCATCCCTACTAATGCTAGCAACTTCTGTTTCCTCTTCATTTTGAACATTTCTCTTGTATTTGTATTGCTCCCAACACGTGGGTCCCAAAATATATGGAGTCTATCTTTAAGTTCAATTGTTTTCAAAGGAAGTTCTTTCTATGCTTCCCCTTAGCAATGCCAAAAAAAAAAAAAAAAAGAAAAGAAAAATGACAATTGACACCAAAAGTGAAAATCTGGAGAGACACAAGATTCTTAAAGCTCAGCTACTGTAGCAAGCCTTTGGGTCAGATCACAAGTGTGTGGAAAATTTCAGTACTTTAAATTTTATATCCCTGATTTACATTCAATTGCATCCTCCCCTAAATATTCTGTGACCTTAGTAGATCCTCAAATGATCTAAATCAGTAACATATGACTCAGAGTGTTGAAATAATTTAAATATAACTCTTGAAAAGCAACTACACTATAAGGGCAAGTGTATGAGTTAGAGATTTCTTTTGACTGCTAGCAAAAAAGACCCAATTTTAGAGGGTTAAACACATAGGATTTATTCTCCTACAGAAAAGAAGTCCAAGGTAAATAATCCAGCTCTTCAGGAGTCAAGACACCTCCTATCATCAATGTTCAGTCAAGATGGCTGCTGAGCACATTGAAGGAAGATTCAGCCCTCTCTTCTAGGGACCCTTCCCAGAAGTCACTTCCACTCACCTCCCATTGACCAGAACATAGTCCCATGAGTATTCCAAACTCCGCAAGAGTCACGAAAAGTGTACTTTTTCATCTGGGCAAAATGTCCTGGATTCTTTAAAAAAAAGAAAAAGAATAGACATTGATAGGTAATTAATATTGCCTGCTACAGTTCTTATTAAATATTAGTCCTCTTCTCCCTCAATATACATTTAATGAAGAATTTAATATCATGTCCTTGATTTTTACTGATCAGTGATATAACAAATGGCCGAATTAAGACTCTTTCTACATATTTTAAATTATGTCATCCAAAAATTGTGCAGTATTTCTTGACTTACGCAATAATTTAAAGCCCGATCAAAAATCCATTTTCCCTAATTAAACAAAATTTTTTGGGTTTTTTTCCCTTTACCTGAATACTTTTATTATTTGTCAAATTTTGTTTATCATTTCATATTCAATTTTAACACAAATCTTAGTATAAACTCAAAATGCAATCATCTCCCAAACATTTTCTTAACTGACTCTTGTGGTCCTACCCTTATTTTAGTGATTTTTAGAGCTCTTGCACTTCAGATTCTTTTGAAAGTTTAAGAAGGCTGAAATAACAAATCCAAAATTTTTCACTTGCTCAGAGTACTCTTATTTTTTTAGTATTTAATAATTAATAGATAGTT
Organism: Galemys pyrenaicus; assembly: GCA_019455555.1. Taxonomy (NCBI): domain Eukaryota; kingdom Metazoa; phylum Chordata; class Mammalia; order Eulipotyphla; family Talpidae; genus Galemys; species Galemys pyrenaicus. The sequence goes on along the minus strand of JAGFMF010011861.1, from coordinate 8,759,134 downwards.
GAAAACTTAGCTTCCAAAGCACTAGATGAAGAGAATTACTATTAAACTAATGCCAATACATCTTGAGATCTGCAAATACAATAAAGAGAATTTTTATTCCTTTCAAATAAGATGCTAATGAGTGGGTTACAACTCCAGTGAAATACATTTTAAGGAACATTAAATCCTTCTAAATATTTCCAGAACAGAATTGGTTGTGACCAAATAATTTTAAGGAACTGGATCTAATATGACAAGAAACAGGAATTGCTACATGACTGCATTTAATAAAAAGGTCATTTGAAAGAGGAAAACATCATAAGAGAAATGGAAAACTCATAAAATAAAAAGCAGAATGTGACCAACCCATGATGTTATTTAAAAGACTAAACACTGAAAATTTAAAAAGGGTGAATATTAACTCAGTGACAATCGCTTTAAGAAGAGAAACAAAATAGTAGGATTATCTGATTGGGGACAAGTGAGGACATTCCCTTTTGTCAGCTATCCACTGTGAGACAGAGCACATTAAGAGGTGAAGGAATAAGCTGTGACAAAAAAAAAAAAAAAAAGAAGAAGAAGAAGAAAAATGAGTTCTGATATTTTCAACTGGAAAGAAAACCAATTTTAAAAAATGACTCTGCTGTCCTTTGTCTTCACCTCACATATCTAATCTGATTCCATGACACACCCCAATTCCCCCTCCTCTCTAGACTGACTTCCTTCCTCACAGGCCCAAGGAGCTATGTACATCTTCAGTGTGCCACACACATTCCTGCCTTTGTGTTTTTCCTCATCATCTTCCCTCAACAGGAAAGTCTTCACATAGCTATACCTTAACCATCCTCTCAGGACCAGCTGAAGTCCTACATTTTCTGAAACTACTGCTTTCACTATAATCTTTTCTTTAAATTCTCCTGAATACAGGCTCTACCATACAACATAAACTACGTCCAGACCAGTAGCACTGAAGTTGTTTTACATATGTTGGTCCCATAGAAGGGAAGTTTCCTGGGATAGATTTGACATTCCATGTCCTGATGAGCTCACTATGATTGGAACAAAGCAGAGTACAGATCATGGCAGCTATAGGGAGGGCAAACCAGTCCCAATTCTTCTATGTATGCATGTCTCCCATTTCTCTTTGCACACCATTTAATTCTCTCTCAGTAACAATCTATTATGGACATCTGCCATCTTTTGATTTTATTGGTGGTTCTCCTCCTTAAGAACTAAAGCATCAGGAGAGTAGGGAGTTGAGGGGTTCAAATTTAGAGGAATTTGGCACCCTCTAACTTTGTCCTTTGACACCCTCAAAAGTATATTCTGCCTCATTACATAGGATTCTGAGTCACCCTGCCATTTTATGTGGTATTCACCAAGTCTAGGGATTCACAGTATTTATGCTCTTTTTGACATTTCATTATTCAACAATATTTATTGAGTACCCACTATATCTCCTAGCAAAAATCCTATATACTAGAAATAGAGCATCGACTATCAAGAGCCTGATGTGGGTTGAATAGTAGCTCCTAAAATATACTTTTATCCAGAGCCTGTGAATCTGATCTTATTTGTGAAAAGGGTCGTTGCATGGGGTAATTGAGGTAAGATCTTCCTGGATCATCCTAAATTCAACAATAAGTCTTTGGAAGAGAGAGGGAAACAAACACAGAGCAGAAGACCTTTTGATAACAGAGACAGAGGCCCGGGCAATATATTTAAGAAGCTAACAGTGCTGAGGATTGTCAGCAGGCATTGGAGGCTAGAAGAGGCAAGGAAAGATCCTCCCTTAGAGTTTTCAGGGGTAATTAGGCACTATCAACACCTTAATTTTGAATTTCTGACCTCCAGAACTATAAGAGAAGAAATTTAAAAGAGAAGAAACTGTTGTTTTAAGCCACCAAATTTGTGATAAATCACTACTGAAGTCCTAGAAAACTATTCCATCCTCTTATGGGTCTTACCATTATAGTGAAGAGACAAAGTAAACCAAGAAGTGGAATAAAATGACTAGTAAGTGAATCATGAAATAAAATGGGACAATGTAAAAGAGTGTCACCAAGAACTACTTTGGATTTCATAGTGAGGAAAACAATTCCAATATTTTCTGGGAAATACTATTTGGAAGATAGATAGGTAGATAGATAGATAGACAGACAGACAGACAGACAGACAGACAGACAGACAGACAGACAGACAGACAGACAGACAGACAGACAGACAGACAGATAGATAGATAGATAGATAGATAGATAGATAGATAGATAGATAGATAGATAGATAGATAGATAGATAGAGTGCAAATTCAATTACTTTTTAAGCACTTTTTCCACAAGCATATCATATTAAAGATGATTTTCTTCAGGTCATTCTAAAGTTAAAATTTCCACATACCAAATCTAGGACATCCACTAACACAGCTAATAGCCTGGAAGGAGCAATGCAAATTACCATGAATTGTTGCTGTAAGATATGTTCAAGATTCATATAAAGTTGTGAAATAAATCACTTATTCAGATAACATGTAACAAATGTTATCATAATTCAACATCAGTCATATTATAACAATTATTTTTGTATCCATTATTTTCATGGTATAATACAAATGCCAAAGATACAGAAAAATAAAATAGATACAATCCTGTGTTAGTGGAGGCTGCAGCCTGTGTGGAGATGATGACATTAATAAAGAGTTATATAGCATAACTCCCTGATACTCCAGAAGCTTAAGCCTGAGATTCCATGGTCGGTGAGAGAATCCATTTGGGGCACTGAGTAAGTTAAATGTTTAAAGTTAAATTGGCCTTCCTTATAGGTGTGGTCAGCTACCACTTGCCTATCTGGATTTTTTACATTGAGATAACTGCCTGAGAGACAGAAAGATCACCACGGGAGAGAAATTCCTGACAGCTGTAGTATTTTAATCATGAATGGGCAACTGATCCAGGGAGGATTAGCTCTTGCTGTCCTAATTTTTACAAGTCTGGCTGCAGTATGAAATTCCACTCGTCTTGCATGGCTACCCAGTATCTGAAGAGCCAAGTTATTCATTCTGGAGTAAATGAATCACTGGAAGAGCAAGTAAGATACACAGTGAAAGAAAGATTGAATTACCTACCTAAGCTATCACCAAGAAAACTGCCATCAACCTGGCCCTCAGAATCCTCATTTTACCATATCAGGGTAGAACTAGATGATCTTGAATTTTATTACCCCAGATGTAGATTCTATGTTTATATTTATACATTATGATGGTCCTTTTTTCTTATCAACATGCTTTCAGAAAATGCTAAAATGTGTTTAAAGATGATTTTTCTATGGAAATACTTAGAGTAGGTTGCTTCTTTATAGCATGCAGACAGTTATATTTTTCTCACCAGTAAGTGGAATTTACATATACTGGTGAAAATTTCCTTCAAAGAGTGAAACTTGTCCAGCAGCTACAGACGGAAACATCAACAAATAAAGATGACATTTACTGACTCAAAAGACTGATCCTTTCTTGTTTTCATATTTATCGTATTTCAAATCTATTTCAATTAGATAAATATTTCTTTAGAACTAAACTGTATTAGGCATTATGTAAAACACTGTTCCTGCGGGTCATAGCCTGCATTTTGTTTTGCATTGTTTATGCAAATCATAAATATAAATTAATTTCTTGCATGAAAAGAATGAAACAGTCTTAGAAACTAAGTTTTAAAATGCTTTTCATCAAATAATTACCTTGGAATAGCCTCATAAGACTCAAGAGTGCAACAACCCCAGAATTATCCCTCAAGTCACCATAAACTCTCTGCAACGTCCCCTAATATATCAGGATTGCCAACTGTGATGCCCATCTACACATGACAGGAACCATGCACTAGACAGGTTATATGTATTCAAAAACCCTGAAACACAGTTCTGGCCTTCAAGAATTTTATGACACTGTGAAGCATTCTTTATTTAGTCAATTCTCTGTTTTGTTGAAGGTCAGCAAGCCACATCACAGGACAAAGGCAAACTATCCACATAGCTATGGACTGCAAAGAGAAAATGCACAACTGCTATCAAAAACAAGCTGTAAAATGACAAGGAGGGAAATTGGCAAGCAAACTGAAGATTTGATGAATCTGTAATTAATAAAAGATCTAAATGCCACAAAGAAACTTTTGCTTAGAGCATCCCAAATCTCTCTGACACTGTCAGTCACTGTTCTAGGAGATGTGAATTTTTGCATTTAAGTAGGCAAGTCCATCAGCAACAAAATACCAGAGAGGGAATTGTATGTACTATATTACTTTTATTCAATTTCAAACAGAAATTAATTAACCCTTTTGACTCTTTTAGAAGGAAAGCATTCACAGTATTATATTAGTAATATCAATATTTGATGCCCCACTTTTTTTTAATCTTAAACCTTTGTTACTTATTTGGTATATTATTGATAAAGAAGAGAACACAATTGAAGAAGGTTAAAGAAAAGTGATTAGAGAAAGAAAACTGTGTCAAATACTCAAGGAGAGTATACCAGTTGTTCTTTCATCAGATTCTAGCACTGGAAATTGTAAAGTTACATGACAACAGTCACAGTTGTGTAACAGTCAAATCTCATTAGTTTGGAATTCAGCAAGTAGGAGAAATAAAATCAATTTTCAGCACTGGTGTGACTAATCCAATATGTCATTTTAACTGCTCTACAACAAAGAACCTAGTAAGACCTTCTTCAGCCAGGAAATCTTTGAATAAGATAAGCTGATTGTGAAAGAATTAAATTATTCTGTTGTTTACTCTCCCTTCTTATTGACAAATCATGATCATTATTTATTGATCTTTATTTTTCTAGCTTTGACACCTGATACTCTACTTATAAAAGCAGAAAATTCTAAATAATTCAAAAGCACTTGTCAGGCCATTCAAAACACTTCCCTGTTGACAGTAAAATGTCTTTGACTTTGAAGAAAGCATTATTGAACTCATCATGCTTACATGCAGTTTGGCTTACGTGTAGCTAAGATTCTTTTTTCTATCAAAAGAAACACAACTCAGGGTGAGGGAAGAGGAACAAAAGGAATAATAAAAGATAAAAGAGAAGAGGAAAAGTATAAAGATAGCATCTACCAGAGTTAAGATAATCAAAAATTAAAATAATTTTTTGTCTGGGCCTCTCTGGTGGCGCAGTGGGTTAAGCAACACACTATGAAGCAAACCGCAGCCACTGCAGCACGAGTTCGATCCCTGCCGCCGGCCAGAGAGGGGACCCACATGGAGCAGCAGACCTCTCCTGCTGTGCCCGCTGCTGCCCTCAGCAGTGTGCTTCAGTCAGCCTGCCTGTTCTGTTCCCCACTCTGTTTCTGGTGAATCCTCTCACCTCCAGCGACTCTGGCCTGTACCCCCAGCTCTTATATGCATAAATAAATAAAATCTTTAAAAAAAAAACAATTTTTTGTCTTTTGGGTTCTAATATATCAACCATTCTAAGTCACTTTATTCATATAAGTTGGTTGTCATAAATTTCCAAATTCAGCTGAAGACAAGAAAAGTCAGAGGCACTCAAGTAATGTATGGTAGCATTACAAACGTTTCCCACCTACTCTTTCTGGGAAGCCTATTTTAAAGGAAGGAAGTATAATGTGGGAGCAGGTGAAAGTCTCCCTGGTGTTGAGCGCTGTACTGTGGAGCTTCTGCAGCCACTGCCATGAGAGTTCAATCCCCAGCCAGGGAGAGGACCCACATGGTGCAGCAGACCTCTCCTGTCTCACCTGCTGCTCCCGTCAGCAGTGTATTTCGGTTGAGCTACCTATTCTGTTCCCTATTCTGCCCCTGGTGAATCCTCTCATACCCCACCTCTGGCCTATACCCTGGATCTTGTATGCATAAATAAATATTTTTTTTAAAAAAAAAGAGAAAAAAACCTTTCTTAAAAAAAAAGAAAACAGGTGAGAGCTCATGAAGATTTAAGTGCTATTCCTGATTCTACTCCTAATGGCCTATCTGTTATTTAACTTTCATTGATCCTGGTTCTCACAGGTATAATTGAACGTTTGTGAAACCCTTGAATTAGTCTCCATGGCCCCACTTTTTCTCTGTTCATAGTCATCCTCCAGGTCGCTGCCAGTTATCTTTGCATAACACATACCTAGGCAGGCTGCTATCACAACTAAGACATCTGCTGCTTCCTCAAACAGAGGATAAAGTCCTGTGCCCCAGCAGGTCCAGCAGGACCCTTGGCAATCTTCCCTTTTCATCTCTTACCCTTGTCCCACTGTGTGATGTTCTTCCCTGAACACTACAAGCTCTTGCTTTCATATGTGCCATTCGCTCTTCTAGACACCACCCTTTCCCATTTCCTATGTCTCCATTGAAACGTCACAGCCACCCAAGAAGTTCTTTTCAAGCCCTGTGTTTCCTTGGGAACAATTTCTCCAAGTCTGAGTTTTCAGACTCATGTATGCAGGGTTGTATGGAGAAGCACCAGGGTGAGTCAGAACACTGAGACAGTAAGGGGGAAACATAGGCAAGAACCTTTCTTGTGCTCTCTGAAGAAAAGCAATGGAAGACCAGGAAGCAGACATAGGGGTGTCAAGTTTGAATCATTTCAGCAGGTCCTGGGCTAGAGGGGTTATCTCTAGTTGATTGGTGTTTTGTACTGAGGTGAGAGAGTAGGTAAGTATTGACCCAGAGAGTGAGCACAGAGGAGATGACAGGCTGTGTGGGTTCTGGGCTGGTTATTTATATGTCAAAGTTATACTTCCTGATGGGTCAGTTGTTTACTAGACTTGTTTAGGGCATGGTCTAGGACTTGGTTAGCTCTGGGAAAAGAAGTCTTTCTCTGTCAGTAATGCCCAAAAATATCAAAGCAGAAGAATTATGGAAAACTAAAAGGTGGGAAAAATACACCTCTCCCTCCTGTAGTTTGTACAATACATTTAAAACACTTTATATTTAAATTGTTTGCTTCTCTCTGCACCTCAAGAAGAGAGATATTACCTCCAGGATCTGGCTATAGAAAGATCCAAATGCAAACATGCAAAAAAGCTGAGGCAGATTGTCCTTGATAAAGAACCAGATATGAGGATATGAGTACCCTAAATAGTCTCCTAGTGGGTTTTCAAGATTGTGAATTTTAAAGTAGTAACTTTGCATTTGGGATTACCTGCCTATAAGGTCTACACAGTCCACTGTTGGAGATCTACTCAGATATGTGTAGCACCTGCTAAGTCATCTACTCACACAAGGACCTCTTGAGACGTCAGCTCCTGGAGGTCCACAGGCTGGAGCCCCCATCACTGTGCCAGCTGAATAGCACCTTAAATTAATTTATTTCTTCAATATAGATTAAAGAAATCACACTAGCAAGCATTTTATTCTTTGCTTACATTGTTCATTCACATCCCCAGATAAATATCTATTAGCTCACACTCAGTTGTAACAAGAATAATGAAGTGGGAGAGAGTATAAGATACACTCCTATTTCTATGTGAAGACAGTTCCCCTTTAAGAAGAAAAAGGAAAAAATATGCAAAAATAATTGCAGAATAGATTTATCTTAATGTCCTTGATTATAGCCCATTAAATAAGAACCCCAGAGAGCAGCATGTGCCTCTGACAAGAGCCTGATTGGAGGAGAACACTATGCAATAAATGAGGTCTGAGGGCTTGGGGAAACAGCAGGTAACTGATACATGATGTTAACCAAAAATAAAGAAGGAAGGGGCAAAGCAGATCAAGAAAATCAGCAAGGGGGAAGAAAATAGAACCAGGACCAGTAAGTAGAAAAAGAGAAGAACACATACACTACTGAATGAGGTCATTCATTTAAGACCAACATTCACTCACTGTGATTTGCAACTAGAAAAAAACACAATTGAGCCTAAGTGAAATTCATTACTTCCACTGAGCAAAATCTCTACCAGAAACATGCAACTCCTCCTTTCTATCAATTACAACATTTTCTCTTTAGGTCAAATGCAATTGTTTACGATGGTTTTAAATGAGACCATATACATGAAAGAAGTGGGGCTATTCAATAAATGTCAGTGTTCCATTTCCTTCCCTGCATGTAATTTGAGAAGTGACTTCAGAGTCATCAAGTCCATGGTCAACAAATAAGCACTACATTTACCCATCAAAATTAAATTTCATGGATGGTGAGAAATTCAAGACTTCAGAGTAATTAGCTCATGAAAGGCCTCAACATGAGGCCCTTTCTTAGTATTATTCAGACACTTTCTGGCATTGTCCTTGGCTCTTCCTCACTGACTGCTGACAGACTTTCTCTTTGTGGTAGGAGGTTAAGTGGGTGAATGTTCATCCATTTGGTAAATGTGTTGTCTCATTTGTTGTTTAGCCAAACAAAACATGCCACTAATGGAAGACAGTAGCCAAAAGCCCCTCCAGTGTCCTGGGTCTTATTCCACATGCCCCTCATTCCTGTCTGAATATGTGGGTCACCAAAGGGAACACCATTTACTTCACTTTCTACCTTTTGTTTCCTTTGAGTTTTTTCTCCTTCACAGAAGTAACCACACAACAAAGAGATTTAGGTAACTCAGAAGAAGTCCTCCTGAATCTCTGGCCCTCATATAATTTCACAATTAATTATTCAGATGTCTTACACTCAGCAGAGGATATTAAATACCATTTCGCCTCTCTGATACATGCCGAACTGTATAGAAACAAAGCAATTGTCCTAAGAGCACAGAGGTCATCCCAGAGGCACCATGTCAGGCGATAGGATTTGTGCCCTGTACCAGGACTCCTCACTCCGTGATAACTGGTGATTATGGTTATCATCCAGTCATGTCTCTGTTTGCCAAGCAGTACCCAGAGGGGGTGTGTTTTTCAAATTTATGAAAATGTCCAGTAACCACCAGAATAAACCAGGTCACATCAACATTAATAGTTAAAAAACTGAGCACTATATTAAGTGTTACATGACCAAATAAAGTATGTCTATAATAATGTCAACTAACAGTAATAAATATCAATTAATTTTTTGCATTCTACACCATATAATCCTGGTGGAGATTTACTTTCCATTCAATTTATTTATTTAGTTTTTAAAAATATAACCTAGTAAATGTTTCTGGACTTAAAAACTAAAATGGGATAAGTAGCAAAAATTCATCAAAATCTATTTTATGTCTGAAGAATAACTGCCAAAAGGTAGAAAGCACTACCAAATTCTTTTCCCTAAAGGACAAAGTTAATTAAGTGTGAAGGAAAACTGGAGACATGAAATAAATTCAAGCACCGCTATAAATAATGCAATACAAAATACAGGGTTGGCATTCCTCCCTCACCCAACTCACTGTCGGGGGATCTGAAAACATACGTTGACAGGATATATTTTCAATAGGACAAGAAATATTTTGATCACAGTACATTTTCAAATATTGAGCTCCAAAATGAACTATCCGAATATAATAAATGTAAGCACAAAACACTCTACTTGGTAATAAGGAAGAACAAGAAGACATTCAAGAAACTAGTCCCTATTTGTTAGGGACTAAAATCCTAAGTGGAGCCTCCCTGGTGGCGCAGTGGGTTAAGCAACTCACTGTGAAGCAAACAGCCACTGCAGCATTATGAAGCAAATAGGCACTGCAGCAAGAGTTCAATCCTCGATCCCTGCCGCTGGCCTGGGAGGGGACCCACATGGTGCAGCAGACCTCTCCTGCTTTGCCTGCTGCTCCCCTCAGCCATGTGCTTCCGTTGATCTGCCTGTTCTGTTCCCCACTCTGTCTCTGGTGAATCCTCTCACCTCCCCCGCCCCCCCCCACACACACCTCTGGCCTATACCCCAGTTCTTGTATGCCTAAATAAATAAATCTTTTTTAAAAAATCCTAAGCAGAAGCAGATTTTAAAAAGCTACTATTGGTGTTCTCTAGGTTCACAAGGGGGACAATGGGAATGGGTGGGAAGGAAAAACAGCAGCCCCTAGGAAAGGTTTTGTGACTTCTGAGCCAGCGCCTGAAGAGGAGGGAGAATAAAGGTTTCATTTCCAAAGCTCCAGTGTTCTCCAGTTCTGACACGTTCAGGAAATGACATTTTGTGTGGCACTTGGGGGTTCACTGAGGATGCTGATTCCTGCACAGGCATGGGTTCTGGCTAAGACTTGTCTCCCTAGAGACAAGAGATCCTAGAGGTGAAGAGAAGCTTACCTCAGTGCACTTGTCAGCACTTTGGTCACACCAGAATGCCCTGGAAAGTTCTGTGGAGTTTTAAGAGTAGAATGGTAGTTTTCAACCCCCTTGAGAAGTTATCATTACCTGAGCTTTTATGCAATATTGATGCTTTTACGCAGAGTAACAGCCTGAACATAGTGTGTTTCTGGAGCTCTCATGTGACCTGGATTAAGAACCCTGATCAGACTCTCTGCTCAGCCAGAACAAAACCAACTGAGTCACACAGTGATTTTCCAAATTAAAAACAGCAACCACAACAACAATAATAATAAAAACTGGTAGGTAAATATTTAAAAAATATATTTCTCCTAGCCATGCTGTAGAAACAAACCTTAGAATTAACCTCCAGCTGTAAACTAGAAATTGAACAAAACAGAAAAAAATTTTCACACACTGAGGGTAGACAAGTGCAACCCTAAACAATAGGGTAAAAATAATGTGAGGCCTACCGTGACCTAGTAACCTGATAAGAGCCAGTCTCCAGACTGCAGGACAGAGAGAGGGAGCACAGACAGAACCTGAGATGCTTGCTGAGTTTAGGATTCAGAGACAGGAGGCTAGGAAACCAAGGCAAATAGGACGGCAGGAGGGCACTAAACTGAGAGTTCCAGTTTAGATGGAAAGATTAGAATGGAGATTACATGGAAACTTTTACAAATACAAATCTGTGCTTGCAAGGTTGAAACACTAAGAAACTAAGCAGAATAACTTCCAAGGAAAGAACAAATAAATGCCCATTCATTAATTATTCAACATTTTACTGGTGGCCTTAGCCAGTTAATTAGGCAAGAAAAAGAAACAGCACACAGATTGAAGGACAGAGGTAAATCTCTTTTTCATATGCCTCTCACATATAAAAGAGCCTAAGGAATTAACAAAAAAAGGATCTTAAAACTAATAAGCAAGCTTAGAAATATCTCAGAATACAGGTCAATATACAAACCTAATTGTATTTCTATACACTAGCAACAGACAATTGGAAATTAAATGTTTTAGAAATTTTATTTATAGTAGCATCCAAAATATGATTATTTAGGAATAACTTAAATTAGATATGTATATATCTGTAGCCTGAAAACTATAAAAGACTATTGAGAAAACATTTAAAAATGTCAAAATATGTAGAAATATAGACCATGTTTTTGAAGTGGAAAATTCAATACTATTAACATTTTCATTCTCTCCAAATTCATCTGTGAAGTCAACGGAACCTCTATCAAAAATCCCAGCAGGCTTTACTTGTAAGTCTCATTCTAAAATAATTTTGAAAAGAAAAGACTTAGTATAGTTGTACAATTCAAAGTTGAATAACTTGTACTTTCTGACTTCTAGACTTACTATAAATCAAGTACTATAAATCAAGACTTAAAGTAATCAAGAGAGCGTGATATTGGCAGAAGGCTAGCAATACAGATCAATGAAATAGCATAGAGAATTCAAAAATAGACCCACACATTGATTTTCAGTAAAAACTTAAATGTCAATTTAATACAAAGAAACAAAGGAATTTTTTCAATAAATTCCAATGGTATCACTAATATACGAACTACAGAGAAACCAAACTACGTGTCAAATAAAGACAAGCTTTAAAAATAACTCTTGAAAGTTGGTTATAGAACTGAAGCATGTGGAGGACAAAGTTAGGGGAGAACAAAGAAGGAAGGGAGCACAACGGACTATGGTGGTGGTTTGTGGGTGATCTGGTGGTGTATACTACAGTGACATTACCTGATGCTACTCTTTTACATTTTACTTCAATTAAAAATAACAATAACCAAAAAACTTTTCAAAAAATGTTGTTAGGGACATAGGGAAGAAACCTTGATCTTATCTCAGACAATACAAAATGTAACTCAAAATAGACAATATACCTAAAAACATGATTTAAACCATTAAATTTCTAGAAAAAAATAGGAGGAAATCTTTATGTTGGGGTAGGTAAAGACTTTTTTTTTGACATAACACAAAAGCATGAACAATAAAAGAAAAAATTAATAAGTGGGACTCATCAAATTTTAAAACTTAAACTCTTTGAAAGTCATAATTAAGGAAATGTAAAGATGCATCACAAAACAGTAAAAAATGTTTGCAATACAAATATCTGACAAAGGCTTGATATCCACAGAATATAAAAAAATTAACTAGAAGGCAAATGGGTTACACAACTTTAAAAATGGGCAAAAAAAACTTGAATAGCTTACAAAAGCAATTATATGAATGACAATAAGCACATGAAAGATACTCAGCATCCTTAGCCATCATAGTGTGCCTTTTTATTCTATACTTTTTGAGGTTTTGAGCTCCTGGTCCCTTACTAAACTTAAAGGTTATCATCTCCTGATCTGTTCCCATATTCAAAATCATTAAATAAAACCTTCTATATTAAGCAAAGGGAATTTGAATTAAATGGACAATGAAATACTATCACATATCCACTAAAATGAACAAAATTTTAAAAGATCATACCAACTGCTGGTGAGGATATGGGACAACTGGAACCTTCTTTACACATTGCTGGTATTTTTATAAGCAATGGTATGATCAGTATGGAAAGCTATTTGAAAGCTTCTTACAAAGGTAAGTGAACATTTACGATATGACCCAGCAATTCTACTCCTAAATATTTACTCAAAAGACATGAAAATGTACATATTTGTATACTATTTATTGAGAATAATTAAAAATTGGAACTCAAATCTATCAAAAAATGTCTAGATAAACAAATTATGGCAGATTTACAGTGTTAGGGAGTGAAATGACTCAGCAATAAAGCAGATTAATCTGAAAAATGCAACAGCATGAATGATTTATGCTAAGCAAAAAGACCAGACAAAAAAATACAAACTGTAAGATTTAAACTATATTGACAAAAAGATCAGAGGGTTCCTGGTGTGGAGGATGGACAAAATTGACCTGGAAGTGGCACAGGGGCAGTTTTGGGGGGCTGATAAAAATATTCTGTATCTTTATTGAAGTGATTACATGAGTATATTAAATGTCTCAAAATGCATTGAAATATAGACATAAATGGACAGAATTTATGTCATGTAAGCTATACCTCAATAAAATTAATTTTTTAAAAAGTATCCTTGAAATGAAATCAAATTTTATGTAGCCTTACTTTATTATCGTTTAAACCATGATGAGGTAATGTGTCAGTTATTTTGAAAATATGAGAAGAAAAAAGATTATGGAAGCAATTACTGAAACCATATGGTTTTCTGCTTTTTTGTAGGAGATAAGACAATATTAACAACATCATTTTATATGTCTATAAAGTCTTATCTGTGTACTTTGTATTATTATGTATCTATAAAATACTACTTTATAGCAGTATCTGTACTTGGAAAATCTCTTTTTACCTGGCTTAACTGTTAACCAGACATACAGGCTCTATTATAGATTTCTCCCAATTCTGAAATTAGGAGCTTTTGCTAACCAGCTGCAACACACACACACAAACACACACACACTCACACACAAATGTGTATGAGTTCAGGAATCCACTGCCTAAGCAGATATCTGTCCTGTGTTCCCCAAGAGGAAAGCTGGGAACTCTGAGCAGCTGGATGGATGCCTGTGAAAAGTATGTCCCTATTTCTGCTTCTTTCTAGGGGCAGTGGGGAAGATAAAATAGGACTGCCAGATGGCTACAACTCATTACTGCCTGGCAGCAGTCAGGGTGGAATGAGAGTGAATTAATCAGCATTCAGGAGGAATGAATGGCAAGGGGCGATGTGTGTTGATGCTGTTTTAGCTCAAGTGAAATTAAACCTGTAGAACTGACAACATGCATTAATCTCCCTATAGCCTCCAGTAGCTGGGCAAATAAGCTCCTTGTTTCTTTACACAAACAGCAGTTATTTTCCTGTTACTACCTTGGCAAAAAGTACTAGTAATGGCCTGGTAGGTTACTCTTAGTGATTAATACAGATGTGTGCATTATACTGACTTGGCTAATCAGAGAACTTAACCTATAGTATAGCAATGAGTCTTTGAACTGCAGTTCTCTGGAGAAAGCAGAGTTCAGGAAAAGCAACTGATAGGGTTGTCAATAATCTCAAACACTCAGGCTTTAATGAACATTGTGGATTTACTATTTGGGATATTGTAGACGTTACAAAGACTTTTTTCTAAAGGGAAATTCAAATAAAATTGTGTTTTTTTAAAAAAGCACTCTGATTTATATTTCAAAGTTTAGCCATGGTTCTATAAAAGCATTTCATTGGATTCTCTTCTCGGTGACATGTGCTTAGGGATAAAACTATAATGCAGGGCCTCCCTGGTGGCGCAGTGGGTTAAGCAACGCACTATGAAGCAAACCACAGCCACTGCAGCACGAGTTCGATCCCTGCTGCCGGCCAGAGAGGGGACCCACATGGTGCAGCAGACCTCTCCTGCTGTGCCCGCTGCTCCCCTCAGCAGTGTACTTCCGTTGATCTGCCTGTTCTGTTCCCCGCTCTGTCTGTGGTGAACCCTCTCACCCCCCACACCTCTGGCCTGTACCCCAGTGCTTGTATGCATAAATAAATAAATCTTTAAAAAAAAAAAACTATAATGCAGAAAATATTTGACTCCTAATTAATAAAAACAACATAAAATCAATTGATGGTATTAAGGTTAAATTTAATTCTTGCTATGTTAAATTTTGTTTAAAAGGGGGGGATCTTTTTATTTTGTGGATAGCATTTCCAGATATATAATAAAATTCATATGAAAATTTTATGCTATTAATTTCATAAATGCTAAATGAACCATCCCATCAAAGAAAGCTGCTAACAATGAAATGTTAATGAGACACAACTAACTCCCTTGCTTTTTTGTTTTCTTTTTACCTTTAACTTATTTATTGTCACTTAGTGTTCAGTTTTTTAATGAAGTAGCACCTTCTTACATACCAATGCCACATGATTTCAGAGCCCTTGATTTTGCATTGATTGATGTGGCTAATGAACTGGGTGCACAGTGCAGGTAGCAAGGGCACACTAGGATCGTCAGTCCTACAGTACACTGTGAGTGATGCTTATTGTAGCAAATCAGCACCCACAGAATTAAATCAAAGCGCTTCTTTTGAAAGTCATTAGCTTTGTGTGTATTTGACATTTTTGCATTGGTCCTGTAGCCGGACATAACTTGATAGCTCATGTATTTGTCAATGGCCTTTGGCACCTTCGGCTGGTGAACTTCAGAGAGTTCATTGCTCTAAGGCATGTCATTGGAATGAGTCATCATTTATGACTCAAGCACACAAAAGACAAATCACAGGTTTAGTGGGTTTGGTATTATTGTTACAGGGCAGGGAGAGGGGCACTCCAGAAACCCTAAACCTGCCCTCTTTGAATGGTTTTTGTTATTTGCTGCATTTTGCTATTGCTTTGCATTAAGACAAATATATGACATTTTTTTTCTTTTTATTTTTTTAAAAGATTTATTTATTTATACATACAAGAGCTGGGGTACAGGCCAGAGTCCAGGGTGGTGAGAGGAGTCACCAGAGACAGAGTGGGGAGCAGAACAGGCAGATTGACCTGAAACACACTGCTGAGGGGAGCAGCGGGCACAGCAGGAGAGGTCTGCCGCACCATGTGGGTCCCCTCCCTGGCTGGAGGCAGGGATCGAACTCGAGCTACAGTGGCTGTGGTTTGCTTCATGGTGCGTTGCTTAACCCACTGCGCCACCAGGGAGGCCCCATATATAAGACTTTTAATGGAAAGGAACTTTAATACAATTAGGGTACAATACAGAGAAGACAAAGAATATAGTTACTAAGTTAATTATTTAAAGTTACCCATCTCCTTGAGGATAGAAGTTTAGTTAAATAGGATTGGCCTAAAGTAAGGCCCAAAAGCCTACCACAAGTTTAAAGGACCTTTTAGTAGACACCAATAGAAAAGGGTTAGAAAGAGACAAATTCGGGAGGAAAAGAGCAAAATTAAAATTAAGATGAAAGCTGCCATTGTTAACTTCCCCACAGGTTTCTCACCCACATCTGTTTTAACTAGTCCAAAACTAAAAAACAAGCAAAGTTTCTTCACATGTCCCTCTGCTCCACATGCCTCCTCCAGGTCTCCTTATTACATTCCATCCTACTTCCTTCTTCCTCCCTTCCTTCTATGTTCTCTCTGCAAAATCTTTCCCTACTCAACTCCACCCACTTAGAGTGAAACCAAAATTCTAAAACTTCCCCTTTTCCTGGGGACCACCCTGTTATAATATTAGGTTAATAGATCACAATTACCAGGTGGAGGTTTTTGCCCAGCTATCGCTAAGAGTAAAATGGACAGTGTGAGTATAGTTTCCTAGGGAATTTACTCCCAAACATCAAATTCTGAGATCGCTTGTGCCTTAAATGGTCATGTAAACCAACAATGGGGAGCCTTCACTACTAGGAAATCAGCAAGAGAATTTAACTCCCAATATAATATGTCTCTATTTTCAGAGATGTGCATTTTCCAGGGATATTATGATCATTCCCACCACATACTAAAAAATAATAAAACAAGTTTAAAAAAAACTCCTCTCATTATATGGGAGAAAACTTCTTGCTCTCTAGGGAACTCCATCCAGGATTCTGGTCAGTTCAAATATTACCAACATTTCAAATATCTCTATCTTTTTATAGCTGCTATTCTTACTAAGTGTAACCCCTAGCAACCAGCTTGGACTGGGATAAGAGACTTTATAGGTAAAAGTTCTTAAGATCTGAAGGATATGTTAATTATTCTAATAATTAATCTTCTAGAAGTCCTCAGGTATTTGATAGTTTTTTGAAAATTGAGAAAGTCTTTAACACTAGCAATAATCAGAAATTGAAGTTTAAAAACAACTACCCTTTAACAATAGCATGAAACTTGTAACATACTTAGACTAAATCTAAAAAAAAAAATTCTAAACTGGTATACTGAACACTACAAATCACTGCTGTGAAAAACTAAAGAAAACCAAAATAATATGGAAACATGTCATGTTAATGGATCAGAAGATTCAGTGGTTTTAAAATACCAGGTCTTTCCTCAGATTGGTTTTCTCCTCACGGATAGATTCAATGCAATCCAGATAAAATTTTCCAGCAGATTTTCTATAGAAATTGGTAAGTGAATTCTAAAATTCATAAGGAAATGAAAATGACCCATAATAGCTAAAACAACTTTGAAAAAGAAAAACAAAGTTGGAGGGATAATTAATTTCAAGACTTATTTTAAAGCTATAGCAATCAAGAAAGAATGTTGCTGATGCAAAGAGAATTAGATCAATGGAGCAGAATAAAGGATACACAAATAGAGCCACACATAATTGGACTTCCCACTTTTGACAAAGGCAGTTCACCACTAGAATGGGTAAAAATTTTAAAACTGGCCATTTTAAGTATTTATGAGTATAAGAAGGAACTGGAATTCTCAAACACTGCTAGTGAGGATATAAAATAGCATAACCACTTTGGAAAGCAGGCTGGCCATTTCTGAAAAAGTTCAATATACTATATCTGCCATATAATCTAGCCATTCTACTCGCTATTGACCCAAGAGAAATGAAAGTACATATCTGCATAAAGACAGAAATGTTCACAGAAGTTTCATTTGTAGCAGCCTAAAGTGGGAAAGAATCCAAATGTCCATCAATGGGTTAAACAAATGGATATCCATATAAATTCTATTCAGCAACACAAAACAATGAATTATTGATACACAACAAAAGGAATGATGTTCAAGGGTTCAGAACAGGGGAGAGAAGAGCACAAGGGACTATGGTGATGGTTCATGGGTGAATTGGTGGTGGGAATTTTACAGGGAATACACAATGATGTAAAAGATGTAAATTAAAAAAATAAATTATAAAAAAATTAAGTACAGGGCCTCCCCTGGTGGCGCAGTGGGTTAAGCAACGCACTACGAAGCAAATCGCAGCCACTGCAGCACAAGTTCGATCCCTGCTGCCGGCCGGGGGCGGGGGGGGGGGGGGGGGGGGGGCCCACA
>JAGFMF010011861.1:8680813-8736224 GCA_019455555.1 Galemys pyrenaicus | reverse complement strand
GAAGGAAGGAAGGAAGGAAGGAAGGAAGGAAGGAAGGAAGGAAGGAAGGAAGGAAGGAAGGAAGGAAGGAAGGAAGGAAGGAAGGAAGGAAGGAAGGCGAAATTAGCAAACATTGGCAAATATCAGACACTAATAGATATAGATAACTGATGATTTGGTATAAGCTTTCCATGAGACTATAGTCTGAAGGTACAAAAAGCCCAAACAAATAAAAACAAAGCAAAAACTCGGGAAAGTTAAAGTGATTTGGACATAGGCAGCTGGGTCCTGAAATGAGACTGTTTATTCTGCTGTAACTGAAATTAAAGAAATTGGACTGTGGCTTTATGAAATATGTGTTAATATAGTACCCAGAAAAATATCATAATAGCCATATCATCATAGCCATTTTTGCAATATCAACACAAAAAAGCAGTAATATTTTTAAGGTGGGTGATATTATATTAAAACAGTAAAGAAACAGACTTGAAAGTCCCTCCTCTCCCACAATAATTTGGCAAGTCCAAGTGATGCCTTAATGGATTTTATTAGATAAGTAACATGTTCAGGATCTTGAAAGATGAATCCCATAAACGTAAAATCAAAGTGCAATTGGGGGTATTTTATTTCTAAGATGAGACTTAGAACAAAAGGAAATCTAGGAGATAGAAAACATGGAATTTTAGTATTCAGTCACACAAACTCAAAAATCCCCCTTGTCTTCTTGTGTCTCATTCTCATGAACAGTTCTCTTGCTGAGTGGCCAGGAGCCTTCTGTTTTCCCCCACACATTCAGGTGATAAATTCTTTTTTGTTGTTAAGTTAGTTGCCCTTCCCTGATCCAAGACCAGTCTGCTGGAAATTCTACTGCCCAGTCATTCATTACCACTGAGCCTGGAAAAGAGCTTCTGAAAAAGAAAAATTAGAAATCCCAAGAACCTAACTCAGCTTCCTTTCAGAATCTTTAATGCACAGTCACTGCTAGTCTTCCAAAGCTGTTGCAAAGGTCTGTCGGTCGCAACATGCCAGGCTTCTCCTCACACCTGTAGAATAAGAAAACAAAGCTGATATTGTAGTCGGGGACTCACATTCTTTGTGTTGCTTCCAGGTTTTCTCTCTCCCTGCTTCTTTAGCTAGATAAAATTTTCAGTATCTCAAAAATGTATCAAGCATTAGACCTCAAACAACAGGCCAAAATAGCCTTATGGATTCCAAAGTCTCTTACTATATTTTACTTATCGATTGATGGAAGGAGTAGAGGGCCCTACAGACCTATTCTCACGTCACACTTCCTTCCCCTTCATTCCAAATTCTGATGGGCTGACTTTTTCACTTGTCCAAACTATGGTTCTATCCCTTCATTCTCAAAGCTTCCATTTTTTTTTTAGAAGCCTAGGATCTAACTGTAGGGATCCCAAGAAGCTCTTCCCACTTGACGAGAGTCAATATTCATCAACTTAGTGGATTACCCCTCAACTTGCACAGTTCTAGAATTGTGAATAGGAAACATTCTCATTGACTCATTCATTCATTTATTCATTTATTCATTCATTCATTTATTCATTCATTCATTTATTCATTCATTCATTTGAGAATCTATATCCTATACCAAGGGTTTTTCTAGATACTGGAACAGATTTTTACTATAAGCTTAGAGGACTAAAAGAATAATCCAGGTCTAGACTACTACAAAAGCTATCTGGCAAAATCATCAGAAGTTGGTAGACAAAAGTTTAAAATATTTATATATCTGGTTTTATTAGATATCTAGTCGAAGGGCAACAGAATGACCTGCCCTTTCTGTTTAAATCTTGTCCTGAAGTTAGAGGTGAGCATTCCCACAAGAGGCAGGAACCCTAAGCAGGTAAGGGCAACCCTACAGATGCAATGAACCTCCATTTTCTGAGGCTCTTCTCTACTGTGCTGCTTTTGCTGGCTCTCGCTGAAGTACAGGAAAGGAGCAGAGGAGGAGTGAATGAGGTGGTGGAAGAAGCATTTTATTGTGGCTTAACCAAAATGCATCAGTCACTTAAGGCAATGGGGCCCTGTCTGAAATGATTCTGTGGCAGAATGAATACTAATAACTAATACTAGTAGATAGTCAGTGAGCCATGCAGTGGATGCAGGTAAGACCTCCCATCTAACTGGACCAAAAGCATTTTCCATGTTCTAGTTTTCATTCTGTTTCTACTGAATCCCTGGTGTGGTGAAGTAAAGAAAGTGGGGGCCCTGATACTATCCTTTGTAGGTACCAAGCCCAAGTGGCAACTGAGGGGCAGTCTGAATTATATTATCCTCTCATAAGGTTTCAAATCTTCCTTTGCTTATAGCCCTTCCTTTCCCAAGTGAGATCTGTGCATTGTTTTTTAGAGTAATCTCTGATTACATTGTTCAGTGTTGGAGACAACCTTCAACTATGCATGTTTTCATTTTTATGTGTGTCTGGTTTCCTTTAATTCCAAATTATCTTTTCTTCTCCTTAAAAAAAAAAACAAAACCTCTAAGAACATGTAGCTTTTAAAAATATATTTCTTTCTCTAGCTGCTTTCCTAGGGGCAAATGGTAATATCTTTCCAGTTTGAGGACAAATGAAATCACTTTACTCCAAATAAAATATTACTAGTTTGTATCTCCATTTAGCAGCTCCTACTTAAAAACTGTAAACAGATGGTCAAATGTCATGTCATTAATCTTCCAACGAGGGTTATGGCAAGTGTAATCATTCCTATTTTGTTCCTGTAAAGAAAGGGACAATGACAGATTAGCTGGTATGTTCACAGAACCCCAGAGTCCAGCATTCTGAAACAGAATATCAGCTTGCCTGCCTCATACATCCTGGTCTGTCAGAGAAGAGAGGCATTTTAAGATGTGATGGAAAGCATGTGGTGGTATTGTAATTATTCAACATTAATCCTTACACTTCAAGTGTTAGGAGGTAATGGTGCATGTAAATTTAATTAGTATGTAGAGAACATCAATTTTCTCACAAAGGAAGAAAGAAAATTCTCTAACATCCTGAACTCTTCAATCTGTGCCACTTGCCATGAGAAGTAGCTCTTGAGGTAGAGTCTGGAACTTTCCAATGCCACCACTTTATCAACTGCTGCCATGGACAATTCACATCTCCCACATGGACGTTTTGATTATCTTATCTTTCCAAGTCCTGAGATTCATAAATCTCTATTTTCAGTGCCATTCCTGTGCCAAAAATACCATCACCCAGATCAAGAACAAAGTAATCTCTAAAATAATTAACATTGCCCAAAATTGTCATTATAAAAAAAAAATTGTGTCTATGGAATGCCTGAGTTTTGTATGGACTTGGATACAAAATAAGGTCAGATTTGGCCTTTCACAACCTTACAATCTAAAACAAACAATTCAAGTATTGAAAATGTACAGAGTTGTGAAGTTTCTATCAGGGAATTTCAGCAATCAAAAGGAAAAAAAAATAAGTATATGGAGAAATCAGAAAAACTTTAGGGTTAGTAGAGTGAAACTGTTAACTCATTCTATAGAGTCAAACCAAATGGAATTTGAATGTCAGAGCTGTAACAATGGACACGCTTTACTTAACCTCTTAAAGCTTCAGCTTCTATAAAGTAGAAATAATAGCAGATGATGACTATGGGATTGGTGTAGGGATTAAGTGAGGTGATGCGATCTATAAGGTTTAACAGTACCTGTTTGGCAGTTAGTCCTATTACCCTTGCTGACTTCAAAAAGACAGCGTGTGTATTATTATAATAGCTATAATTAAAATTGCCTTATATGGGGGGTGATTTGGTAACATAGATCTGAGAAGGTGTGAACCATTCCCCTAAATCATATACAATGTTGGAAACCTATATTACTTCAATTTAAAAAATTAAATTAAAATATATCTATGTAGCACCTTTAAAAAATTCATATATATAAGTATATGGAGGGTGTTATATTATTAATCTAAAAAGTGGTATAGTTATGAAAAAATTAGAATAAATCCACCTTATAACAAAGAAGTAAATTCTCTAAGGCGACTCACCGAGAAGGTAGTAGAAACAGGATTTGAATGCTGACTGGATGCTGTAGAGCTCACCCTCTCAGTTAGCACAGCCTTTAGAGTATTAAACATGGTGTCCAACAGGTATCTATTGAATGGATAAATCCTTTTGGCTCAGGCAAATAAACTTACCACCCACCTAAAAGTCAACCGTGGGAGAATTTTAACCAAAACAAGATTTTTACAAAAGCTTTGAGATAATTTGATCAATTTCTTTCTATAACAAGAATAATTGTAATTTTTGACATGGGTGATTCCTCAGCATAAAGAGTTCTAGGTTGAGGACATTATATTTCTTCACTTGTGACCCAAAGAGTTAACTTCACTGTTTGCAGAATTTTCCATAACTCAGGTGTTTCCAAGAGCACCTGTCTTTTGTCTCCCTATACACTCCACAACAGACCCATTGAAATAAAATGATGGCCAATTGCAAAGTCTTTTAGAAGGATAAATTCTCTTGCTCTCTGCATTGTCTAACACACATATGCTAGCCTTTATACAAATCAGATTAGTCTTCTCCTCTTAACCCAGGGTAAACTGATGAGCTTCCTCTTAGTCTGTATTCTAACTCCGTTCCTAGAGTTCATTTCTTTCAATCTCAATATTCAGGTCACCCATTTTCAGCTCTATAATATGTATCCTAGTTTCTCATTCAAAGCAGTTTACCTTTGATAATTAAAAATAGAAGGGACAAGTTAATTTATATTTCAATGGCCTTATACTCTAAATGGACCATCTCAAACAATACCTTTAGACTAGCAATAATTTATGTGAAAAGCAGTGTGATCAGTGATTAAGTGTGTGGGATCTGGGACTTCTTGGGATCAAATTCTGTGATCTTGAGCAAATTGTTTCATCTTGATTTCTATCTCATTTGCTCATCTGTAAAGAATAATAGTGGCATGTACAGCATAATTTCAAAGCAAGAATCAAATGAGATAAGCTATGCAAAGGTATTTACATATTATCTGGCATATAAGAGCTCAAAAAATGTATTTGTTTTTCAATCTTGAGACTTACGCAGCCTAGGGCTGTCACCATCTGACACACTTGCACCCGCTCCCAACTAAGAAGACAAGCAGTTGGGGAGGCCTAGATGAATCCAGGTCAGGGAAAGTACATGTGTTCTGGGACACTGGGCTTGTCTACCCCTCACAGGCCAAAGAGGGTATTTTCTGGTTCAGTTCCATAAACATGTATAATCTCCTGGGAGATTATAAATTTCTGATCTCTGGTTTGGATGATTTGACTAACTAGACTGCTTTTAATAAAACTTTTAAGAGTAAAAGCAGATTTGGTTGTGTGTGCTGGTGACAGTCACAAAGAGAGATCTAGTTTTCTTGACGCATCAGAAGAGGGGATACTTACTGAAATCTCAAGAGAAATCTCAGAGCTACAGGTCATTGCTAGAGAAGCAGTGGTTGCATCCACATAGCACAGACAGCACACAGAAAGGAAGTTTGGGTACAATAAAAACCAAAAAGCAAGGGGAATGATAGGGGTACAGGGGCTTGTTGTCAAATGTGAGGGAGGAAAGAAACTGGGGACTGGAAAGTGACACTTGAGCTTGTAATTAGGGTGTCATTGATGAGTTTTAATATTTTAGTAGAGTAGCTATAATTGAAGACTCTAAGGAGAGTTTAGTGGCAAAAAGTTGAAACTGTCAGTTTTAGTAAAATATGTCAAAAGATAAAAGAGAGAAGACTAATTTGATTTGTTTAAAGAATATAAGTGCCCAAAATTACTTATTTGGGGGAGAAGTAGGGACAGAAATCACATCATATTTCCATATCCCAGCCTCTGGTTTATAGACATGTTTAATAAATACTGACTGTGGACGTCTCAGAATGTATCTAGCATGCAACAATCTTTATTACAAAGTTTATTTGTTCACTCTAACCAAGACAATTCTTTAGACTATTTACATCTTGGGAAGGGGTGGGCGGGAGGGCGTCACAAGAGATCCACAATTGGACTTGCTCCTCCCTAGTAGTGCAAGGGGTTAAATAACAACTGTGAAGCTATCCTGAGCCACTGCAGCACGAGTTCAATCCCTAGCCAGGGAGGTGACCCACATGGCTGAGCAGACCTCTCCTCTATCTCCTGCTGCTCCCCTCAGCAGTGTACTTAAGTCATCTGCCTGTTCTGGTCCCCACTTTGTCTCTGGTGAATCCTCTCAATCCCCCACACCTCAGGCCTGCAGCCCAGCTCTTGTATACATAAATGGGTGAATCTTTTTTTTTTTTTTAAAGGACTTGTTCTTGAGACCTGGGCTTCTGTAGGTCCAGACTTCTGTAGGTTTTCTAGCACCACCACCATCAGCAATGCTGACCAATAACTGAAACTGACCAATGGCACCAAGAATTTGAGAAATTGAAAATAACCAATGGACTATGTGCAAAATATTAACTGATTTTTTTTTTTCAGTTAATGAAGAACTGTCCCAGACTCCCAATCTCCAATACAACAATCGCCAACAACGATTTCACAATCGCCAACCTGGCTCTCCCCTGTGCCAGAGGATGAAACAGACATGACTCTCAGGCACTCATCAATGACAAAAGCACAGTGATTTTCTACTGGCCAGAGTAATGTCCACAGCGTAGCTATTAAAGTAGGTTCATAAACTAGAACCACAGCTAGAACAGGAAAAAGACTAAGTTGCTTGTCTGAACCATAATGATGTGGCACATTTGATGACTCTTGTGAGACTCAGTCAAATCGTAGTTCTTCGGAGAGTATCAATAATGTTTTTCTTGTGTATACACTACGGACTCTCATTATAACTTTCCTCTTGTAGGACTGTGCACTCTGGGAGGCATATTTTTTAAATTCTTCTGAATCATTTTTATATGATCCCAAAGAAGCCCACAGTATTCTGATTTTTGAGGTGGGAGATCTAATGGAGAACAAAAGAGAGTCTTGAATGCCCCACAGCTCCCCTTTGAGAGCACCTCTCTTCCTTCTCTTGCAGTCCAACTACTCTAAAATGACAACTTTACAAATTTCATTTCTGGTCCTGAGTTTACTTCTTTTTCCCAGATACTTCCACAAATCACATTGTAGGACTCTAGGGAGAAAATTCCCCCTTTCCTCTTGGTTCTTCTCAGACTGGTTGAAGAAACAAATTGAGACAGACTAGTAGGAGAAAAACAGAACAAATTTAATTGCGTACAGTTTGAGAACTGACATGGCTGCTAGTTGGAGAGTGAATGAACAGTTTTCATCCTGAGCTGAGGAAGGGGGTAAGGGGCCTCTGACATCAGGGAGAGAAGAGGGGGCCTTATGTGACAAGAAGAAAATGACTTATGACAAAAACCCTGATGTGTTAAATGTTTGCCCTGCCTTAAGAAAGTATTCTCTGATAAAAATTGTCATTTCTGGAGGTGAGTCTAAATCTGGGTGGCTTTTCATTCTTTAAAGCATTGTTAGCAGTTCCTCCTGAAGCCAGCAGGTCCTCATTGGCCTCAGTTCCACATGTCAAAATGACATATATTGGACAAGCCTTCCATGGACAGCTTGGAAAAAACCTAGCTGATTGTTTTGGGGAGACCGATCCTGTACCATTGTGACAGACAACACATAATGCAAGTGGAGTCTCTTGACAATATGTTTGGATCACCTGCAATGGAGCTTTCAGCATGACATGACTTGGAAATAACTGGCAATTTGATACTGGAAAAGGAAAAAGAGAACAGAATGTCATGTAACTCATGGGAAAATGAATTATGGCTTCGCCTCCAATACCAAAACTTCAGGGGGCTACTTCTAAATATGGGAAGCGTCAACATTTCACCAACATAATGCTCCTCTTTCAGTAGGAACCTCAAAGAACGCAGAGAACAGAAAAGATACATTTAACCCAAAGTGGTAGTTTAAATAGACTGTGACTACTATGGTGTTCTCCACATTTTTCTAGTTAACATTAATCAAAAATGATTAACGAGGCCTCCTTGGTGGCACAGGGGTTAAAGATACTGTGCTATCAACCTATTGCCAGCCTCTGCGGCATGTGTTCAATCCCCAGCCAGGGAGGGAACCTACATGGCGCAGCAGACCTCTCCTGCATCGTCTGCTGCTCCCCTCAGCAGTGAGTTTCAGTCAGTCTGCCTGTTCTGCTCGCCACTCTGTCTCTGGTGAATCCTCTCATCCTCTATACCTCTGGCCTATACCCCAGTTCTTGTATGCCTAAATAAATCTTTAAAAAAACGATTAACAAGTGCAAGCTATATTCCAATCCTTGCCATGAATCATTAGTGGTTAACTTTCTAAAATATAATGAATTTGCTCTCCTGGAAGAAATGCACCCATGTGACACACAGCCCCATTGTATGGATGTGAATGGCCCCCAGCAAGAACACAGCCTTGGGGCCATCCAGTGTGTGCATCTCCCACTATGCCCACCTCAAATTCTTCAAATGCATCCAAGGAGCTATTAGTCTCCTTTTGCACTTCTAACACAATATAAAACTCACTGACTGAGGACACTCATTTCTGTGTTTTACTGCATTTGATTACAATGAAAATGTCTGCTGGGGCTTCTGACTGAGGTAATTTAGAGTAACAGTGTTCATGCCATATGGAAGGAATAACAATATTCTTTCGGTTCTGGGAGGAATCTCTTTTTAGCCCCTGGTGGAAATCAGCTTATGTAAAAATGCTTTCTTTAACAGAAGGTGTGAAAGGATGCTTCGTATTCCCAGCTGCCAACTAAATCTGTGGTTTGGCCACCAGGGTTTGCTCTCCCCACCTCCAGAAACAGGCACTGTGGAAGTCTGAATTCTGACCTGGTGATGCTGTTCCATCATCTCTACCTCACCAGGGAAAACGCATCTCGGCTACTATGGTAACAGATGAACTCTATGCATCCATGTCTTGAGGGACAGGCATAACCAAGCAGTACCGAGCAAGACCCATGCTTTTGTCGATGTTCAATAAGATAGTGAAGAACTTCCCAATGAAATCATGACTAGATTTGTGAATGTTTTTCATGCATAGAAAAATCTCCCCAAGGAGAGAACACGTTCCAAAGGTTTCACTATCGCTTGCTGATGGCACTTGCTATGAATCTGTCAAAGCCTTTAGCGAGCACAGCCAATCAGGTAGAATTGTGCCTGATTCTTCACATGCTCATTGTTTAATGTTTCACTCCAGCTTCCAGCCTGCACTTCCTTCACACCTCTTCATTGCTGAGGCCAAAGGAGAAGGAATCCCGTTTTTCAAAAGTTCTGTTATGCCGCTTTGCTTTTTGAAGGACCTACATTAGTAGCTATTTGTGCTAACTGAAATGGAAGATTTTTCACTTTTACAACAAAAAATCAAAACAGCACTCTATTTATTTTGCAGCTGCCATTATAGAAGCTATGAGCATCCCAAGCAGCAAGAGTGGTAGCACCAAGCTCCTTCCCCAGGAATCACTGTATACAGGCGGTGTATTTATCATATCCCTACTTTTACTGTAGCTTAGTGCTGTTCTAGATTTTATGTGTTAGTTGCTATGGTTCAGTAGGCTACTTTGGGGAACTGGGAATACTACAAAATGTTTCCATGTAAGTTAATGGTAACTGCTTACTCGTAGCTTTATGACTTTTTGGCTTATGAAAGTGTTCATAGGGACATTCGACTTCCAGAGAGAAGGGATATAATGTAGTATCAACTGGAAAACAGAGAACAGTAAACACTCCCCAAGTAAACCAAGAACAGCTTTTCCTGAAACCTTTAGTTCTTTGGCAAAGCATGGTAGTTTCTAACTGTTAAAACACATTTTGGAAATCAATTTTCTGGTTTATAAAAAGTCAGCATTTCAGAACAAGCGCTGCTGAGATTCTTGACTTCTGACTTAGGGTGCTAATCAGTTGAGACATCAGACTTTACCAGAACTTACTCAATGGCATTCACCCAGGCAAATGAGTGACAAACAGAAAATAGGAAACATACTTAGAAAACTTGTATTTATAATTACCACCAAACGGATTGGAAATTTAAACATCTCCTTTCCACTTTTTTTAATAAAATTCTTCAAACCCACATACCAAAAACCCAGAGTTTTAAGACCAAAGGTTCCTAATCTTTATTCAAGCAATAAAGAAAACTTTTGAGAATTTGATGAAAGCCAAAATCATCTTTTATTTCTAGGACAAACGCATTCACCATGATCTTGCATATATTTGGAGAAAGCCCAGCCCCTTGAAGTCCAACCAAGAGTCTGTGGTTAAGGAAGTCTGTAGCCAAAGTCTCAAAATATTTGTGTTGCCGCCTCTTACACCAGCCACTTAAGTTGCTTCCACACATTAGAAGATGAGTAGAACAGGGGTCCTGACATTGCAGGAGTCACACGTCCACATAGCCCAAAGCCAAAGCCTTCCCCACAAGTTTCCCAAATAACCTCTTAATAGTACAGAATCCTGCAATGAAAATCCCTTTAAGAACTCAATGCAGACTGGCAGTATTTCCCATAAATTTGCCCTTGACAGGTTAACTCATGCAGTGCTGTTACTACTCATACCGAGTACTATATTTTGAGGGCATTACCATACTGGGAGCTCCACCAGATATTGTACAAACTTATATTCGATGTAAACCCAGAATATCCATATACTGGGAAGCATCGTCCTAATTTCACTGATGTTTAAGTGTCTTCCTTAAAGTCACATGGTTCAGCTATTCTTTCAAATGCCTATATGTGGGGCTCTGAAGCCAGCATAACTGAAGCTTCTATAAATCATATCTGGCATCATAATTAAAAACAGGGCCAGTGTTTTGGCTCTGAGGCCTGCAGTCAAGAGTTCGACAGCTAGGATTTGCCAGCTGGTCACGTTCCTTCCTGGAGCCAACTCTTCACCATGACCCCACCCCAGAAAATATGTGAACAGGTGCGTGAGAGGATCCGTGCCGCTCCATGCTGACCCCTCTAAATATAATGAAAAGTATGTTCCCTACTGTTATTCTCTCAGCAGTGATATTTGCACAATCTATTCTCTAATGCCAGGGTGTAAGGCAGTGGCTAGAAATGGTAAGAGCACCACCCAGTGAAGAATGTATTTTCTCACAAAACATGGAGAATCTTTTTTTTTTTTTTTTTAATTATGGTACTTCTGGAATTTCTTAGCTCTTTATTATGGAATATTTTAACAGGCAGATATATTGAAGTCCTATATAACACTACCTGGCTTCAGCAATTACTGACTCATAGTCAATGTTGTTCCACCTGAACCATGATGCACTCTTCCTCACCCTGAAGTGATGTTGAATTTTCACTTAATGTTCCCAGACATAATTTTATTTAAAAATAAGGGAAATATTTAATGATGCCCACACTGGACAGCAGTTATGACCACAGCTTGTTTCACTGCTGGAGTCCTCATAATCAGTTCATGAACTCTAATTATACTCATGTTACCCTATGCCACCAGTAACAATAATATGGTACGTCAGAAATGAACACACATGCATGGTGTGAAACAGCAAAAATCTGTATTTTTCAAAATAACCTTATTTTCTATCCTGTTGTGGTCTGTGGAAAATACATGACTGTTTTTTATGCTCCACACAGGACTGCGTTAAGGTTTATGTGGAATAATACCTGTAAAAACCCTACATTATTAAAACATTGTTTATATTCCCCCAAACTATACTGCTGTTGACTTAAGATAAACTAACAGCAACTGGCTGTCTCACCTCAGTGAACTTTGTTGACCTACATTCTTCTCTCACTGGGAGTTTTGCAAGTTGAGTTTGCAGTGAGATGACAATAATTTGTAAGAAATACAAAGTACTATAAATGACAGCCGTACTGCTGCGGTCACACATGACATTGATTATCAACACTGCTATTTCCAGCTGTTCTTCAGGTATTAAGTCCCACAGATGCTCTAAACAACTCTGGGACCATAAGCCCTGTCTGAACTCAGCAAAATAAAGCTGAGCCCTAATGACACTGCATGTTCTATTCCACTGGAGCCACCGGGGACACGTTTACTTCTCATACCTGCAGTTATCATTAGAAGTATGGGAGAAAATGGTTTTCTAAATAAACCCTGGCCAAGATCCACCAATGATTTAAATAAAAAGGTTACATGTTTGGGCTTTCTGCTGAGAAATGTATCTAAGATTCACATTTGGTTCCAAAATATTTTTAATGCTTGGTCTGCTGAGATAGTATTCTCTGGAGAGGCATTATTTTTGTAATAATTTTAGAGAAAGTGAAAGAGATATTTCACAAGGTGGGAGAGAATAAGTAGAAATAGATCCCTAAGATGTCATTTATGCAAATTATATATAATACTTACTTTAAATGACTAGTGAGAGAAATACTACATCATGTTTTAAAGGGGAAAAAAACCCATTGGTCATTTGCTGTATAATACTTTTAACATTTAAAAGAAAATTAAGCACTTAATCTGAAGTGTCTCAGTGAAAGCCTCACAGTGAAACAAGCCTGTGAGGTAGACGCAGGAGCTCAGCAGAGTCCCTCTTGTCTGCTGCAGGGAGGCCCAGTAGACAGTAAAGCAAGACACGGAGTAGAGGAGCAAGATTCAGACAGTACAGCTGAAATAGTTCCTGAAACAAAACCAAGCACTACACAAAGAAAGATGAACGCAGTTACCCCTCAGAGAATTTGTAAAAGCTGGGGTGGATTATATAACCAGGCGGGAGGTATCTGGCACTCTAAATATCAGATTTACAAACTTTCAACACTGCTTTAGTCATCTGAAATTGAAGATGCTGGCAGCAGCATCAAATTATAAAAGATCTGAATAACAGATCTTTAAAATGTTACATTCCGCAAAATATTAGGACTTCTGACTGAAAATATCACTTGAGCTTATTTTTTAGAACATTTATAAAAAGAGAAGTGAGAAGTTTAGAGAATAAACAAACTTTATTTCATAACAGTATTACAGAAAGCAAAATATCATTTAATACAACTTGAAGCTGCTATAAATCTAATCTGGCATCATAACTATACATAGGGTCAAAGGCAAAGAAAAAAAGGGTTCAATACAGTTAATAAGTCCCTATCAGGTCTCTGGTGTCAGCTTAAATGGTACAGCTTCCTTAGAACCATCAAAAAACCACCATATCCCCTCTCGTCTCCCCAGTGTCCTCAAACCTGTGTGAGTCATCAAACTAACTATCTGAAAGAGATAGACCTGCTCTGTAACAAAAGGTCAGTTTTACATGTAGACAAGGAGGTTTAATACAAAGCAAGAGTCCTACACAAGTGTTCAAAGGGTGGAAAGGATCGAAATTTGGACATGTTAAGAAAGAAAGCACTAAGGTTTTAAGCTGCCTGAATATTTTAGTAGGAAGGAAGAAACCATTTGCTTTTTTTCCTCCTTCCTGTTTCTGGAATGCTGCCGAAGAGTGCGTGTCCGAGAAGCATGGGCACTGTGGTGTGACGGGGTCTCTAACACAGTGCAAGGTCAGCGGACTTCTTCATATTGCTCCAGTCTGGAAAATCTCTGACTTTCTACTAAAAGTGAAAAGTCACAGTACTGGAAAGTCAAAAGGGCTCAATATAAAAAATATCCCTAATGAAATTCTCAAACATTAGAAAAATTTCCAAAAGGTAAGAAATGCTTTTAATCTGTATTAATATTTTCTCATCCCGTCTATTTACTGCAATCAGAAAACTCTGCAAATATTCACTGTAAGAATTCAATGGGAAGAATTTGGAAGAAGGAATGCTTCTAGCTAAATTAGTCACAGAGTTTCCTTTCCGCACAACAGCACCTGTTCAAGTGAACGGCACCTTACCAGCCTGGGCTGGTTTTGTTCACTATCATTTGATCAAGATGAGTCATAAAAAGCAGGTAGTTGTACACAAAGTAAACAGGAAACAAAAACAAAACTCCCTAGTAAAAGAGAAAGAAAATATTTAGAAGTGGTTATAAAACAAAAAATATATATTAAAATGCAAGGGAACAGTATAGACCAGAGCTGTTAAGGTAAGGTTTGGTGTTGGCATTTTAATTCTTCAGGCTTCTGGTCATTGTTACCATTTGTAGTATATATCCGCTGAAGTAGTGGTGTGGCATAAGACTTGGGATGGTCAAAATTCTTCAGGTTCACAAAGTTGAATGTTGTCTAAAAAAATGAATTTCTAGAAGGAAAAAAGAGACAAGGTTTAACAGTATCAGTAATATTAATATTCCAAGGACAGAGGCTTAAAAGAAAAATTTAACATTCAGCAATTTCAAAATCAAGTAACCAACAGTTACTATTTGCCTAGTTCTATACAGTTAAGTAATGAAGATGTGCCAACCTACCTGTTCTGTTCTTTAGTGCATTCAGTTTTCTGGATAACTGACAAGCATACTAGAAACAAAGCCAAATAAGAATATAGCAAAAAAAAAAAAAAGTTAATTATAAAACAGGGTTAATTCATATAGTAAAAACCTACAAAATGAAACCAATGCAGATATTAAAGATTAATTCAAGAAAAGAGGAAAATCAGTCAATTTTTACCTCACTGAAATATAGTTAATTCAAAGTCATTAAGCTTTTTCTCCTTTAAGGTAATTTATACAATTCAAAAAGCATTTTAAATTATCACTGTAGAATTAAAAAAACATTCATCAATGTGAAAAATTTAGAACCATAAGTATATAGGCAAAGTCAATATGACAACATGCCTATTAAGTCCACAGAGGCACATAACCAACTAAGACTAGAGATGCATGGATATAATCTAAGGGAATATAATACTTCCCAAATGTAGAAGGTTTTCTTCATGCCTGTTTTTACAATAAAAACAAAATTTTAGAAAGTGTATCAGGAAGGAGAACAGAATGAGGAAAGAGGCAGGAAATGAGAAAGTATAAGACATTAAGGTGGGTACGAGAAATGGGAGGACGCAGGAATGAAGGAAGAAACGGATGCTCCTGAAGCTAAGTGTTGGTAGGTAAGTAATGGAAGGCAAGATTAAACATACTCTGACTACTCTTTAATACCAGACTGAAAATCATGAACTTGCTCTAACAGACAACAACTAGTCAGAAAGAGCATTCAGAAAAAAAACACCCAAGTATCCATCTACTACAGTGATCCGGGGAGTGTGAGAGGCAGAAGACAAGTCCGAGAGCCAGCAGGAAGCTAGTTCACCTGGGGTCTGACACATCAAGGAGAGGAGGTTGAATCTGACTGTCCTTTAGTTTTGAGGACAGTTTGACATGGCCTGTTTTCCTTTGAAAACCACATGGCAGCTTCAGTGTGATGAACAGGCTAAAGGTGGAGAGGAGTGGAGAGAGGAACACCAGTCAGAAGGTGACTGCAGCAATTAATGCTGCAGGAGGAAGATGAAAAATGCCATGGCAAGAATCCAGATGTGGTGGATGTTACAGAAAGTGGGTGAAAGGGAGAACTTTGAGAAGCAGCACTGAAGAAAAAGAATCAGGGTGGTAATAAAAGCAAGTATGAAAGGACCACTGGCTTTGAAATCAAGAGACCTCAAAATTAGAGGACAGTGATAGGCTCAGAGCCGAAGGAAGCGGGTGCCCTGGGGACTAGTGATGTATATATGTAAGTCTGCATGAAACCAACTGATGGAACTAGTCTCATCAGCATACAAAGAAAAATGTAAAAGATGTCTCTTAGGAAAGCCTGCAATCAAAGTTAAGCAGGTAGGAGAGAAGACTAACAAAGCAGTGAGCAAGGAGGCAGAGAAAAGGTAAGGAGGGAATGAGAGAGAGAAAGGAATCTACAAAGGCCAGTCATTGCACTTTTTCTTTGTGATTGAAAGTTTTGGTAAATGGTAGGTGAGCCCAAGGATAGTGGAGAGTGGCAACTATGTCCTTTCCAGGAGACCCAAGGTCAATTAGAATGCACACTCCTCTGATTCAACTGTCCTGTTTTAATGGGAAAACAAAAACAAAACTATTTCCCACCATTTAGATTTATCCTAGATATTACTGTCTTGATTATTCCAGACAGATTGAGTAATCAAATTTATTGTTTCCCAGCCTGTTGTCTGCTTTAGGTTATTTCATTACTCATTAGTACTTCTGCTTGTTTCTACAGAGGGGAACAAAAAAAATCAATGGGAAAAAAAGGCCAAAGTGTTCTTTTTTTAGATTAGTAATTATGAAAAGAAATGGGGAGAGGGTAAGAAAATGGATAAAGTTACCAATCAAATTAGACTGGGGAGTTATGTATGGCTGTCACTCATGCCATCTATTGTTTGAAAGCTGGTAGCTGTTTTCTTTGCTTAGTGATCGTGCCTTGTTTGAGTGGCTGCCACTTTGCCTAGCTTATGTTATAGGCAATAAGCCCTGACAGTCTCATGCCTGGAAACCTATGGAAAGAACTAGGGTTAGCATTCTCTTCTGCATTTTCTCTAGGCTCCATGCCACTGTATTTCATTGAATTTGCTTTCCTCCAAAATGAATATTTCAATTTGCAAATTGAAAATTAAACTGCTTTCGAAGTCAATAAGTTGATAAAGAGCAATCTACGAACATGTAGAAATGGAATGAAAGACAAATTGATTTCAAAGAATTCTGGTTATTTATTGAAATGTATGTGGAGAGACAGTTCTCCCTGTACAAACTCAAATACCATTTACTTTCATTATTTGCAAGCAAACCATGAGAGTAAAACAAACCAACTTTTTTGTTGTGATAAGTATTGTAAATGACAACCTTAATGGCTTGTAGAATTCCAAACAGCTTTCAGAATAATAATAATAAAAAAATAGGATTACTGTCATTTTAAAGTTAAGTGCATTTTTTCCCTCATTATTTAAAAAGTAGTAAATCAGGTGTAACTCAGAGTTAGGATATGTTTCAGAACCTCCTGTTCCTTGCTGTTCTAGATGGATAGGAGGAAATTTATTGTATGAAGTTTATTATTCACACATTCACCAATGTTTTTTTGAGTAATTTCCTGTACTTAAACATAACAGAAATAAACACGAGTTTGCTTCCAAGTAATAGATAGCCAATTTTTGAGCAGTAAACATCTGATTTTCCAAGT
Source organism: Galemys pyrenaicus (assembly GCA_019455555.1). Classification (NCBI taxonomy): domain Eukaryota; kingdom Metazoa; phylum Chordata; class Mammalia; order Eulipotyphla; family Talpidae; genus Galemys; species Galemys pyrenaicus. The sequence continues at coordinate 8,719,228 of JAGFMF010011861.1, read as the reverse complement.
AATAAACAACTAGCTGTTGAGCAGGAAAGGAGAAAAGGATGATATCATTGTTGACACACAAAGATCAGACATATACAACTATTTTATCCTGGCATGTATTTGTGGTGGGTGGGTGGGGGGGTGGAACTTGATATATGAGCATTCTTTTCATATATATTCCCTTGCCTGTTTCCTAGTCCCTTCCCTCTGAACCTCAGGGCCCTCAAGGGCTCTATTTATTGATATCCACTGGTTTTTTTAAAAGTTTCATATCATCAAATTGCCCCTCATGTAAAAGTCCAGTATTTGTTTTATTGCTCTGACTTACTATACATAATTCTCTCAAAAGCTCTCCATTTTGTTGACATAGCTCATTTCACCCTTTCTTACAGCTACATAGTATTCCATATAGCACATCCTCTAGTGTTAAAGGATGCATAGGCTGCTCCTGTGTCCTAACGCAAAGAACGCTGCTATGAACACGTGAAGCGGGTTGTTGTGTGGGTGGTTTACCCGTCTTTGGATATATGCTCAAGAGTAGGATTGCTGAGTCATGTGGTATTTCCATAAATTTAAGGTAAAGCCAAACTTCTTTCTATAATTGTTTCATCAGTTTAGATACCTACCAAGAGTGGGGTTCCTTTTTTTCTGCATCATCTCCAACACTTGGTACTGGAGGTTTTGAAAATGTGCCATTTCTGCAGGCATGAGCTGGTATCACATGGAGGTTTTAACCTTAATCTCTCTTATTAGACGTGACAAACATTTTTTCTTATATCTATTGGTCTTCTGGATATTCTCTTTGGTGAATGGGTTGCTCATATCTGCTGTTTTGGGCCATTATTAACAGACTACATTTTGGGCCTAAATGAATGGCCGTAAATCCCAATCACGCTGGAAACCAGGCACTGACTCTTCATGTAAGAACTTTAAGGTTTCAAGAACTCTTTTAAAGGTTGAATTCTACCTCATGTTTATATGAGTCTGGACACCTTTATACATACTGACAGGTATTAATTATTAGCAGTAACACTTTCACTTTTACCAATATCATAACACTCACCTTGATTTGGGTAAGATTATACTTTATGCATCAGAAATTTGGTCAACACATTGTTCCTATGCTTCTTTCCCTTCCCAGTCTATACAATGCCAGTGAACATTTCTAACTCCTATAGTCACATTCCCCAGCTTGTGTCCCCCCATTTTGGCCAATGTGAGGACAGGTGAAAGTGGCTGTTCAATCTAATTACAGGTCTAATTCTATGGCATAATACATACCCATTGCCTCCATTGCTTTAAGTCCTCACAGACCATTCAGAGCATTCTTAGAGTTCTCTTTCTCAGTGTGCCAAATGAGCAGTTTCCAGAGAAAGGGGCTCACATAGTCAATTTTCAATCCTGAACATGCTCTATTTCAAGCACTGACTTAGTAAATAGCAAATATGTATCTTAAGAAAAGTATTTGATATAAACCAATAGAAACAATGCCTTTAAGTGGTTGAAACCCTCATTCAGAGGGGAGCCTCAAAAAAACCCACGAAAACAAAACAAAAACAAAATACAAGGATGTGGATTAAACTAATACAAGAAAACATAAACTTTTTTATTAATTGTGAAAGGACTGAAAGCCAGATTTCAAAAATATGAGTAAAATATTTTTGTCAGATACAATGCAACTATTTCCCAAACATAAATGAAGTTTATGCACTTCAGTCAAGTTCAGTTTTAAACACAACAGTTGATTGATTTTAGTTATTTCTACTGCTAAACTTTCATGTAATTCTTCCTTGGTTTCCAATATGCATATTTGATTTTAATTTTTAAACAGAATTTTCATTGGAAGAATATAAGAATCCTGGAGCCAAAAATGCAAGTATGATAAATGTCTATTTAGCTGACTCAGAAAACAGTTCTCATAATGTTTTTATGACTGCTATAATTTAGACCCACCAGTTCTCCAAGTGTGGTTTGCAGACTCTAGGGGTTGCCAAAACTTTCAGGGGGTCACAAGGGTCAAAGCTGTTTTATAACTGCACTAAGGTATTATTTGCACTTTTCAGGGTGTTAACATTTTTTCTGATGGCGCAACAATAATGGTGAGTAAACCTGCTGACCTTTTGGCACTAGTCAACGTAGTGGTTAGTGGTCCTGAACTGAACCAGAAGCTTCTGGTTCTTTACCACCATGCATTTGCAGTGAAATAAAAAGCCAGTTACACTTAAAGATGTCCTTATGTAAAACACACATGCAAAAATAATTTTCCTGCATCAAAACCCTTGAGTACATGTCTTTTTAATATCGTGTGATGAATGGGAAATATGCATAAAAAGCCTGCCGCACCGAAGTTTGCTGGATGTCTAGATTTGTAGGACTGTGTGAACTGTGAATTGAAGAAGGCTCTTTCTCATAAAACACCTTTTTTTTGCTTGGAAGAATTACTGGCAAACTATGTTATTCAATTTGAATATTTGACAGGCATTTTCTTGAAAATGAGGAAGGCCTGTCACTTCAAGGAAAAGAATACTTATTACCTATTGTAAAAATTCAAGCTTTCAGGTGAAAATTAGAATTTTGGAAAATTGTATTTTGTCTACCATGACTTGAAACCTTGCCATACTTAAAAGATTCTTAGAATGAGATCAGTGGCAACTGCTGATGTTTTTACTGTGTTAATCATTTTTGCCTTCCCAGAATATCATACAGTTCGAACCAAATAGTATATGTAAACTTTTTAGAAGGTTTCTTCTCCTAAGTCAGTATTTTTAACTTTAAAAAATATTTGAAAAATGCTATTACATGTAACATGATAAATGTCAATAAATGTAATCCACATAAACAGTATCTCTCCTGAAACCAGTAGGCTTGAGAAGTCATATTAATCTGCTATTTCTCATCTATTGCTGTTTTCACCTTCTCTCAGATGTTTGTGTCTGCTGAACACAAAGGGAAATTTAAATCAAGGACTTTTCAAGTCAAATGAAACTCTGCAAATTATTTGCTCTAGAAATAATTCAGTAAAATGGTTTTCTTTTTCCTGGGTTGCCCAAACATATTAATGCAATTGGTAAGGAGGAAAAACCTTAAGTGAATTAGGTCTCAAGGAAGAAAACACTACTGCCTGTCTTCACCATTACTTTTACTTGCCAGTGCAAGTGGGAAAATTTCAGGGGTTCATTTCTTTATGTGTGTGTGTGCCCTTTTGTTGAACACCATACCACATATGGTATCCTAAGAGAGCACTTATTTTAAAAAATGGTTTTCCTAGATACCTGAAGCTTTGTGAAGATTCCTAAGAGCAGCTAGTATTTGGCTCTAAAGTCAGAGTAAAGTCTGTGGTTCATGAATCTTATGGGAACTTGACATGAAAGTATTCCACAAAATCTGAAAGCTCCCTTTAAATAACAAATAGAATACAATAAGGTTACACTCAGTATACTTTATTCTAGTTTAGCCGCTCTCAATCCTAGGTTCATGAGAAAACATTTCACTGTAGCATCAACTAGAAGCTGTACTGAAGGAAAAAGCAACAAAACCCTTACTTTTCAGATATCATCTTTGCAGTATAAACCAACAAAACTCCCTATGCTATGTTTTCATTATGTATTTTCCTTAAATAGGAAGGATGGTGAGTGGAAATCCAAAGAATTCATCTCTAGGCTCAACTCTCACATATATTTTTTCATACACATTCAAAATCCAGCAACTTACTATAATTCTTACAGTAAATCTCAGTTTGGAATAGCCACAGGTGGGTACTGGCTATCACCCTGGACAGAACAGTTATAGATTCCCACCTGTTCAGATTCTAACTACACTATTTTGATGTGCCAGAGTTAAATGTAGTTAAATGAGGACAGGAGTGTCTCAGAAATGGTCTCAAAACCTGTTAATTAGTTGCCATAGCAAAAATTCTTAATGCCACCCACAATTTCACATGTTTAAAAAACAGTATCTGGGATGTCTAACATTACAGAAGTTGTGGGGACAAATGACACTATACTTGTTTCTCATATGACTGGTATATGAGTGTAGTGACCTATGGCAAATTCACTTAATTTCTGGGATCATATTTCCTCATTAAAAATGGTGGGGTTGAGAAGATGATGCTCTATATGCAATTTAAAATTAAATATTCTTTTAACGTCCATAGTCCTATATGTTCCTGTGGCTAAGATAATAGAGTTATAAACATCACCCCTATCTCCCTCATAGTCCAGGCAAGTAACACATGAATAGGGATGCCTGTATCAAGGACCCCAACATAAAGGGATGAAAGGGGTAAAAAGATGCTTGACATGGTGGTACACCCATTCTTCTAAAATATTTGTCCTAAAGAAGCAATGAAATTAATGAAAAAAACATAGATACAAGCATAATCTTTGCAGCTGTGTGTATAATTTATGCAACCAAGAAATGATTGAAATGTACACTAATAGGGCTCAAATGAACCATCTTGCATCCATTTAATAGTTGTCAAAAAATCATGGGCTAAGGACAAGGAAAGTTAGTGACAAAGCACTGCTAAGAGGAGAATAAAGCAGGATGTATAATGGAATCAACAGTACTAGCCTACAGAAATAGAGGTGTGAGTGCAAGTGAGTGTATGTTCACACATACACACACTGTGAAGAGAGATTATCTATCTCTAGATGCTGAGGAACCACGGGTCACTTGCACTTTCTGCTCTCCCCCTTTTTAAAACTTATAGCCTCCTAAGTTTTTTTTTTTATTATCAGAATAATAAGCAGTTTCACTTGCAAAATTAACAGTAAATAATCATTTTGTCCAAGAGCAAACACTGGGGTGTCAGTGACTACGTGTGAACATACGCAGTGACAGCGAGAGCCTCTTATGTTGGGCAGTTCAAATATATTATAACTGACTGATTATCACCTGCTAGTTTACGGAAATCAAACTAGAATATTCCTCAGCATTCCAGAGTAAGAATTTAGCTGTAGTGAAAAAAACTTACTAAACCAAAACTGGCCCTCCATTTCTATAGTAGAAGTCTTCACTTTAATGATAGAATGATCTATACTGAAAACTAAGCTACAATGAAATGCTAATTTTAGGTATGAGCCTAATACAGATAGCAAATAAAATAAAATTATAATGCACATTTGATAGACCTGAAAAATGCCTGGTGTCTGAATTAAAAATGGTCGTCAGGAAGTCAACAGTCTGTGCTTTCATCAGGGCCCATGTGGAAATGAGGGCTCACGAGCGGAGGGAGCTCCGTTCAGCCAACGCAGTTCTTTTCTGCTGTCAGTTCAGTTAGATAGTTAATGCTAATTTCCTATTTGCCTTTGCAGTTCATTTTGGAAACCCTGAACATCGACCTGACTTTGAAATGTGGGTTTGAACACGACATCATCTTGTTCAGAAATTGGTATTCATGGTGTACAATAGAACAGAAAGCAACACCAATAATTTAGAGCTATTTACTGTTGGTGGGGGATTGGGACAGGGTTATCTAGCAGGTTCCATGAAAGGATGGATTTAACACGTTTTTATAAGCCCAGGACAGGCTCTGGTGGTGCTCTCCAGAGTCTCAGCTGAAGGCAAGCAGAATAGACATCAAAGCAAACGACCCTATTTATTTTCTTGAGAACCCCTATTTCCCCAAATGCTTACAGCACCTAACCCTAACTTGATGGAAGTAGCTCAGACAAAGCTGACTTCTGTAGCGACAATTCTGAAGAACATTCCCTTGATTTCTCTGCCGTATTTAATACTTGATTACCCTCTCCCTGATGTTATCTTTCCTTGCAGCTTTTGTGACAGCCTTTCCTCCTGTCTCCGGTTCCTCTTCTTCTCTCACCTCAGGCTCCCCGCCTCCCCCTGCCTCAGCTTCAACCCTCTGACGGCCACTGGGTGATACTGCTCACACCAAAGCATCTCCATAGATGACAGCTCAGATGACTTACAGACTTCCATTCCCTGCTCTCAAACCTGTGTTTCTCTCTCTCTCAAAGCTCTTGGTTACCTCCTGGGCCTCTCCATTACATATTTCACATGTATTACAAACTGAACATCTTAGGGGTAGCAATTTTTCACTTTTACTTGACTCAAGAGCAAAAGAAGGTTTGTGAATGATGTTCTTTGTTCAAAAGGTTCTTAAAATCTATCTTGGAAACAAACTCTTCCCTAAATTCTATTGTCCCCAGTCTACAGATAGGCCCAGAGAGATAAAATAAACTGTGTAAATCAACCAATCATGAAGTAAATTTGAACCCAGCAAATCTGCTATGCTACACTTCCTCTTGACAGTCAAATTATCTGGTACATCTTCAGTTATCATGTTTGTGCATGTGTGTATGTAAACTGGGTCTCAGACTCACTTCCATGTCTCCTCCGGTACCAATGAAAAAATACATCTTTGAGACAGCTAAACAGAGAGGATTGGCTATACTGTACATGACACTGGAAATGTAGAACATGCATTCCATGACTGAAGTTCCAGGTACCACCATAAATTCATTTTCCAAGTCGGAAACCTGGACATTAGCTGTGGCTTTCCTCTGCTCTTCCACGTCCCACCTCACTAACTTCCATAAGCTTTTATAGTCATCTCTCAAATACATAAGTGTCCTCATACCCTGCTTTCTAGGATCAAGTGTAAGCTCTTCAGTTTGGCTTATATAACACTTTATAATCAGATCTCTGCCCCCCCTGCTCCCCTCAGCTCCCATCACTCTCCAACAGTGTCCTGCAACTCAGTGTCACCCGATTTTGTGCTGTACCTAGAAAGCTGAGTTCACAACTCCTGATTCTGCCTGGACTGCCCCCTTCTACACCTTTCTTCTTGAAGCTCACTCCTCCTCACCTTGCAGTTCAAGTGAAAAACCATCTCTGGTACCCCATCCTGACTGGGAACTCACTGTTTTTTTCCCACCAAACTAGGTTCAGAACATATAAAACGGCAGAGTCTAATCTGCTAGCACTGATTTACTGTCTGGAGCAGAACTTGTTTGACTTGAAATCTCCATGGTAAAACAGTACGTGGCGGCTAATGGGCATACTACCTACAGCTACAGAATGAAAATAAACTGAATAAAAACAATGAAAGGATAAGAGGTTGTTCTTCCATCATTTCATCCTTTCCCTGCTTAGTGCTTTCAAAAAGAAAGAGACTTCATCCCTTTTTCACTCTGTATCAGCGATTTCTCCAGGAGTCAAAGAGGCTCCTTTGAAGCGTGGGGTCAGAGCGCTCACAGTCCCAGCTGAAGCAACGCTAAGCGCGCCCCCTCCTGGAGCAGTTTCTTCTGTGGCCCCAGACCCCGCCACCCAGCCTGACCTTCTCCCTCCCAGCGGACTGTTCAGGACACATTCTAGTGGCGATTAGGTCAGTAACACTTAGTTCCATTTATGAGGGCTCATAAATATGAATTTGGGGTAAACCTGCAGGAGGGAATAGTTCTGAAGAGGACATTTAAAAAGTTACGAAGAGGTAGTGAAGTACTCCTCAGAAGTGTAGGTTTGCTTTTTTAACAGTCCCCATTTCGCTCCTCTGCCTCACCCACATTTTCACACAATCAAAGCTATCTTTTCCTGACTTTCTTTCCTTTCTGTTAAACAATTATTAATGTCTATATTTAAAAAACTTAATTCTCTCCATTTTGTGCCCCTCCAGTAAAAATCCTCATCTAAATGAGGTCACAATGACCAAGGTCATTGTGAAAATTCCTTAAAATAACTTATACTAATGTGCTTTGTAAATGTAGTAAAGTAACCTATAAATGTCAGTCACCAGCAGCCCCTCAATACGTGGCAGCTGTTAGTACCACATGCCATCGGCTGACGGAGCTTACAATCACACGCAGGTAACCCAAGCAGACGTTCTTGGGGGTAATGGAGTCTGAAAATCAAATGTACTGTCAGGGACAGACAATGCGATGTGGAAGAGCATCTCACATTCCTCACCTGGTTCAGGAACAGTCATGCGAAAGGTCCCAGACGACGCAGGCTCTTACCTGGCTTACTCATCCTCTTCCTCCAACTCGGTTTCTTTGTGCACCACCACTCTCGTGACTGACATGTCAGGGTGCTGCTCTCTGGCTTCCCTGATGGCCTGGGCCAGCGCCTGCCGGGGGCAGGAGAGAGCATGGTGAGCTGAGGACAGGCTCCTTCTCGAAGGCAAAGCATGAGCATCCTGATCAGTGCGAACCCACCTCAAGCCAAGTTTTATTTCTTTACTGGATGAAGCAGGACGGCTTGAATGGGCCTACTGTTTAAAAGGTGCTTCTCATTTCCTCACGTTTTCCATCTCTCCAGTCAATTTTCAAACAGTGATACACGTACAAGGACATGCTGGCAAAGCCCAGCCTTGAACTCACCTGAGACTTACAGAAAACACCTTCTTAAACCCACTTAGTCTTCTCACCTATAAATGCTTAGGTTCTCAAGATCATTTTAAGGTGCACTGTATGGACTAAAAGAAGCAAAGCATCCAACAACGGGACTGCTCCATACGTGCAAGTGATACTGCCATTTACTCAACTGTCTGAAACCCCCAAGGCACGGGACCAGTCATCTTTGCCCTCGTAGGTGCTCAGAAATTTTGTGGAACACTGCAGGAAAAATATAAACTTCTAGGGCATCAAACAATCAAAACTACAGCAACACCACCACACAATCAGTAAAGCTAAAGAAGAGAGGCTAATCTTCAGACTATAAAGTACAGATCTCTGTTTTATAGTTGAAATGCCTTTCAACTCTATGTATATAGGTATAAAAGGTGACTGACTGACTCTTTTTCGGGGCCCTCCTGTCACGGTGTCACTGGGTGGGGGTAGGGGTGGGGTGCCTGGTTGCCACCTTATTGGTTCATGGTCTCTTCCCTGGACCAACAGTGATAGCAAAGTTTCTCTGTTTTATCAGAAAAGAAACCATATACACGTGTAGTGGCAAAGTGAAAAGAGCCTACTTTTCAGAGGATAAAAATCTTTAAGAGGTCGTGGGGAGAAAATAAAATACCACAGAACAACACTCAAAACCTAGGAAATAAACCTAAAGCAAAAAAAAAGTAATTCTGAGGGGAGAAAGAGCACCAAATCTCACTTGGAAACTATGTGCTTATAAAAACGTAGCATTTTTTTCATCATGTTGTTCTTTGCCTACAAAGACAACTGCATTTCTTGTTTATAGCCTAGTTTCTGTTCGCTAGAAGGTTAATAAGTAAAACCATCGGCCTCAGTCCACAAATAAAAGGTAAAGCTACTATTTTTATACCAAAATTTTTTATGCTGATGCTTGAAGACACTTTATGTCCACAGGGGGACAACCTCGGTGAGCCACTATGTTAAGACAAAAAAGAATGCAGACAAGGGACCGGTCTCCAATTCAGCAGCACATGTGACTGTCAGGTGGGGAGAGCATGCAGGTTGCAGGGCAAGAGTGGAGCCTGAGGAGACGAAGAAGCTCATCTCAGAGAAGGTCAAAAAGCACTCCATGTATTGACTGTGATGAGAATGGACAAAGGTGCCAAAATACAGCAGTGTTACTCTATGGGGGCATGGGGATGGGGGGTGGTGTGTGTGTGTTTAGAGGAGAAGGAGATTGGCACAATCAAAACTTCTACTAAATCTCTGGAATTCAAACTGAGAGAGATAAGCTTTGACAGGAGCCAAAGGAAGCAACAGACATCTTTTCAGATACTTTGTACTTATATTAATTACAAAGATCTGCCTACATTAAACCAATGCAGTTGTTAAAGAGGAAATATAAATGATGCCCAAGGGAAGGCAGCATGTGCAAAACACGATTTAATTAGCAGAAAGTAGGGGAAAGCAGAAAGTGCTATAATCATCTTCAAATACATTTAAAATTAGTTTGCCATTAATTCCTCTCATTCCATAATAATATTACTATATGAAATGAAATAGTGCAAAATGTTAACATATTATGGCAGTAATGGATAAGAAAACTGCCATAGCAGAAGAGCTGTTCCTTGGTAGCTATGGGGGACTAGTTCTAGAACCTACTTATGCTCAAGTCCCTTACATAAAATGGTGCAGTATCTGCACATCTCCCTATATTTTAAATCATTTCCAGATTACTTATAGTACACAACAATGTAGTATAAATTTGATGTAAATAGTTGTTAGGGAATATACATTGTTTATGGAATAATGTTCCCTATATTGTTTAGGGAATAATGACAAGGGGAAAGTCTGTACATGTTCAGTATAGATGCAACCATTAGGCTTAACCACATGGTACACATTTTCCATCTGTGGCTGGTTGGATTAAGGAATGTGGAACCTTAATAGATAGGAGGGACTGACTGTACTGCTAAATTGAAAAGTTATTTTATTAGAAAGAAATACACTGTGACAAGCAACTGCAGTGCTGTTTAAAACTCCCTTGAATGGAGCTGAGAATATCACAACTAGCATAGGGGGAAGAACTGCAAAAGCAAGTTGCTATAAAAGCACACCTCTTTCATTTAACACAAAAGAGATGCCTTTCTTTTCTATATTCCACTATGAAGCTTCTTCAATGGAGGCAAGAAACTGCAAAAGGTGTCAATGATATTAAAGTCGCTACACAATCAACATCAACTTTTGGCAGGAAAGCACTTCCCTTCTTTAATTTTAAAAATTCCATCATCTCCTAACACGCTTGGAGGCTAATGTGAACTCATCAGGAGCTCCAGGTAACAAGCACCCCAGAAACCACAATTAAATTACTCAAAGTCTGATGCCATAACTAAATACGAAAATGTTAAACCATTATTCTCTTGATTTGTTCACATCTGACCTGGGTTTTAAAACGGGACATAGCACATCATACAAATAAGGTGTGTTCCTCAGTGCAACAGTTCGAATCGTGGCATCCTCATGATTTTTTTCCTAATTTTAGAGTTAGAAATAGGTACTATTGTGGTAGTTTCTTCTCAGGCTACATTTTGAATATTTGTCAGCAGCATTACCAACTAGGTTTGCATTTTCAAGTAAAACAGGCCCACAAACAGAAGGGGCATAAAACAAAAGTGGAGAATTAAGCCCTAGGGGGAAAAGAGGTATCTGACAGTCAGAGAGGGTCTAGGTTCAGCAGAGAGAAAGAAAGGGGGGTATAAGAAACTAAATTGGGGAAGACCCCTATTTCATTTCTCTCTATGCCAAAGAACGTGGGCTCCTGCCTTGAACACTGTAGGATTTCAACTAGTGCTTATCAAGTGAGAGTCCCAGAGGAGAAAAAAAGAATAGACTTGTTCCTGCTTAAGGTCAGGGTAATTGCGACTGTCCCAGTGCAAAGAAGTCCAGTCACGCATTGCTTAATGCCCAGAGAAATGCTCCTGGGTGAGTGAGTGTGTCAGTGTTCGAACTTCAAGATGGAGAGCAATTTTACACACAGCTAGGTGGTCCAGCTACCACACCCAGGTTCTGCCGGACAGCCTGTGGGGACCACTGTCCTATGTGCCATCTCTCATGGATGAAACATCACTAAGCAGCAGCTACTGCAGAATAAATCCTTCACAAGGGAAACAAGGCTTGGTTTCCACAGAGGTCACTCATTTTCCAGGCACATATGCTAGGCATGACCAAAAATCTCTACTACTAATTCAAAACTCAGTTTTTAACCCTTTTAACCCCCTAAAACAAGGTATTTTAAAAGTATGTTATAAAATATGTAAGTAAAATCATACTAAAGGGATTTTTAAAAACAGGATAATTTTCTTTTCAGGCATAGAAGCAGAAAAAAATTTTGTTGTCACATATAGTGAGCCTTTCTTCAACAACCGTTCTTTAAGATTCTCTTTCCTGTCTGTGTTCAACATTGTGTAAAAAGATGGGTGACTACTAGGAGTTCCTAATCCCCAGCTGACATGATCAACTGCACATTTCTTTTCCATTCCTTCAACTTGTCGCAAAAGGAAAACAGCTTGGTCTCCTCTAAAGCTGAGTTAAAATCACTCAGAGAACAACAAAATAAAAACCCCTCATCACCACGTAGGACTGTAGACAAAAATTAAATCCACCCTCAAAATCTCCAGCATTTCTATTCATCACCTGCTTGTTAAAGGCAACTTAACATGAGAATACAAGCAGGACGATTTAAAATTCTGAATACATGCAGATGTTCATTTTGTTAAGTGACCTTAGATTAATTCTAGCTCTCACGAATTGCTTATTACTGCCTAAATTACTAAAATAATTGGTAAAATTTTCTTAAAACTTATTAAAATCTATTTATTTTAAAAAGAGTTATGTCTTAGATTTCTCCCACCCTCAAACAGTAACAAGTTAGGGGAAATCACCTAGTGGTAAAGAGCTCAGCTTTTGTATTGCTATTAATGAAAGGTACTTGATAAGTTCCTAAAAGTAGGCCTAAGACAAACTTATTGGCTTTTCTTATTTTTCTGGAGTATTATTAAACTCCCATTCCATTTTCCAATAGCTGATTACTTATTTTTAAACCAGAACCACATAAACACATGATGGTTACCCGGAATGCTCTAGATTATTCTGACCCAAAAGTACATCTAAGGCAAATGGTACATAAACAGCAAACCATGTTTTATGCTGATTAGCATTAAGAAGGCTGCAAGGATCTCTGTGTGGAAGCTGCACCTTCGTGCCATTAATGGCAAGGTACTGGGAGAAGAGAGTGACACAGAGTGCGATACAATGACAGATGTGCAAATGAGAAAGTAAACACCATTACTTTCTAATCAGAAGGTCTTTACCTCATCATGGTCAATATCTGCATCCCCTGTGATCACAATGCGCTTCTCAATTCTTGTTTCAGATATTCCACCTTTTACAGTCTAAAGGTCATAAAGAAAAGGGGTGGGGGAGAATTATCAGTCACTGAAGCATGTTTTATACAGAATCAGAGTAAACAAACGGAGCACACCCAGACCTTCTCTTCATCCTAAGGCAATGCACAGTGAGCGGGGAAGGCTGATGTTCTAGAAACTTTTTTCTTAATCATATATGGCTTTTATTGATAGTCAGTGAAATCCCACAAATACAGCTGACATCGACATATGATAGGAAGAATCCCTCAGGGTGAGGGAAGGTAGACAGGTGTGTATACAGGACAGAGAGAAAAAGAGCCCTGCAGGAAATCAGAAGTAGAGAAAGCGGGACATACCACTTAGGGGTGTCAGTCATTCTGGTTCCCAGGAGCTAGCTGAGGGGATGGGAAATGGGTAGAGAGATATGGACTGTGGACAGACATTTGAGTGAGCAGTGAGTGGCTGAGGCAGGGTGCGGTGGCAGTGGTCGAGGGCAACTTACACCTGGAAATACTATTTTTAAGTTCAAAAGACAGTCCTATTGTGTAACTTGTAGCATCTTTGAGTTATTCTTCAACTGAAAGCAATCTTAAAACTAATTTATAAAGATTTAGATGAAATTAAGATGGTACAAATATTGGACATTCCATTAGAATTTCTTGAGCTTCTTCATTCCCAGTTTGTCGATCTTTTAAAAAAAGATTTAATTATGCATAGAATAACTGGGGTGTAGATCAGAGGTGTGGGGGTCAGAGGGTTCACAAAAGAGAGAGAGGGGAGCAGAAAAGGAGAATTTACTGAAATATATTGCTAAGGGGAGGAGCAGGCAAGATAGGAGAGGTCTGATGCTCCACAGGTGGTCATCTCCCCACCCAAACTCAGGCTGAAGCGGTGGTAGCATGACAGTGCTGAGATTTAACCTTTAAGCCACCAGGGAGGCCTCAGTTTGTCCATTTTTGAAAGGAGAGGAAAAAAATAATTGCTTGGTTTCTGCAGAGCTACAAGGAATTCTAAGAATTTACATATCTCAATTATGTCTGGGAAATTCCCTGGCTACAGTTTTGACTGCTTGGTTCTCATCATGTAAGTCCATTTGGTGATTTGATTCATTTGTTTTAGGGCACTAATAAAACACAGCTGTGCGTATGCACATGCAGCGTGGGTGAACAAGGGCTACGTGAGGGGCTGGACAGGAGTTCCTGGTGAACTGCGCAGAGGTACCAGCTACAAGAAAGTGGACAGAACCTGAGGCATGACAGAGGCAGACGAGGTCACATGACTGTGACGTTCTAAAGACACAAAGAACAAACACCACACAGTCCTGAGAAAGCACACATACAACTTCTACAACGCCGATCAATTTACTCACTAAGCACGCATGATGGCACTTTACTGTAAGACAAGGTTTTTCACTAACCTTAATAATTAGGCTTTCAAATGAATGCCACCACCCTCCTGCAGTCACATGGCATTTTTTTAAGCAATCAGTATCATTTTATCTATTTGATTCAAATGTACACTTCTTTTGCTTTTTACTTTTTATTTAGTACTTTTAACTGAGCTAATATTAGGCTACCCCCACAGGTACTGCCTGGGGGCATTCTTTTAACTTACAAGATTTTGGTTGCAACATGGGGTGAAAAGAGCGCAAAGGAACCTTGAGACCGTCAAGCACCAACCAAATGTGTGTAGAAACAAAAGATAATGTTAGAAAATAAATCTGGAGTTATTTGATGACTGAGGCTCGCATCAAAATCACCCAAGAGCTTCTTAAAACACTCCCAGATTTCAGTGATCTGGGAGTGAGGCCACAGCATTCACTTCTAACAAGTCTGTGAGGAAGGCTGCAGCTGCCAGCCCAGAGAACAACTTTGGGAGTCAGTGGTCATCTGGTGTTAAACATTAAGAGGATGATCTGGAAAAATGCCTCCAGTCAACATATTGGCATATTAAGACAAGGCGGGGTATTTATGTTTATTGGAACAAGTCCTGTGACTTTTTTTTTATTAATATATTTTTTTTTTTTAATTCAAGTCCTATGACTTTTTGATGATGGTCTTCATTTACTTGCTTCAGCCAGAGGGCTCATTTGTACTAACCATACCTGTGCTTCCACTTTTATTAAATTCTCTCTGCACCTGTAGCTGTCTTAAAGTTATTCTAACATATTTTTACCCCCTTGTACTTTAGAAAATTGTACTTCGTTTTAAATACATTTGTCAATAGAGCCTAATTTCTTGTATACTTGAATCAAGGCATTTTTATTCCACTGGCACTGTCTGTGTATTACTCTGAAGTGTGGATGGGAAAAAGAAACAACTCATTAACCTGGGTTGCTTTACCTTGGTGATGTGTGTGGTTGTCGTTGTCGACACGGAATCAGATGTGATGGTTTGTGCAGTCAGTAACGTGCCCGAGTCACCACCAGCCCCGCCATCAATCTTTGGATAGTTGGGGGGAAAAATACAAAGCAATGCTTAACTTCCATTATGCTGCTAGAGAAGACCCCTCCCCGCTGAATATGCATCTTTTAAAAACTACATTGCTGGCAGAAGATGCTGCCTATCCTTTGCATGTTTGTTTTGGTAGGTAACTGACTGCCAGGAGACTAGCCGGCATTTAAAGAGTAAAGGCAACAAGTAAATATATGTGATGCATCCCCATGGGTAAGTCCAAAAAGGAAGAGGGGAAGAAGGTGCAACTAAAAGCCACAGAGAGTCATGAGAAGATCTGAGTGCAGGCCTTTTAAGAAACTACGAGAAGACTAGAGAACCAGACAGAGATGTTTCCACAGTGGCCAAAAGTGCTGAGTTTGTTGTTTTTTAAGCACAGGTGGGTAAAAATAGATAACTCAGATTACTAGGCAATAACACCTGACCAAGACAGACTGAACTTGAGTAATTTGGTTATTTATTTTTTTTTAGCTCCTATAGATTTTTTTTCTAATTATTGTTGCTGTAACTGTTTGTGTGTTGTGAGCATATATATGGTACATATTCTTCAACAGGAATACATGCATGTGCTCTTTATGTATAAGCACCTCACATGCAAATCCCATGCATCTTTCTAAATAGGTTTTATTTGCTTTGATACTGGTTGAAAGGTTGAAACTTCCAGAGTTTACCCAGGGAAATAATGAAGCAAATCTTATAGCTTAGAAGTTTTATGTCAAGATCACCAAACATACTTGCCTTGTTTCCTAACACTGACTGGAAGAAATAACTAGAAGGTTTTTTGGCTATAAAATAAGGGGAAACTTCCTGTGAACTTGGGTCAGGCACACGTATTTCTTTATGAGGCGCTTACTTCATCACAAACACTGAGTATACGTCCTGCTACCATACCCATTTATAAGAAATCAATTTATGCTTATGTGGGACTATGCACATACATGAACAGTATGTCTTAAATAATGAGGACTATTTCACATATACACCCATTAAATCTTTAAAAAGAATATTTTGAAAGGGCAATAATCTATGGTACAGTCTACAATAAAACACTAAATTCGTAAGTTTAGAAAACAGTTGTACTAATTTCTAAAGCATTCCATTTTAAAATGATAAAACACATTTTCTTTTATTTCTTTGTCATGCTTAAGGTTAGCTATCTTAATGCTTATTTCAAATCTTTGCTGAACCAGCGTCAGAATACCTAAAATCAAATACATAAACCTGACAGTCACATAGCCGCACAGCATGGCATTTGCTTAAGAATGACGACATACGTCTTCAGGAAATCATCCCATGTGAAGCAGCACAGCATGTGTGTGCACTTATGCATGTAACTGGCAAGCAAGGGTTAACTGGATCTGCTTTCATGGAGTTTGGGGTCCCTAAAACCTACTAATCCACAAGTAGTATCAGATGCAATAAACTTTGTAAGATGATCTGTTTCCCGAGTGCACATAAACATTCCTGCACACATCGAGTCAGAAGCAGCTTATAACATGAACAAGATGGATACTGCCTGTTCTAACTAATCATGTGTAGGCCTCCCCCTTATAACTGGGGGGTCATTGGACTACTGCTCTGTCTCCACCTAAGAAGCAACACAGCAAACTACACTGTTGTTGAAGTACAGCTATAAAACAAAGAGATAAAAAGCTACACTAAAGTCAGAGACATAAACTAGAAGATGGAATGAAAATAGAAACAGACGAAGTAACAGAGTTCAGAGTCCGAGTCTAGAGCTTCTGTACCTGTGGAGACTCATATGTGATGGTTTTGGTCTCAGTTTGGACAATAGGGACTTCCTTGGTGGAGATTTCTGTCCTTTGTGAGGCATCAGAAATTGTTACCATCTCTGTTTTTACCACTGGTGGCTGAGGTGGAAAAGGAAGGGAAAAATAAATTCTAAAGGTGATAAAGTAAAAGTGCTCGGTGGAACGTTCAAAAATAGTTGTAAGAAATATATCCAAACACACACTCATGCACAAAAGAAAAAGAGTAAAAGCAATTTAAAACAAACAAAAGAGACAGAAAGAAAAACATTTTTCTTCAGGTAGTGTATGTGTGTCTGAAGAATAAACTAAGAGCTCCTTGAACTGTGGTATGCTTCAAGTTGAGCTGATCCCAAATAACTTAGAAGTCAAGTTTGGTGTGCAGTGATACATAAAATTTAGCTTTCGGCAAGTAAAACTGGAAAAAAAAATAAAAACAAAAAACAAAACAGAATGAATGATGTGAAGTGACTTGCCTTGATGTTTACTGCCATTTAAAGAACCACATGGCTTGTGTAAAGGCTCATTGCCTCTAATTGGCACACCAGGCAGGCAGGTGAAGACTTGCTATTTTCTTTACAAAGCCTTTTATGCCCTATTGACAAGGAGATCTCATTTGTTGAAAGATAATCTTCAAGTACCATTACTTTCAAGTAATACGTGTTTAAAACTTGCAGTGCTTCTTCTGTATTTTATGTAAGTCAAAACGGTACAGCTAATAAAACTCCACCAAAGACACCTTGCATTAATGCTTTGAGCAATTAAACATTAAAGGAGAGGCACTGCCCACCAGTGCTATAATTTTCTGAGCAGACCATAATATTCCTCCAGACTATATTAGTACCAAAATACTGCAGCACTTTCGAGAGAATATTCCTTAGCGTACTTATTTAAAGAGGATCAACCATGTATTAAGTGCAGAAAACCATAGTTCAGTGTTCAAAGACTCCTGAAATGTCTTCTTTGAAGTGAAAAGAAGTCTGAAATAACACCATACATATCCATTCAATTTTGTTGAAACAAAGGCAAAAAGAGAGGAAACTCAGATAATCCCTACATTGTGGTATTTTAGACTCAAGAAACATTCTCATGGAAGTAATCCTCCCGCAGCGTAACTTTAACTCCCATTCGGAGATACTGCACCCAGTGACCAAGACAATTTAAAAGGTGTGGAAAGTTGTTTTTTGGAGAGAAAAAGGGAAAGATTCATCCAGTGTAGGTAGCGCACAAAACATAATCAACTTGCAAATAATCCAGAACAAGAAGAGAAGGGGATTCTATTTAACAGTCTAGTTTACTGCTGCTTTGAAGGAAAGGAAAAGCTCTTAAGTAAATCATACAACTCCTGAAATCTGAAAACAGAAATCACAGGGTAATCAAGAAGTACTGTTTTCACCCCTGTGGATGCTGAATTCAGAATACATGGTAATCAGAGCCTGCTGCCATTGCTACGAATCTTAAAGAGAGAACGAGCCAGGAAGTCCAACCCAGTTGTGACAACAGCAACACACAGACTCACACTGGCCATTTTCAAGATTACAAAGTTTTCTACTTAAACCAAAGAAAAGGGCAGTAAAAAGGGTAGTAAGAAGCAGCAGCGCAACTAAGGACAAACAGTGGGAAACAATCGAAACATGCAAGAAAAACTTAAATGTGAAATGACAAGGGAAAAATGATGCAGTTGTCGTAGGAAAGTCGACTCTATCAAGTGATCCAGTTGCAATAAAGAAGGTAGAAACTATGAACCAAGCTGGCAGAAAGTACAAAGCCATGCTTTCCTCTGCCTCCCGTGAGAGAGAAAAGTCTTGCTGAAAAAGTTGAAGGAGAACTGGGAGGACAGGAGAAGAAGAAAGGCAGGTGGTTCTGCACCTGAGAAATAGCTCAAGAGTTTAGCTCCCGCTCGGGATGCTCATTTACCTCTGAACAACAAATAATTTGTGGCAAAACATCAATGTCAACATGAGACACCTCTCCGTTAACTTTATGTTGCTCGTCCTCTGTTTCTTCTCTCATGTCTTGCTTAAGAGCGCCTTCGTTGACACTCTTCTCGGTGAGTATCTTTGGGGCAACTACGTTTTCCTGGATCTCTGTTTCTACTGGGAGCACACTGGTCCCTGCTTGTTTGACTGGGCTGGCTTCTGGCACTGCTTCCTCCCTCCTCTCTACTACCTTGGCAGCTGGGCCGTGCTCTTCCTCCACCTCTTCTTCATACTCCTCCTGCTCTTCCCTTATGGTGCCCTCGGTCACATGGTGGTGGGGCCGGTACTCTCCCACATCTTCCTCCTCGCTCTCGCTGCTGCTGCTGCTCTCAGAAGACAGGGAGGTGGAGTCTTTCTGTGTCAGAGGCTCCACCTTACGAATCTCCCCAGGACCACTCCCAGGTGAGATCTCTTTACCATTCATTTCTTCTGTGATTACTCTTTCGTCTTTCCCAACCTCCGCCTGCTGCTTCTCCTCCACTACATTCAGAGTCTCATGTGAACTCTGCACAAAAAAAATAATGGATGAGGGGAAACAAAAATATATAAATAAATCAAAACGACGGCAACCAAAATTAATGATGGTAGGTTCATGTCATGGAGAAAAACAAAGATGATTATGATGGCTGACTGAAAGGGAAGCTGGGGAAACGTGAGGGAGGTGAGAAAGTCGGGCAATGGTGTTAACATGAAAAAGGGGAGAACCTTAACAGCATCACTGGCTCCAGTGCAAGGCCCTTCAGACTCAGGAGCGCGGTTCTGCGAAACAAAAAGCAACCGAGGACACAAAATCAATAAAGTTTCACCTCAACACCCACCAAAACAAACATCTGACACTGCAAAGACAGCAGCAAGAATCGACAACCCTTTGTTCAAGGTCGCATAGAGGACAACCAAGACAAATGCTAAAAGCTTATGATAGGAAACAACCAGCCAGCAACCTCCCAAAGAAATAAAATCCTTTTATTGTATTTATACTGTGAAAGCTGTACTTAAGAGTTGAAAACGTAGGGGGGAAAATGAAATCATGCCATAACTTGGTATTTTAAAGTTTAAATTTTAAAATGCCTAAAAAACTATTTGACACTTTGATTTTAATAATCAGATCATAAAACCTAGCTGAAAACCCTGATTGCTAAATGAATACAGAAGGAATGAGACGGTGGTCCTTATTTTTTGTCTGGTTCACTTAGAAAACAGATTCTTTAAGTTGGTAAAATTGTGATTAGTCTCACATCCTCATGAACATAAAAAATGTTGCCTTTTCAGAAATGGTTACTAACATCCCACACAGTGTTACAGATTAGCAAAAAGGGTACAGTAACCTTAGGGGAGCTAGATGTCAGTGAGGGGTCCAGGTGTTTTTCCTTAGGCTTTAGCTCTTCCACTAGCATCTTTGGAAGCTAAAATGGACCTAAGTTTATTTCAGATGTTCACTCTTGTCCCCTGCAGACATCAATTTCTTTAGAAGTGAGTTCACTCTAGTTTACTGTAGTACTTAAGTGTTCAGTAAGCACCTATTGATCAAATGCATTAATAATATAACTTACTATGCTAGAGTTTTGATAACCAGGGCAGAATAGAAGCATTCATTAAGAACTTTACAAGTAAAAGAAAGCTTACACTTTTCTCTGAGGAAAAAGGGGGGGGGGGAGGCACTTTACACTGTAACAAATAAAATCCAGGCAATTTTTTAACATTTAGATGGAACTATTGCCTGCCATATAACTTTGAAACAATTCAAGGAGAGATAGTAACCCCACTTATTCAAGAAGGTCTATCCATGCTGAACTGAGAAGGGCACTGCACCTCTGTATTCTCTGGGCAGAAATGAACCCTATAAATTTGCCAAGTCACTACATGGACAGAAGCTCTCTGTTCCATATAAGAGACAGCAAATTTCACATTTTTCTGCCCCAGCAACACAGACAATCGGAAGCAAAATCTCCTAAAAGAGCACACTTCTCAGCAGCTATCATTGTACTATCACACGTTCTCTTTGATCCTTGTTATTATTCTTCAAAGAATGGTATGGACATGGTTTCATTGTTCAAATTACCATGTAAATCATATTACTGACAGGACAAAAGTCATCTTTTCAGCTTTATTGAAAACCCAAACATGTCAAATATTAAACTGGAAAACTGTGAGTCCATTTGGATAAATAAGTAACGCCTAACTGGAAGTACCCATCGATGTTCATATATAACGATATCCAGCGAGCAGAACATCTCTAAAGCAGACATTTCATGATTCTAGGTCAGTGTTACTTAGCTTTAATGGCTGTGTAGGTTCTGCCCAAGTTCAAGGAATCCCTTTGAGTCATTGAGAAAAATGAAAATGATTTCACTGAATATAACAGGCCTCTCATTTTTTTCAATATGGTAAACAACGTTTATAAAAGAAGTCATCTGCAGATACCAGAAAGATTTAGGCCTTGAAAACTTTAAATTTGACAAGACATTCTTAGCTTCTACTTGGTTGCAGGTTTCCTTCCACATGAACAACTTAGACTCTGGGTGTAAATGATTCTCTGAATTTAGGCAGATTTGAGGCAGGGGCACAAAAGAAAAAGGAGAAACATCCAATCTATCTTTCCCTCATGTCCAAATTTGGTGATTATTTCTTGAATGTTTCTCCCAGAAAAGTTAGTTGCACCAATGAAAGCACTGGAGGGAAGGGTTCCTTAATATTGGAAAAATAAAAATCACTCTGTATGTGGCTTTTAAAAAAACAAGGGAAACAAAGCAAAATGCACCTCAGGCAACTGTGAGAAGGGCCAGGAAGAAAGCTTTTCAGGTGCATTATAGTTCCCAACAGTGCCCTCTGCTGTCCAAGCGGTGGCTGAGGTGAAGGTGGCTTTCATGCTATGAGAAAAGCCCTTTGCACTAAACAAAATTGATATTATCTCCTCTTCTAGGCTCTGGAGAGGTCAGAAAAGGAAGAGCACAGAATTAACAATAAGTCAGAACAGACAGCAAGCAGTGACCTATTGAAAGAAAGGAAAGGTTACACAAGAAAGAAATCACAGAACATAAACTGAAAGAAAGGTGAGGAATCGGAAAGACTGCAGCAGCAGATGCAGCGGTGTCCTGAATGCCAGCTTCCTCACAGTTCGAAACTCTTTGACAGCTTATATCTATGGAAACCAGCTAAAACGCCAAGATTTTCACTGAAGTTCTATCACAACTGGGTACAACCTACCCATCCAAACACTATATTGCATATTTTTATGAGAGCCTCTGTCTGCACAGAATGGCCTCTTCAGCAGACACTAACCTGCAACACTTATTCCTGTGTCTGGATGTCCTTTCCTCCTGCCACCAAGGCCCTTCCCTAGTCACTCTGGACCTCTCCAATTCTGCACCTCTCTGTAATCCACTTAATATCTCGTATTTTGTATGCAGGCTTCCTGAACCATTCCAGTCCTACCATCTCTTCCCTTCTCCATGCCACCTGACTTGTCTGCACAGCAGATGCTGTGCCAGTAAACCACAGAAATTCCCTCAGACATGCTAAATAAATAATGCCAAAAATGGAATAATTTTTTCTAGTAACTGATTAAAAAAAATCTAAATAAAGACAAACTTAGGAGTGAAAAAACTCGGTGAGCAATGTGAAAATCATCTGTTCCTGAAAACTGTTCAGAAAAATTTAATCTTTGCCATTCTGTCCCTTCAAGGAGCATCTCTAAACCGCCTGAGGGCCCAAGAGGAAAGCTGGGGGCCTGGCTGCAGGCATGTGGAATGCCATGGAAATCCTCCTGAACACCCTGTCAGGTCACAAGGGAGGACACTTCCTAATATTTCTCAGAACTCTTACAGATGAGTGAATGAATGACATTTCTGGATGCCCCTTGGGATGAGGAGTAGGACAATGAGATGAGGAGGGTGATGTACAATATTCAAGGGAGAAAAAAACTTCCTGACTAATTGGGCATAATTACAACATCCATAATTAAACCATCCTAGGGATGGGTGGGGTGGTAAAGCATTCTTTTTTCAAGTAAGAGATCACTTGGAAGCTTATGTAAGTACCACACATTTAATTATTCAAAAAATACCTCCCAAAGTGCCTTAAAAGTACAGTTTTGTACTCTCTAGATTTATGAGAACATTTTATACAAGTTTGTGTGATAAAGTAATAGGACATGAAATCGTGTTATTTACCTGTCAAAGACTATATGATTTGTTTTTAAATTTTCTGCTTTCCACTCAAACACCTCCCTATTGAAATGGAGGCCTTTGGGGAAATTCAATGCATTTATTTTAAACAAGAGACTATTACTGTTATCTTTAATCTGTAAACCCCAAAGAGACTTGGAAAAGTTGATCAAGTTATACTTATTTTATATTTTATTAATGAAAAAGCACTGCAAAATCAGTAGCAAAATGAAGATCAAATTTTTAAAATTATTTTGTTAAGTTGAAACACTGAAGTAAATTTAAATATTCAGGTACTTTCAATTAATAGGAATGATATGTTTAAGGAAAAGTAAAGATACAATGTAAGTGATCTGTAAATGGAGGGCGAAAGGATGATTACAGATGACAATTCATATGCACAATAA
The DNA here is from genome assembly GCA_019455555.1 of Galemys pyrenaicus. Taxonomy (NCBI): domain Eukaryota; kingdom Metazoa; phylum Chordata; class Mammalia; order Eulipotyphla; family Talpidae; genus Galemys; species Galemys pyrenaicus. Next base: position 8,695,730 of record JAGFMF010011861.1, on the reverse strand, counting down.
ATATGTATTTTCTTGCATGTGTTGCAGAGGAAAAGAACTGAAAGCAGCAGTAACTTCAAGTGTAGACAAGCTGCTTAGAACTTAATTGGGGGTAAATTCCAGATTTAAATCTTACATAATTTTAATGTAACTTGTACAGACATTTTATATTATACATCACTAAACCGTAACATTCAGAAAAAAAGTTTGAAAAATTTCAAGCATCTTCACCAAAGTTCCAAAGTTTCCTCCTACAAGATGTCTACAGCTATCACTTGATATTGATCAGATAGTGCCATCTGACTTGCTCCCAGGGGATAAACTTTCAAAACTACATATCTTTAAATTTACTACATTAAAACCATTATTTCACACAGACAATCTAACTGGCTTTGGATTTCAGTTTAACCTTTAGAGTATATAAATACATGAACTGACTGAGTTTTATGATATTATTTCTTTTATTTAGTGTTTCATTTCATATTTCAATTCAAATGCACAATTCATATTTCAACCAGACCTCAAATTCCTTTAGGGCTTCATCTTCTACTTATTTTTCTTCCACCTACCCCACTGCGTGTTATGATGACAAGTACTTTGCACCAATTAACAAAATCAGGCTTTGTACGAGAAAAACATTTTTTTTCCTTATGAGTGATCACCACTCTCATATACCTTATAATAAATTCCTCATCCAGCCCTCAGGAATCTCTGTTAGACACAAGGGATTCTATCACTCCCCATCAGGTTCCCCACAGGATTCCCGTCTCGCCAACAAATAATTTCAAGCTCCATAGTCTGTTAGACCTTGAAAGGATCTGGGTCTGCCTACTTGACTTTCCCTGTCTTCATTACCTGGTCTTTCAGTTCTTTAAACTAGTTCCTGCCTGGCATCTATTGCCTTTGTTCTTCCTTCCACACAGACAAATCTTCAGGTGTCTGTGGTGCACTTCCTCCTCATTTAGGTCTTAACTCCAATGTCATCTCTTCCTGACCACGGTGGGGAGCAACCATTCCAATCCCTCTTTTAACAGGACATTATATTTCATCTTCTTAACTCATCTTAGCACATCCAATTTGCTAATTGCTAATTTACACGACCACCTCTCTCTCTCCTCTACTATACTTACAAGCATTCTAGTCCCAGCAAGTAAGAGGCTGAGCAGGCTGGCTGACATAAATCACAGAAACAAAAGAAAGAGTGGAAAAGCAAAAGAAAGCCAATTTCCTTAGTAACGTCAGCAAGTTCATACAGACAGAAGGAGAGATCTAAGGAGCTGCGCAGATACACCAAAATCCTTTTTCTCTTAAAAATGTAAAAAATGGAAACCCAAAAGGTTTCCCAATGTATTAAAAAACCAGTAACCTAAGCCTGTTACTTTAACACCACCACATCGTGCAAAAGTGTGTACAAACAGTGCAGTTTCATATGAGATCATGATCTCCCAACTGCCAGCCACATACGTTTGAGTTAGGGGTTCTGATCACCTAAACAGGTTGATAGGTTTGTGTAATTTTGGATTTTCAAATAAAGTACAGGTTGATATGTTTGTATAATTTTGGATTTTCAAATAAAGTACTTCTACAATAAGGTGTTTCTCACCTATTGACCTTCTGGTTCCCATATATTTGGAAAATTAAGTTTTTAAAGACAAAAAAGGTATCAAAAATGTTTTAGGCTGCTATGTAATGAGGTGGAGTATCGTTATGACTGTGGACAGAAACAGGAAAAGGGGACAAAGCAAGAGAAGATCCAAGGATGCAAGGTGAACACCTTGTCTGCCTCCCGGGCTTTCTCTTCAACTGTCCGTGTTGCCGCCATCTGATGCTTCTCCTTCATGGACAAAATATCCTTGAAAAGATGCTCTCCTTTTCTCTATTGTTTTAAACAATAGACATAATCAACAAATAAGACACATACATCACATCTATAGCAACACAAACATAAAACGACTGTGGATCACGGAAACAAATCAGGTGAAGTGGCACATAAGAGGAGACCCAAGTCTTAGTGTGTCAGTTACTGTTTCTCCAGAACACACAGCCTCTAGAACTGATGGCTGACATACAGACATTAGTATCTTTGGAAAATAACAGTTTAAGTTGTACACAGCTTCATAAGACCCTACCATGGTGTTGTAAACCTTAAATTTTCAAAACTGGTGTTTTCAGTTCAGTAATTGCTTGTGCTCATCTGTTCTCAAGGAACTATTTTCCTTTCACTGTCGCAATTTAGAAATTTAAAGCAATTAACAGTTTTTGCTTTTTAAGAAAAGGTGAATAAAACAGCATGAATTAAATGCCTACAATCAGCAACATTCAAGTCAGACTAGATGCTGAACTTAAGAAGAGAAAGAAGAGGAAAGATGAAATTGTAGGGTGACACCTTTATACACTTTTTATAACTGCATCTTAAAGTATGATCACTGTCTCTCCAAGTACAATGAATGCACCTATGGAAGTTCTTAATTGATAATAGAAGGGATTTTGGAGCACCAGAAAAGAACAGATGTAGATGAGAATGAAGAAGTACACTGAGGCTATATTCCAAAGGCAATTTTACACTGGTGGTAGGAAGTAAATCATGGAAAGAAAAAGGATGAGGTTGGAGAAATGTTATGGTTGGAAATGTTCTTTAAAAACCAGGCTATGCTTTATGCCTAGGAAGTTTCAGTATTGAGATGCACGATAATGACATTCTGCAATTTTCAACAGGGCTATCTGTCTCCAAATTTAAATTTAACTCATTTTCTTCACAATAATTACCTAAAGTCGTTCTAAATACAGTCTGCATTCCTACATCCCTTAAGTCATTAAGTAAACACTCTTATTTCAGAAGTCAGTACCTAAAAACAAGAAATACCATATTAAGTCAGTTTCTAAGTCATCCTACATAACAATTCTTGGCTACTTAGTTTAATAAAACAGTAAAATCATTTTGAAACTACACTAAAATTACTTTGAAACTCATACAATTTTCCTAAAAAAAACAGGTCAATAAGTATTACAATGTTAATATTTAGTATTTAAAAACTTGTTAGCAAACATTTGAAAAGATGAATTGGGGACATTTTGTAACTTCCTGAGAATGTACAGAATAGATCAGCAAACTGAGTTTTACTGAACAGTCAACAATAGCTAGCAACATACCCCTTGTGTCTGTAGAGACAGAGGTGTGATACGGCGTTTTTCCCATTCATTGGGGCGCGGCTCAGGTGTAGATTCCATAAAATTGCGCTTCAGTTCACTAATGCTAGCCTGATGTTTCAGTATGTCCTCCTGGGCCTTATCCAGGTCCTAGCAATATGTAACGTAATAAACGGGGAAATCCCAAAAGGAAAAAACCCAGTAGGACAAAAAATAAAAATAAAACAAACAAACAAAAAAACAAAGCAAATTTATGATTAAAAAAAAAACACACTAAAGCAAGAAAAATGCCAAGTCTCAAAAGCCATAAAATCACCTAAGAATAAACAATCTTAATGAGTTCATCACAACTTGAAAATAAAGCCAATGTGTAACTTTTTTATGACTCACAGCTTAAAGGGTTCTAATTTAGTTTTAAAATAATATTTACACTACTATAAGGAAGCCTTTTTGTTTATTAAGTTCCATGGTTTTTCGTATCAATTTGAAATGCAGCCTATGACTCTGTCCCTGCAAACTGACCTTTCTGAATAAGGCTACTATTAAAATTTCATTCTGGGAATACAGTAAATCAAGTCAAAGTAGAGAAAGGCAGACTCAGAATCATATTTGCCTGTTAGTAAGGCCAGTGTAGGACCATCCAAAACAAAAGAGAAAATCAAGGACTGTTTTCAGGAAATTCCAGCAGTGTCTTTAGTCCTTAAGGAATAAAAATAACGGCTTCCCAGGGGCTACGTCTGTTTGGCCTCTCTGTAAAAATTAGTGAACCACATGCTGTTTTCATGTACTTTCCAAGCACAAATGAGGGGCCCAGTCACCCAAATATCAAATGGTCCTCACACAAACAAAGATACAAGAAAACTACCAGGTCGATTTTCATTGGAGTAGACCCTGATAAATGACAATATTTGTGGGATATTTCAGATTGTCCTAGTAAATAGCAGTTGTGGATATAAAATGTAATTAGTGTTCAGTAAGCGGTTTTAAGTGAATTTTCAATGGCTCTTACATTTTAAAAATCACAGGGGCCACTTATAGATTATATAGCTTCCATCCCACTCCCAGAGGAACAGGGCATGCATCTGATAAAATTAGATATTCTATATTCATGCACAAGCATAGTCGCTCATCTTTGAGCTTCTATAGCCATCTGCAAAAACTCATGAAAATCTTAAAAATGTTTGCATGGAATGGAAAAATGACCGTGGCTTGAGATCAGGCACATTTCTTGCATTTGTTCAAAGCATGTTATGTATTACACTTTAGAGCATTTTAGTAAGTTATGCTAAAATACATTTCCAACAGTTATCAAAGCTGCCAAAAGCAACCAAACAAATTAGTCAGATTACTGAGAACTGCAGTTCTCCACAGTATACATTGCGCCAAATAACACGCTAAAATAAGAAGGTAGAGGAGGGGGAATTGTTCTCATGTGACACGGGGAATGTATTCCTTCTTGGATGCTAGGTTTTTGTTTTTTCTCCTTTCTCTCGTTTACTGTTAATTTTTAACCAAAGCAATCCTAGTCATTTGTCTCTAACAATTTGTTTTAACCAAAGCAATCCTAGTCATTTGTATACTCTCTAACAGAATACCTTAAGTGGGTCATATTCCTAACTGCATGGAGTTGAGGACCCCAAACCCAAAAAATTGTGGTCATAGATTAAGAGCCAAGTGACTTAATGCCAGAACAAATGATCTGTCCTGGGCAAGATACAATAAGGATGGGATCGTGTTACTTCAGAGTCCACATTCTGGAGAGACCTCATTAGGAGACAATTGGTTTATGCGGAACAATTTCACGGACAATAGATAAAAACTTTACTCATTTGATACAGAACGTTTTCTTCCCAGCTGTCACTTTGAGAACTTCTGGTAGACATATTCCTACTTAAGTCATTTTAAAAGAACACAGTTGTCCTGGTTACATGCACTCCCGAGCTGAACGTCCCCCATGCAGCTCATGCACTGTGCTTGGAAAAAGTTGCCAGCCAGCCTGTGCGTGACCTCCCGTCCACAGCAGCCTGACAGCCATTAGGACAGAGTTGTTTTCTTAAATTATACAAACCTCCAACATTAAATTGCTATGTCTGACATAAATATTATCCCCTTCTACTCTCAAGGAATTTTTCTGTGAAATTAAATCACACACAGGGAAAAGGCAAATAAACATTGAGTGTATCAATCAGCAAGCACCAGCAATGACCAAGTTTGGATAGTCTAAGTAATTAAAACAAAAGGTGAATAAAAATCTTAAGAACCTAAAGCCATAACAAGCACAATTCACAAGTAAAGGCTAAGGGTGTATCACCCCAAACACAATCGCAGGCAGCAGCCACTAGACAGTTAACTTTGGGGGAAAAATATCCACCTCCTCCGGCTGTGTTTCCTCTTCTTCCATCTTCTCCTGCAGAGTCGCATGGCCAGCAGTAAGAAGGGCAGGATTAGTAGCAACTCTACCATTAGGGCAAAGAGGTGGTATTCAAACTTAAACGGTGAACCAGCATTACCAACCTTTATTGTTTGTCTCTCAGAAAAATGCGGAATATTAAGCCACTTTGGTCTTTCTTCACCTACAGTGTTATATAGATGGTGGACATGATCCATTGCAAAGGTGGAATGGAAAATGGAAGCTTCACTCTTTCTCAGTCCCTACTGAGACTGTTTTTGAGTATTTTTTTACTCAGGAATGAGGATGTGAGAGTGTAAAAATGGCATAATTCAATCTATTCTAATATGAAATGCCTAAATCAACAAATGATGAGGGTAAAGCATAACGATGCAAAATCTGGTGTTAGCTTTATGTCAGGGACAAATGTTCACCCATTACTCAATTATTTAACATCAGTTTCTTTCCTTTGGGGGGAAATTGGTCTCTTTTTATGTTAAAATGGTAGATGTTTTTAAATATTCTTTGAAATATAGCCACTTTTCTTTCATAAACTCTTTAAATAGGGATACTTTTTCATAGTTGGGCAATGCTCAGTAACTAATGACAAAAGAATCAATTTGTAAGTTTAGAAATAACGCAAATGTTGATTGACTACTGAACCCAAGGAAAGGAACATAGCAAGAAAGAAAAAAAACTGATCCCCATATAAAAAGAAAATAACTTTTACATGCCAACTCATTGCAGGATCAGACGTCCTATCTTTTTCTCTAGAGGTAAGAGTGTCAACTCTGAGAGTTCAAAATGTTTTGTTTTTTTTTAAAATCATTTAAACATTTTTAAGTAAGCAGGTAGCTTAAAATGTCATTTTGTCAGCATGGAAAATGAGACACAGTCAATTCAGAATCTACTAAGAATCATCTTCCAATTCCTCGGTCAACTCTTAACTCAAACATGTCAATCTTTGGCAGTCCTCTGTTAACCCTTAAGAACCATGGTCTCACACAATGACTAATCATACTGTTATTTCCACATTTTTTCTTTAGATTTCATTTGCATTTTGTGATTTGTGTTATTGATAATACCCACAGGATATGGGACAGTAAGTCACCAGGCCACATTTAGCAAAATAATCAAAAACATACTGCACATGTCACACTGAATTAGTTGTGCAGAGGTAGTCCTACATAAGGGTTAAAAAAAAAAAACCTCTTAAATTATTTAATTTTAAATGAAAGAGCACTAAAAGGGTCAACCATAGGGCTAAATATTCTAAAGTTAAAAAATCTTTTTGTAGACATTTGTTAAAACAGAATAGTATCTTCCTTAAAAAATATTTGACAGTGACTCTTTTTATATAATTATGATTTAGTTAAAAAGCACTTCTTTTATTCATCTGGTTCCCAATTGCTACAATGATATGAAACAAAGAGTTTCTGAGATTAGAACTACACACTCAAAGAGTAAAGGCTATAGATGCATCCTCATAAATGCAAGAACAACAAGCTTGGTTTTCTAACAAGCGATATAACAATACTAAGGAGTACTACTACTACACATCATTTACAGTTATGTCCACTGAATCCTAAGTTCTATGCTGAAACAAGCTTCCATCCTAAAATAACAGCATTAATATTTGTCTGCAAAATAGATTCCATATGGATCATTTATGGGGACAGAGTCCCTTGTCCTTTGACTTAGTATGTCTTAGATATTTCTAAAATAATCCTGTAACTTTGTTCTCAACTTAGCGCGTGTGGACCTGGTCAAGGGGTATCATGGCAGAGAGGTACTCATAGTTCTTTTTCATGCACTAAAACATTGTGTGTGTGAAAATGTGTAGACCATACTATTTTGAGGGCAATCAGTGGTAAAATTTATGCACATGTTTACACTCTACATTAGAAACAGTATAAAGTGGACAATAGTTTTGTGGATCCCACAAATTGTAGCTTATGTAGGAGTGCCAGCAACTGCTTCCTCTTCCTCTATTTTGTCATTCCCGTCGCTGTCATAAGACATATTAAAGGAAGTGGCTTTCGCCTCCAGATAGCAGAGGGATAGAGCCAGAGGAAGGGAAAAAGTGAGAGAAAAAGGCACCGACTGAGAAGCAGAGAGAAGTAGCCCAAAGATGAGGATGAGGGAAGGAAGGAATGAAGGAGAAGTGATAGGAACATAATGCTGGACGTCAGCAGGGAGAAAGGAGACCCAGACCTTGGGGAGGCTGGGGAAAGCAAGATACCCATCTTCGTCTAGAAGTGAGGGGAAACTGGACGGAAAGCATTTGCAGAAACGGAAGGAAAAGTGCCCCAATTCAGACTCTTTATGGTCAGCCTCTTTCGGAGGTGCCTCAGGGGTGGGAGGGCATTTGGGCTGAGCAGGAGCTTCGACAGGATCCGGGACAGAGTCACAGGCAGTGACTTCACTGTCCCCCTGCTCTGAAGTTTCGCCTGTGGAAAGGAGCTCCAAGCTGTCTACTGTGATCTGGTCGGCCTCCCCAAAGGGGTCTTCCTCCGAAATGTCTGAAAGCAAGTCCACTTCAGGGACTGGCAGCAAGTTTGGGGAAAGACATGCAGCACAGCGGATGAGTGGTGACGGTGGGCACATGGAAAAGGGCTGTTCTCAAGAGCAAACCCATGAATGGATGTGAAATTACACAATGGATACATTCAAAGGCAAAACAAAGGCAAGAAAAAGGAGAGAAGAAATGGTTAGTTAGTGCAAACTTTTACTCTTAAGTAGGGGGTCATATTAACACAATGTAGTGAGAAAATGAATTAAATGATCCATCTTTTAAAGAGGAAAACTGGATGAGTTTTATCACATAAAATGTATAGTATAGGCTGATTTATTCATTGTTTTCCAACTGGTTGCCAAATATCTGATAAAACTCAAATACATGATCACTTCTAAACCTGATTGCTAGTAAGAAGGCTGGCACACCAGGTCATTTGTTGGCAATAAGCAGACTTTTCTTTGGAATTTCAAAGAACTTTAAAAAAAAAAACCCAAATCCATCAAATTAATGAGGCAAAATGCAAGAGACTTTCTGAAATGCTGAGCTCTTCTGTTTCCCACGTAAGCAGTCACTTTCCTAGGTGCCCCATCAGCATAAATATGATCTTGATAACTTTTCAGTGGTTGAAGGATATCTTCTTGGGCACAGTTTCTGTCATTTTAAACTAATTAATTTTCAACCAAATGATGTTTTTAATATTATATTCACAGATTCTTTAGCAAGGAAATGCAGATAATTTGACATTAAGCACTAACACAAAGGCCCGGACCCTGCGGAATGGGACAGGCCTCTAGGCCCCCAGGCCCCTCCTCTTTGCTGAGCGTTAAACCAGCAGGGAGGGGATTCCTGGGGCTCTGCAGCTCCTTCACCTGGCAGGTTCTTTATATACCCATGTCGCATGTCTTTACAATTTTCAAAATAAATTTGGATAACATTTAAAATCTATAGGATGATTTCACGTCTTTTTCCATGTTGACTTCCAATGTTATCTTTTAAGAAGATGCTTTCTGAAGATATGAAAAAGAGATCAGAAGAGCTCAAAACCTCTTCAGATAAATCTCCAACTGAACTTCACTTGCCCAAGGTAACACAGTAACATGAAATAAGTGACAAATTTAAAAATAAAACATAGGTTACTTCTCCAATAGAATATGCACCAAATGAGACTGAAAGCAACACACCACCTTCTCACTGTTCAAAAATAATTACCCTGTGTGCTTAAGAATTTATCAGTTACAGATTATTGGTAAAAACTTCTTTTTATAAAGACCGTCTTTGTTCATTTCAAACTTTCAAGTCAACATAACTAAAATAATCAGTTCTAGGTTGTACTAAAAATGCATTTGTAACAAAACAAACATAAATTTCAAATCAGCAAGATTTTTAATTTAGCTTTAATTGAATAGGATTATGAAGACATTCAAAAAAGCCAGTTACTTACTTGTATTACTGTAATTCATGTTGAAATATTTCACTTAAAGCACAATCCAAAAAAGGTTAAAGAACCTACCTAAACCAGCAAGAATCTACACATATTTGAAAATTGTGAAATTCTATCAACAGAGGACATAAAATGACTAATTTTAAATATTTGCATTTTGAAAACAAGTGCAAGCAACAGCTTCTCAACCAAGCACACTCATCAAATCTCACGTTCTACTATTTTACCATACCTTTCCTTCAATGAGCTGCACGTGTGGGGCTTTAACTGGGCTTCTGATGTCCCTTCTGCCATCCCCATCTTGTACCATAGCAGTGCTGACCCCTCCAGGGCCATGAGCTGAAACCTCCCCAGGAGGGCCACGAAAATCCTTCATAAGATTTTGGTTCACAACACCAACTGCAGCTAGAAAACAGTCACCACAGGTCATTCAAATGGAACAACTTCATGGAACTTTCCCCTTACACAGATAAACAGGCAACATGGAATCAACAGAAGAGAGACACAGTTTCCGTTCTGAAGTTACAAACATATGAGATAAACTCATTTTTAAACACTTAACAAATTCTAGCAATATTCTTAGTTTTTACCCATTGAACTACACCAAAAATCAGATTTCTGAAGGATATAACCTGATCCTGGAACTGGCCAGTAGGAGGAGCTCCAAGACCAGTGGAAAGATCAGAGTTGCAGTATTGTCAATTTTAAATTCTCTATGGTCTCTTTAATACTGTCTGAACTTATTTCTGAATCTACCTATAACAGCAACTAATGATTTGCTTCAATTAAGTTACAGAATTCCTTCATGAAGGATTCTTTTGTCTGAATACCAAAGTTAGAACAAGATAGGGAAGGTAGATTTTAGAGAATTAACTTCTGAATGTCAAATATTTTCATTTTTCTAATCTCCCTCCTGAATGACTTGACTTAACCTACAGTAAATCTAGTACAAAACTAATACACCTCCATCAGATCAACCCATTGTAAGAAATCTCTTGATCTATACCCCTTCAAAGGCCCTGTTCATAAATATTTCTTCCCCAGTTTTTTGTTTTCTTTTACCCAAATACTGCCCCTCTTAGTACTCAAGACATAAACCTCAAAGTCTACTTGTTTTCTTCTGAACCAACAAGTTTAACAGAGTACTTGAATATATTTCTAAATGTGGCCAGTTCCTCCTCCTCTTCTAGTATTCCTCAGGTCCCTTTATGGTCTTCCTAGCCCTTAGTATACATATTTTTGAAAGTCTACACCAAATCATATTAAACATAAGAATGAATTCACCTTAAATAAATTATTTTCTAAGCTTTTGAACTTTTGACAAGATTTCAGTAATTTTCCCAGCTATAAGTATGCCTTTAACATATGGTGATGGTTTCTAAGCATCCATCGGACATACTCAGAAAGTTCTGCAAAATGAGAAAACGCCGACCTGAAAATGGTTTCAAATGTAATTGTATCAAAACTTTAATGTGTATCCATTTAAAGTTACATTATGAACTTGAAAGCAGTTGATACTGATATTTTAAATACCAGTATGCAACTTTACAGGGCCTTTTTTAACTTTGTCTTTTGGGGTCAACAATTTTTTTCAGGTCTTAAAACACAGACCCCAGGCATCAGCATATGGAGCCAAATCTCTCACTGGCCTAATTCCACCAAAGGCAAGATCACATCACTCTTACCCAGACTATTCCTCATAGGTCTGCCTGCCTCCTGTCTTCCTCTCTCTTACCACCTCACATGTTACCAAGTGATTTTTAGAAAAGCAACACTATGCTCTCATGTGGTCTGCATACATAAGTATGCACATATACACACTTGTGTAAACGCTATACTCACAGGTGCAAGCACACACATTCTTCATTGGTTTCCTACAACACCTAAACTAAAAACCACATTGCTCAGCATGCCCTGCAAGGTCCTACATGACCTGCCCCTGCCCACCATGCCCTAGCCTTACTAGAAGTTCTAAGTTCTGGTCTTTCTGCTCCTGAAATCAATCAAGCGCTCCCTAATCTTCCAAACTTCACACCTCCTCTACCAGCTACCTGGAATGGTTTATTTCCTGCTCCATACTTGGCTGCCTCCTTCTCGTACTTCAAATCTCACCATTCAGTTTCCCTTCCCTGATGGCCCAATCTATGCAGTGTCCCTGCTTATTACACTTTCCACTTCCAGAAATTCACTGCTCTCCTCACTCTCAAATGCATCTCCATTGATAGATCTCTAAAATGACTGGTATGCCTCTTCGGGGATCTGATTTTCCAATCATAGAATGGCACTGTTCTAACACATTTGTTTTATGACTGATTTTTATTTTGATAGCTTATATCTTAGATATCACTCTGACTTTACTTTCCATGAACTAGCAAAAAGATTTATTTTCAGTCTGTCAAACCTCAAAATGAAGAATATTTACATGTTTAAATTAATCTAACCTAACTTAAAAAGTAAACAGGAAAAAGGAGTACAATACACATCAACAACAATAAAAAGGTACATTAACAGGAAAAACAGAGTTCAGTTCCAGGTTATAGCATAGCTTTGCCTTGGGGGAAGAAAGAAAACATAAGCTGTAACCAAATAGTTCACTGGCTATCTGGTCTTGTATTGGCATGAAAAGCCCTTTTTTTTTTTACAAAAAACAATCATCCTTTTGATAACTTGCCCATCTGATGAATTACAGTGTCCCCTACCCCCTACAACCAAAGGAAAAATAATGGGTTACTGAGCCATGCTTGTTACTTTTACTTGTGAAAATCACTGTTTTCAGATACAGACCTACTATAACCCTCTGTACTAACTCCACCTACAAGATTTTGGGTTTCCGTGAACAAAGCTTACATGCCTCAAAGAAAATGCACTGCTTTACCTGCTCTGTTAAAACTAAAATTTACAATCTATCAGTTGCAAAGCTGCACAGTTTAAAACAAAGACTGAAACAGTGTTCCAGAAAAAGGAATCATTTGTCTGAAGGCAATTAAACAACATTGACTGTTTTATTCAGCACTTGCATAAATTCTCTATAGCAAAGGGGAGAGAGGCTTATGAAATATTTCCATGAGTGGGTGCATTTTTTAGATTTACTTGAAAAAAGCACTCTACTATTGTTAGTAGGTGCTCCGATAGCCATTCTACATTAATAACTTACTAAATCCGAATCACTACATTTGGGAACATGGACATCTGTTTGAATCTGTTAATGCTTCCCTTGCATACTTTTTGTGCAATCTCCTAAAACTATACAGGAAAGTCTCCAGAATCAAGATGAAAAACTACACAAAATGCCCACTAATGACTCCTGGGCAGTATCTGCACATGTTCACATGAGTTTGCTTCCAAGTTTATTCCAGTAAAAACAGATCAAGGTCAAGGGTTTTAGTCCTTCAAAAGCCAGTAAATGTTTTTATCCATTAGCATATCTGGTTTGTATAAGTGGTTAAATTTCACATTTCAGAAAGATAACAGTACAACAACAACAACAACAAAAGGTTATCCCCCTGGATACTTTTGGCGTTCACACTAACTACATCAACATTTTTTGATCCCAATGTTTTGCATTTTCTAGATTAGGGAAACATTAATGGAATCCAAAATCAGTAAACGTGCTTACCTCCATCTAGACTCCTGAAGATCCGTTTACTGGAGGTTCTCTCAAAGTGTGGAGCTGGCCTATCAATGAGGGCGCTGGCCTGGCGGGTCTGGGCTTGGGTGCGGCCACTGTAGCGAAATTTGGACCCCAAGGTCAGGAACTTGGCCTTTGGTGGCTGCTCTGGAGACACAAGCCTGGGGGCAGAGAGGAGGTAAGGAAGGACAAAATAAGACTTTATGGGTTTATTTTTTTAAACTTCAAAGCTCCATATTTGCATATTTGGTTGATTAAGCATGACACAACAATAATAAAAATACCACCTAAACTTTTAATGGAAAAGATTACTTGTAAATCCTCCAATATACAGAGCTTTATGACAGCGATAAGATGAAAAAATTCCGCATCCCTATATTCATGTTTGCCTCAACCTGAGCAAAAGAACAGCTGTTCTCAGTATGTATCAAAGGCTATTTATTTGTATTAACTTAAATCATTTATATAAACACATATGACTGAATTCTTGCTCTCAGCTCTAAGTGCCAAGCAGCAATCCATTACCATTAGTAATTCTTAATATTTATGTCTATTTCTCCTGGGAAAGAACATCTAACTCAGGAATCTGTTCCATCAAGCAATGCTTTCCTAGGAAAGCAGAGTACTGAGTGGCTCTGCAGAGATGATTAACATCCTTTCTTGCCAGCATAATTCTGCTTAAATCCTGGGTTCATAAATGAATGAAGTCCAATTTTCTTGAAGTCAAATACTTCCAGACTTATGCAAAAATATGTTTTTATTAAATGTCTTTTATTAATTGGCTCATTTTATTAAATGAGTCAATGTTGTCTGAAATATAAGTGAAACTGTCTCACTTTCGTTGTCTGATGAAGAGTTAGCAAAAAAGTCTTTAACAAAAAGGTAATCAAGCTCTCAGAATGTATTAAAGAAGAAGAGTTTAGTTGACAATTTCAGAATATGGAGAAGTCCACCAAAATTTTTCCTATAATTCTCGAAAGAAGCGTGATTTCCCAGAGTTTTGACCATTTCAAGCTTTTCCAAACCTTCTGTCCTATTTTTTAGGGATCTTCCTCTGCTTAATAAGCAATAAAAAGAGATCCAAGTCAAGATAAAGCTACACATAATCACACAAGAGGTAATATTCCATCAATTCCGGGTTCTGAAGAGCACTACTCCAAAATGTGGTAGAGTTAATCTGATGAAAGAAGAACTGATACGCTCTCGCTTTCTTGGCTTTATTCATATAAAGTAGCAGAAGTTTTTCTTGAAAACTTCCATTTTTCTTCCAACATATTTTCCAAGGAGACACAGATGATGATGCTGAGAAAGCATACTATGCTGACATGCTACATATTCTTTTTTTTTTTTAAGATTTATTTATTTATGTATGCAAGCACTGAGGTACAGGCCAGACCTGAGGGGTTGGGGGGGTGGGTGAGAGGATTCACCAGAGACAGAGTGGGGAACAGAACAGGCAGATTTGCTGAAATACATAGCTGAGGAGAGCAGCAGGAGAGGTCTGTGGCACCATCTGGGTCACCTCCCGGGCAGCAGGGATCAAACTCGTGCTGCAGTGGCTGCTGTTTACTTCATAGTGTGTTGTTTAAACCATTGCGCCACCAGGGAGGCCCCAAAGCTACATATTCTTAAATTAGAATGTAGGATTAGAATTCTTGCCGGTGCTCTGAATTCTCTTTAACAATTGAGAAAACTGAGGGACCAAAAGATTAAACATTTTTTTTTAAAGATTTATTTATTTATGCATATAAGCACTGGGGTACAGGCCAGAGGTGTGGGGGGGTGAGAGGATTCACCACAGAGAGCGGGGAGCAG
>JAGFMF010011861.1:8669437-8680763 GCA_019455555.1 Galemys pyrenaicus | reverse complement strand
CATGTGGGTCCCCTCCCTGGCTGGCAGCAGGGATCGAACTCATGCTGCAGCGGCTGTGGTTTGCTTCATAGTGCGTTGCTTAACCCACTGCGCCACCAGAGAGGCCCCAAAAGATTAAACATTACAGCACACTGATGATAAGTAACAGCGGCAGGATGAGAAATGTGAATATCTACACTCACTGTTCTCCTGGGTTTGGCTGGTTTCTCCACCTAGCAGTCTATGTAAACACAATGTAAGGATGTGCTGTGAGGAAGCAGTGATCTGTAAGCTCAGTAGTGCAGTAATTAAGACATTTTTCATCTCCTTGAAAAATATGTTGGCAAAACCACATTTATTTTTATGATTAAATACACTGCAGATATTGGGAGATCAACCAGTGGAAAAGAGAGACATTCTTAAGGGGTATCTCAAAGGAGAAACATGCACTGATCACCCCAAAGGAAACTATTATTCCTACACACACAAACACACACAATTTTCAATTCAACAAAAGACAACAAGTGTTGGCAAGGATCTGGAGAAACTGGATTGCTTCCACACAGTTAGTGGGACTGCAAATATGAAAAACCATATGGAGAAACCATATGAACTAGCATAATCCAGCAATCCCACCTCTGGATATTTATTGACAATAAATTAAATCAGAATTTCGAAGAGATAGTAGCATTCCTTTCACTGTTCACAATAGCTACGATGTGAAAACAACATCGACATTCATTGGCAGATGAGCAAGGAAAGAAAATGTGGCAAAATACACAGTTGGAGGACTATCATGCCTTGAGAAAAGAAGGAAATTCTGAAACATACAACTTGATGATCTTTCTAAATTCAATTAATTTTGTAAAGAAAGAGGGTGTAGGGTCAGAGAACAATCAGGTATTTCCACCCTCCCACCACTGTGATGATGGACACCTGCGGTGCTGCGAGCATTCCAGGGTGAGCATGCGCAAGTAGGCGCACCTGTGTTGGACACGGGCATAAATGGGCGGCGTCATGAGGACGCCAGAACTGCAAGGACCGACCGACAGGACCGACAGGAAGAAGGAGCAGCAGCAGCAGAGAGAGAAGAAAGCAGCCGAGAGGGTGAGACACGCTGGGGGCTGGGAGGCCTGGCAGCCTTCCGGCCCCCGGCACCCATGCTTGCCATGTACCTGGCCACCTCTACTAAATAAAGCATAAAAGCCGGGCCTCCCTGGTGGCGCAGTGGGTTAAGCAACACACTATGAAGCAAACCGCAGCCACTGCAGCATGAGTTCGATCCCTGCTGCCGGCCAGGCGCGGGACCCACATGGTGCRGCAGACCTCTCCTGCTGTGCCCGCTGCTCCCCTCAGCAGTGTACTTCCGTTGATCTGCCTGTTCTGCTTCCTGCTCTCTGTGGTGAATCCTCTCACCCCACCCCCCCACACCTCTGGCCTGTACCCCAGTACTTGTATGCATAAATAAATCTTTAAAAAAAAAAAAAAAAGCATAAAAGCCACCTAGGGCTCCAAGACTCTCTTTCCCTGACCCGTCTGCCCAGAACCATCCCGAACCTTGCTCCTGTGCCGCCCCCCTTCCTGCCGCTACAGAGGGGAAATATATATGTGTATATATGTATACATACGTATACACACACACACATTGAAGACACTGTGCTAGAAACACAAGCACTGCATGGTTCCACTAATGAGGTGTTAAATTAGTCAAATTCGTAGAATCAAAGACAAGTACTGATTACCAGTGGCTGGAAGGAGGGGGAAACAAAGAGTTATTAATCACCAGATGCAGTTTCCAAGAAGAATTAATTCTAGAGATCTACTGTACAACACTAATATATTATATACCTACATTCAACAATGCATTATACACTGATAATTTGTTAAGTGGACAGATTTTATGTTAAGTGATCTCACGCAATAAAATATTGTTTCTAGAAAGGATGACCCTATTCCCCTATATCATATACAGTTTTGTAAACCAATATTACCTCAATAAAAGAATGAATTAATCTTTAAAAAAAATTAAAGACCAGACTGAAGAAGAGTAAAACTGGAGTGGTTGGCTTATATTTATACATATTTATATAAATATATATTTCCCTTCTTTCTTTACAAATTAATTGAATATAGAAAGAAAGAAGATCAAGAGATTTCTTACGCTTCAGAAACTTTAAAGGAAATTAAGTAAACTTCCAATAGTGTTTTCCCATTTTTGAATAATCACTCTACAGAACTTCACATAAATTTGTACCAGGTCCTACATACAGAAAGTGCTTAATAAATACAGCTATAACACTTTTACTATATGAGTGCACTAGAATCTAAGTAAAGGAAAATCCAAAGACATATCTATATATACATTTTCAGAGTTCTCTTTCTAGGTATTACACAGTCAAAGCATTTAAGAATAGCATTTAAATGCCAGGATTTTGAAGAAGAGAAGCTGGGCTACAGTATTACATTCTGACAGACTGTAAGAACTACTACTGAATATCCTTAATTTAAAAAAAACATTAGACAAACTATGGCCACAAATACCCCTCTCTGAAATGTAAGTTCTGGTTTCATTGTTTCTCAGTTAGAAAAGCAGGCTCTCGTTTATGTAGGCTAGGATACACACCCAGTCAAATAACTCAGTCTAGGTATCTAATTCTATGCAACCATATGTCTTCAGTCCAATTTGCTTTTCTTTTAGGTAATGGTCAGGTGGCTGGATGCCATTAAATAAATGCCTATGAGAGTAATTATCCACTTATCCACTTTGTAGAAAATACTTTCCCAACAAATATTTTTCCAAGAAATATGAGTAAATTATTTTAAAGGTAAATATACATCACAATGCAAAAGATATTAACTAGAGGAATTTTATTTATTTCTAGCAGCTGGAATTGATGACCACATACCCAAAGAATTAGCCTAGAGATTAATTTTCTAATGATAAATAAATCCTTAAGTAATTAAGTTGCAATTAGATAGAAACAAATGTCAAAAACCAAAAAAGAGAGAAAAGGTTAAACACAGATACTTACTAGCTTTCTCTAAAAGAAATATTCCTTAAGAGTAAGTAAATCTTCTAAGAAATATAGACCAAGCAATAGACATCACTTCAAGATCCCTTAACTCATTTTGATATTTTTAATCTTCCAGATCAGACCCTATCCCGCTAAGAATGCTATCAAGAACGCTGGACGCCTATCACTGCATTTTGGAAAATTTAAAAGTTACAATAAGGGACTAAACATTAGAGTATTAAAAGCCTTGAGAAGATGATGTAAGTAGTGATGTGTCACAAAGGAATTAAACTTTCACATATTTCACTGCTTAAGAAGTGTATTAACGTTTTAATTTTATAAAAATCCTGTCATCATAAATCAAATAATATTCACGTTTACCTATGGAAACTAAAGGAACATTTTAAGAAAAGCCCACATATCAATTACTAGAGTCAATCATACATTTAATGAAGTTCTCTGTGAGGCATATGCACTGCGGATTCCTCTAGATCAACAATGCCAATTTAAATGGCACTTTAATGTCATTAGAAGAACCTCATATTAATCTTGTATACATGACTACCACCACCAAGGAAGAAAAGCACTATGAAAAAGCAAGGAAGTACATCTTGCAAACACAACTGGAAAGTACAGCCAGTGGGACACTTGTGGGTGCTGGGAGCCTCACTATCTGGATTTGAACTCCAGCTCCACCTGTGAGTTTCTCATCAGCATGTTTCTTAATGTCTCTGTTTTTCAGATTCTTCATCCATAAGGTAAATGAAGATAACAGCACCTGCCGCATAAGGTTTGTGATGACTAGTAGAATTAATCCACATGCAGCACTTAGACTAGGGATGGGCTCTAGCACGTGCTCAAGCACAGGCAGCTGCTGTATGATGTTCTCATTCCATGGATACCAATCCCACTGAGAGGCAATCAATACAAAAGATCAGGGGTGTTATTTAATGGCTTCAATCTGAAAGTCATTTTAATTTTCTATAGAAACCATCTGTCTCTTTTATGATAAACTACAACAGAAAAATGCCCATTGATTTGATTCAAAGCACTCTGCAGAAAAATTATTTGCCCCTTCTGCATTAGATGCATGTCTTATATCATTTGTAAGTAAAGTCACACAGGGCCTAAAGATCTAAATATGCTTCTGTTAACCATTATCTCAGAAGCGTGCAGGAGCAAAGGTCTACTTTTATACTGAAGTTATGTTAGCAAAAATGATGGAGGGACCTGAGGCTTTTCAGGGCAGTCAGATACCTGAGAAACACCTTCTAGAAGAGTATAAGCCCAAAGACAGCATACACATGGAGTGGGCTTGAGATCAGACAGCTTGGCGCCCACATCTGCTCAGGTGGGGTGACTGATACAATCCTCTATAGGCACCTAGCTCTGAGCCACAACTTCCTTGGTAGGGAGAGTGATAAACGGGATGGTACAAAGTACATCTGTGTCCGACAACCACACATGCCCAATGCATGGTAGCACCTGTCATTTCTGAAGTAATTATTGCTTATTTAACAGCGAAGGCTGCTGTCTGTCCTCCTCGAACCTAAGTTATTTAATGCATACATATTATCTGCTAGCTTTATTTGAGGCACATTCATCTTGTCTTAGGGAGAAATCTGTCCCAGCTAATGAGCTGTAAATTTTCTGAACTTATATGACTGGTGTACTAATGAATGATTCAAAATTTTAAATTTTATGAGTTACATATTTTCTCTAAACTAAGTATATTGATCTTGAAAATAGCTGTCAATTAAACTTGAAGGATTCACCCTGTACCTTAAAAATAGCACACCTGGGTACCAAACTAATAATGATAATAAATAGTATATACCAGCAATGGTTCTAAATTTGTTTCATGTGTTTTATTTACTTACCAAAACTACCCCGAAAAGATAGGTACTATTATCAAGTGAGACTCAGAGACTAACTTTCCCACAGTCACATACCTGGTGTGTAGGATTAGCCCGAGAGGCCAGAGCAAAAACCTTAGAGATGATTCTATAGATGCTAAGCTCTACAGATAATACAGTGGTAAGAGAGTGAGGAAACGAGAAAAGAAAGATCAGCAAAGCGCTCGTATGAGAAACATGCCCCTGAAGAACGAAAGGAGACAGACCCAGGCAAAGACAGCCCGAAGGCCCAAAGGAGAGTTGCTAGTTTGGGGGCTCTAAAGGAGCAAAGCATGGACATATTTATTGGCCGAAGAGGACGTCCAAGGCAACCACCACTGGAAGGTATATGATTTACACAGCAGGATCCTCTGTGAGGCATGAAAAGAGGATCAAGGAAACAATGGGGGTGGGGGTGGAGAGGGTACTACTGCTTAACTATGGGTAAAGAGAGGAGAAAATGTCTGACACTGAGGACATTCATAACCCAAAGCTCCTGCTACCAGTAAACCACTCCGAGGAGGAGGCTATCAGGGATACCCTAGAGCACAAAGAGACCATAAATTCTTGAGAGGATGTTTGAGGATTGACTGCCTGGTACACTAAGGATCTGGTAGATGTGGGAAGTGATCTTTCATAAGACTAATCCACAGTTATGCAATTCTGTCTTATAAAGAATAAGTGAATCAACCATGATAGCTGTGATACCTGAGGTGGTATTTGACAGCACTGGTACAGAAAAGATGAGGGGGGTGGGTTGGGGGTGGAGAACTAACCCAGGGCCAGCAAACTAGCAGGTTCATGTGCAAAAAAGCAGAGATTTGACAGGAGTAAAACACTCCTAGCAAAGTAGCGAAAGGACAATCAGCCAGTGTGCAGCCTGGCTCGGGAGAGAAATTAAGCAGGGAAGAAACGTGCAAGAAAAAGGAAGTGAAGCTTAAGATGAGTTATGGCAGGAAGAAGAGTGGCAGCAGGCTGGGAGTATTTGGTGGCTGAAAGGTAGCTGTGGTCAGAAAGTGGGGCTTGACCACGCACGGCCAGGGCAACAGAAATGGACGTGGGAATGGTCACAGACAAAGGTGGAGCACAAAGCAAAGCGTCACTGCCTCTGCCAGACTCTCCACTACCAACTCCTAATATGGAGAAGGTACCAGAAGCCACAACCCGCTGTTTTCTTACAATTACCTGTAGAAAGTGTGATGTTCCACGCACACCTTCCATAGCCTTTTCGCCGCCCGATGGTTTGGCAGTTTGAATCCTATGGTGCTCTCAAATTGTTCCAGCTAGAATAAATCCATAAAACAGATCAGTCTATTTTTTTAAGAGTTTATTAGAAGCTACTGGAAAGCACAGATTCAAATCTTTCTGTAATACTTCTTTAAAAAGATAACTATTCCCATATTAAACATAATTCTGCAAAACGAATTTGTCACAGACTGCATTACTAGTGTCTATGAAAAGCAATTTACTACTGACATAAGCCAACTACCCCTCAATGTCCACTAAAACTCACTGTACCACGTTCCTATTGAATGATTCAACAGCAACAACAAAACAATTCTCCCACTGTGTGGGAGGTATGCTACTCTTTCTTTTTCTGAAGGGCACAGCTCTTACATGGTTTTATTTTAAGCCACAGGAAAATAATGCAGGTTGATCATCAAGAATTCTGACCTTTTTTCAATCATAGGAAAATAATGTTCATTTTCTTAAAATTCAGTGGAAAAAACAAAGCAGCCTGTGCCACAGAGAACACACCAAAGAAGACTGATTAGAGATGCCAGGGGCTACCTGACTTTGCTTACCTCTGCTGGCCTCACTTTAATGTAGAAGTTGCTGCGCTTATAGGAAATTTTCAAGATTTTTGGCCAAGCAAAACGATTGATTCTCAGTCTGTCTTTGTAAATGAGAAGCCCATTAG
This sequence comes from Galemys pyrenaicus, assembly GCA_019455555.1. Taxonomy (NCBI): domain Eukaryota; kingdom Metazoa; phylum Chordata; class Mammalia; order Eulipotyphla; family Talpidae; genus Galemys; species Galemys pyrenaicus. The sequence continues at coordinate 8,673,954 of JAGFMF010011861.1, read as the reverse complement.
CACACACACCCAGCTTGATGTCCACACCTTCGGAGTCCTGCCAAGTATAAGCCATTTGACCATGGTTAGAGCTGTGAAAATTACATAGATCGGGAAGCAAATTATCCCTCCTGAACCATGACGAGGAAGGCCAACTGAGAAGGTGGGCATTTACCTTTCTGTGACAGTACGGAAGGTAACAGAGCAGGACACACCACACACCACACATCTTCACTCTACTCATCCCCAGGGATCAGATTTGATTTGCCAAGGAGGCACAGCGAACATGGCTACAGACACACTATTTTTCAAAAGGCATAATTTATATTCTCTCAAGTCAATTATAAGCGCTAAAGGAGAAAAAAGGAAGTGGAACCTCATCTGGCAGTCCTGAAGACTGGAGGTAAAATGTGTTTTCCTGGAGGCTAGCCCAGCCCTTGGGAATGGTCTGTCAGACCCCAGAGGTGTACTCAGCCATTCTACTTTAGGCAAATTTACCTAAATTGTAGTAAGCTAGCTCATAGCTGTTAAAATAATGCCTGTATTCTGTAAAACACCAGTCCCTCACAGAAAATTTCCCATGTAGTCTAACAGCGTGAAGTCTTTGAATTCTTTCCAGCAGTTTTTCCAATAACTCAGCTGACCTTCAGTTAGCATGACAGCTCTTCTTTGAACGGCATATTTCAAAGGATCTCAGACTATTCGCCAACTTATCGATACTGTTCTCTTTTCCCAGTGTTCGAATTAGGAATAGACAGTAATCTAGAATAATCACAAAACTGACTTTTTAAAAAATAAATTTACAAACAAAAGTGAAAAACTGCCTTCTCACATTTCAAGTAGTGAGGAGGATCCAACATACACTACATTTAAAATATACAAATCATTGTTTATTTTTCAAGGACGAACTGGATCTCATTCAAGATATGTAAAATTGAATAATATTGTTCAAAAATATTCCACAGCTTTGGAAATCATTAACAACATAGAACAAATTCTCTCATAAAAATGCTAAAACAAATAACCTACTTAGTCTAGTTCTCAATTCAATAAAAGTATAACATCTCAATACCTTGCTCCTGAAAACAATCTAATCTATTTTTAATACCATTTTTAAAAAATAGAAGCATAGTACTAAGTAACTGATACCAAGAAGGTAGTGCTGAGATATGTGAATAATTCATACATACAAACAGAATTATGTATTAGATATTCTAAGCAGCTTTAAAAATCAAATCCATGGGTAGCTTTTTTATTCACCCGTATCCTGGCAGCCACAATTCTCTCTAGGAACAGAGGAAAAAAGTCTGTGGTGAATCAGGCACAGGTGCCGAAGGAACTTGGCATCAGACACAGATGGCGTGTTTGCCAAAACACCAGCGGCCATGGCCACAGGGAGCAGCCGGAAGATCGCCCAAGAAAGCAGGTTCTCACCCTAAGTAAGGAGGCAGCCCTCACCTGACACACTGAGCAGTGTGTGTCAACTATCTGTCGCTGGAGGCAATCTTCACACAGCACACTGAAGCTATCTTACCAGACTAAAAACACAATCTAAATTCATTTAAATTGGCTGATTTTCAGTTCCACAAATTGCTTTACAATTATATTTGAGTGAATAGAAATGACAGAAAGGATAAAACGTAGAAGTGGGGTGAAAGCATGCCTTTTATCCTCCATTTGATTTCTACTATCTAACAACAAAGAAAGAAAAAGCAAATAAAAATAATTATGCTAGGGCCTCCCTGGTCGCACAAGGGGATAAGTCATAGCACTATGAAGCTATCCGCAGCCACTGCAATGTGAGTTTGATCCCCGACCAGGGAGGTGACCCACATGACATAGCAGATACTCTTTGGAACCAGCTACAATGTCCTGCTTATTAAATATTATCTAATGCATTTATCAAATGATGAACAGAATGAGGCAATGAATGCTACTTTGAATTTTTTTTTCAAGAAAATCTGTTCCTACTCAAACAGCAAGAAATGAAATTATACTTAAAACAGAACTGGCAGCTATTTTAGTTCTCTAAGATGCAACTTTAAAAGCAAGAATTCTGAAAACTAGTAGTATTTCCACCTGGTATCTGGACTCTAACTAGTGATCAACAAAGCAGCAGCTGCAATATTTACAAGTGGTGAAAATATTAGGGTTAGAGAGAGGTCTTCGGGGTCCTAAACTTGTTCTCTCCTCTCTCACTGTCTCAGCTTCTTGGTTAACCCAGGCTGTGGCTGTCATATAGAGAAACTGAGCTGAAAAACACTCAAGTGTTAGACAGATGTGTTTCACCTTCTAGTAGGATGATCCACCAAGATTATCAGGTAGATAATCAGGAATTGCTAAATATGTAGTCAGGGCAAGTCATTCTCTATACTGTGTTTTATGCAGCTGTGAAATAAAAACATTCAAATCTTAAAGGAAATGGTATATGTGAAAGCACTTTTTAAAATGAAAGGCAGACAGCACTCAATAGTTCACAATGAGGATGCCAGACATCTTTAGTGAAATAGAATAATGTCTAAAATAACAAGTATTTATAAAAACTTCACAAAATTATACTTGTAGTATATGCATGAGAATTCAGCTTTGAAATTTTTTTAAAAAACAAAATCTATCAAAATATTAACAGTACTTGTTTCTGTATTAATAGATTCGAGTGATTTTTATTTTCTTCTGTCTGCTTCTACTGTGATGAATATGTATTACTTTTGTAATAAGGAAGAATATTTAAAGAATAAAGGAACCCACAAGGGAAAGAGTACTTCACATATATGAGTCCTATAAACACAAAAGCAAGAATTATTAATATGAGGACCAGGGAGTGAAAATATCTTTGGGTAGAGGGCTTTCCTAGAGATTTCTTAAATCATATAATCTAAGCTTTCTATAGTACAATTAAGGACTGAGATGGCCTTTCAAAAACAAGTGACCAAAGGTTCCCTTGGCATGTTGACTCTGGTCACATCATTCAAAATCAAATTCAACTTTCACCTTATTTTTGGTTCTCCTGCTTGACCGTCCCCACCACATGATTATCCAAATGAGGATCATGAAATAGATGACATCTAACTAGCATGTGTCAAACGCTAACCTCCACCCATCACCTACCTCCATTGTTCCATACTTTTTCCCACCTCTCACATTAGAATGGAGATGCTTATCACTGGGAGTCTAGGCAAACCCACTTTACCCTAGGTCTGAATCAGACACACATGGAAAATTCAAATCTAGGATTCCTTCAGGACCTAAGCGGTTTTTGAACGCTGTCATATCCAAGTCATTTTTGCCTATCATGGTTGCTAAAATCTGCTCTCCTTTCCTAAAACAAAGGGAGGAGAAGGAACTAAGATAAAGGCAGCACTTGGCATAGTCAAAGGCTGCGACAAAGCACAACCATGATGAAAGATGAGCCTAACAATAAGGACATATGAACAGGTGTTAACTAAAAAGTCTGGGGGAAAAAATAGGGGTGACTAAATTATATCTCCCATAACCATATATCCCACCAGTAGTCACCCAAGTAATATTATGGGCAAGGAGACTTTTTCCAAAATTGAACTAAGCTATTCCAAAACTGAAGCCCTTGCAAAACTTCAATCGGCAGGCTGGAGAGACACCACTTCCTCATGATATTCACAGTACCTTGGCTGGATGCAGATCAACACCATACATGGACAGCCGCTTTGCATTTTCTAGGAACTGAGAATCTGCTTGTGCTGGAGATAAGCCCCTAAGAATCAAAAGGAACAATATCATATCACTGATGGATGCAAAGCAATGTGGTGCAGGTGGGAAAAGGGATGCATGAGCTTGGAGAGTTTAGCGTAGCAGGACTATTCCAGCTTAATCTGCAGATGAGCCAGGAACAGGCAAGAAGATTCAAGTGTCAATCTCTAGCATTTTTAAGATTCTCTAAGATAAATCTGTTTGTTGCAAGAAAGTACGAAATTCCACCTTTATCATTTTAACTCAAAGTTATTTTTGGTTGTTTCGGTGGGGAGGAGAACGTACCAGCAATAAAGGGCACAACATAAATTACTAAGACTAAAAAAGGAATTTCATCTTTGTGAAGTGTGACGAATTCTTACTCCATAATTTTATTTCACCAGATTTGACAATATGAAAATCAGAAATACTTGTATTTTATTTTATAGTTATGGTAGAGCACACCTATCATATTCTGTCCAGAATGACTATTTCTATTCCTATTTATATTCCCAACTAAAAAGTTTTAAGTGCCTAAAGAAGATCATATCCATTAATCTTCAAATTCTCCAGAGCATTTCAGCACCTGTTATTTCAAATTCAAATTATACAATAAATGTGTATTTAGTAGAATTGGAATAAAAATAATAAAATATTAAGTCAAATATTGCATTTTATTATTTTTTAAAGAAAAGCCAATGAATGTGGTCTGTTTAAAAACTTCTATTCTGGGTCTCCCTGGTGGCGCAGTGGGTTAAGCAACACACTATGAAGCAAACCGCAGTCACTGCAGCATGAGTTCGATCCCTGCTGCCAGCCAGGGAGGGGACCCA
>JAGFMF010011861.1:8546662-8669387 GCA_019455555.1 Galemys pyrenaicus | reverse complement strand
GAATCCTCTCACCCCCCACACCTCTGGCCTGTACCCCAGTGCTTGTGTGCATAAATAAATAAATCTTGAAAAAATAAAAATAAAAATAAAGATTTCTATTCTCAGAAAGTTCCTTTCAAATCATGTCAGCCAAAATTTTATAAACATCAACTTTATAACATGGGATCAACTATAAATTTGTAAAGGTTCATAAAACCTGGGCTTAAAAAAACAAGCATTTTATTTTCACACAAAATAAAGGTTCTCAAAGTGCACTATGACATTTAAGTAATTAAATATTCCTTAAGTAAATCAAAAGGTCATCTTTTGTGACTAGAGAAACCAACTACATATTCTGGTTACCACCCCTACATCCATTACCACCCACATTTCTGATTTAAATACTGATGCCTCATTACTGCACTGTTTTTCTTATCAAATTTGGCAATAAAAACAATTAAAAGACAGATCACTGATGCCAAAACACTTGCTGCATGATTCCATTGTACTCCAAGTATATGTAAGAGTTCAGCTGCATTCAACTGTGGGTATGTTTGTGTAAAGTGATGTATGTGCTGACGGATAAGACTGGGAGTAGGAAGGAGGCATCACTGGTAAGAGTGTATTTTTCCAGTAAATGAAAACATTTAGCCACCTGAGCAGAGTCTCTTATATTATGGTCACAAAGACAATGAAAAGCTATCTCAAAGGCTGAGGGTTGTCTTGATTAATACTGGGTGAAGCCCCAAAAGGAAAAACTGGACAATCCCATAAACAGTGTTCAAATGTCTAGTAAGTGCTATAGGAGAAGTTACTTAAATCTACCAAGGCCAGTCCTTCTCTAGTAAGCAAGTCAACACACCTGTGGGTTTTATGCAGCTCCGCCACCTTTTCTTCCAGCTCCTTAGTCTGGGTGGGAGCAAACTGGAAGTCACTGAGGTCATTACTGCCATGTTCTTCTGGGTCATAGTCCCCAAGTTCAGCCTGCAGAGTGTAAGACCCCAGCAGAGCATGCGTCACAAAGGAGCAGGGCAGGCGGCTAGACGCAATGTCCTGCCGGAGCTGAAGGCACAAGAAGTATCTGTGAAAGGCAGAGGAGAACAGTTAGTTAAGAGTATGGCATTCACGGTCTTTGAGTTCTAACTGCTTTGAAACACACACACACACACACACACACACCCCACCCACACCCCCCAGCACTCTTCTTATCCACAGCAAAACAAGTCTTCTCCAGTACAAAGCCCATCTATTCCCCGTCAATAACTGTAACTTAGTTACAGAAACTGCATCTAGCAGATTAATTGAATGGAAATTCTGAACCACTGTTCTGGAAATAGTGCATGGTGACTACTACAGTAAAGGGTTTTGTGGTGGAAGGTAAAAATTTCAATCACTTGGAAGATCCTTGGATTTAAAACTGTTAATCAAAATTATCATTATCATTCAAAAGTTGTGTAGATTAATGAGGTTTTTATAAAGCGCTGTGAATCTTAAGCTTTTGTCAGACAAGCTAAAGTCTCTGGTTTTGATAAGTATACATCTCTGTGGCTTTATAAATCGCCTTTCAAAATCACCCTTACAAACCTCCTCTCATCAAAGGTAAGAAGTCCTTTAACTGGATAGGGCAAAGATATGAAGGCACTTCTGAATTTAAATGTTCCTTGATGACCAAGTACTCAGTTACTTTGGGGATCAATAAATGCTCTCTTGCTTCTTCTTATTACACTGAGCCTTTTATTTGTAACTTAAGCATATTTATAGCTAGGACAATCTCAGAAAAGATGGAAATAAAATAGCTATTGACTCTCAGGTAAGAAAGTCTATCTTTTGTTCTTTCCCTTGGGGATGGGGGAGGGAGGGTTATAATAATCAATTCATCTTTGAAAATACTTCCATGTTTCTACCCCTATATCACCTTTTAATTTGTAATACAGTAAAAACCATCATGGTATTAAAATCAAATATTAAATATCAGTATTTTTGAAAGTTGTAACATAGGAAGCAAAGTTGCATTACTCAAATATAAATGCAGAAATTAAATAAAATTGAATAAAAACATTTCCAACTATTTTGTAGTATCCATTTTCAAAGAAACATCTGCGGTTCAACTTATGAAAATGTGTTTTGACTTTATCCTAAAATCACCACCATTCTCCTGGGCACAGAAATGAATAAAACTAAGGTTTACTTCAAATATAAACAGTAAGCACCTGGTGATATCTTCAGTCAATTGAGAAGGATCAGGAGGATAAAACTTCACATTAAAGGTGAACAGCCAGGGCAGATCTGTAATCATTAAAAATCATGGTTACTTGTCCAACCAACAGAATGACTGATCATTTGTTTTAATAAAGCTTAAAGGTCAATGTACAAACAGAAGAGACTAATTCCACTATAAATCGGTTTGGAAATATTCATTTATTAAAAGTTAAAATGCTGTTATTTATATACATTAACATTTAATTAAAGTTTGATATATATGACGTCTTAGATGGTTTAAAAAAACATGTACATTCCCCCGAGGAAAGGACAGTATCTTATTTCCCTAAAAGGATCCAAATAATTTCACTGGCCTGAATTTAAAATTATGCTCAAAATTCACAATATTTCTAAATAAAAAAAGAGAGAATGTGAATGTGTTATTTCATCCTACACATTTTTAAAGTTCTCACAAATGCTTTTATAGAGACTTGAAGAAAATTTTCTTGAATCCCATTCTCTTGGTTAAATATGTCATTTTGTCCTTTTCTCTCCATCAGCACACTCACTTTCTCTTGCTCAAGTCAACTAATGTTAATAAATGTCTACTGAAAACACACACACACATACTTTTGATGGATACGGCCTCAATATAGCACCATTCTATTAATAAAGTTACTCTTGTTAAATTTAGGAAACAGATTTCAGTTCTGCTTCACACATATCAAAGATAACAGGAATTAGAACTTTCCTGAATATATAGTTGGAAGTAACTGCCAATCCACAACTAAGTATATTCATTGCAGGATTATATTTTTAATGGATCCTCACTTGTTTTCTAGGCATCAACAGTAGCGCACGCTTGCGTGGATATGACTACAGAGGTAAGTTTGTAACATGTGTCTTTTAAGATATTTCCCATTCTAGAAGTTGATAAAACATACCAACATTATTGAAATTTTTAATAGAACTATATACTACTATCATAATTTTTACCACGCTAAATATATTGTAGTCCGTGTTGCTTACATGATTTACTGTCAAATAATTTTATGGATTATTAATTATTTTAATCAGAGACAAGTACTAAATATGTACTTATATCTATACAGTTTTGTTGTACGCACATGAGGGGGAAAAAGGCATATTTTACACAAGAACCAGGTTATTGGTTGTCAAAAGTATTAAGAATTAAGATTTACCTTTGAAAAGTGTGTATCAATTGAAAAGTATGAGAAAATCACAGCAGAGGCTGGGCTAAGATGGAATAAGTAGCTCTTTGTTCATTTTAGCATAAGAAGAAAGAGGTCAGAACAACGGCTGAAAATCCATTTCCTCAGCCCACTTTCATGATAAACAGTACAGGATTCCATTTAAAGAACTAGCTCTACTAGTCTGAATAAGTCAAATCCCATTTGGTACTGTTATACCCCTTGCCAAACCACAAAGGCAAGAGCCCTGAAATAATTCTAAAAAAAAACTTCACGAATAATCAAAACGTAAGATATTATGCATAATCAGCAAGAGTTTTGCCTTCCCCAAATTAGGAAATCTCCATGATTCTGCAATGAGTGGCACACTAACAATCACTCAAAAGCCAAACAAAACCATAGGAAACAACTCAATGAATGCACCATCAATCATGGTCCAGAGGTTATCCTGTTCTCTTCAGAGTTTGGCAGGTCTGATTTCAGAGAAAGTGAAACAACCTAGCATCTGTACCTTCTGGAATTCACACAATTGCAGAGCATATAACAGCTGTAGAAGGGACAAAAGGATCAATTCCAAAGTTTCCTGGTAGTTTTATCCGTAAGCTAAACATAATGTATTGCATCTACTTATTCCATCTCTTTTTTCTTCCCTTTCCCATTGTGAAGCAAACATAAACTGATAAAACACCAAGATAATAAGCACAGATAGAGAAGAAAGGGTGCAGAGGGCAGGAAGAGAACGCATGAATGCTGGGAAGTCAGGAATTGCAATCAAAAGACAAGTGGACAACTATCCCATTTGCGTGGAACTGTTCCACTTTTAGCACTGAAAGTCCCATATCTTAAGAAACCCTCAGAGTCCTTTAGTTCTTAGCAAACCAGGAAGGCCACTGTAATCAAAGACAAAAAAATAATGAAAACAAAAATGAGACTATAGGGGGAGAAAATGGGAAAATAAGGTATATGCTCAGAATTTAAAAAAAAGAGAAGAAAAGGCTAGAAAGACTACCAAAAAGATTAATAATTTTTACTTAATGACACCAAAAAGCCGGGATAAACCAAAGGGACCATGGGGGAGGGGAGGGGAAGGGGGGAGGGCAAAGACGGGGAAGATCCCAGAGGGTGCACAAGGGACTGAGGTGATGGTGCACGGGTGAAATGGTGGTGGGTACCCCCTGGGGACTACAAATGATGTCAAATATAACTAATAATAATTAAAAAAAATTAATGAAAAAAAAAGATTAATAATTTTTGAGAAAAACAAAAACATAAGTGGAAAACCTTGAAAGAGGAGACAAAAGGTAGATAGATGGAAAGGAACAGAGGGAAAATATAGATATGTCTCAGCATTTCCTTATTAGGAATAAGAAGTAGAGAAGTGAAACATACAAAAGGCATTCTGCAGATAGCACTCAGGGAAATGGTTTTTCCCTGGACCGCCCTGAGGCCAAAAGTCCCACACTTTTGGTGAGAATTTTGTTCTCCTTTTTAAAAATTCCAGCTGTTCACAGCTCCTTACCTTTTTGCTTTGATGATTCAGACCCTGAAATAAATGACGTATATCAATCCCCTACGGGAGAATTTTCTGTGATGATAATGTTTCTTGGCACAGATCTCACAAAGCCACAGACAAGGCAACCTGTAGAGGCAGTAGGTGTGGAGGGCGCAGATGCTGATCCTGGTGGGACACCCACAGACAAGTGGGGTGTGGAGAAGCCCAGCGATAGGACTATGGAGGAGCAGTATGGTGTTTGTCAGTAGGTGTGGTGACACAGATCTGAAGGAGTGAACCTGAACCTCTGAATCATATACAGTGTCGTATAGCATTACCTCAATTAAAATAATAGAATTTAAAAATATGAAAATGTCATGTTGGGAGTGTACAGTGAGAACAAGTGGAGAAATGGGAAAAGGCACAAACAGGATTATCTAAAAGCAGAGATTCAAGCAGCACAAAGTCATCTTGGACTGTGGAACAGAACTGCAGAGAAGGCAATGACCTCAGAGGACAGAGAAGAGGTTCTGCATGCTTTTCACCCTGGAATCCTCTCTCCAACACATCCATGAACAAAGTATATATAGGCACCCAGGGTTAGAGATAGGCTTATTTATTAACTAAATACATATTTCCAAACTTAAGTAGACAAAGCAACAGTCACAGGTTTAGCTAGAGTAAAATCTACATAAACATAATAGTTATAGAAAAGCAATGTCTCATTCTTTTCCACAGAGAAAAAGATCAAGTAGTATTTCACAGTGAGCTAAATATTCAGGCAAACCATTGTGAGCTAATATTCAGGAATATGAGTCTAGAATCTGTGAACCTTCAGGATCCCCTAAGCTACATACAAAACAAAGAGTCATGATTGTACACAACTATGATTAGTATCCTTAACTTCCTATCTGATATAAACACAAGCTAGAGCTGATGATTCCATCACTATTTTTATTCTAATCTACATTCCTATAAAATTTATGAAAGACAGAAATAGGTAAATGCAGATTAACTTAACCATACTTCTAAGTATGATGATTTACTCACTTCGCAGTTGTCTCTTTATTTCTTTTGCAGGATCTAGCCAGTTCTGAAGAAATAGGAGAAAAAAGGTTAATTAACCCATAAGACATATATACCAGAGTCAAAAGTGGAACAGCTTATAGTTCACACTTATTTAAGTGTAAACATATTTTAATAAAGTGCTATTCAAAGTACCTCTCACCTATTAGCATTCCATTGGGTTAAGGACTGATCTGTTTTTAAATATATTTTTTATAAATAAAATATTAAATACTTTTAAGGTCGATGTCTTTGGCCTCATTTCTTAGAGCTGAAAAATCAAACACCTTTCCAAACTAAGAGATATGTCTACATAAAGCCCTTCTTTTATATTAGAACTGTAGGTAAACAGCCACTGTGGATGGCGAAATGACACAAGTCAAAGACACTAAGTGGCTCTAACTCATGAAGTGTGAACTGGAAACCACTGCCTCAAAGAATATCCACTCCAATGAAACGAGTCTTAAGCCTAACTCTCCTTAAACCTTTTTCCACTGCAAATTCTCAACATTGTGAAGTATTGTCCACATCTTCATCCCAGTATCTTTCTTCCTGGTCTTAATGTAATATCCCCCTTTCTCTTTTAACTTCTTTACAAGTTGGAACTCATAATCATAAGGAATAATTACCCTTTCACTTTCCCCCTGATTTCTAGCCTTAAGAAAGTTAACATAACATGATTACAGGAAACCATTATAGTATCTTAAAGCAAAATAGATCACATTTGAATCACTAGGTTCAAACCACCTAAAGGACATTAAATATTTGACCAATAATAAGTTACAGGTTAAAGACCCATTCAAAAACAACTCACATATGTGGGTTCTTATGTATGTTTTGTACCTTGTTCTCCATTATTAAAATTTCCTACCTTCTTCACTAACATAAGAGAGCACATACAATTCTTGAAATATAATAATCTGATTCAAATAATTGACTTTACAATAAATTCCATTCATTCTAAAAGTCTCCCAAATAATGTATTTTAACATCTGTGCTTAAACATAATTTGATTTAGATACACAAAGAGCTTTTATTTTTATATAGAACATAATGACCACACATCTTAAAGATATACTGAAATGGTACAATAACTACATTAACTGACACTATTAAAAAGCAATATCAACAGAATGCTCTGAAAGCAAAGCTGCATGGAACCCTGTGGGTTTTACTACCCCATTCAAACCTACAACCCCCGTACTTAGAGCAGCAAAGCTCCAAGGTGTACAAGGCTCTGTCCTAACACTGGTTATATTCAAACCTCTCAATAAAGAACTACCAGAGTTTGGTCCACTTTCCTATTACTTGGGTCCCAGCTGCATGGGCCACCAGTGTGAAGAGCCAGTGGAACCCTCTCATGGTAGCTCAGTGCTCTGTTGGGAAGCAGCTCTGATTCTCCCATCAGAAGAGAGCCTGGCATTCAGCTTCTATGCGCTGCAGCTGCTGACCCACAACAGCTGGCTCACAAATGGCCAGCTCTGATGAACACATAAGAATGGAGAAAACATATCATTCAGTCTGTAGCCCAGACAGGGGAGGAGGGTCAAATGGGTTGTGACACTGCATCCAAGGAAGTAACAACCACAGCAAGAAGTCAGACAACTGGTGCCAAATAGAAGAGAAAAAAAAATCCCTCAGAAAATTAATACAGAAAAAGAAGAGCATGTAGGGGGATCTGGTCTTACATGCCTAGACAGACCCTTTCTGAAGCTCCAGTTTCACTAGGTGACAGGTGGTAAAGATACCTGCTACTGAAGAGCATCTAACTCTTCTAGGAGGTAGACGGTAGAAACAACATTATCATCTATGCCCTCTCCCTACTCCCAACCCCAAGGAACAACCCCACACCCTGGCTGTTTGGTATCTTTCATTTTCCACTGAAGCACCAACCCCTTGTACAAGTTACCCAAGAGTGTCTGAACAGCATAGAGAGTATTAAGAGAGCCTGTAGACCAGGAGCATGTATGACAAGCTTCCGTACACTGGCCAGCCCCAGTGAGACTCAGGGTCACTTTGATTCACTTTCCACAATATTACCAACCAGATAGTAAAAGATTGAAGTGGCTTTATTTCTTTACTCTAGACTGCTATCCAGACTAAATAGTTTATATGATGTGATGGAGCAGGAACAGAAGTGAATCCTTCTGTTCATCTACCTGGCTTTCCCTTTACTAACCACACTCACTTCCACACCGAGAGTTCCATGCCCACTAAGGAGTAAGGAGTTCTTCCTCTCCTTAAACTACCGCTTTGCAAGGACCAGAGAAAGACTGCATTCTCGTAACCTCCACACAGTACGTCATAATTTTAGGTAGCAGTAAGTACTAAATAAATATCTGTTAACTGCTACCCCCCTATTGCTTACCTCATCTCCTCCCACGTTGTGGTTAGCTTAAAAAAGAGCTCTCTTTATTTAAATTAGTTCCAATGGGTACTTAAATCATGGATGGGACATAATTTTACCACCTAAGGTCATAAATTCATAAGTTAAAAAAAATGACTTTAAATGACTCTTCAAAAATACAAATCTTGGGTCTCCCTGGTGGCACAGCGGGTTGAGCTCCACATCTGCTGCACGGCAGCGCAAGTTCGATCCCCAGCCAGGGAGGGGACCCACATGGCGCAGCAGACCTCTCCTGCCTCGCCTGCTGCTCCCCTCAGCAGTGTGTTCCAGAGAATTCACCTTTTCTTCTCCCCACTCTGTCTCTGGTGAATCCTCTCACCTCCCGCAACTCTGGCCTGTACCCCGCTCTTGTATGCATAAATAAATCTTTTTTAAAAAAAGATACAAATATTTTATCTGCAATGATTACAAATAAAATAGTAGACACAAAGCTCTAATAAGTCAATACAAATTTTGGTATTGACGGTTGGTGAGCAATAGATCGTCTGGGTAGATTGAGCAGCACACACAAAAAAGAAGAAAAAAGACATGAGAGGATGACAAAAACGAACATAAGTGTTTGCATGAGTGCACCCAGACAGGCCCCATGAAAGATTAGTGCATCAGCCCATTTTACCAAAGATTTAGCTACCACACATATACATTTTGGATTCAGAATACATGGAAATTCAGGCTTTCCACCAACTCTGAGACCTGGGGCTTATCATCCTTAGGCTTCATTCAGCCTCAATGCCCTCACCTGTAAAATCAATCACAATACCAGTATCAAGGTACTTGTTTTTAATCAACCATTCATTCAAATGATTCTTGAAAAGTAAATACGTATATAACGTACTTTATCCCAGGGCCTATAACAGAACTTAGTATTTATGTTCTTAATGAACATTATATAAAATAAGAAATTAACAAAGTTATAAGGAATCCTATAACAGGATTTCAAAATTAAAATAATGTCCTAAAATGTCAATGTCATTGAATCTCATTAGAACATAAAATTGGAGGGGGTCTCCCTGGTGGCACAAGGGGTTAAGTTGCAGCACTGAAGCTGTCCACAGTCACTGCAGCATAAATTCAATCCCTGGCCAGGGAGGTGACCCACATGGTACAGCAGACCTCTCCTGTCTCGCTCACTGCTCCCCTCAGCAGTGTATCTCAGTAGATCTGCCTGTTCTGCTCCCTACTCTGTCTCTGGTGAATCCTCTCACACCCCTGCACCTCTGGCCTAAACCCCAGTTCTTATATGCATAAATAAATCTAAAAAAATAAAAACCATGAAATTCAGATTTGATTAATCATTTTCACTAACCTCAAAAATTAAAACTTAACATTGATCATTAATTTTGAATGTAAAAGGAAAAAATGGTTAATATTAGAAGTACTTTGAACTTTGTCAAAAATATTTCCATATCATAGGATAGTAGTTATAGATCTTTATATACATTAATGTTAATCAACATTTTGAAATCACAACAGGGATGTCAATAGAAAAACACACCAAATTTGTAATTAATACTTTGAGAATGTTGTTTATTTAACTGGCTTTCTTTTACAGGTCTGTACTTGAACATATTTACACAATTAAAAACACTGTTGTGAGAACCAGCCCATAAATTTCACCAAAATGACAAAGGAATCCATGGTCCAAAAGAAGGTAAAGACTTGCCAGAGAAGTTAATGGAAATTTTTAATTAATTAGCAAAGAAAACAGCTAGTTATACACATGTATTTTTGCACTGAAGTCCTCCCATCAGCTACATAGAGAAGATCTTTAACCCTACTTTCCCTCTTCCGCAAGCCTGAGGGCAAAGGAGAGTTGGTTAACCAAGTCTTCTGGCATTTTCCTATAGTTTCAATACTGATTTTCAGGAAAAATGTTAAAGATACTTCTCTTTTAACCCATAACAACAGAAAGCTCTAGAAAATATATAAAAGGGCTTATATTTGCATTTATAGGATGCTAGTGTTAAAAAGAAAAAAAAAAGTGCCAGAGACAGTATGTTCCAAATTTCCAAGTTAAATGGCTATGAGTATCTGAATACTTCTGGAAACACATAAGGTTATTAGGTCCCTAACTCCCCTGGCTTTCGTGACATTCCAAACTCCTATAAATTTCTTTATCCTTAGATCAGTGCTTCTCAAGCTTTAATGGTTTTACGAATCACACAAAGATCTAGTCAAAATGCAGATTGCAATTGAGTAGGCCTAAAGTAAGGTTTCCTTGTTTCTACGAAGTTTCTAGATGGTTGGTTATCATGCTCCTGGTCCATGGACCATCTTTTGAGATGTTTGGTCCTACATTTCTTTAAGGGAGCAATTCTTGTCTTTCACTGAAAGTCGAATGTAAAACACTTTTTTCAAGACCTTTAACTGGCTTGTCGAGTAACTGCTCACGCTTCACTGGCTAATACTCTACCTGTTGACAGCCACCTGCAGAATGTCTGAGCAGAGCACTGCTCCCACCCTCCCGTACCTAAGTATCTCTTAATTCCTCCCCATGCCACTGAGAGGTTGTATTAAAGATTATAATTCACAGACTCTTTATTCTAGTAAAGCATGAACCTGTTTCACTTGACAGAGAGGAAAACCAGAGCTATCAGCCTACTAGCAGCTTGAGTGCACAGCTGTGCATCACAGGCCTCCAGCCACACCAGCACTAGGCCTCCAGCCACACCAGCACCAGATACAGTCACAAAGTCCTCCAGTAGTTCCTTTCCCCCTAAAAAAACTACCTTCCCTAATTCTCCTTCAGGCTGGATCATAAAATCCTCAAGTTAGCAGTTTCTCAAAATGTCTCACCATGCATTTCTCACTCTTGATTCTCATCAATTTGCCCAGGCAAGAGAAATTAACAAATTTAATTTCACCCACCCTGTATTACCAAATGTTAAAAATACACGAGTAATTCTTTCCCAAATCTGCGTATTTCTTAAGAATTTATAGCATGGAAACAGTATTACTACATACTTCTGTCTAAATTAGGCCTCATAGAAACTACCATAATGCTGGTGTTAGGAGAGAACTTACAGGCTTTCCAAACTACAGTGAGCATTCACTGTGCATGTGGGGAACATGATTCAATTCCTGTCTGTGGTGTTATAAGTTACAACTGGGTTGAACATAGAACTTTATTAAAAAATAGTTTAAACATGACAATTTCTATTTAAGCTTTTAGTTCTAGTTTCTGAAGGGAAACAGTCTGGCGACCAGACAAATGCTCTAATCAATTTTCATCAAGTTAGCTGTGGACACCAACTATACTTCTAGACAAGTTCTTCTTTCAATATGGCCTGAAGCAAAATGACATTATAATCCCTGGGCCAAATGCCAAAGCCTGTAACATCAAAAAGCCAGGACGATATTTTTCCCTTTAAAGAGAGTCCAAAACTCTTGATCATTCCGTTTAGACTCAAATACTAGAACTATATGGACTTGGAATTCTGTATATAAAAGACTAACATGTTGCTTGACTCCACACATTTTTTAATGACATTTTCCATAGCAAAGTTTACATAAGAGTTCTCAACAGACATTAAAAAGTTCTAACACTAATAGTGATACATTTTTATACTCAGAGTGAATTGAAACGGTTCCAACTCAGTGTTTTAACGATGAGACAGTATACACTAAAATCAATAGAAGTTTTATTTTTCTCTCCATGGAAAATTTTCATACAAATAACTATGGCTTTCTTCACCTTCACTTTATAATATGTTGAAATAAGTGACTGGGATTTCTATAAATATAAATAATATTCTGCACAAAAAAGAAAGTAGCTTACATTCTACATCCTATATCATCCTATTGTTAAAACTACAGTGGTTTCGAACAATGCAGGACTGATTAACCTCAGTTAGTAAAATATTTGATTTTCTCTGGAAAAAAACAAGACAGCAAAAAATATGAGTTCTTTTGCCTAGATGCTTTAAGAATGATACTGTGTCTATAAGTAAGGATAAAAAAATTAAACACCAAAATAATGAAAACAGATTACATACGAATAAACATACTGCCAATTACATTTGAGCATTCATTTTTTGAAAAGTGACTATTTCAGAAAGGACACCAACCTCTTCAAAATCCCAAGTTCTATAGTTAAAGTTTAAATAACCAAGTGTATGCTTAATTTTGTGGACATTTGTATCTTGAATTTATTAAGAGAAACTAAGGAATAATAAGTAAAATAAGGAATTATGAGTTCCTTATACAGCATTACCATTTTTGTCAAGGAGAATTCTGGAAATTCTGGAAAACCCTTCCAAACTTAACCTTATCTCTGTATTCTCTGCATTAATGACCTTAACCTCTTCTCGGTGTCAATCATCCCTTTACATGGCTGAACTATGGGTCTTGGCATTACACAGAATACTCATTAGATTTCCTCAGCCCATTCTCAGATGCTATCACCTCTGCTCCTTCTAAGTTTTCTACCCATTTATTCCAACTGGACCTGATCTTCAACTTCTTAGGGCTTTCATCTCTTGGCTCCAGCCATTTTTTTCCCAGACTATGAGCCCATTTCAGCTTCAATTATGTCCCTTCCTGTGATCTTGTGAATAATCAGCTAATTACCATCTCAGCATCTCCAGTGCTCTCAAATCTTTTGTCCTCTTGACATAACCACCATGAACATAGTAACGAGGAATCCCTATAATGTTCCTCTTCGCCACTATCATCTGGCTTGCAGATGGCAGAGAAAATCACACCCTGTTATATTGTGCTACCATCACAATTTTAAAGTCCCATATCTCAGCTGGATTGTCAACAGCAATCTATACATTAGGCCTTAGTAGTCTAGGGGCCTGGGTCCCAGCTACTAGCCTAGTCATTCTCAGTAAATTATTTCACCCTCTGTTTCTCAGAAATTGAGGCTTCCCTTTAACTCAGATTTATTTACGATTGCACCACTCCTTATCTTACTACTTGTAAACTCACAGGATGAGCTCAACCTCTTTATTCAAGGCTTATCCTCTTCTTGATTACAGAAACTTCCATCATCTTCATCACTCACCTCTCCAATCTCTCTTTTCTCTAGCTTTCCCAGAGTCAAAACTAAAGTTCTCTCCAACTCAGCAGATCTGTCAACTCCAAAATCCTTAAAAATTCTCTGCCCTGTGAGGACCCTCAAAAAGGCACTGTCTGTCCCAGAAAGCAGGCAATCTCATCACATACCAAGTGTCCTGGAGCCATCACCATGAAACTTCCAGATTCCAGAAATGTAAGAAATAAATTTGTTTTTGTGTTTTTTATAAATCACCCAATCTCTTATATATTGTTCTAGCAGCCTAAAGAGACTAAGGCACTGACCAAAGAATTACATCTATTTTCTATCACAACATATCTGAGGAATCTGAAACATCCCTTCTGGTACACAGCCAATTATATTCTTCAATATCTCATATGTAAACTGTTAACACTGTATAATCAGGAAGAGGTTAAAAGTTTAGTTGGAAATCAGTCACTGAGGTGATTCTGACAGGAATGAAAATGTCCATTTTGAGAAGCACTGGTATGGAACCTCACACAATCACCATCAGCAAGTTACATCATCCCCTTCAATGCATCGACACCATTATAAAAATATAAATTATAAAATTCATTCTAGGACACAGTCCATACATTTTTCAACACTCCTTATGTAAAGCCTAGCTAGAATTTGATGAAAAATTCCTTTAAGGCAAGATGATAGTTATCCACTTTTCCAGTAATGATATTAAAAAAAGGATGTCCATTTTAACCTTGACTGGCTGATGGTTTGGATTGCTGCATTATCTCTAACATCTATTTTCTTCCTTCTGTTTGCCTGGTTTTGAATCTTATCTTCAATTTACTGCCTGGGTGATTTATTTAAGAGCTCTATTAAACTCTCTGCATGGTTAAAAAGACCCACCTTTTAGTGTGATTCTGAAGCCTGCATAAGACAATACATGTGAAATAATTAGACCAGGGCCTGCTGCATAGTGCTGAATAAATAGTTAATAGTCATGCCTATTTTATTTGGAATCTTTTTATGGTAAAGCGTTATTTCAATTTTTCCCCCAAATTTTAAAGGATTTATTAAACACCATTTTTAGAGTGACAGTGATACAGTGATATAACAAAATATTAAATTAACTCATCTTCAATACATGCTTCGTAATAAGTATGTTAAGGAAGGGAGCGTTTTGGACTATAATATGACTTTTAAATTTAATTTAATAAGCAGGATCTATGTGTTAATTGTTTATGGTAAGATCTGTAGCAATTAGTATACTGGTTTACATAATGATGGAATACTTTAAATTGTGATTAAAAAACAACGTAAAAGCAACCATCTTAACCATTTTTTAGTGTGCATTTGATTAGTGTTAAATCTATTCATGTGCAACAATATCTAGAATTTTTTTATCTTGCAAAACGGAAACTCTGTATCATTCAATAACTCCCCACTTTTCCCTCTGGTCTAGTCCCTAGCAATCATTATCCTATTTTATATTTCAGTGAGTTTGATTACAAATACCTCATATTAGAATTATACAGTACTTGACTTTTTCTGACTGGCTTAATTCACTTTGTATAATGGCCTTTAGGGTTACCCATTTTATAGCATGTTACAGCATTTCCTTCTTTTACAAGACTAAATAATATGCCATCCACAACATTTTCTATATATCACAGTTTGTTTATCCAATTTATCCATCAGCGGGTATTTAGATTGCTTCTACCTCTCAGGTAAAATGAGTAATGCTGCAAAGCACACAGGTGTGCAAATATCTCTTCAAGGTCCTGATGTCTTTTTTTTTCCCCTTGATATATATCCCTAAGTGGGATCACTGGATCACATGGTAACTCTACACTTTTTGTTGTTGAGGATCCTCCACAGTGTCTTCTATATTATAATCCCACTATATTACATTCCACCCACAGGGTAAAAAGATTCCAATTTCTTCACAACTTCATCAAAACTTGCTTTTTGTTTCAGATTTTTTTTTAGTGGCTATCATAATTAGTCTGAGATGACGACACATAGAATTTAATTAATATTTGCTAATGTCTAGATATAATGCAGCTAGTATAGATAGATGCATGGAGAAAAAGTAAGGGAAGAAAGATGACTCACAAATAAGGTTAGTATATCTTAATGACGAAAGGAACTGTCAAATCTTGAGCTGGGGACAAAAGGCATGATAGAGGAAGGGATTCAGTCAAGGAAAAGTCATTGAGTAAGAGCACTTAAATTGGATCTTAAGGAAAATAAGGCATTCTGACAAACTAGGAAGGACATTCAGTATGTATGCAAGTAGATATGGTATAGACAAGCAAGACTCATTTGGAAGAGAAAAGGGTAAAATAAATATGTTTGAGAAATGAAGCTAAAGAAGTAAACCAAAGTCACAGGACCATAAGCCATATAAACGATGTTAAGAGTGTTAGACTGTATCCATGAAATGGTTTTAAGCCAAGGTGTGCCAAAATCAAATAAGCATTCCTGAAGGTCACAGTGCAAAGAACAGCTCATAGGGGCTGGGGCTGGTCAGTTAACTGACTTAGGAAGTGAATAACAGCCAAGGCAAGAAATGACAGGTGACTATGATGAAGCAAATAAATGTGGACAAAGAGAACAAAGAATGAGAAGTTAGGTGGTGGAAGAGGCCTGTTGATTGATAAACAAAAAAAGGAGTTAAAGAGGAGGACGGCATCTAGAGGCACATTTTCAGGAGACAAGTGAAATTTTAGAGAAATAGGACAGGTTTACTTGTAGACAGCTGAGTCTAAGTATATGAGTGAAAGATATGGACTAGACACATATATTGGGAGTTGTCAAAGGAAAAAACTGTGAACCCATTATCTAATTACTACTTTCTTACATAAATCTAGCTTTCCAGAAATATCAGATGTCTTAATGTACTATATCCTATTTCTACTCACAGAACATTTATTCTACATATTTTATAGCATACTGGCTTATATCCCATTCTGACAAAAGTTATTTGCTCCTGTGAATCTACCAGTGTGTGTGTAATCTCAGGAAAAGTGAATGACTACAGGCAAATTCTTATTACTTTCTCATTTGTAGCTTTGAGAGCTAACAGAGGTACATGGGTTGAAAACAATAAGGCCACCTTATAATTTAAAGCCTAAAAAGAGCCCGTCATTTATTTTTCTGAATTTGGTATGTTATTTCTTCTAAGAAAGTATTCTGAACAGAGTTCCAACAAGAATACTTACATGCTCTTCAGCAGGCAGGCATGCAATTTAATTGTCTTTAGTCTGAATGTGAAACTAAACCACAAATTAGGTTATCAAGGATTTATATATAATTATCACCCTTAGCACCCTATATTTCATTACCAAGACATATAAATACAAACAAAGATGGCATGTGGGCAAATAACACAATTTATAATCTACATGCATCTACTGAATGTTCTGTGCTATGGACTACGATGTGAATGTTACATATTAGAAAGGAAGTCCTTCCACTGTGGTCAAGTACTCTGGCATCCTCAGTTATGGTGAGTCTATCCACAGACATAATCTAACAGACTGAAAAGTTTCCCTTTAGGGTACAACCCTTCACTCATATCTAGTTATCTTTCCCCCCAAAGCTAGTCCAAAGGATCAGAAAGTGAAGCGGGAGTAAAAGATGAAGGTATTGTCCCAAAATTCACATGCTAAAACCTAATCATTGAGACGGAATATGGAGGTGGGGCTCATAAAAAAGATACCAGAAAGCCCCTTCACTCCTCATACCACAAGCAGACACCAGGAAGGACACGACAAGACAGCTGTCCTATGAACCAAGAAGCAAGTCATCAATAAAGCTGCTGACACCTTAGTGTTGGGCTTCCCAGTGCCCAGAACTGAGAAATAAAAGCCTGTTGTTCAGAAGTCACTCAGCCTAAGGTTCATTGCTAGAGCAGCCCCAGCAGCAACTGATTTTGCTCAAACTGGTTAGTACTTCTGTATTTAACTTTTTTATCAAACTGAGATGCTCTGAAGTTCCCTACAATTATCATTAAGCATGAGAGCACCCCAAGCTCCTTCTCAGTGAGCTGGGAAACTCCTGGCACAGAAACAATCAGCACACACTCCTAATATCAGACAAATGGTCACAGGGTTCTGGCTGCTTAAATCTACCACGTGAATCAAGCTGGGGCCACCCTCATTTGGCCCCCAGAGAAGCTGGACAATAGGGTGCAGAACATCTTCACCCACGCAGCCGCCACAGTTTGTTCAGCAAGGCAACTGCACTCTCTTGAACTTCCAGAAAAACCAGGGCTCCTGATGTTTCTCCTAATGCGGCCCCACCCCTGCCTTTCAGGCGTGCCTAACTCCTAGCACACAGCTAAATTCAAGAGGAAATACAACATACAACATTTTAATCTCTCATAATGAACATAGGATAAGATACTTCATTCTAACTGCTCGTGATGCAAGCGGAAAGGCAGGCACACAAAACAATGGCAAAGAGTTACAGGTGGCTCTGTCTATACATGTAAGTTTTCAGTCTTCCCAACAAATACAAAATGTCATAACAAAAACATACAATCAGCTACTGTAACACTAAATTTTATACTGGCTAAGAATAATGAACAGTATTTTTCTAAGATTTAAACTTGAAATCACTTACTTTCTGCTCAGGGTTTTCCTGAAACAAAAGTCCAAAGTAGTCCTTCTCCAGGAGATTGAGATGTTCACATACTTTGTCAAATAACACTTGCCCCTTGGCACGTTTCTGTGGGAAAAGAAATGGCATGTTCACTAAAGATACCATGAGTGCTATAAATAAAGCATCGTCTTATGTACACTCTTTAGTATAAGTTAATACAAGAGGTTTTCCAATCCTGTTAAAAGAATACAAAAAGTGATTAACAATTTTTTCACTTTAGACTCCCTCTTCCCACACACAGAGCTAAATTTCATTCTAAGATGAAAGCCTGATCAGAGAAGGTGCTAAACACGCTACAGCTCCTCTACGTAATATAAGAATGAAAAAGTAAAATGCTAGGTATCCATTTATTTATTTTAAAAGCCGTACAAAAAATGCATCCAAACTGCCTCCTTCAATTCCTCAGGGTGGTCCACATCTTATCTACAAAGCAAACTCCCAAGAAAGTCACTTAACTCTACTCAATGTATACAGCACTCACCGGATCCCATCAGGGATTTTTATCCGGTGACATTTGTAGAACAGAATTTTTTTTTTCAACTCAACTTCACATTTTCAAGATAATGATATGGCATTCATGTTTTAGGAGAAATGTAAAAAGACTGAGAGGTAATGGAACTGGGACATTACATCACATGCCTCTAAGGACTTAACATGTTTTTGCCATAGTTTGTTGTGTTTTCTTCTTTAATTTAATAAGCTGCTATCAACAGAGATGTAAAAGCCTTTGACAACCATAGAAGAAAAGCTCATTGTCTAATCAATGGCAAAACAGAGCGGTGACTCATGTCCAATTAAGATGCACACCCCTGGAACGCCCCACTGCGAGGTCAGGTCAGACACACGCCCCCTCCAATTCCCCTGCAAGTGACCACTGAACTGTAAGTGAAATGTGAATACACCACAACACACTAAGAGACAACTTCCTCCTCAACACGCATGTCCCCACACTAGCAGAGGGTGGATCGTTAATTTATTCAGTATGACAATAAATGTTCCCCACACATGTAACTTTAAAAATGGAATAAATTAAGATTTCAATTTCAAGTAAATACAACCCCACTAGGGCACGTCAAAAGACAATCTTCACAGAAACTTAACTCAAGTGCTAACTTCTCTCCTCTAGCCTTTTCTTCCTTCCTTTGTGGGAAAGAGGTAAAAAATTTATGCCTGAAAGGCACATAGGAGAATCTGGTCTCTTAGTAAATCTTTCATAGTGGTATTTCTTTAAAAAAAAAAAAAAAAGAATTACATCTAATCATGGGTGAAGAGGGAGAATACCACACAGATTACATGACTTCAATATAAACATATATCATCTACATCACAGATTCAAAATTAGGATTTCATATCTAGCTGATTTAGTAAGTACACTGGAGACAGACTATACTTACATGTGCATATATTTAAAGAAATACCCTATAGAGAACATTACCATAATTATACCATATATCTATCTCTGGATTCCAAATACCAAAGTTCTAAATACATTTTCAATATTGACAAATTCTGTGATGTGGACAAAACGCAACTTTCACTTGCCTTAATTTGCACATCTGTGATGTCAGACCTATCACAAAGGCTGTAGAAAGTACTAAATTTTACTATATAGGGAGATAATGTATGGGAATAATGCATGGCAGTAGTAAAGTGCTTAATTAATATTGGCTCTTATCGTTATAAAGTGAAGGTACTTATACATGAAATTTTCATTTTAAGCTTTTAAAGCTAAAGACTTTGTATTTCACTATCTACTCCTTGTGCAATTAATAGTCTATATAATTCAAAATTTAAGTATGCAGGTATGTTAAATAAATTTTACAAGCAGGTGAATCAAAT
Organism: Galemys pyrenaicus; assembly: GCA_019455555.1. Taxonomy (NCBI): domain Eukaryota; kingdom Metazoa; phylum Chordata; class Mammalia; order Eulipotyphla; family Talpidae; genus Galemys; species Galemys pyrenaicus. The sequence continues at coordinate 8,649,546 of JAGFMF010011861.1, read as the reverse complement.
CATGATGGTTACTTTCTTAACTATGCAGTAAAATCCACTGTCTCTTCTTTATAGGTGCCCAGAGGAGATGTAAGGAGATTTGGCCACAATTAATAGCAAAGAACATTTTAAAAGTAATCAACATAGAGTTCAACGGCTTTGTTCACCCCCAAATATCCAGTGAATAGAGAAATGCCCAGTAAAACAGGTATTCAAGAAATATTTGTCGAGTAACTGAAAAAAATAGTATTTCTGTATACTTGACATAATATTTAACCCACTCAGACTCAGAGTGACTAACCATATAGTTATAACTTCAGCACCTATTTTGTAATTAGGGACATTCCTTACCTGAGATAACCGAGAGAGCAATTACAGCTCTGACCACATCTATCTACTTGGACATCACCCAAAATGCATTTATGAGGTATACACGAGTAACACACTTTATCTACTATAAAGGAAAGATTATCTTCTTATTTAGAAAGACATTAAGGACTCAATGGAAGCTTATATAAGAAGCTGAGCTTTAAATAGATATAGTTACAAAACTCACCATGGCTATGAAACTTTGGCTTATAAATGACAACAATTATCAAAAAACTACTGAAACTAAAAATCATGAGATAACATGTGACAGTCAAAAGGAGAATGGCACTATTTTATTTGGTTAAAATGTTATTTGAAATTAGGTTAAAAACAGTTACTAAAAACAACTCATATCTAAAATACACACTTCAGTTCAAAAAGAAAACACATTCCAACCTTGGCTTAAAGTCACTTTTTATTAACAAATCATACTTTCTCACTGATTTCCATCTCAAAAATAGAAACATGTTCTCACAGGCAGAATTCCCCTAGAAGATTAAGGGAAAAACACCCACAAGGCTCACCACCACGACCTGGTATTGGCACATCAGGAAGCACAATGAAGCACCAACATGGGGGCTAGAGTCAGGCCCTGTCCCTCCCTCCTTCCACACTTTGTAACACTTCATACTACCAGGCAAGAATGATAAGGGTCAAACCTCGAGATGACAGCTGTCTCACAGCTCACTCTGAGGATCCACTTAATCCACTAAGACAGTAAACACCAAAGTGCCAACACCAAGTGCCTTGATCACAGCTGAGTTTTGTTCCCAGTTATTCCCTTTACTAGTCCACATGTAATACCAAAGTATCTTCTAGATGCTTGGCTTGCTTCTCTACCATGATTTCTTCTCTTCTCCAGGAAACAGAGATGATAAGTATTTGATAATACCCTTTCTGTACAAGTTCCCACCTAGTCATCTCCAACCTCAATGAACTCAACATCTCGCTGGAAAGCCAAAAATGCAACAATACGGCGTGACATCCTGTGAGATGCATGTACAAAGTGCTATAGGAACCCCCCAAATGGAAAAATCATAGCTTTCCCAAAACTGTGTCCATATGTACCTTAAAGGAAAAAATAAAAGCAGACAAGGCAGCATATTCAAAAGAACTTAGCTTTCACTTTAGATACTTATAGAGTCTGTCAGAGATGAATTCTAGTCAAAAGATACCAACCAGATAGTCTAAGATGAAAAAAGTAATGTATCCATATGGACAGTGATGCGCTATGACCGCTATTTAAACTCTAAGGGTCTACTCTGAGGTCTACAAATTAAAAAGTTTAACACAGGGTGACCCAGCATCCAATACATGTCAATTCTTATGTTAACATAATGACTAAGACAGACATGGTAGTCCCAGGAACTTTACATTCAAATGGCAGAAATAGAAAATAAGCCAAAAAAAAATTTTTAAAAAATGGATGTTAGACAACTAGTATATTTGCTTCAACTGGTCCAAAGCAAACTGACAAATGGGTTATGAGAAAACCTGACACAAGAGTTCTAGTCAAGGCAATGTCTTACCCTAAGGATAAAGACTACCAGATACAATCGCATCTTCCCTCGGGAAGTTTAAATACACATTATACACACACACACACCTATGTATGCACACACACACAAAGTCCTACGGCAGAGTAGTACAAACACAGAAGGAAAGACTGGAAAAGTGAAGTGAAAGACTGTGAAAAGCAGAAGTCATGGGTATCAGACAGAATTGAATTTTCCCAAGTATGTTCCATTGATCCATTGGTCCCTTAACACGCTCCACATATACACCTACATCCCCCAAAAGGGAAGGAGAATGGCACAAGGAAAATTCTGCCTACTGTACATAACTACTGAGTCTCAAAACTCCAACTCTATATAAGATACCTGAAAAAAATCTGCTGCCCATCATTCAACCTGCTGTTTCCCAAGATTATTTGGCTAAGCGATACAAAGCTTATTAACATTGCTCAGAAAAATGTGTTACACACCATTTACCAAGAAATTAAGTAGAGAAAAGTGACCATGACTCATGCAGATTTGGAGACTAGCTATTAACATTATTTTTTGACTCAAAAATGTGAAAAGAATTCATTTTAAACTAGTCCAGAACTGAATGTGCTCAGTTATCTAGCAAAAAAAAGGTCCCCTAAAATGCCAACAAATATAAGATTAAAAAAAAACACACACACACAAGGAAACCAGTTACTATTATTCAACATTAGACACCATATCAGAAGCAAGTTATCAGCTACCAAAGACAAAGTAAGCTATTTCATATGTTTAAAGAAACAAATGAGTATTTTAAGATATCATCAAGAAAAAGTAACCATCAAAAGCAGATTCTGAAAATGACCACATACAACACCAAGAAATAAACACTAAGTATAACCCAAATGGATGGGGTTGGACACAACGAAAGAGAAAACCAGTTCACTAGAAGATAGATCTGAAAAAAACTACCCAGACTGCAACACAGAGAGCGATGGAAAACTGAATGAGGAGGTCTACATATATATTATTCATGTGGGGATATACATATAATGTGTGTATATGTATAATGCATATGTATTATATGTGCATCTATACATTATAATGTGTGGTTATATACATGTGGCCATATATACATAAACACATTACATACATAATATCAAATTCACATGTTATACATATGCTTGTATACTGTACGTGCACGTGTATGTGTATATACACATGCGTATATGTGCACCTGTAACATGCATATATAATAATAGTATGTGCTATATATGTTATATGATCGATTATATAGTATATATACATATATAAAAACAGGAGGAAGAAGTCTGTGCATATATACATGTATGTGCCAATATATATAGATATATATCACCAGAATTCTAGAGGGAGAGGTAAAATTGAAAGCATATGGTTGATAACTGCCAAATACTCAAATTAAGGAAATTTAATACATTAACATTCAGAAGACTGATATGCAGTATTTTAAATAGTAGATATGATAACACCATCGAGACAAGAGAGAAAGAAACATGAGCTAGGGAATAAGAAGGATCGGAAAAAGAAAAGTACAACTGAAATCCCAAAGAAGTTACTCATAAGAAATCGGAAACTGATCTGCGTTTGGCAACTAGTACAAAAAGGCAAACAGAACAGGATATTTACCTCACACAAAAAATCACATTATCAGGGCACACAATAAATGTTCCAAATGAATACAGTTTAGAAACACTAACCTATGAGCAAACTTGCCTGGATATGCTCTACAGCAACACAAGCAGTGGCTCACAACTTATTTGCCTTCACATGTTAACAACACACTCTGCAAATAATATCATCCTTTGGAGGAGTGGAACCAACACACAACTCACAGTGGTGGCACACACAAATGCATGCAGATGTGCCAGCTGGAAAATGTGTCGGCTGCCCCCCCAAATTCTGGTATGTACCACCATTCATGGAGAATCACCCATGCTCAGCAATATGGGAGACAGTTTTTTTGCAAAGGCCCTGGTGTGGTTTGAACACTCGCCCCATCCCGAACAGCTGCATGATCTCAGGTGAGTTACTTGTTTCTCTAAAAATACTCATAGTAATGATCAGAGAATTAAATGAGGCATATTAAAGCACTTAAAAAAGTTTGGCACATTCATTAAAGGGTAGCTTGCATCACTAAATCTTTTTTGAGGTGTACTAAAAATAATAATTTTAAGTAAGATTAAAGAATTTTCAGTTATTTACCAATCTCATTTCACAAATGAGAAGCAGTTAGTTAAAACTGATCTAACCTTTGAGTTGATTTTCCAGGTCCTTATCAAGAACTGAATCCTTATTTGTAATTATTTATAAATACTAGTACTCCATTCTCTCTAGGAAAGTAATTTATTTTGAGCTTTTATAAACAACAACTTGAATTCTATTCCATGGAAGGACTACAAATATATATTTGTTAACCTAGCAGAATACACAGATATTTAATTTTACAATGCATCTAAATTACCAGCGCGTATAGCTGATAAGTAATCAGAGCTATTTGTGGGTATTGCTCCAGATAAAAGGATTCCTGTATTTTTGACTGTTGAACCTTTTGTAGGCAAATCTCCATATTCTCTCCCCTACGAAGTCTATTCCAATCTTCCAATATTTCACCTTTCTCCTTTAACACTATTTCATGTCAATGGCACTCTTATATCCTTCCTCCTTTTGATAGTTACTAATTTTGGAAACTAAGTTCTTTAAAAGTTATGTCTTTCTCATCTCACTATCTCCTACAGCAACACCTCATTGAGGAACTAGCTCATTCGTAGCCCAAAAGATCTGAGGGATGGAATGGCTTGGTGCCATAATGCCTGCCAAAAAGCTGGCAGAGCTGAGTCTAGAATTCAGGCCTCTGGCTCACAGTTTATGCAACTCCCGGATCTAGCTCATGGACTACCAGCCCATAGATATTCAAGGAACTAAACCAAAAACACACTGCCAACTAGATTTTGGGAGAAGAACAGCCACAGACCTACATTTTGTTTTCACAATCCTACATTGTATTTAAACTCTTCCTTAGTAATTATAGCATTTCCAAATATTTCTGGGGAAGCAGAGGAATGACTTAAGCAGAAAAACCAATCTGTCCCTTTCTCTTAAGAGGACGCCATGCCCCACCTTTATGCAGAAGGAGACAATGGGGTTTCTCAGCCTGGACACATTCCTTCACTGGGCATCGGTTTCACTGTTATTTCTTCTTGCTATCTGAAGCATATCTTTGCTTTGAATCGGTTCTTATGCTTGAATCTTTATACAAACAAGTTGTCACTTTCTTTTTTGATAATGTAGCACCAAATTAATTAAACAGTTAAAACCGTACCACTGTTAGTAAAACTTGCCAAGTCCATGTCAAAAAGAACACATCTTTTATATTAAATGTCAAATTGGCAATCTACTTTTTCCTTCTGCCTCTCCCTAATCCTGTTTACACTAATGACAAGCAATATAAAATCAATACATTAAAAACTTAAAGTCCTTTGGCCTAACTTTCCAGGTATCAGTTTTTATTGTTGACTTACATGCTAACAATACATTACAAATATCCAAAGGAAAAAGACAAGACAATTCAGACAGGCTTAAATATATTATTCATGCACTGGAAGACTAACTTTTGGGAAAGTTCTTGAATTTATTTATTATTTTTTTTTTTTTCAAAAGGCAAAGCCATCTGGAGCAGACCCTGCTTAAAGGCAGACTGGAATCTGAGCCACGGAGCAAAGTCCCTTGTGCCTATGCTGTTATTTGCGGCATTCATTATTGAGGCCAAACATGACATTTCTGGAGGCCTCTCAACTTGGAGGAATTTGTGCAACTGCTTACCCGGCAGATTGCAGTGGACGCCACACACACCACTGGCGATTTACAAAAAACCATCACTGTCCCTGTGTAGGCCCCTCTACACTGTAGTTATTGTGTACAAGGAGACAGTGCTGGGAAGTGCACAAAGCGATCCATATATTACAGCCCTGAAGCTATGTATTTTGTGCTAAATCTCAACTATACTATGTGAATATAAAAGGCCAATGGAAAAGGTATGCATGGAGCAAACATAACAACTGATACATTGTTATGGGGGTGGGAAAAAGTGGGGAAAAGTGTCTCAAAAACCTAAGGCTGTTAGTGAGCACCTCATTCTTCTCTGACCAACATGTCACCACAATATACTTCCCAAAGTTCATTCAAATCCCAGCAAAAAGGAGGAAAACTTATCCAATGATTTTGCATGTTAAAAATATAAATTTAGAAACAAATGAGTCACAGTAAAGGAAAAATTTTGTTTTCTCGTGATTATTAAATTTGAAAAGGTTTTATAAACTATAAAATAAATTTGTTATATGATAAATTTATTTGTAAAATAAATTTTGTATGTAAAATAAACATATATACATATATACCCCTATCTTTTGAAATAGCTAAAATTTTTTCAAACTTAATTTTCATTAGTGATCAGGAAAACTATAAATGTAGATTAAATGATACACAGGCAGATACGTGTTATCAAACTATGTAAGCAAGTATTTCTTATAAATCACTATAAGTAATAAAAAATTTTCTTAAATAATATTCCTTAGAGACTTGGCCACAGAAGAAGAAAAACCTTCATGGCTCATATTATCTCTCTTTTCTGTTCCACAAAATTCAGGGAGTATTACATAACATTGGAAATTTTTGCATTGTTCCTGACATGAATGGCATCAAATACCACTCAATCCAGTTTTAGGTACTAGAAATAAAAAGGTTTCTCTTAAAAAGCAGTATTAGACTAGACCAGACTGTACAAATACCCTTCAGTGACTACGCTACAATAATTTTAAAGAAACATAATATAGTCCAAACAGGGAGTCACTTTTAATAAAATGACACACATACCATAATTGACTCCTTGAGGGCAGAGAAGTGCACCTTCCTGATATAAGGAAGACCTGATCTCATAAATACAATGCTTCTATTAGTCCATCCAATTCTAACCACAGTGTATCTTTCCACCCTAGTTTGCTGCTTTTTGAAATGTTTCAGAATTCTCTTTTTATTAATTGACAGAATATTGGTTTTACAACATTATCTTTTTTCTCTCCAGTTTTTTAATTATTTTGCGTTCTAACAAGGTAATGTTAGTTTATGTGTTTCAGAATTCTTAGATGAGCACACAATTCATCATAAGCAATCAGGTAAGTTTAGATCACAAGCAAAATAGAAAATGTTACATTTTTATGCTATATGGAAAGTGGCAAAAACAAGTCCTACTACCAATATCATTCACAAACAAAACACACTGTCAACCACAAATTTAAGTCATGGGCCTGGCCTCTTTTGTTTCCCACAAAAGCAAATAAATACCGATTTTAGCTACGGAATAAAACACACTTACCTCTCAGCTATATACACAGTCTACATGTCTAAAGTGGCTGTAATTTTTATTGCCACCACTCAGAGGTTTTCATTAGTTTTCAGGACACAGGAATCAGCGGCTGCCCAGGGGGCATCCATCTCCACACTGCAGAACAGGAAAGAGGCTATTCCAGGAAACAATTCCCACTCCTCTCACAACATGCTAGGCTCCAGGGTCGTCCCAGAGCCAAATCCTGGCAGAACTCACAAAATCACTAGAGCAATGAACCCTGAACCCTGTTAAGCAAACCACATTGACTGATGAAACATAAATATCTGCATATTAATTTTATACAAGGAATTAGACTGAATTTTCAGCTTAAAAAAAAAATGAAAGCAACAAATACCTCTGGCTGTCGATAAAACATGGCCCCTTAAATGTTTTCCTTTGGTAATAAAAAATTAATGTAAATGATATAATAGCATATGAGGAAGAATCACTTGTTCTAAATGAATAGTTGCCAAATAATCTACAACTTCTCATGTGCACAATCCAAATACATTTCTACTTCTAGAGCTTACTGTAATGGTATAGTAATTGAATACATCTTTGATCCTCTTCTTTTTTTAACCCAGCTGCTTATGGCCAATGGCTTTCTTCTTGTCCTCTAGTAAGAGTATAAGTCCTTGGTCACCAGGAATTGGTTTATCAAAATTTCAAGATAAAATGTTTTCAAAGCTTGTGTTTTCTTACCAGTAAAAATAATAACTAAATAATGAGTCTAAGCAAGTTCTTTAAATTATAAAGTCATCATGAATATATAAGTGATATATCTTTACCTATGACTCTTCTAAGTAACAAGTTACTTAGATAAAAATTTTTTAAAATAGGATTTCTCCAACGCATAGGACGTTAGTATTTTATTAAAAATAGATAAATAAATGATGAATTAAAAAAAAACAGGAAAATGGTTAAATCCTGAGGAAAAACTAGTTCCAACGTTTAAAGTATAAGGATAATAATAATAATAAATAATAATATTTATCAAGTACTTACTATGTGTTGGGCATTACTCAGAGTAGATCATAATCAGAAAAAATTAGCCAACAGCTAAGAGTAAGGAAACAGCTTTCAATTGAAAGAACCCAGACAAACACTTAACACCTGCAGTCTTACAAACAGTCTCTACTCCATTCTCTGTCACTAAAGGAAAATGTTCCACTAGCCATCTTAATATTTCAACAAGGAGATAATTGATGAATTTACCCTATACCCAGGGAGCAGATTCTCCATCTAGAAGCACCTGTGCAGACAGTGAGTTACAGCCTCTCAACAGTTCTTAACGCTGGCGGCATGATGGGTGCTCAAGCACAGAATCAGTCTTCAAAGGTGGCACCCTGGCATCTGAATCATTAAGTTTTACACTGGACTTTTTAGAGCAATGTTAGGTATAATAGAAAACAGAACCATAAGTTATGGGGATTCTTCCATTCTACCCCAACTCATGCATAGCCTTCTCCATTATTTGCTAAAACTGATGAACTGGCATGAATACATCATACTCAGTTCACAGTTTATATTAGGGCTCACTTCTGGCATTGCATCTTCTATGGGTTTGGAAAAAATATAAAGTGGCATGTATTAAAGTATCATAGACAGTAGATCCATTGCCTAAAAATCCTCTGTGCTCCTGTATTTTTAAAAATTTCACCAAGTATTGGGGCCTCCCTGGTGGCTCAGTGGGTTGAGTGCAGCACTCTGAAGTATCTGTCGCACGCAACACAAGTTTGATCCCCAGCTAGGGAGGGGACCCACATGGCGCTGCAGACTTCTCTTGCCTCGCCCATTGTGTATTTCAGCTGATTTGCCTGTTCTGCTCCCCACTTTGTCTCTGGTGACTCCTCTTACCTCCTGCAATTCTGGACTGTATGTGCTATTACTATGTAATAACTTTTGTCACGTGTACCTGGAGTTGGGACTTTCTTCTAAGCGTGCGGATGGAGGACCCAGTAAGGGGAACCCATTTTATATTAGGGTTGCCCTGTAACACTTGGACTTTAAAACTTAACCATTTTCAAATGAAAAATGGACTAGGCTTCACACCAACTTCTGTCTACAGTCTCACCTCCCTGCTCCCTTGCAGGTATTTTGATAAATCCACCTTTCCTGTTAAAAAAAGTTAAAAAAAAAAAGTGTACTAGGCTGGGTGTTGCTGAATTTTTCTGAACAAGTCATTTCTCAAAGTCCAAGAGTTTCTTTCTCCTCAGTGAAGATTTGCTTACCAACGCCAGCCCATAAGGCTGCCTCTTTTTACACTCAGTTATCTAACCCATAAATTGCGATTTATCAATTACATCCATACTCTTGGTTTCATATATAACCATATGTTTAATACTGAAAGCAAAATGAATAAGCAACTTAAGAAAACAATAATCTCATGCTTTTTTATGTTTTCAACAAAGGTAGGAAGCAAATCTAGCTCTAGCTGAACATATATTTCAATGAATATTATCTGAGATCAAATTTATAAAATACTATGTGAGTTCCTTTCTATTCTTCTTAAAAATTATATGCTAAGGGAGCACCCAGTCAGAAAAATAATTTTTAAGAAATAAAAAGTCAACTTCTATTTGTCCAATTTTTCCTATTACTCACTTTGAATAACAGTTTTGGCATACACTTATCAAAACTATAATTTTTTTTAAAATGCAGAAAAATGAGTAAAACCTATTAGATACACATAAGCTGCTAATCAGCGTATTCTAGCCAGATAAATATACCAGCAATTTTTTAAGTATCTTTTTACAAAGTTGCTAAGGAACATTTCCTTTCAAACTTACTTCAAAATTCACCAGCAAGAAAATTCTGCAGGCTAGTACATTATCTGTAAACTATCTGCCCAAAACGAATTTGACATTTGATTAATATAGTCCTTCTGTGGCATAGGAGAGTAGCTTCGTACAGCATTCCTATTCAATTCACTTTTTAGTTGCTGCTGACAGAAATATGGAAAGCTATTGATGACTATAACAGACAGATCATGATAAAATTCAGATTGCTTCCCTTCTATGTGAATGCACAAAATCAAACTTAATTTCACGAAAGACTGAAATAGCACATTCTGTAAAGGAAGCCTACTGTGGTGAGATGTAGATCAGTTAATGGCAAAATGTAATTTTGGTCTTCAAGATGCTGCTTCATGAAGCATGAAGGTTTAATAGAAACTTAAAAGTAACTTAATGTTTTTTTCTAACAGAATTGATATGTATCTATGTTGCAGAACATAATTAAACAAATACAAAACTAGCAATCTGAGATCATCAGTATTTTCATCATTTAGCTATCTGAAGTAGAGATTATTTTTTAGTACTCCAATGCTATTTACAGACCGTAATATGCTATGTTGCATTCAATCTCTTTAAGACAAACTGTTATCATATCACATTATAGCACTGTGAATACAAAATGATAATTAAGCCCCTATTTCTCCTGAGCCATAGAGAATGCATCTTATGGAAGGCGGAGACTTAAAGCCTCCGTTTCAGCTTTTGTGAAATAAACACTCACAGGTAGAGACAAATCCCTATCATTCTCCCCACCAAACAACCCCCAACCCACCACATACACACAAACACACACTTTATTTTAAAAATAAGTTTTTAATAGCTACATATTTTGGAGAAAGGAAAAAATGTGTTTTAGAAGATTTTAAAGTATAAACTGTATTTGGAAAATGACCTTCCAAACATTTCTAATCTTACTCAACATTTAATTTCCATTTTAAAAAATTAATTCAAAGATGCAATGTTTGGTCTCCTGCCACTGTCAGGATAAAGTCAAAAGGTTTAAGAGGTAAATTACGAAGGAGTTAGCCTGTCTGGCAGCATTGTAAGGAGGGCCGGGAAGAGATGGATGATGCCTTCAGAATGATGCCAAGGTGATTACTCATAGTTTTAAGTTCCTTTAAGTGTCAAGTTTAATGCTTTCAAAATACCACTGATGCAAGGGCAAAAAAGGAAATCTCCAGATTTTGAAAGTTGAGGTGAGGAAGACAGAGAGGGGAAAGCATATGGCACAATTTCTTGACTACAATAATCAAAATGGTTAAGGATGAATCAGCTCCACTCCGCAAAGATCAGCCCACACCCAGCCAATCTGACCCACACAACTCCTATTTAAATAGATGTATGGGGGGGGGAGGTGGCGGTGGTGGGACTGTTAAATGTTTCTAAGGAGTTTACATTCTCCTCTCAGCTATGAACTAACCCCTCAAGGGTCAAGCCCGCATCTATCTACTTCTGTCTTGCTCTCAAGCCTGGTAGCTTCATAGCCTCTTGTAGAAATTTATAAATTGTTTTCATTTAAGCTCATGAAATGTTTCTACAAGAAACCCTGGTGCTTCTAAGCAACTTACAAAGCAGGGCTGGGTGAACAGCAGTAAGGTGGGGAGATGTAAGAGGTGGAAATTATCTATGCATAATGTAACAAGGTGGTTCCCAGGGAAATACACCAAATCTTTCTTTTAAACTTGGAGAGGATGGAGAGAATTAGAACATAAATAGACAAATTCAGCTTAGATAAGCTTATCATTCAGCTTAGATAAGAAGGATTAAAATTTAATACATATACAACAAAGTAGAGAGGACTGAGTTAGCAATTACTTTCTATGAGCAGTGCTACAAAGTCCAGCAATTAGTGCCTGATGAAGAAGAAAATTCTGTTCCCCAAGAAACTAACAATCAGGTGAGGAGACAGTATAAGCATGTGAAAAATATCAAACAGCACAAGAGTTGAAGCAGTTGCTTAACACCACAAGAGATTCTTTAATTAGGGGTATAAACAAATCCAGAGGAAGAAAAAAAACATTTTGAAAGCTAGATCTAAGGTGGGACATTAGGGATAGGTAAGAATCATAAGGGGTGGGGAATCTAAATGTAGAGAAGGTCAGATTAGAAACTTGAAGGACAGACCATTTAAGACATACCTGATTAAAAGACCAATTTGGCTGCCAGAGTGTAACAGGGTGGTCCCCAGGAAAGGAGGAAGTTCCAGAATCCCCATTCGGCCCTAGGTGGGTGGAGCTGAGGAGGGATAAGAAGAAGCTGGAGAGAAAAGATAGAGGACAGGAGGACAGAAGGAAGAGAGGAAGAAGGAAGCAGGATGGAGAGCAGCAAGGAGACGTGGAGGAGGCATGTGAAGCAGAAGGACATTTGAAGAAATTGCGCTTTTTGGTCTTGAACTGGTTCGAACAGATGTGGGTGAGAGACCTGTGGGAAGCTTAATAATGGCAGCTTTCATCTTGATTTTGATTTTGCTCTTTTCCTCCTGGATTTGTGTGACTCTTTCTGACCCTTTTCTATGGGTCTCCACTGAAAGGTCCTTCCGACTTGTGGCAGGCTTTTGGGTCTTGCTTTGGGCTAATCCTATTTGGCTGGACTTTTACCCTCAAGAAGATGGGTAACTTTGGATGCTTAACTTAGTAAGGATGTTCTTTGTCCTTTCTGTATTGTACCCTAATTTTATGAATGTTCCTTTCTTTTCAAGGCCTTATATGTTTGTCTTGATGCAGCGGATGGCAGAACCCACTTAGAGAGGGCAGGTTTGGGGGTTCTGGGGTGCCCCTCTCCCTGCCCTGTAACAAGAGGAAGAGTCTGACAGTCCAACAGTTACAATGAGATCAAAAGAAGAGAACACTTAGTCACACCTGAGAAGATCTGAATGTGCCGCTAAGGATGACTTGAAGGCTAAGGATGACTTGAAGGCTAAGGATGACTTGAAGAGGTCCTGTTCCCCTCCTGTGAGCCCTGCGTGTTCTTCATGCTGAATCAAAATAGTCAACTACGCAAGCGGTATGGTAGCTTGTTCCCGCTTTGCAAATAAAGACACTGGATAGGTTTTGTACCTTAAATCCTTTTTTAAGCTAAAAAGATTATGCATAGAGCAACACAGAGACATTCCATCTGGATCTGTCATTAGAATTATAAAATGCATATAATATATTCCTATTTAAATTTCTCCGATTCCTTTCAAACAGTATTTCAGGACGAATGCTATTTTACGAGAATTTATCACACTTCCAGATCTTCTAATAGTATGGAGATAGTCAAGACTATTTAACTAGCATGGAACCTGTTTGGAGTCAAGCAGACGCCATCTTGCTTCTAAGCTGCCATGTTGAGATTCTAGGTAAAAATTATTCAGTCTGATCTAGTCATTCATGCAGTGATTAGATAAAAAGAGATCATCTGCTGACCCTAACAACATGCCCCCATGCTGCAGAGTTCTGTCTAAACACTTATGCCCACCAATCAAAGACAGACAAGTGGACTTTGTGATTAATTCAGAAGTGTCACACCATCTAATTTCAGATAATCTATGTACTTGCCTAAAAAATTTAAGTCTCTACTGTGTCCCAACATGAGTGGCCACTTGGTCATGGACACAAATCATGACTTTTATTCTCAAGCAAATGCTCTTCCTACTTATATTACAACCTTATTAGTTCTCAGCTGACACTAGTAAACAGAAAGGCTGAGTATTAGGGGATGAAAGAACCTTGGAGAGTGAAAGTAGACATAAACAGTCAAACACTCAACAATGATATCAGTGTATTTCTAAAAACAATGTTCTACATAAAAAAAGCAAGAAGACCTTGACATATTTTACTTTCTGATACTTTTATCATCAGAACACTGATGAGGAGAACCTACATTCTGATAGCCTTATTCATTGCACTAAGAAAAAATGGTACTGACATTCCTGTGTGGGCAGAAACAATGCCCTCAATTCTCAGACAAAATCAGCACGTGGGAACAATTTTTAGATACCAGAGGAAAATGTGAGCAACTCTAATTCAGAATGCATATTCACTCATGCTTCCAAACTCTTGCAGGAACTTTCAGATTTATTTTCAAACTTTAAAATGATAACATACAGACTTATCAGCTGTAGTAAAATCAGCTCAATCCTAGAAACAGAGGAAGCAAATATTTTCATTCTTACTTTGCAAATTGAGAATAGAAGAAAAAAGAGGAAGTGACTTCCCAAAGACATTCAAAATCAGAAGAAAAGTAAACATACTCTCCTGACTTTATATTCATGTTTTCAACTAAACTTTACTGTATTTTTCCTTACAGGAAAAAGCCTTTCTGGTCTAACACAACAAAGTGTAAATGCTTCACTACATCAAGAGAGTCCTCTATCCAGGAGACTCCATAAGATTCATGACATACATCAATGGGTATCTCAATGAAATAAAAAGACACATCAAAGAATAGAATTACAAAATTTTTTCATTAGAAAAACATAGCACAGGAAAGAAAATCATAAATGAAAGGAAAAGGCAACCTATCAGCTGGGAGAAGGTATCTGCTTATCTGGTTAAGGGGCTGATATCCAAAATATTTAAAAATGTAAGCAATTCAATAGGGGGAAAAAAACTTGATTAAAAATGGGCAGACTAGCTGAAGAGACATTTTCCCAAAGATGTCACATAGTTGGCCAAGAAACATATGAAAAAATTTCAACCTCACTGTGATCATCAGGGAAATACATATCAAAACCACAATGATATGCCACCTAACACCAGTTAGAATGACTTATCAAAAAGAAAAAAATATGATATCAAGGATGTGGAAAAAAGGGAACCCTTGCCACTGTTGGTGCTGTAATTCTAGAAGAGTATGAAGAGATTCTTCAAAAACTTTAAAATAGAACTACACCATGTAATGCAGCAATTCCACTTCAAAGTATTTCTCCCAAAAAGATGAAACACTAATTCAGAAAGATATGCACCCCATGCTCATTGCAGCATGATTTATAATAGCCAAAATATGGAAATGACCTACATGTCCATATTATAGATACAATGAACATACTGGTGATTGACAGACATGGGGTGGTAGATAGAAGTGGGTGAACTCGGTCAAATTATAAAACAAATCATGAAGATATAACATATACCATATGGTGACTATAGCTAATCATACTGCATTGCATACTAAGAAAATAAATCAAAAGTTCAAAGAAAAAAATTTTGTGATATCATGCATGGTGATGGGCGTTAACTAGATTTACTGTGATGACCAATTCTCAACACATTCAAGTATCAGATCATTATATCTTATACCTGAAATGAATATAGTGCTTTATGAGTATAAATACATATTACGCCTCAATAAGAAAATGTTAATCCCCAATTTTTTTCCCAAAAAAATTGAAATCACAGTTTATTAACAACAGATGATTTAGTATAAAATGTAAATTGCAATTTTCACTAACTACATGAAAAAAAATGCTAGCACAAAGATTTGGAACACACACACAAAGACAGATCAGGCCTTAGGTCAAACTCAATTCATGGATTAGCAATAAACCTATTGTTTAAAGCAGTCAAAAATAAACATTAAGTTAACCATTTTCACATAGCTTTTTAAATTAACTACAATTCTTGCTGGGTCTGATATATAAATGACTGCACAACCTGTGGTCAACCCTTTTCTTTCCACTTCCTTTCTGCTCTGTGGAAAATTTTAATCTTCGCAACTTGCCATTTTAGTTCTCCCAGAGCCCTGCCCTCATCAATACAGGTCGAGCCATTCCAACTCCTTGAAACTTCCTACACAGGCCATGTTTTTAGTGACTTCCTTCGTCTGCTGAAGGTGCCCTCAAGCAAAGACAATTAGGCACTCTTCAGTGGGCATGCTATAATTTAAAAGTCTAACTGAAAGTGAGACACATGTCCACCTACACATTACAGAAAAAGAACCAGTACCTACAGACATCTGAAGGCCCATGATAAAAATATTTATATTTATAATCTTTAATGATAGTAAACAGATGGAAAAAAATCTAATCTTCAAGTCAAATAAAGTAAAAGTATCTCCCACTTTACATTCATCTTCCTTGAGTGCTCCCAAGGTCATTAATAGCTAGTTTCCCACAACAAACTTCCCAAACAGTTCTCAGACACCCATTTCCGGTACAGAGCTCCAGAACTACAGATAAGCAGCATCAGCATGTCACCCAATCTGTCTAAGGGCAGTGCTGGAACCAAGCAACATGAGTGTGTGCAAACCACATGACAGCTGTCGGCTGCGCTTTGCTCCCAAAGAGGAAATAACAGCAGGTCTGATGATTATCAGACCATACTAATGATGCAAAGCAAGCAAAGAATCAAACTGGGAAGGAAAATTGGACAACATAAAAATGTATAAAATTAATCAAAATAGGGAGTACAACTTACAACGTCTGTATAACAGCTATTATAATATTGATAAATTATAGTCTTATGAATGAAGTTACTAACTAGAATTCAGGTGAAGTGTTGAAGGTAAAATAAAATCTGCTGTGGGACCACATCACTAAGTTCCATTTCAATTTCATTTTGCTTTTTACTTGAAAGGACAAAAGGGTATATTCAATACTTAATGTGTTCCAAGTCTGTTTCTAATTTATACAGCATCCTCAAAAGTTCATTCTTATCATGCCATATTAAGTAATCATTTATTAACTGAAAAGATAATCTGTAAGTTAATGCAGTCATAAAAATATGATCCCCTCAGTTGATGCAGAAAATACATTTGATAAAAATTCAAAAACTATTTGCCTTTTACCGTCTATTCAGTAAACTTTCCTAATTTCAGTCTTAGAAATCAAGAAAAGAATATCCTGCTGAGGCAGAGCATTGTCTTCGAAATTTGATTTAGGTTTCTGTATTCATGAATTGTAAATTGTAGAACTGTCTCCAGGTTTTCAATTATTTTTTTGTTTTAATATTTTATTTAATCCAACATAAACAAGTCTCATTTCCACATCTGGTTAAAACTGTAAGATAGTATATAACATATATAGTTATCTATATTATTTCTACATTTTTGTGGTTTCAAAATATATTGTGATTTCTAAAAAACAAAAACAAGAAAAAATATTGAGGTCTGGTGATATACTGAACTTCAGAGATGAAAAAGGCCTTCTAGATCATCTAAGTAATCCTCTACTCCATAGATGAAGTCAGTTTCTGGGCCCAGTTTGGCCCAGAGAGGTTAAGAAAATGATTTGCAGTCACATAGGTTATCACATAAGTTTGAAAGCTTAGCGATTTTCAAAATCTAGAACTCCTAACTTCTAGGATACTTGGGGGAAATGAGGGACATGAGGCCAAACACAGAGCAACTGAGTCAAGTTCAGAACACCATTCTTTATTTTCGTTGTCCCCTACCCCTGAAGCAAAGTCAGTGAGTTCCTGAAAGCTTTGAAGATTTTTAATTCTTATAGCAATACTTTTATTGAAATAATTAAAACATCTAAACAATTACAACTAAAATGAGGAAAATGAACTTACACAAAGATGAATCATTGATCTTAAAAGTTGAGTGGCCACATTTATAACCTCCAGAATCAAACTGCTGGGCCTGGAATCTGGCTCAACTATTGTCTAGCTGTAAAATCTGGGGCAAGTCACTTAACTTCTCTGTGCCATACATTCCTCCTAGTGGGAATGAATGTAATAGTGGGAATAGCTATGAGAACACAGACCTCATACCTTTCAATATAATACATAGATTCTAAGTATTAACCTGATATAATCCATGCAAAGCTCTTCATTGTTCTACAGTAAATATTTACTAGTATATGTCATGCTAGTAATAAAGCTATGAAAAGCAACACATTCTTTTGACTAACAAAAATAAAAGGTGCTAGACACTTCGAAAACTTATATTGGCTTCAGTAAGCTTCAGTGCTAATGCAGTATATGCTGTGCAAATCATGAATGTTCTAATTATAGGCAACTAAATAAATGAGCTAGATTTAAGTCATTATCTTCTCAGGATAAAAGTATCTGGAGTTAATCTTCTGAAATTTCATTATGCTGAAATGTCAACCTAGCCCTAGCATTTATCCTCAATTGAAAGTCAGAGGTAATATTCAAAATATTTAATGCCCTTTCAGAAACACATTAGCTGATCCATATGACCATTGCAGACTGGCGGAACCCAGGCCCTACTTACCCCTAATGATCAGGAAATACTGTTTGTAATGATGACCTCTTCTGTTTTCTGGTATTTCTAATGAAAATGGAGACAAGAGGGCCTCCCTGGTGGCGCAACAGCTTAAGCAATGCACTATGAAACAAAATTCAGCCACTGCAGCATGAATTCAATCCCCACCACTGGCCGGGGAAGTAGTCCACATGGCACAGCGGACCTCTCCTGCTGTACCCGCTGCTCCCCTCAGCAGTGTATTTCAGTCAATCCACTTGTTCTGTTCCCCACTCTGTCTCTGGTGAATCCTCTCACCCCCCACATCTCTGGCCTGTACCCCAGTTCTTGTATGCATAAATAATAAATCTTTAAAAAAGAAAATTGAGACAAGCCCAGTGATAACATACTGATAAGACTTCATAAAAATACAGTAATTGTGTATTTTTTGTGTGCCAGATCACAAATGAAGGCAGACCGTGCATTTGCTTTCAACCCACACATCAAAAAGCTCCCAGGCAGATCCCAGTCTCACCTCCAGGTCGCAGGTGTATTCGGTGCCATCGAGAAGGGCCACCTTACACTGCACGGTTTTGGTCTTCTTGGCAGCTTTCTGAGGCGACTTCTCTGCTTTCAGCTCATTGGTCTGCACTTCCTTTGTCTCCCTTTTTGCTGCTTCTCCTTCTGTCTTGTCATCCTGTATTTCCTTTACCTTCTCTTCTCTCTCCTTTTTTGCTTCTTCAGCAGGCTGTTGAGGAAAATAACAGTCAAGTTGACCTATTTACAGAAGACAACACATTTAAAAGGAAAAAACTTTGGTGAAAACTGTGATTGTTATGAACTCTGTAAGTCTAAGATTTTTAAAGACTTCCACATTTTGCTAGGAAGGGTATCTTCCCACATCTTTTTTCTCCTCAATTCACTGCCAATTTTCTTATTTTAATCAATACGGTCATATCAGCATTAAATGCATTAAGAAAACTATATCATGGCAACTACAATGCAAATATATCCAATAGTAAAATGTCCCATTGTAAACTCAGACCACAGCAAAACCTAGGCTTTGTTAGGCAAGCAAAATGCATACACACACAAGCCTACTTCTTAGAACTCACTAAGTCAAAAAGTATTAAAATGCTTACTATTTAAAAGAAGAGGCGGCAGAATTCTCACAGTAACCGTTGAATTTTTTAAAACACTAATTTTTTATGGTTTATGCATCTGGTTTGCTGTTTTATTATTTTGGACTTTTTTTTTTTTTAAGTAATAGGAGAAGGCTTTAGAAGACCAACCCAAGACCCACCCTCCAAATTATCTTAAACTAAAGCAGTATCTTAATATAAGAGAAAATGAAAAAGGTTCAGAACAAACCCTTTTTATTAAGAGGTTATACCATCAAGCTTTCATTTCCCATCACTTCCCAAGCATACCTGTGTCTCAGCACAGCTCACTGAAGGTTTTTCTTCTTTAACTTCAACCTTAACTTCCTGCTGTTTTCTCTGAGCCGTTTCTTCAGCATCACCCTTGGCCTGTCTTTCTTCCTCAGGAAGAGGCTGCTCTTTATCTAAAATCTGCTCTTCCACAACAGCTTCAGCAGGCTCTTTTTTATCTCCTCCGTCTTTGGCCACTACTAAATTATAAGACTTTTGTTTCTTAAGCCACGGGGGTAGGAATCGAGAAATACCCCTGCCCTCCGAAGGCTCCTTCTCTCTCTTCTGACGACGTGGACTACTTTGGTTTTCAGCTGTAGGGGATGATTCTGATGACTGGTTCTGCTGATTTTCTGCTACTTCGTTAGATTTCTCCTTGATTGCATCTGCTCCTAACTGATCAGATTCTTTCTTCACTTCAGATGTGGAGCCTACTTCAGTAGTCATGGTCACAGCTTATGCTGTAAGGAAAACAAATCACAAAATGCTATTTTATAACCTCTCACAGTTCTGGTTTGAAGACAAAGGACAGGGAAAGAAAGGGTGGGAAGGGGAACAGCAGATGATAGGGAGAAAACACAAGTGGATACAGGTTGGTAACCACAACAAAATGGAGAGTGCTATACCTAACTGCCTAGAATTTTCTATCAGAATAGAGCCACATCATAATAGTACTGACTCTATAGAGACAGAACTTTAAGCTATCAAACACTCTAGACAAGCGTTTACTGTTACTCAGTTTCAACTAGCTAAAAATAATAATGTACCCAAAAATATAGTTTTTATGGAAAATCACTTTTCTATACAGAAATACAGAAATGTTATTGGTAATACTAGAAAGTTCTAAGGTACATTTTAGTGCAATTTCATATGTTAACAGCCCAAATCTGCAAAGAAGTTAGTTATTATAGAAGTGAATATTAAATTTTGGGTGCTTTATAGTAAGAAAATTAAATCTGGACTAAAAGGTATTCTTTTTTATCTTTTAATATTAAATCCTAAACTCACCATTACTATTTCAATACAAAAGCTAGTCTTCTGCAAAAGATATTCAAACTATAATCAACACTCTAAATGTTCTCCTACCCAAATTCATACACAGTTTTCTGTAAGTGTGATTACAAAAATTTAAGGATCCCTCCTCTGAACCAAAAGAAGACATTATATTTTTGAGGGGAAAAAACAAAACACATGTAATGATTGATCCTAATCAAACTAATGAAAACAAAATTTAAGTTTAATCTAAGTACTTGGTCGATATTTGCACAGGCAAAGAGAGACTTTTAAAGTAAAGTAAGCACCAAAACACAAAAGACAGTAGGAGGTAGGACAGAGAGCAGAGCAAGCACGTGCTCCTCGCTTGCCAATGATAAAAGTACTCAAAGGCCTGGCACCCGGCCAAAAGGAAATTTTCCAGCTATATTCAAAAGTGGTACAAACCTGTATAGTTCAACACTTCTGTTTTATAAAGTTTTACTGATAAAATTCACAAACATGCTTTTAAATTGTGCAGGTAGTGGTTCGGGGTATATTCACAAAGTTGTACAACCATCACCACTATACAATTCTGTAACATTTCCATCATCCAAAATAAAACCCTGTATCCACCAATAGTTATTCTCCATTCTACCTTGCCTCCAAGACACTGGCAATCACTAATCTGTTTTCATTCTGTATGGATTTTGCCTATTCTGAACATTTCAAATAAATGGAATCAAAAGTGTGGCATTTCCACTTAGCATAAGTTCTCAAGGTTCCTCAGGAAGAGGCTGCTCTTTATCTAAAATCTGCTCTTCCACAACAGCTTCAGCAAACACTTTTTTATCTCCTCCATCTTTGGCCATTACTAAGTTATATGACTTTTGTCAGTGTATGTCAGTACTATAGTTGCTTCTTAAAATAATACCATTTCTAGCACATTGTGTATCTGGCAAAAGCCTAGTATCCAGAATACATAAAGAACTTTTACAAATCGACAATTAAGGGGAAAAAAATTAATGGGCAAGGAATCTGAGTGGACATTTCTCTAAAGAAGATACAGAAATGACAGATAAGCACCCAAACAAAGCTCCACATTTGTCATTAGTGAAATGCAAATTAAAACTACTGTGAGATGCCACTTCACATCCACTGTATGGCTATAATTGAAAAAACACGTAGTAAAAAATATTAGTGAGAGTGTGAAAAATTCAGACCTTTCAACATTGCTGGCAAGAATGTAAAATGGTGTATCCTTAAAAAGTTTAACATAAAGTTATCATATGTCCCAGCAATTCCACTCTAAGAAATATACCCAAGAGAAATAAAAACATATGGTCACTTAAGAACTTGTAAGTAATGTTCATAACAGTATTATTCACAATAGTCAAAAAATATACTCAATTTCCCAGCAACTGGTCAATAAACAAAATGTGATGTGTCCATACAATAGACTATTAAGTCATGAAAACAAAGTACTACAAATAAATACAAACCTTTTTTGAAAACATCACATTCAGTGAAAGATGTCAGATACAAAAGGCCACATATTGCATGATTCCATTTATACGAAATTTCCAGAATAGGCAAATCCTATTTGACACAGAGTAGATAAGTAATTGCTAAGGGAAGCTGAAGGACAAAAGAATAGAGAGCTATTGCAAATGGATTCTTTGAGGAAAATGTTCAGGAGTTAGACAGTGGTTGTGGCTTTACAATCTCATATACTCACAACTCCTACAGTGTAATGCAGGATTTATAAACCTTAAAAGGGTGGTATCTCAATAACAAAAATAAAAAAATTAATATTATTTAGTTCTACTAATCAAGTATTAAAACACTCATTCAGTCTGTCGGCCTAAATTTAATGGGCCACTACAAGGTGTCAAGTAATAGGTACAGGAATAAAGTCTGCCTTCCAGGAGATGAGGGTGTGGGGATGCATACAGGTCAAGAGCAAGTTGCTAAAAAGGACAGGACAGACACTGCACATTAGGAAAAGAGGGTCATTAGACTGACGTTTGTTTGAGTTACTTTAAAACGATAAGTGCTCATTATTCAGGCAAGGAAGTCAGGGTGGAAACATGTGCCAGGGAAATAGGAGACTATCTCTTCTGTAGGAAACCACAAGTACTGAACAATAATTTACTGTGTAAGTGAATCAGGGACTTTTAAGTGGGGCTAGGGAGGAAGGAGAAAGGTGAATTGGTGATGATGCAGTACACATAGGCAGAAGTCAGAATATAAAAGGTTTTGTGAATCATGCCAAGAAAGATTTGGGGACTGATTTAAATGCAATGAGAAGTCATATTGGTACTATTTTAAGTAGAAGAGTAGCACACATTTCAGAGTCCAACAAAGACCAGAACATTTCTAGTCCAAAAGAACAGAATGAGAGGCAAGAGTGAAACAGAAAGACATCAAAGAGGCAATAACACAGGCATGAGATGATGTTATATACTACAGCAGAAGCTAAGCATAAAGAGTAAGATGTGAATCTAATAGTAAAGAGGCAGACTGGATATAAACGGTGTCTACATGACTATAGCAAGTCAACAAGAAGAAAGAATTCAGGAAAAGTTCCAGGCCACAGAAGACAGGGATAATGGTAGACCCATTCTTGGAAATAAGGAACATGAGGAAGGGGGTTTGGTTCTCTTGACACAGGTCTTGAAAAGAGGCAGACAAATACTAAATGCAAATACGAAAGTTGACGCCACATGGGTAATGTGCACGCAATGCTGATGTCATTCAGAGAAATGTGTTTTTGAGCTTAGAGGGTCTTAAAAAGATCCTATCACCACCAACATTAAAGGGTCAGGGAGAAGAAAAGGCATGAGAACAAGAAGAAATTTATAGCAAGACAGAGAAAGTAAGGAGTAGTGATGTTCATGAGAACAACGCTGCCAAAAAGGAAACAAGTAGACTGATTTCACTTGTCCCATCTTACTTCTCACTGACAATCATGTTTTGCAGTAAGATCCTAAATAAGTGCTTGAACTGGCTCCACGTTGCACAGAAAAACTGTTCCTCTTCATTAAGGTACCCTTTTCCACAGACCACTTAAATATTTTTTACATTAGTCATGAAATGACCACAGTTAATTTTTAGTATATACCTTCTAATTATATTTTGAAAGTTGAACTGATGTCCTATAAAAATTGTAACAAAAATGTCACACTGTCCAAGGTAATCAAGTTAATTGGCAGTTCTCTGATTACTTTGGCTCTGAGAAATAATCTGGGGACCAATCAATTTAAATATTTTTGGTCAAAATAGTTTAAAAGCATTGAAGCACAAAACTGAAGTTTCCACTATTAGGTTAAAAGCACTGGTATCTGTGTTTTAACCATAAGAGATACCACTCATGCTTTCTGTGTCAGCTAACACACACATAAATTCTGTTCTTCAAAACATCCCACAAAGTAGGTGTTGTACCCATTTTTTGGTAATAAATGGAAAAATAAAATTACATGACTTGCCCAAGACCAGTGAACTGAGAAGCACACAGTTGTGCACACCTGTCCTCACCTAATTTCATCAACTCCCTTTTGCATGCATGCAATCACAACTCCTTTTTGCATGAACAATCAAATCAGAACCTAGGGTTAGTCCTCAAAGAAGATTCACATCAATTTGAATCCACAAAGATGACAACATGAATCCATGCTATGATTTACTATACTTAACTCTGCCACTCTCCAAAATTAAAAAAAAAAAAGTTACACAAGTTTCCATTACAAAGAAAGCCACAGTGGATGCTATTAGTTGGTCTCATAATCTCAGCTGAGCTGATGGACAGAAACCAAAGACAAGTTGCTAGCAGAGACCCAAAGAGCACAGATAAACCACATAAGTAAGCCTCACAAAGTGATCCTCTTCGAGTACTGCTGTGTTCACAACACTTTTAAATTTTATGTACCTCAGAACTAATCAGTGTTGTCTGTCCAAGTGGAAACTAAAAGATAAATAAACAATGGAAATGGCTAACTGGATTATAAACATCCAACAATAAGCATGAATATGCTTATTTACATATGCTATATGTAAATAAGTTTTTTTAAAAGTTTCAAATAAACCAAAGCACAAATCTAAACACTGCCTTCCTTGTTGGTCAAATGGTTTCTTGAACAAATTACCACCATCAAGAAAACATGATTATAGGACATCCATTCACCATAATTATCATGCCTGTGAGTCTCTGAGTTTCAAGCGTGAATAAGTCTTTAAAATTTTAAAATAGAAACTCCTGCAATGGAACGCAAGCAATCCCACTACAATGAAAACCCCATGAGAGCTGGCATCTTTCCTTCATTTACTGCTGTCTCCCAGAATTTAGACTGGCACTTCAGAGTCACCCAATCAATATTTACAGAATGAATATTGTTAAATCATCTAGTCTATTCTGCTCATTTTACCGTATTAACGAGGAAAACGGTTCAGAAAAACTAGATTTGCCTGAGATCACAAAGACAAATGGGCAAAGCCAACACGAAAACTACGCTTTCCGAAACTCTAACAGCTCATTCCACTAAGCTTACACTGCAAATGCCTAAAATCCTTCCTTAGTGTAATTATATAACATTACTAAGTAAAGATTTTTCCACTTATCATCAAGCAAAAAGGGCACTGCTGTGAATAGTCAGCCCTTTAGACAAGCACATGGTTTTGATGCAATTACCCTATTGGCTTGCTCCATCTGGGCAGCAAAAGTGTCCATTATTGTAACAGCTCCATGAGAAAAAGGATGCATCATTTAAGATGCAACCAAGCGAAAACCATAGTCAATAGAAGACCAGCACTGGTTAGGTAAGAAGTTGTGTTATAAGGATCATTCTCTTTTTTTATGCTTAAAAAAACAGAAGTAAATTCCAAGGTGCTGTCTCTCTCACCAACCTAAATGAGCTATTATATATTACACTATACAGTATGCTACTGAAAACACAGGCCTCATCAGAATACTGCAGAGAGCAAAGCAAGCAGACATAAAACTCTACACAGTCATACAAAGAATTTCAAGCAAGGAGTTCATACTAATTATTGGGTCCAGATGTTTCCTTAAGACTCTGAAAAAACCAGAGCTACTCTAAGAACACTCGCTCTTAATAACATTCCTGTGCAGGGAACAGGGTGGGTGCTGCTATCAGCTGAGTGAGTCCATCCTCTGCTGAGATCATGAGCAAAAGGAGGTCTTTGATTTCCACCAAGGGAGCTCAAACCAATATTTAGGGATTCAAGATTTACAAAGTGGGAAAGTAAGCATTTATAAATTTCAAGAAATGGAAAGGAGGGGATGGAGATAAGCTTTTCTTTGAACTTTGAGAAAGACAAAAA
This sequence comes from Galemys pyrenaicus, assembly GCA_019455555.1. Taxonomy (NCBI): domain Eukaryota; kingdom Metazoa; phylum Chordata; class Mammalia; order Eulipotyphla; family Talpidae; genus Galemys; species Galemys pyrenaicus. Next base: position 8,623,622 of record JAGFMF010011861.1, on the reverse strand, counting down.
ATTGTATAACACATTACAAACTTAAGTAATAGTGGCAATGTGTGCTCATCATCTTTGATCATTTGCTAGATCTGACAAATTTGTGATTGGATAGAGGTTATATAGAGCAGTTTGAGGATATTCACTATCAATTCCTTTTGTTCATCCCCCCAAATAGCCGATAGCCCACAGGAAGCTCTCTTGATACCCTATTTAAAACACTGAAGATGAGAAAGACAAAGCAGCAATCCAAATACAGCAGTGATTCTGCAGCCACCTAGCTCTACTTAGAAACGAGAATGGTGCTTTGCAAAAAGATCCAGCATTTAAAAGGGAGAGAAGGAGAGAGAGGATCAAATAGGGGGAAAATATCTAGAGAGGAAGAAGGAATCACAAAAACAAGCAAGTTTGGACAGACTGCACATGATGCCTCCCCATTAGGTTTATTTTTCTTAAGCATCAGAAATTTTAGAAAAGGCTATGACCCATATTCAGATGAGTGCCAATATATTCCAAAGGAACTATGTTGATTTATTTTATGTATATGGTAAGAATAAATATGAGTTGTTTTTTAAATAACACAACGGTGCCCACTCCAGAAACCTTTATAACTCCTCTTATATCACTTGTTGCCTTTTTTTTTTAAGGGATGAAAATCTGTGAGAGAACTATTCCATAAAGATGTAAGCTAGCATCTGGTTTAAATTAATCCACACATACAAAAGATATGAACTATAGCCCTTTGCTATTCCAGTCTAGGCAGGATCAAGTTACATTCAGAACATGTATTTCCTCCACCCTTTTCCCTTTACAACAGAATCCAATTTTGTTTAGCATTCCTCCACCTTCCACAGGCCTGTCAGTAAGGCTGGCTGCAGGGTGGGTCACAGGGTAGGTTCCACTGATTTAGGGCGATCTTGTCGTCCCTCTATCCTTAACGAGCAGCCCTGCAGAAAGTCTTCTGGTGGGCTTCTGGGGAAAGATTCCTCCACTGTAAAGAGCCACAAGGAGAGAAAGCTCTTTTCCTGCTTATGAGGACTGTACATATGACCCCCGAAATGCTGTTGCCATCTTGATTGATCTTCCAGAAAACCAAAAGCAAGTTATAAATGGTAGAGGGATCATCACAAAGAAGAGAGCCCTCCCCCAAAGCATGCAGGTAGTTGAGTCCACTGTCCGAGCTTCCTAACACGTGAGATTATATACTCCCCTATGGTTCAAACAGTTGAGACAGGGAAACTCAGTTACTTGTAGCCAACATCAGCCTCTGCGTATTTGAAAGCAAGCATTAAAAAATAAATAAAAAAGCCCAAGAAAACTATGAACACATACAAAACTATTAGTGAAATAAATCATAAATCATTAATCATTTATTCTAACAACTCTAAGTAAGAATCAAACCAACAAAAAAGTCATAGACTTCATCAAAGTAGAGCATTCCTTTCTTTATATATTGAGGGGAGAGAAGCATATAAAGATCAAGGCACAATTTTCAACGATGTTCAATTTCATTCACACCAAAGATAGGTGCTAACAATCTTATCTGTTAAAAGCAAGTTCATGCTGCTCTCATTAAAAAGTAGGTCAAGAAAGAGATCTGTGCCAGTCCCCAGCAACTAAGATCATTCCAGAAATGCTTTTTCCTGAAGTGAGAGTTAAATAATCAGCAGTTATATATAAATCATTAGAGATTCCAACACTGGGCATCACTATTCTTATAATCAAAATGCACCTCATCATAATGGCACTGCAACAGTACATACTAATTGAAGTGATAGAGACATCTAGAACCCTGCTGGTTCCTCATCAATTAGTTATGCACACTGTGTTGTGTGGTAAGAAATACTGATGAACTGCATTTGCTCAAATTCCTTTTCTCAGATGGTGCCCCAGATATTTGGAGTGGGCAAAGCAGGAGCCACATTCTTCCTGTGCAATGCTAATCTTTGGATAAAATAACATGGTGGTTTGGAGCACAAGTCTGGAAACCAAACAGACCAGGATTAGAATTCCAGCTTTGTCTCTTAATAGCCATGCAGTCATGGACAAGTTAATTAACCTTGCTGAGTTTCAGTTTCCTCTTAAGCAAAAAAGAAATATAATGTACTCACTAGGTGGCCTCAAGATGAAAGTGCCTGGCACATGATAAATTCGTAATAAATGGTGAGTCACTGTCATCAAATAAGGATTCTTTCTGTAGGAGAAAGAGGGACTATGCCAGTCCACCAAAAATTTTAATTGTAATAGTAGCAACAGTAAGCACGACAAAGAACAGTTACATGCTGAGTACTTTTCTAAAGACTTTGGAGTGATTTGGTTTATCTCTTCTACCTTTTAAGGTAGTAAATAAGTATTTATATGTTAAAGGTGAAGGTCAAAAGACTTATACCTTGTGTAAAGTCACATGCGACCAGTGAATGGAAGAGCCAGGGTTCAAAGCCAGGCTCTCCAGAACCCTTGTGCATTCCTGCCACTGCCCCCCAAAACTGTACTACTGTATAAAGAGCACTCAACAGAATACCTGAGAGTTCATGATCTGTTGGAAAAGTAAAAATCAATAAACTCTTACTACCAGTTGAGGTTTTACAACTACTAGAACATGAACCAATTGAGCCCCAATATTTCCACCCATTTTTAGGATGTGGCCCATGTGAGTATCTTAGCCACTCCTTTGTTGAGTCTTTCATAGCACACATACCAGCAAAAGCAACAGACATGAAAGAACCCTGATCCCAGGGAGAGTAACTGTAGCATGAATACAAACCAAAACAACTTGTCACTAATTCACCAACTGTGCTAATTTAGAGTCACAAATATTACTAGTCCAAAAAGACAACATGGTTTTCTTAAAAACTACCATTGTTGACCTCAGTAGGTCACACAATAGTCCTTCATGGGAAATGTTGTTTAAACACTCATAAAGTACAATTAGGCATCATGCTTTCTGAAGAGCACTGTATTCTCAATCTCGATTGCATTTACTAGTGACATACTTGTATACTAGCTGAATTTAAGTAACTAGAATAGCCCAAAAAAAGTCCTGTGATTAAACCCTCAAATCAGAAATCCAAAACAAATCTCGTTTTTAAGTTTGCTGGGCTCACCCACAACTCCAAAGAGAAAAAAGTAGCTAGAAGATGAATAGAGTTAACAGAAAAACAAATACAATACAAACATATGAAAAGATATTCACCACACTCATAGCCCCAAAAAAAGGCAAACTAAAAATTCAGAATGGAAAAAACTTTAATCAAAGAATCCCTAATCAAGACTCTAAGAACAGAGATATTCTCACACAATTGCAAATAGAAGAGTAAATTGGTACAGGCCCAGGCAAGTCCATTGCCAACAACTCTCAAATTCCAATGTGGACACACTCTACATCAGCAATCCTGCTTGTGGGAATGTATTCCTACAGGCATATTTGCACAAAAGTAAAATAATTACATACAGGTGATTCATCCTAGCATTATTTGTAATAACAATAGATCAATGTCCATCAATGTCATTATACTACATTCATACAACAGAATCCTATGTAGTGATAAAGGAAAAAATGAGGACAGTTTCGATCCCAAGTTACAGAAATATCTTTATGCTACATTCTAAAAACAACATGCAAGATTCAGACAGCACTTTACAATATGCCACCTTTTGGCTAGAAAGCAAAATGTGTGGGTGACAGAAATATGAAACTGTATGGGTACATAATTGCTTATATGTGCATAAAAAATAGGAAAGATACAAAAAAGTAAAAACAGTGATTCTAGGGCAGTGGTGGTCGACACAGGGTAGATGAGGTACAGACATGGGAGACAAAGTTTTCACTGAGCAGTTTACACAAACTGAAGCACTTAAATACATTAAGAAGACAATATTTATGCATTAAAATAGCTTACGTGTTAAGTGAACCCAGCTTGGTTGGTCTGCTTCCTTGGAGTAATCCTATAATAAATGCTACAATTGCTATAAGAGACAGTGTCACCTTGCCCTATGTGGCCCCAAATGAAAAATATGAATACAAGAGCTTTCCAGTGTGTTCCATATTCCAGCTCAACAGTAGCATTAGGATAACATAAGACAGGTTTCCTAGAATATGAAATTTAAGACTACCAGTCTCAACGTACCCTGATTTCTCCTAGTCCCCAAATTAGTGTATTTTATGAACTACCCTTCCTAACATACAGATTACTTTCCCAAGCAAGAAAATCTCTAAAACTAAGCTTTTAGAGCTTTCAGACATCCTTAGGAGACTTATTAATTCTTCATTAACGCACACACACACAAGTTCCTGAGAAAACCTTGCTAGTTTTTTATCCATTTCCACTCAGTGTGAAGTTGAAATAAAAAGGTGCCTTTGTTAAAAGCTAAATCAGTGTGAAAGCAGCTAGGAAAAAAGTTATTCCTATTCTCTGCTGGAGGAGTGAGAACAAGGCACTTGGAAACAGATTTCTCTGAAAGGTGAGGAAATCTTTTAAGGCAAGAAGACAAAATGGTAAATTCTCTTTAGATTTCTAAGCTGGTCATATATAAACATCCCCAATCTCTGTCAGCAGCTTCCTCTTCATTCACAAGGAAAAGCAGGACAAAATTGGCTCAACAAGCACAAGGATGTCATGTTTCCTGTCCACACCTCTTCCCTGTCCCACATCTGCTCCACCGCTCACATGAGGGGGGTGAAACATTTGTGCAGATGCGTAACGACATGTACCTTGGGCAGTGTTATGCATCCGGTGGCTTCTCACTAAATGCCTTTTGTGATGTTCCCAGTATTTTGGGAACATTTATTTGGACCATTATCATATGCTCTATAGAAAAGAAAAATACACTGTGCAATTTCTTCCAGTGACATCACAACCTGGCTCAAAATAGAGCACAGCCAACACCAACCATCTCCCCTGGTCTTAAAAGAAACAAGGTGGATAATTCTTCTGAGCTCATCCCACAGCTACCTTATACAGAGGATCCTTACCCAGCCCCATCAGAAAACTCAGTTGGTATCAAGTGGTAATCTATAGCCAGTCAGCTAATTGTTTCTGTGTGAATCAAATTCTAAATTCTTTAACAAAATAACAGTGGTGCATGAGGCTTTTCCCAAATAAGCTAGCAACAAATCCACCAAGGTTAAGTGCACCAGATAAATGCACAGGCTGCAGACACTGCATTTTAATAGGTCATAAGACAAAAGCTTGTCAAAGTTAATCAACTCCCACACTATGCAAGGCCAGAGCTGGAGCCCACACTGATCTCACACTTTCAAATCCCCTTCTCTATAAGCTTTGGAACACTGCAGATGACAGGCATAAATAGGTAAACTTTGTCAAAAAATTTAAATCACTTTTTAAGTTTTAGTCATTTGTTCTTCTGCCTTTTTAAATATTTTTAACACTACCAAGAGTTAAGCCAACACACAGTCCATAGTCTTAAAATATGAGACAATAAATGATTTTGCTAGCTAAGGGAAGCAGATCCAAATGCTGACTCCAAACTACTGTTCAGTCACTAGAAGGTAACCCTCATTAGCATAGAGACCCTAATGATAAGAGCAACTTTCCCCAGGGGAGAAAAGCTGTAACTACAATGGAATTATAGACACCTTTTGAAATGCTCAAACTTTTTTTTTTTTTTTTAAAGATTTCTACTCTCAAAACTACTTACTAAGAGCTTCAAATTAGGTGATGCTGGCAAGGACAAGTTTTTACTGCAGTTAAAATATATTTGTTTCTTTGCAGGTAAGATTCTCAAAATTCAACAGCTATAAAACAAAATTTAGTAGCAGGTCCTGCTGGAGAATATGTCAAGAATTTAAACCTTAAAGTGTATCAAAAAATTCAAGCAAAACAAACATAAAAGTTTAAATTTTCCCCTTCCAACTTGCTGTGTGAAAATTCAGCTATGTTAAACTACACCGTCATCAATGTATCATAACGTATACAAGAATACTACAAGGACAGAGGAGGCTCATGACTGGATGACCAAACCATTTACATCACCTCCAGGGATATTTATTCCCACACCCTCATTGCCAATAAGTTCGAGAGACAATTCTTTGTTGGGCCTAAAAATAGGAAACTTAAACTTCCCAAGAAGACATGCAACACAAGCCTCCTCCAAAAAAAAAAAAAAAATATATATATATATATATATACCCAGTAATTATTTCCAAATTACAGGTGTATACCCTGCAGAATTTACAATAAAGAACTTGCACAAATTATCCAAAGCACAGTGGAACTGCTTTCATTTTGTTAGAAAGTTAACACTGAATCAAGATTCTTTCTGAAGAATGGGTGAGAGGCTGATAGATTATATAAAGAAAAAGATTTTTTTTCTAAGTCTGGATGTCAGTTGTAGCATGGTGAGTTTCACATTTCTTCAATGAGACAACAGGTCAAATATTCAGTAAAAGAAGACAGCCATACCTTATCCAACTAATATTCAATTAAGGTATGACAACATCAAAACAATGTACAATTTTTGATAGCAATTTATGGCCACTAATCAGCAAATGCTAAAAAATATGAATTCAAACCTCTGCTAACTACAATACAACTACTTTTGATCAAACAACTTAGCATGGAAATAAAGCATTTTATTGAAACTGAAATATGTCATTCTTTACCTTGTTTTTAAAAATACTGTTCACTATTGAGTCTCTCTTTTCTTTCCTAAATAAACTTTCAAGACCAAAAAATAAAAAATACTGTACACTATTAACCTTATATAGTCCTTGCTGTACTTTAAAAATAATTAACTTTCATATAGTGTACTATACCCCTGAATAAATGAATTGGAAAGCAATTCAATAAGTATATAAAATAAGCCGATTTTCTTAATTATTCCCGTTGGTCAAACTGAAAAGGCAATTATGTTGAAGATCATCTAACAAAATACAACATTTGTCTAGAAAAATGCAAACAAGTAGTCTAAAACTAAACTCTGACCTCCAAAAGAATTTTCTCTTCCCATAAAGCTTGGTTCAAAAATAACTGAACATACTCCCTTGCCAAATAGTGTATAAACCCAGATTCTATCTATTCTATAGGTTAGTATTTCCCAAACTTTCAGTATCCTGACTACTGACGCACTCACAGCAAAAATTCCTTCCAGAGCAAAAACAACCAAGTATGTATCAAAAAATCCAACAGTCACAACAGAGATTTTTCTCCGGCTCTCCCCCTTGAAATACATACGTGGGTTTTTAAATACATAGAGTCCGTTGTCTGCTGCTCTCTGTCATGAGAAGACTGGAAAGCTGATGGGAATCCAGCCTCCAAACGCTTAATGAGCAAGACCAGCCCCACCCAAGCCAAACTGTGCAGGAGAAGGGCATGCTCAGTAGAAAGGCCCAGCTTGGTTCCAAGTTACTTCATTCCTCAGCTAGAAAATCCACATGGGTCAAAGGAAAAGTCATCTTCTGCTGCCTGTTACACCAACTAACGAGGGACATGCTACAAAGAGAATCATCTGAATGTCACAACTACAATTCTATTATTATCATTTTTACAGTTCTACTGTCCCTGGGATTATTTTCCTCAAGTTTTGTAAGGATCATTTTTGCTTTGCTTTGGACTTTCCTCGATTCTGCTTTTATTTTTGTCAGTTTAATCACTTACACACACCAAATGCACATGCATACAACATAACCTCTAATCATCCTTATTTATAAATTATGATAGATATATTCATTTTTAAGTATACCCCCTGCAGATTCAGGTCTCTTCTTATATCCCAACGGCCTATCACCATATACCATCACATCACACCCCAAAGTGGGCCTTCTGAAGATAATTAGATTTCAATGAGGCCTAACAAATTACTTTCATCATGATGAAAATAGTGCACTTTTAAGAAGAGATACCAGGGGCCTCCCTAGTGGCACAGTGGGTTAAGCAACACAAAATGAAGCAAAACACAGCCACTGCAGCACTAGTTCGATCCCTGCTGCTAGCCAGGGAGGGGACACACATGGCACAGTAGACCTCTCTGCCTCGCCCACTGCTCCCCTCAGCAGTGTGTGTCAGTCAGTCTGCCTGTTCTGCCTCCCCACTCTGTCTGGTGAATCCTCTCACCTCCCAGGACTCTGGCCTGTACCCCTGCTCTTGTGTGCATAAATAAATAAATCTTTAAAAAAAAAAAAGGAGGAGATACCAGAGTTTGCTCCTTCACTCCTGTTCTTTCTCACCTGGTCATGCGAAGGCTAGAGAGAAGTTGGCATCTACAAGCCTGAAGAAAGTCCTTGCCATAAACTGACCATGCCGGCCTCTTGATCTTGAACTTCCAGCCTCCATAAATGTGAGAAAATAAATTTGTTGTTTAAGCGACCTACCCTATGGTGTTTCATTCAGGCAGCCCAAGCCGGCTAAGGCACCCATTCTCTTAATTATGGTTAAACTCCTGCTCTGCTACTTCCCAGCTCCTCTGCTGACATATATAAAAGAACCTGTTCCTAAGACATACCTGAAACTCTTTGTTTAACTAAAGGTTAAGAGAATTAAAATAGTGAGTTTTGCAGGGCTATGATTTGGAAATAAAACATGCCATTAATATACTGGATAAAAAGAGGGGCCTCCCTGGTAACACAATGCGTTAAGCAATACACTATAAAGCAAATCACAGCCACTGCAGCACGAGTTCAATCCCTGCCGCCGACCAGGGAGGTGACCCACAAGGCACAGCAAACCTCTCCTGCCTCTCCCACTGCTCCCCTCAGCAGTGTGTTACAGTCAGTCTGCCTGTTCTGTTCCCTGCTCTGTCTCTGGCAGATCCTCTCACACCTCTGGCCTGTACCTGAGTGCTTGTATGCATAAATAAATCTTTTTAAAAAATAAAAAAAGTATATATATTAGATAAAAAGAGAAATCAAAGAATTTAAGTGAGTTTCCAAACTCATACACTCCTTAGGTGGTAAAGCCAGAATTTATACCTATTTGGTCTGCCATCGAAGCCAGCACTAGTGGCATTGGCAGTATAGAGCAAACACAGCTGCCTCCCAAAGTAATGCACTTCTCCAAGACAGCACTCCCTCTACTTTAACTTGCTTGTTTCCCAATTAAGTAAACTGGCACAAAGAAGCAAAAAAACTTATGTATGGCTACCCAGTGGGTTGTTGGCAGAGAATACACAAACCAGATCTAGTGTCATTTAAACTATTCATTTCCAGTTAAGACTTTAAAGCGCATTAAAATACACAGATTACATAGGTTGAAACATCCACAAATGTTTGTATCTATCATGTCTGTCTTGAGAACCAAAATAGCCATATTTTGACAGTCTCATTCCATTAAAAGGGGAAATTAGAAATTTATTGTCAGAATCCTTTTTTTTTTTTTTTTAATATCCAAAGAAGTTTGTGGGGATTGGGCTGGAGAACATCTTTTCTATATCTGTATATGTGAGTTTGTGTATAAACAGAATTTATCTTAAAGCCAGAATCATAATTTTTTAATTTTTAAAATCATCCTACTCCTACTTTCTGGGAACAAAGAATGTAACTGAATAAGATATAAAGAACCCCAATACTGTATTGATCAGTTATTGCTCAATAAACATGGGGCAAAAACTTTACCAAAATTGCAGAAAAGTCAATGGGAGCAGTTTCCCATGTTTATTCGCCTAGTTAATTAGATAGATGCCCATCAGAAAAAAATGTAAGTACAATTCTCTGGCTAAACCCTAACATAACTTAAAAAGTATGTTTTAAAAAACCCTTTATCCTACTGATTTTACAGAGACGCCAATCTTCCCATCTAACAATCATCATGCAAGACTATATATACTTCCTGGACAAAGATGGAAATAAGATATATTACTCAACTGGATGAACCTCACTGGATAAAATCACTCAACAGACCACACTTCACAGGACTGTTACCATCTGATGCCAGGAAAAAGCCAGTTTCCAGCTCTTATGCATAAGATCCCCTCTGACTGCCCATCAGCACAGCTTAAGTTCTTTCAGGCTCTAAGTCCAGAATAATTAGCACGGCTGCACATGAGCACTGGCAAAGTTGCAAAGTGGGAAATAAAATATGCTCTTTGACCCCAGATATTTAGAGCTGTTCAAGCAGGTACAAGGAAAGGAAAAGAATAAAGGGTGAGAATCCATAATAAAAAAGACAACAATCCAAAAATAAAGTTTATAATCTGAAAAGTGTTAGGACAAAGCTCTTAAACAAATGCCTTTTTTTAGAATTATACATTCAAATCAGCATTCACCTTTAAATGTCTTAATTTTTATTTCAATTACACACATGAAACATTTACTGAGTTCCTCCTCTGCAGCAGATGCTGCTCTTAAGCCCTTAGGACTTGACAGTTCTTCCCCACATCAGAGGCACCAGTTATTCAGAGGCTCACAGTCAAGAGGGAAAGTCAGAAAGATAAACAAATAATTACAACATATATGATAAGGGCTCTAGAGAGGGACAGAGAGGGCATAGCAAAGTGGGCAACTCCCCTGGGGAGGGTCATTAAGAACATTACAGACTCACAGTGCTCAAGCTCATTCTTTACTCATTTAAATGAACAGATGCTACACTAACAGCACGGAAGGACCTTGCCTTACAGATGAAAGCACCTATCACGAAGCCCATGACCTACAAAAACAAATATGGTGCTGGCACCTCTGCAACACCCTATAAATGACTGAGCAAAACAGAGCAATGAGGCTTTTCTCAGTTTAGCATCAAGGGAATCTCAGCATTCGTGCACCTGTAACCCTCACTTTCACAAAAGGGAACCTGAGGCCCAAAAGTTAGGTGACTTGTCCAGATGACACAATAAGTAAATGGTAGCACCCCGATGTCAGATTGACTCTGCCTTTCCCTAGGGCAGACTGTCCTGTCTGGATGAGAAGTGAAGGGACAGGCAGGTTAAGAACAGAACAGGAACAGAAGCACTTTATGGCTGTCTGAGGGCCGGAAAGGACCAACAAGGCAGAAATGAGGCTTCCTCACCTTACTTACCCTCCATACTCTCCCTTCTTTTTTTATTCTCCTTTCTCTAACACAACCATCACCATACTCTGGTTTTTCTTCAGAGCGTATAAATCTTTCACTATTTAAAAAACCACCAATATTTCCCAAAGGCCCTACCAGAACCATATGGACAGCAAACTTGTCAACAAAGGTTCTTGTCAAAAGACATGGCGCGTGATGCTGAATACTGCCTCTAGCAGGTCAAGCTGGAGAAACAGTTAAGGTGTATGCAACAAGCGGCACAGCTACCCAGCACACTGGGAGATACAACCCCCTCTGGGCCCTTCTCTTCACTTACTTCACAGTCTTCCTTCTGCTTGATACATGAACTCTGCAATGGTTTAGTGCACTTCTAACCCTTCACGTTATTAGCTCCATAATTTGCAAATACAGCTCTACTCATTTCTTTTTCTAGCTTTGCCTTTAAAACTTAACTCTCCCTTTAATTATTAAAGAAATCCTAAACACAAATATTAATGTTCTCAATCCATAGCCTCTGCTCACGCAAAATAAACAAAAAATGTTCAAAACCCAGCCAGCAAACTTACCATTAGCTTAACCGCTGAGATCTTGATTTTAATTCTGTACCTTTGGCTTTTGCTAAGATCCATTCATTCAATGAGAAATTACTCTTTGTTTCATGACAACTGCTGAGGATATGTTGGCTCCAGCAATGCAAGAGAAGAGTGTTTAAATAAATTACTACAAAAAGAGTAAGAGCTAGGACATGGCATAAACAATTCAATAGTGACTGACTTGATGAAGGCAGAAAGCTTCCCAACGTGACTTTTGAGCTGACCTTGAAGGATGAGAAGCGCACTGAGCTGATTTGAGTGGGTATAAGAACACTCTGCTGTGGGAACAGTAAGTAAAAGGCACAGAACCAAGAAAGATAAATGTATTGAAAGCCTGGAACACAGGGTGAGAAGTGGAGAAGGCCTACGGAAGCAGCAGCAAAGTAACAAGTGATCAGCTTTCTAAGCACAGATATTTTAACTCTATCATATAGGTAGCAGAAAATATTAACTTTGTTATTTCTCGAAGATGACTTTGGCATTCATGCGAGGACAAGAGTTACAAGGGCAGGGAAAGAGTTAAGGTCGTATTCCAATGTTCCAGAAAGCAGCATCTAAGCCAAGACAGAGGCAACAAAGATGAAAAGGAAGAGATACAATCATAAATACTTAGGTGAAATGGACAAAATTTGTCAAAGATTTGGATTGTGAGAGTAAAAAGACTGACATCCCCAAGCAGATCCTGGTGCCATTAACCTAGATAGGGATTTCCTAAGAGTAGGAAACAGTAAAAAAGGTAGCACAAGTCTCCACTTTCAATGTACTGGTTGATTCAAAACAGGTTAAACTGAACAACTCTCAATGGTAATGACTGAAAGACAGTCATTCACTGGTAGGTCACAAGGTCATGTCTAGTTCGGAAACGAGAGTAGTTAGAGATGTGTTGCTAAAGAGCAGTTTGGGTTTCCATGCTAACATTTAAAACTAACTGCTTGGTGAAAGAGCTATTTGAAGCTATGGAAACCAATGAAACTTCAGGTGAGGGAGAATAAGAAAAATATTCTTAATAAACTCCAGCAGAAAACAAGGAACCAATAAAGGAAACTAGGTAAGAATCAGCATAAGAGGAAGAGAGCAAACCAAGAAAATGCCACCAAGAATGGACTCAGCTGGGAACAGCAGACAACAGGGCCATGGGCAGATACCTTCAGTATCAATTGACTTTGAAAGTGTCATGGAAAGATTCCTGGTAACCTATAAGAGCGAGTTCAGTGGATAGCAGCAGGGGGGAAAAAAGCTAAACAAATATACCCACACTTTCTGAAGTTAGCAATGAAGAAATAGGGTAAAGAAAGAAGAACTGATTACAAATAGTACAAGGCCAAGGGAAGGTATTTTGTACAGTTTTGGGTGTTTTGGGTGTTTCCCTTGGTGAAGCCTTTTGGTTTGGGGGATGCAGGAGGTAGGATGTTCAAGACAAAAGGAAAGGGGATGGCAAGTAATTTCAAAGAGACAGAAGGAAAAGAATCAAAACCACAAGAGGAGTTCAATATTGGACAGGGAGAGGGACCTCTCTACCCCATGGACAAACAAATGATAATTGGAAGTACACACTGGCTGGTAGAGAAAGAGGAATAAAGAAGCTAGAAAGATGAGTGCCTCCAAAACCCTGTTCACATTTCAGTTTTGACAACTTGGGAGCACTTCAAAAGGGGGAAAGAGAGAGATAGAAGAAAAGGGAAATTTATGGAGAAAATATAATTAATTTCTGAGCATATATTCAATGATATTCTGTTAGCTTTCACATCAACATATGATTCAAAACAGGTTAAACTGAACAACTTCCAAGAAGAAAAGTATTAGTATTTTTTTTTAAATATTTATTTATGCATACAAGAGCTGGGGTACAGGCTAGAGGCACAGGAGGTGAGAGGATTCACCAGAGACAGAGCAGGGAGCAGAACAGGCAGATCCACTGAAATACACTGCTGAGGGAAGCAGTGGGCGAGGCAGAGAGGTCTGCTGCGCCATGTGGGTCCCCTCCCTGGTGAGGGATCGAACTGGCGCTGCTGTGCCCCCCATGTTTCACAGTGCGGCACTCAACCTGCTGTGCCACCAGGGAGGTCCAGCATTAGTATTTTAAATATCTCAAGACTTTTAGATCAACTGCATAATCATCTGTCTTCTAATATTAATGTGATTTGTAAATCAGCATCCATTAAACTTTTCAAAAGTATATAATCAAATGAATGTCAGTTCTGTATCAACACGTTGGCAAAAAAAAAAAAAATTAAAAAAGAACTCCCTGAAATTGCAAGGTTTAGAGAGGGGTGTTTTGTTTTAATCACAGTGTGCACCAAGGGCTAGGCTAAATGTGTTTTACAGGATACAATAACCATTACTATCACTCCTATTCTCAAATCCTAAAGCCTGTGTCTCAATAAAACGCCAGTTTACAAGACAAGACAATTATGACCATGGTCACCACCAGAGCTCCATAAGAATATGTGAGAGATTATAAAACAAAACTCCTTTTACAGAGTTGAATCCTGTCCAGGTTGGGCCTTTAAGGCATTCTGACAGTGCATACAAATACTATTTCTGGAATAAAACCAAAAAAGCACAGCTGCAAGACATCTTCCACTGAAGTTGTAACTGACGCAATAGCAGTTCTTCCTATGAGCAAGAAAGTCTATAAAAGCCAGCAGCAAAGCTATTTTCCCCAACAAGCTATTTAGTGAAACCACTTTCTCATGAGCTAAATTGTAGCTTTATTAAGAAAGTTACAATGGACAGTATAACTTCTAGTATAAAATGGAAGTATAACTTCATAAAGATTTGCAAAATACAAATAATCCTTGAAAAAAATCCATATATGGTTTTCATTAAGAAACAATTATCAACTGAAACAAAACTATTCTAAAGTACGTGAAGATACACATTTTTAAAATTATAATCCATCATGCTCTATGGGATATAAATACAGGTGCTTTGGTGGTGGGTGTGGTATAGTAACATACATCTGAAGAGGTATGAATTTAGTCTCCTAAATCATATAAAGTATTGTAAACATCAATGTGTTACTACTTCAATTTAAGAGATTAAATAAAATTTATAAAATGCATAACCCTCCAAAAAAATTATAATTCATCACCATCACAAACAGTAAGTTTGAATTTGCAACAGCAGAATTTTTTTCCCCAAAAACTCTAAAACCCTGAGGAATAAGTGACCAAAAATTTGTAGATGATTATTATCAGTATTGTTAAACTTATGGTTTTTTTAACTTATGATATCTAAATATTTATGGTAGCTAAGGAGTCAAGGGCATTTTGAAATAATTTAGGAATTCTAACATAAGAAAAACAATTCAGGTAACCAAATCAATGCTTTATTGATGATGCTTTCCTTTTCTGTAATTTCAACTATGTTTCTATAGCAACTCCAACAAATATTCATGCAACTACTTCTGCAGCCAAGAGGAAAGTCAGTAACTACTTCTTCAGTTTATTTCTACGAGGGCTTCCAAAAATTTCCACTCATAAGGCTTAAGTATGTAACAGTTAACCATGACTGTCAGATAGTCTCAAATATTTAGAAAGAAAGCTAATGACAGAAAAGATATAATTCCATTACTTCTTTGATAATAATTAACAAAAAAGACAATAGACGTTAATAAAATTACTAACAAATAACTTTCTTAGAAAATCATCTAAATTCTAGAGAAACAGAAGACAGGAAACTTTGTGCCAAAGTATAAAAGCAAAGAATTAAATATTCTAAAACCAAGAGATAAGCAAGTATCTCTGCATAAATTTCAGACAGGCTTTCAAAATCACTAGTTGATGCTACTGCTTTGAAGTAAACACTATTTTACTAATAGTAATGGGTTTTGTGAGCAAGCTGTGTTAAATGTTTGTAAACACCCCTTAATAGCTCAAAATTCCATACACATCATATATCACCAAGTTCATTTCCTACATGAATGAGGCTCAGAGAAATGAAATAACTTATATCTTAATAATCATGGAAAGCAAAATAATATAAATGTTAACTATCAGTCTTAGAGTTAGACAAACCTGAATCTGAATCCCGGTTTAACCCTTAACTATGGATGAGGTAGATGCCCTCAGGCATCTGAATGAAATGCTATTTTATTTGAACTATGTTCTTGATATTATATATGATGTTTATGTAACCTCCCAGGTATGACTCATCTAATGCCAAAATGCAGCCTTTACACAAAGCCTCACCTACCCACTCCTTACATTCACACATGGACTTTAAACATAGTATTTTACTAACTGTTCCTACACTAATTCCATGAATTTTCTTGAAAATAGGTTCAGAAATGTGTAAGGAAAATTGAAACACAACAAGACATAAATTTAGGTGGTATTTCACACTAATGGCTAGATATACCACATGGTGTGTTTCCTTAAAGCACTGAGAACTATTTGGGGAAAGCAGGGAAGTTCCAATGGAAAGCATCCCTATAAACGTGTAAAGTAACAGTAAAATGCAAAAAAAGAGAGAGCACATATGTGTGGATACCACAAACATATATATCAGCTTCCCCAAGGCAGCTGGGATTCCAAGTAGTCCATACCCACTGCTCCCTTAAGGAAACTCAAACCTTCCAGATCATTCATAAGTTAAGTGAGAAAACATAATCATGAAATGTAGGGGCTTGAGCAGGAGATACAACTGCATGCTAGAGCAGTGCAAAGAAGAAACGCGAACAAAACTTTGCAAGAACAGGTGGATTTGCTGGTGGGAGAGAGGGACAGGCCGTTGACAGGGTGAGAAAGTCCTTGGACAGGCTGAAGCAGCAAGAGGCACAAGATGTTCTGGAAGATGTGGGGAGTGGGAAGTAATGAAATGGGCAGAGGGTTGACCCCTTTGACTGAGTCAGAGTCACACACAAAGATAAGTCAAAGGAAATGCTGGAAAGATTGTTGAGAACTTTGAAAGCCAGGATAAAGGCTTTGGATAAAGAAGATATATTAGTTCGTCTTTTCTTTTCTCTCTCTCTCTCTCTCTTTTTTTTTTTTTTTTTTGGTAATAGCTTTATTTTATTTTACGGTAATACCGTAACATACCAAACCATACAAGTCATCCACTGTAAATGTACAATTCAGTGGTTTTTAGTAAAGTCACCCATTTTTAGAACATTTTCAACAATCCTAAAAGAAATTTCAAACATACTAACTCATTCTATGAGACCTGACACTAAAGCCAAACATAAATGTCATAAGAAAACTACAATCAGTATCCCTGGGTTTCAAGCCCAGAGTCTAGGCAAAGCTACAAGATTTAGGTAAGCTGAGTTTGAAAATGACTGTTTAAGTTCTTGGAATGAACTACAGAAATCAAAGGTAGTGATGAGGATTGGGAAGTATCTTAGAAGCAAGAGAAGGCCAATTCTAGCATTTTTAAATTTTATTAGTCTTTTACCTTATTCCCAAACAAGTGACTACTGCTGGAAGTTTTGGTTATATGACGACAAAGAAAAAGCACCTGAAAAGTTAGGTTTTCTCAATAAGAAGGGGAAGATGCTATTTTATTGCCAGGACATCCAAAGACCTAAAAGCAGGGGAAAAAAAAACTGTTTAACAAGAATTCAAAGTGCTATAAAAACTCAACATAGTATAAGGAATCCACCTGCTCAAGCAGATACAGAAACCCACGTGTTTAAAGAAAGAAGTCTCAGGCCTCCCTGGTGGTGCAGTAGGTTAAGCAACACACTATGAAGCAAACTGCAGCCACTGCAGCACGAGTTCAATCCCTGCTGCCAGCCAGGAAGGGGACCCACATGGTGCAGCAGACCTCTCCTGCTGTGCCCGCTGCTCCCCTCAGCAGTGTGCTTCCGTTGATCTGCCTGTTCTGCTCCCCGCTCTCTGTGGTGAATCCTCTCACCACCACCCCCCACGCCTCTGGCCTGTACCCCAGTGCTTGTATGCATAAATAAATAAATCTTTTAAAAAAAAAAAGAAAACACGTTAAAAAAAAAAAAGAAAAAGAAAGAAGTCTCAGCATCTGCCTCACCCACCATGGTAAAATCCAGCTCAGCAGGGCAAGGAACATACTAATAACAAAGGACCATTAAGAAGTCCAGTATCAGAGCAGTCAGTAACCATTTGTTCATTGTCATAAAGTCCATTAAGTGTCACACAGTTGTGAACACAGATGTGATAACTGTCTTTGTGGAGTATATAACCTGATGAGGGAGAAGGGAATAAAGAGTGAATTGGGGAGAAGTTGTTCTAAGGAGTACACAGTAGGTATGTCTAACACAAAGGAGCCCAGAGGAAGAAGGAACACCTGCAGAAGGAAGGCTACATTGAAGAAGTTATATCTCTATTGAGACTTGAGAGCAGAGCATGCAGCACAACACGCACAGAAGTTTGCAGAGAGAAAACATGGTAACAGAAGGGCAAGGAGGACCAATAAGTTAAAATCCAGGAGAGCAAGAAAAGATCTATCAAGAACAAAGGAGAGGCTCCAGCTGAAAGAGAGAGAGCTGGTATTTATTTAGGGGAGGATACTGGTTAAAAGGGGAGAATCTAAGCTGTTCCATACTATGATCATCAGAAAAACAATTTATAAATTGATGAAGTTTTTTAAGTTTTGTAGTTATAAGGAAGCTTGCTATTGTGTTTTGTTCTGTTTTTTCCCAAGACACCAGAATGAAAACACAGTTTGGCAAGTCTTTGTCAATGTTGGGATTTATGTTTACTTTGGTTACCAGAGTTAAAACTAAACCATGAGAGTGTTCAGTCTAAGGCCGTTATGGTTCCTGAATATGGAAGATGTCAGTGGAACAAAGTGAATAAATCCAAGAAATAAGTACAATAGTTAAGAATTTGGTGACACATTGGTTAAGAAAAGGAACAAAAGCAAAGATGAACAATTAATTGGTATGCAAACCCATTCACTGATACCCTTAACAAAGAGGAAGGTTGGAAGCAGGTTAATGACTACTTTTGATTGGGTAACAATGAAACAAAGAGTATAATGAACAAACCAAAAGTGAAGCTAAAATGAAATCAGAAAAAATAGTCCAGAGGCAGTCAGGAAAAGAAATAAGAAACAAAAACAGATGGGACAAATAGAAAACAAATAACAAGATAGGAACCAACTCACTAAGAATTAAATGTAAACTGTTTAAAAAAACCAATTAAAAGAGACTGCCAGATTGGATTAAAAAGTAAGACCCAATTCTATGCTATATATATTTACTTTAAATATAAAAACTGGGAACCAAAAAAAAAATGGTATGAAGAAATAAATTGTTATGTACAAAATGAATTATGGTAGCAAAGAGATGACTTTGACAGCAGAAATGACAAGCTTTGTTTAGTGCAAGAGTAAGGAAAAATTTTAGAAAAAGAACTCATAATATTACAAATAAATGTGGTCCATATATTACTATCAGGATATATAAGTAAATGTCTTGAAGGTGTTCACATCCTATTATATAAACAAATTTTACCTACTAACCATCACAATCTTGGTTTAAAGTACCTAACTTGAAAATACCAGTGGCTTTAAAACTAAAACATGTCAACTTTATGGCTACAGTATTCCTTTCCTACCCTATTTCCACTCAGGTTGGAAATGCACAGCTGCATGGCTGTATTCTTTACACCAACACAAAGGTAGTTACGTGGAGTGGGGTGGGAGTCATTAGGAATCTATGTGCTATTAACAAGTGTGTATCTGCAGGGACTTCACAATTTATAAGCTTTCTCCTTTTCCCTACTATATTCATATCGATAAAATGTAAGCTAAGAGATTGTCAATGTATTTGGTTTATGTTTAATACAATAGAAAGTCCTTATTATTGAGTACCCATATTTTTGATTCTTGATTCCTAAAATGTCAGTCTAAAATAATAATTAATGTTCAGTTTTATTTGAACTTCACCACATGTATACCTTTTCTTACTGTTTTTTAGGATTGAAACTGTGATCAGAAATTCTCAGGGACTATATTAAGGGGTTTTGCTTATTACAAGAAAAGGTGGGAACAATCTGAAGGCTCACATATGCTTAACAGATTGTTTGCTTTATTCCTCTTTGGAAAAGGATATGTAGTCTTTGCAAAAGAAAAGCCTAAAAAAATTTGCTTCGAGCTTTTATTTTGAGAAGACTGTGAAAAGTTCACATCCATGGTTATAATTTGTTTCTCTTGGATCTAAACATACACCCACCCATTGGCTTCAGAAAAGTGCTTGGACAGAAAAATCCTAGGACAGTGATACTTCCTGGAAATATCAATTGGAAAAAAAAAAATAAAAGGAAAAAGTATCCTTTTAATGAAGAGACAGCCAGTAGCAAATAATGCAAATGTTCTTCTGAATGAATACCAATTTGCAAAATCTTACACAAAAGATTTCTTACACAAAAGATTCACTCATTCAGTACTTCTTGAGCAACTATTAAAAGCTAATTTACAAAAGGATTCAGCCTATCACACACATGACACAGGGTAAGATTTCATTAAATATCAAACAAAATAACTCAGTAGGAAAATTTTTTTATAGACAGTTTTTCAATGTAATTCCCAGTTCCCCCAAATCTCTCATCCTCCCCCAAATGCTAGTGATTGGCTGCCTCTCCAGGCCAGGTGGTCAGTGCAAAGACTTCAACCTTACATCCATATCCTCCACACCCACCAATGAGTCAAAGGATCATTTGATGAATTAGTGAATAACTGGGTGAAATTCATTAGGCAGTATATTCAGCTGAAAACCAAATCCCAATTACATAAAAAAATCAGACTCAGGACAGGAATCACTCTCTATATCCTTCCTCTCTCCACTCACTTTGACCTTGCACCCTTTATATGTATTTCTACTGTTGAAAATGATCATTTTGTGAATTATTAAGAATCTGTTTAAGATTTAGTTATGTATGTATGTATAGAACTGGGGTACAGGCCAGAGGTGTGGGGGATGAGAGGATTCACCAGAGACAGAGTGGGGAGCAGAGCAGGCAGATGGACTGAAATACACTGCTGTCAGTGTGGGGAGCAGCAGGCAAGCCAGGAGAGGTCTGCTGTGCCCTGTGGGTCAGCTCTTTGGCCGGGGATCGAACTCAGGCCCGGCAGCCAGCCCAGCAGTGCTAGCATGACAGCTCTGAGACTTAAACCACCAAGGAGGCCCCCCATTTTGTGAATTCTTGTATCAATTTGTCTTACTATGAGTTTATCAGCAGCTCAGTCTTCTAACTCCATCTTTGAATCCCCACAACTGGGCACAAACTTGTCTCCCAATAAAGAGAAACAAATATCAAACATAGCTCCTTAGTGTTTCCAAACTTAGATTAGTTAAGTTTGATATTCCATCATAGTCATCTTTATAATAAACACCATACAAAAAAATCAGGACACCAGATTTTGATGCACAGAAATTAAGAGCACCTCTGTAGTTGGTGATGACACCTGTATGTTATAAATAAAACAAACAATGAGGTTCCACTGGGTAGGCTCCCTTAACTGACAGTAGAAAGCACTAGAATAGCTATTCAGAGAAATTTGGTAATTCTCTAGACAACCTGGCATGTATTATTTCTAAAATACAGATATGTACAATTGTGTCTCTTCCTTCCAAAAAAAAAAATATTTAAAAGGCTTCTAGCCGCTGTGCAGAGCTTATAGGGAGGAGACCAAACTACTCAGTATAACCTTGTAGGTTCAGCAGTGGCTGGCTCCAGTCCAGCTCTGCAGCCTGGCTTCTGTTTCCCATCCCCTTTCACACACCCTGAGCTCCAGCCACAGCAGCCTCATCAAAACAAAATGAATCTTCATGCTTTCATGTCCTCATTAATGCTCTCCTCTGTCCAGACTGCCTCCTTTTGAGTCAAGTATATACTTAGGGAAAAAACCAACTGAAGCTTCCAGGTATAAGGTTAAAAATAGGCAGTTTGTGACCAACCCTAACAATAGCTATTATTTAATGTTAAGCCACATGATACCTGAAATGAAACTTGGGATAGAGGAAAGCCTACACATTTGTGAATTGATGACATACACACACACTCACAAGTCACAAGGCTGTGAAAGACTGGTAGATGGCCACCCAGCAAGAGGTCTCTACCACAGCAACAATGCCCACTGGCAGATTAAGTAGGATGCCCAGAATGGGACAGTCAGGCCTTGAAACAGAACATTATGGGTGAAGGTAATCTCCCAATGGGCAGAACCGGGGCAGCGATAGCTGACCAGGAATCACACCTCAAAAACAAAAGTGATGCCCAGAGCAATCACTGCTCTCACGTGACCGATGACCCACTCCACAAACATACAACTGGTGAGCAACAGAATGTGGATTTACAGCTTTGCAACAGGACTGGGTAGGGCAGAGCACTGTCTGGGAGAAATCTGAATAATGGTGTTGACCAATGACATAAAGGGTGGGAGGACCAGAACCAGAGGAAGGAGGATCTCCAGAACAACATGTTCTATGAGAAGACATTGCTTCTAGATGTAACGTGGCAACAGGACTTTGTGTGGTCTGCTCCAGGTGAGGGAAGGACAGTAACTGCAGTTGTACCTATAAGAGCTGAACTATGACAGACAAGAACCTAGCTACAGCCATATGCACTGAAAAGATGAACATACATTCACATATTCTGTGTATAGAAATGTGTGTGCGCATGTACTGATCAGGTAAAGAGGTGAAATATATTCATAACAATTAACTTAGTTGCCACACTGAACTTGCCCTTAGTCACCATCTGCCTGATCTTTTACTCAAACCATGGTCAACCCCAAGCTAGTGATTTCAACCAGTTCTAATCAAGTAGACTGGGCTGACTCATAATCTGAACCCCTTCTCAGTCCCTTCTTATCCCCACCCATTATAGCCTTTAAGTCCATGTCTGCTATACTCGAACATTTAGAGTCAAATGAACCCAACAAAATAGCATAATCATAACAAGATAAAGAAATTTGGTTTTATGGGCTTGTCATCTATGCATCAAGAGTAAAAAATTCTTCCCACGGAACCCCAGATTAATGTGGATAGGATCTTAGATACTTTTTTCTACTTCTCTTTTACAGGAATATCCATATAGACAAAGAATTTACTCCTGCCATGGAGTTTGTCTTGTACCGATTTTTTTTTAAAGATTTACTTATTTATGCCTACAACAGCAGGGTTGCAGGTCATAGGTGTGGGGGGGAGGGGATTCACCAGAGACAGATGGAGAGCAGAACAGGCAGACTGACAGGGGGGGAAAAAAAACTGCTGAGGGGAGCAGTGGACAAAACAGGAGAGGTCTGCGGTACCCTGTGGTTCAGCTCCCAAGCCAGGGATCAAACTCATGCTGCAGTAGCTGCCCACTGCTTGATATTGCTGAGACTTAACCCCTTGTGCCACCAGGGAGGCCCTGTATATTTATCTTTAAAAGATACAGATGGAATGGCATGACACAGGGCTTGGTATCATACAAAAACAAGGCCAGCTGATGGCTAGACATATGCAAACACTATAATCCCTGTATACCTCCACTACCCCAGATGACAAGAGTCAGGCCACAGCAGAATCAGCTCTTGCTGGGAATCAGTGTGCCAGCTGTCCAGGACAAGCCAGGGCTTATGTGATCAGATTTTTACTTGTTTCAAAGACTTCTTAACAGCTCTAATGCAGATGACCTGTTATGCTTTTTTATGATCCCAGAAGACACCCAAAATGATTAACCTATCTCTTTCTAACACCTTTATCTGTGGGCAATAAAATTAGCATACCTTTCAAATGAGTCCACCTAATGAATGAATGTCCTATGGATCAAGCTTTCCAATGGTAAGTACAACTATGTTAAAATTTACAAAGACACACATATTTTGCTAAAAGAAAATAAACAGATTTAAAAGGATGTTATTTTAACACATGTGTACATAATTCACTGATAAAAGACTGGAAATGCTCAGTCAAATGGGGACAGTGACTGCTCCTGAATGTGGGTAATGGGAAATTCAGCTTTATTTGTGTTTCTGTGTTACCAAGTTTTCTTCAATGGGTATGTCATTACTGTGACTAGGGAAACTCAACCAGACTAAAGTCCATTAAAACAAAAAAAAAGTGTTTTCTTCCTTACCTCTATACCCCTGCTTAGCAATTTTAAAGGCAGTATAAAACAGGATAATAACCTAATACCATGGCATGTGGTATGGATTTACCTAAAACACAAAGGTACATTCATACCAGTCCCCTTTGAGCTTGGCACAGTATACACAGAATTTCTGGACTCTAAGAAGCCCATGCTTTCAGATACCGTTACATCAGTGGTCCTTTTTTTAAAAGCTGGATTTTAACTGGACTTAAAAGAATGAAAGGAATTTCCTGGATTTTATCAGGGCAATTCCCAACAGATCTTTGCTCCCACTTCTTACTATAAGGATTAAAGTCACTTAGCAAATTAGAGTATATCCTTGCCACTTAAAATGCTATTAAGAACATGTAAATTAAAAGATCTTTAAAAAGCTATGCACATCAACAACAGGCTTATAGCTCCTGCTCAGAAGAAGTTGCTTTAACAGTTTCCTACGAAGTTAGTCAAAAAAGCATCGAACACCTGAGGTCACATCTGAGGGCAGGAGGGATCTCCTTTCCGACCACACAGGACTATGGAGAGGCAGGGGACACGTAACCACATTAGATCAAGAAAGAGCCTTTCTTTGTTTTGTTATCATATGACAAGTATTACTGTCAAGTTTTCACTACAACTTCATTAAAATACCAAGCCATACACACACGCAATTTAACACAGCACAAGGGAGACAGGGACATATTTTTCAGAACTGTAAAATGGCATCTGCAGAATGTCTCAAAGGAATGACAAAGGCACTTCTTTAGCCCTAACAAAGAGAACAATGTTTCCGTAGGACACTGCAGAACTATTGCATTTCGGGGAGGGGTGGGGGGGGGCAGTAAAAATTAAGGCAGATCTGAACGTGTAGAATGACAGACTGTAGAAAAGAATTAAAAGAAAGATTGGAGATACAAGTTGCACTCATTAGAGTTCACAAAAGTAAGAAATTGCTTGGTGTTTTAAAAACAGGTAACTTCAAATAAGAAATCCAAAAACAAAACTCTAAAAATAACTCAAAAAAATAAAATTAGTTCTCTCAACCAACTGAATTAACTGTTTTAGCTTCCTAACCGCTGTGTTTTTGTAATTGTGAATTTTAAAAGATAGCCTATAAGCAAGCTGCCAGCATTATGCTGAAAAAGTCATATATAACATTTTACTTAATTACTCATTTAATTAAACAGATTAATTTCTCTGTGAGAACTGTACAAGCAATGCTTGCATTGTATAAATAAGGAAACTGATGCTTACAGATAGAAAATAACCCAGAATAAGGCAGTTCTAAGTTCAATTCTAAATCTCACTACCTAGTTTCAGACTTTCACTTTCTTTTCAAGATATTTTCACTTCAAATTTCAATATGTCAAGATCAAATAATCCTCACGTGGATTAAAGACAAACTATTTTCAAAAATGGGACAAGAACTTCCCTAAAATAGCATATAAAAATGGAACTAGAAGCTAATGCATTAGGGATGGATGTAAAATACATACTCCTTCATAATCAACCAAGTAACATTTCCAAAACATTATTAAGCAAAGGGCTTAAGAACTGCCTTCAGAGGGAAAGTCACAAGTCAGAGTTAACTGACAAAAGAGACAACTTTTACTGGAGAAAGTCATAACCAGAACCACAGCTGTTTTTTTTTTTTTTTTTTCATTTGGATATGCTTAATCATCTTCAGTGGATAGTGTCCTAAAATCCAATCTGATGATTTTTGTAGTGTGTGTGTGTGTGTGTGTGTTGGGGAAGGGGAGATGTAAATTTTTCTCCTTAGGACTAGTCCTCAGAAATCCTGCTTTGAATCTTCCAGAACACTGCTTTCCAACTAGTCTTTCTTAACTCCCATTCTGATCACATGATTCATCTGTGCAGAAAACCTCATTTTAAGTGCAGAAAGAAAACCCAATTTGTCTTCCTGAAATGCAGAGTCCTCCAAACACAGGCTGAACCCTCCTTAAGAGCCCTTCCTGCCCAATACTGCCAAAGATAAATTCTGCTTGAGGGCGGGGTAAAGGACCATGCAAGTCTCCAAATTCTCTCTTCTAGCCTCTCCTCAAAAGTCATCCACAGCCTCCTCACCATCACCATCAGGCAGAGTCCAGTTACCAGGCCCTGACCTTGTCCAAGACTTCTGGCCACCCCAGCCCGATGCCATCCTTCCCTCCTCTGAA
Organism: Galemys pyrenaicus; assembly: GCA_019455555.1. Taxonomy (NCBI): domain Eukaryota; kingdom Metazoa; phylum Chordata; class Mammalia; order Eulipotyphla; family Talpidae; genus Galemys; species Galemys pyrenaicus. The sequence continues at coordinate 8,597,877 of JAGFMF010011861.1, read as the reverse complement.
CACTCCCAACACCTCCGGCAGTGCTCTATGCTTTGCTGCCATACAGGCCTGATGTCTGCATCTTACCACACTACTCAACAAGTCTGTCCTGGTCATCTCAGCTCGATCCTCCACAGTAAAAGACACAAACCTTTGCAGTTATGCTGAGGATGTACCAAGTAGAAGGAAGAGAAGTTACAGAAGAAACCCAACACATCTACTTTTTTTCCCCCAAACAATTCCAAGCAACAGTATTTAGTAAAACAAATATCATTTTTGGCTTATTTATAATGAGAAATCGCAAGACATCTTTTAAGATTCGTATTAGGAAAATGTGGGAGTGTAAGATCACCCTGCCTGATCACTTCTCATGGGCTAAGACTGACCTGAAGGAGCATGACCTTCAAAAAGATTAAATTCTAAGAAGTGAGAGCAAACAAACGTGGCTCTGACATAAGTCCTGTGATAATAAGTTTTGGGATAAACAGTCCTCTGAATCATATTTTAAGACTGGGAGGCACCTAAAAGAAAGTCAATTCTATTCTTATTATAAACACTAGAGAATCTAAGTGTAGGGGCAGGAAGGCATGGCGCAGGTTTTCTATGATGTGGGCAGACAGGTCAAGGAGTCCTGGAGCCTCTGCTGGCTTTTTCAGGCTTTTATTACTCTTTACATCAGAGGCGACCAGGTACACGGCAGGCAGGGAGGCCGCGGGCCAGGAGGCTGGTAGGCCTGGCCCCCAGTGAATCTTCACTCTCTCTGGGCTCTCTAGTCTCTCATGCCTCTGCTCTGCTGCTACTCCTTTCTTACTTTTGCCTCTGCTCTCTTTTCCCTGCTCTTCTCTGCTGGCATCCTCGTGATGCCACCCTTATAGCGTCAGTCTCAGCCCAGGTGCACCCACTTGCACATGCCCATACCCTACTTGAAGTGCCCACCATCAGGCATGTGTGCAGAACCTCAGGGGTCTGTCATCGACACTAATTGCCGGAGGGTGGCAAAGCCTGATCATTTTAATTTACACTACACTAAATAATAATAAATTAATTTAAATACACTACAGTAACTGAGGAACCATTTTTCAAGAATATCCTAAGAGAAGACAGAAACCTAACTTCCTGCAAAGGACATCTGTCAGGTATTTCTCCTTTGCATTAACCCATTAAAGCAACAAGGTGATAAGCTGGTGTTTCTAATGAATGTGGCCTCAACATTTTCTCAAAAGGAGCTCATTTTTCCAAACACCCTCTCCTTTTAGTTTCTTTTTTTTCCAATGCACCTCACACTGTTGAGCTTCTGATTTCTTCCAGCAGTACACAGTACAGTAGAGCAGCATTGTTATTTTTTAAGTAGAGGCAGTACCATTATCTCTCCTTTATGTGCAGCATTTATCAGACAAAGATAGGAAGGATCTTCTTTCTTGCATTGTTCAAGTTATTAAAGAAATCACAGGAGAAAGCAGGGATAAGGAATGGCTGCTACAGAACAAAGGGCACCTGTCTAAGAGAGCAGTCTCTGGGGCTATCAAGAACTGAGGCATGAGACAAGAAATGTATTTATTCTGGAACCCTCCCATAAAAGCCCTAAGTTACACAGAAATTTTAGGCTATCTCTATGCAAACACATTACAAGCTTGTTGGAGGGTAAATAAGTTAATCAGACTTCTTACACCACCAGCCTCTTGGCTATCACCTGCAGCTTTAGCTGTGTTAATGCAGAAGGTGCTTAGGAGTGTGGAAGCAAGGCACACATGCCCGACTGCAGATACCTGGAGTATGGGTGGGCACACGTGTCTAACAGAATGACAGAGGAGCCCAGAGAAAGAATGTAAATATTCATGGGGTGTTGGGTGGCTCAGTTGCCTGCCTGCCTCCCAGCGTGCCAGCCTCCCTGGCTGCTGTGTCTGTGAGGCTGGTTCCCTGAGGAGCATGAAAGGCTGAAAATTGAGGGCTCCGGGACTCTTTATCCCTCTGCCCAAATTGATAGTGAACCTGCACTGTGCTTGCTGGCACAATCCTTGTCTTCTAGGAAGCCAGGCCAACCCAAATGGGTAGATACCAATTACAGAGCCATCTCAACCAGCTCTATAGCTCAATCCTCGCTTGCTGTCCACCCTTGAGTTACATTTGCTGTAATGACACTCTGAGATAGAATTAATTCATGGATATTCACTCTATTCTAGGAGAATGACACTGTAAAGAATTTAATACCACTATCCCCCATGTGGTCAAAACAGAACATACAAAGAAAAAGCAAAGCACCAACTCACATTTACCGGTGATGGATTCACTGGGTAGTCAGAGAGCACCTCAGAACTCACCCCTGCAGCCCAAGTATGTGACCACAGCTACCACCTTGCTCGTTGGCACAAAGCAATCCAAGGACACCTGGATTAGGATAAACGCCTTAAGTAGCAATGCTGACACAACTCAGTTCCTAATGCTTAGGAGGGAGGCGGCCCAATTCCAGGTCAGAAAATAAGGCGAGACACTAGAACCCAAAGATAGACATAAATTTCCAAAGGCAAAAATTAAGATCCAAATTACCTTACTCTTTTCCAAAGAGCCAAACAAAAACAAGTGGAAAATAACTCCAAGTGGCCTGGGAAGTAGGCAGACCCATTATCAACTAAATAGAATGAATAAAAATGACCTCAGAGAAATGAGATCACACTCTACCACACACGAGAGCTTTCTGCACAAGTGCATCCTAACTATGCACACTTTAAGGGGAAAAAAGCCTGTGTGTAAACACACACTTCACACAAGTGTACACTTGGTTCTTTCAATTATGGGGCTACTTTCCTGTTCAACTCCCCAACTTGCTCTTCTTTTGTAACACATCTTCTGTGTCTGACACTCTTCACAGTGAACAAGTTGGGAATTGGGAATGACGCCATTGCTAGTTCCAAAGCAAGCAGCTTACACAGTCAGGGAAAAAAGCAGGTAGTTGATCAAAAAGGAGATTCTTCCTTGCTATACCAAACAAACTCTGTGGTACATAACTACAGAACAAATTAACTCCATCATTATAAGATGTAGTACCAGAAAAACAAAGGCTTTTCTTAATTCTGTTTCTATTTTATCTGGACAGTCTATTCCCGAAATATTTCTGCAACATTCAATCTGTCATCCCTCGTGGAGTTTCCCCACCCACTCCAACCATTTGAAAAATTTCTGGAAAAGAACCAAAAGTATAATCAATTTTGCCAAATGACATTAGGATTTTGTCCCCACCCTAATATTTGGCTATTTGTTGTTCTGTCTCTATTTCTTTCCATTCTTTCTCCCTTTCTTGGCCCGCCACAAATACATCCTAGCAATTATTTCCTTTCTTCTCCATTCCCTACTCAAATTTTCAACACTAAAAGTCTTCATTCCCCTCATTCCAACTTCAATTCTTCCTGCAAGATACAGAAAGCCAAAAACACACAAGATTGTCACTAAATCTTCAAAGAGGTAGAATTTAATATGATGAAAACTTCTAATAGTGAGATTTTTCAAAGAAAAACAAAAATTGGTGAGTCTCCACCATCTGTGTTTCATATGTGTAGGAACAATCAGGTCTTTCCACCCTCCCACCACTGTGATGATGGACACCTGTGGTGCTGCGAGCATTCCTAGGTGGGCATGCGCAAGTGAGTGCACCTGAGTTGGACATGGGCTTAAATGGGCGGGGTCATGAGGACCCCAGGACCGACAGGAAGGACCTACAATACTGACCAACACAAGCACTAGCAGTAGAAAGCAGCAGAGAGGGTGCCTCCCGGCCCCCCGGCACCCATGCCTGCCATGTACCTGGCCACCGCTGACAACAAAAGGCATGAAAAGCCACCAAGGGCTCCAAGAGACTCCTTCCTTTCAACCCGTCTGCCCAGAACCATCCCAAACCTGCCCAGTGCCACCTTCTTGCCACTACAATATGTCTCTCCAAAGTCACTTCATCTACTTTACATGGTTTCTTCGAGGCTAACTAAGGTCAAACAGAGAGGTGTTGGTGAATCTGAGGCTCTGTGAACCAGTGCACTAACTGAATGCACAATTGCTTCAAAGAAAGTCTTCCAACCACCTGTTGACCAAAGCAAAAAGTACGAGTATAGTGGCAAGCCTACAGCTGGCAAGGCAGGGAGGCCGGGGCCCAGAAGGCTGACAACCCCCCCTAAGCCCCAGCAAATTTTTAAGCTTTCTCTCTCTAGTCCCTCTGGCATTCTCTCTTGGTCTTGCCTCTTTCGCAGTCACACTGCTAGTCCTCTCGTGGCTTCCCTCCCATAGCTGTCTGCCCTGAGAGACGCCACCCTTACAGCCCTGACCTCTAGGCTCAGGGCACACTTACACATGATGCACACCCATGCACCAGAATCAGGCACACATGCCCCACGCCCACGCTCCAAAGCGCCTTCTGCATTAACACCATCAAAGAATGATAGCCATAGAGGCTAGTAACGCAGAAAGCCTGATTAATTCACTTACTCTACAGAAAGTCAAGGTAAACTTGCTTATTTTGCAGAAATACTTCTGAGAGCAGAAGTACCGGTGCAACTATTGACTCAAAGAGACCATGTTCCCTAATCTCCCCCTAAATATCTGCAAATCCTTTTTTTTCTTTATTCCTGTATATTTGGCATTATTTATAGTTCCCTTCTTAATAAGTGTAGGGTACAGGAGTTAATCAGGCTTTTTACACCACTAGCCTCTCTGGCTATCAACTGCAGCCTTGATCGTGTTAATGCAGAAGGCACTTGGGTGTGGGGCACGTGTGCCTGATTGTGGACACCTGGAGAATGGGTGCGTGCATGTGTGCCTAGGAGAAAGGAGATAAAAAGGCTGGATCAGCCTGGGGTTGGGGGCTCAAGTTGCTGTCTCGTTGTTGGCTTTTTTCCCCTACCTACTATTAAAACCTGTGAAAATGATGCCAAGCGCTCCAAAGTCCTCTTTTTAAACTGACTGTGAACCTACCAGGCCTGGAATGGTTGCAAAACTTTATACAATAAGTCACAGTAAAATAGTGCAAACCTACAAGGTGCTTTGCTAATACTATGGAGTAGATGAAGGAAGAAAGGAAGGAGGAGGAAAAGGAGGAAGAATAACAAAAGTAAACTGACACAGACAATCCCATGGCAAGTTAACATTTAAAAAAGACTAAAATTTCAAGACAGTAGAACAAAACTTTGTATGAGCAATTGCCAGAGGAATTACAGAGCTAAAAATTCCTATACGAATTCATCGAGGTAGTCAGGAAAAAAAGCAGGCAGTTGATCAAAAAGGAGATTCTTCAAGTTATTATACCAATCAAAGTAGAAGAAATTTGGCATAGGTTAATTAACTCACTTTGGCAAAAACCACAAAAAGTTTTAAGAGATTTATTGGTTTTAACATGGTGGAAAGGGAAAATTTCAAATAAGCTTATGTTAATATAAACATACGTCTTTAACCTCACCTCCTTTCAGGTTCACATCAAATAACCCTAAAATAGCAGCAATCCAGGCATAGCTAATGATTTTCAAACTTCTCCCAATCACTTGGGCCAAATTAACTACACAGGTGTGTTTAGGTAGTGTGAATGTTTCAGTTTTTTCAGTTATATTTAGATGAATTTAACTCTCTGATTCAATCATCTCTTATATATGCAAGAGAACAGTAGATCACAAATTCTCCCCAGTAAATAAAGTAAAATAGGCAGAATCATATAGTTAAAATTATACCGGAATAGGTAGCACTCAGTTCTAATTCCCGCTCTGCAGGTGAAAGTCATTTCAAGCAAGTCATTTAACTTCACTTTAGTAAATTTCCTCATCTATAGACTAAAGAGAGTTAATTAGTCCTTAAAGTGCCTCAGCGTTCTAAATTTCAACATTTTTGAAAAAAATCACTTGGCATGGCAAACTACACAAAATAAAATGAGACGAAAAAAGACATGAAAACCAAACATATAGTATGAACCCTACTTGTAAAATGTACACAAATATGTGATTCTACAACCAATCAATGTAGGATATGGAGATTAAAAAAACATAATTATTATGTCTAAAAGTGTGACCAAGGCTAGCTTTTATTATTTGTTTTCCTGAATTCCAAGTTTTATTTAATAAACATGAATTTACCATTACAAAAGACCCTATCACTTGAATTCAGACTTGATATTTTCAATATGAGCTCTTCAGCCTCTACAAAATAAGCTGGAAATCAGAGTTCTCTTGAAGCATTATAGGGAAAAATAGAATAAAATCTTTGACCTTTGTTTTTCCACAGCTACTTTTCTCATCTAGCCTGAATCCCCTCCTCCAACCCCACCCTCTCCACAAAAACCTCTTGGGAGTGATTGAACGTAAGTAACCTAAAACTGGAATTTCTGGGACGGTGTGGTTTTCAAATAGCACTGTATTTTCATTTCCCTACCTCTACATACACACACACACACAGAGAGAGAGAGAGAGAGAATTGAATTTCATACATATTTTCACAACAAAATCTCACAGTAGTACTTAAAATGTCCTTTAAGAAAACATATCATGGGCCTGCATCTATATGGAGAGGGGTTTGGGGGATGCTTTGGCACCTGTGCGGGTGATGTCATTACCAGTCATGGCTCTGAACTGTCTCTGGAATGCAGCGGTGGCTAGAATCCCTCAGCCCACCCAAAGCTATTTAACATAAAAACAGAGTCCTTTCTGGCTCTAGAAAGCCTCAGTTGCACTTGACTGTGGTTGCTTAGGAAGCACTGTACTTGCAATTTTTCAGTTTTAAATATTTTGTGGAACACAGCACCAGATACTATTAGGACTATCCTTGAAAGACCGTACTTTAACTGTGCTAACCCTTTATTTTAAGTCTAACAGACCTGAGAAGCCTAATTCTGCATGCCTGTCCATAGGCAAGCCTGACTCATGACAGGCCTGATTTTGAGTCACTGGCTTCAAAAAAAAAAAAAAGAACCATATGCACATCCCAGACAAAGTGAGGGTTTGGTTAGGAAAGGTGGGCAGCACACAGAGGGCTGATGAGATGTGGCTGATAAAAGTGAAGTCAATCCTCATTCTGTAAAGATGAGACTAAGGAAAAGTAATTCCTGACTACCTATAAAGATAAAAGAATGTAGGGAGAATGATGGTTTCTTTTAGCTTTTGTTTCCCCACAGAAACAGTCATTAATAGAAGTACAAACTCAAAGTCTACTTAAGAAAGTCTAGTTAGGGCCTCCCTGGTGGCGCAGTGGGTTAAGCAAAGCACTATGAAGCAAACCGCAACCACTGCAGCATGAGTTCGATCCCTGCCTCCAGCCAGGGAGGGGACCCACAAGGCGTAGCAGACCTCTCCTGCCTCGCCCACTGCTGTTCTTGGCAGTGTGTTTCAGTCAGTCTGCCTGTTCTGCTCCCCGCTCTCTCTCTGGTGAGTCTTCTCACCTCCCGCGACTCTGGCCTGTACCCCAGCTCTTGTATGCATAAATAAATAAATCTTTAAAAAAAAAAGTCTAGATAATCTAAAACAGGAAAGTACTTGAAAATTGAAGCAACTGTTAAACAACTCTAAGGAAAACACAGAATAAGGACATTCAATTGAAACTTATTTGCTCTGTGAAAGAGGAAGAGGTGACCCTTTCTGTATACTAATCACGTTAAGAGAGTGAAATCCCTACCCCACCACTCACCCAGCAGAGACCTGCCCAGAGAGAGGGCAGCTGACAAGGGGCTGGAGAGGGGACTCCAGCAAACCAAGGATAAGAAGAGCCACAGGAATCGGGCGTCCGCTCACCTAGCTCTCCTCTCACAAAGCCCTGGTCATCATTCCCTCCCTTTTTAAGCATCCCAGAATGTTGGTTCCTACTTACCACTGCCAGCACCTGTCCAGTATGGTCCAGAAGGAAGGGAAACTAGACACTCCTCCCAAGTTCAAGGTGGAAAGCAGCACAAGTTTGTAAACTAGCAAGATTACACTGCTCATAACAATGGGGAACTGGATGAGCAAAGTCCAAATGTGTTTGTCTATTTTTACTTACATTCTAAAAGTAAAGCCAAAACTCACACTAGATTACTAATGCTAATTTTTATTTTTAAAAAGTCATCAAAACTACAAGAATGAAAAAGCTACATCTTGTAACCCAAATGCCCAAAACTGTGCCTACTTGTTCTCTAAACAGAGCTTTGTCCTTCTCATGACCCTCTAGAAATCAGTAAATTTTAAATTATCATTGATGATTATGTATTTTAGGACCAACTTATAACTAAATCACAGAAAGGCTTCAATGACCTAAAGCACATCAAAAGACCCTTATCTGCAGTCCCCTGCTTTTATAGTCATAGAATCTTAGAGATGATCCAGAAGCTGGAAATTTCCCAATCTATTTTCCTCAGTGTCACAGTGACCAGTGTTGAGCCAGGAGCTCAACAAATAACTGCGAGACTTTTCTCCACTACCCCACGATGTTTAAAGTATTTACTGGGGGAAAGAGGACTCCTAAAGCTTCACATGTATAATTACTTCCAATTAGAAGTATATTTTATTACCCACACTCCTAATTCCTGTTTTCTGAGGCATAAAGTAGAAGGGTAAGTGTGTGTGTGTGTGTGTGTGTGTGTGTGTGAGAGAGAGAGAGAGACACAAAGAGAGAGCATGAGAAAGCGAGCAGAGAGAGCATATTCCTACTTAAAAAGCAAATCTCAATGATCTTACTCGCCTCACCATCTATGTTACTCACTTCCAAGATTACACCCCAAGTAGAGAGCTTACAAATTTTCTTGACTATAACCCAGAGGAAAATATTATTTACATACCAACCCAGTTCACCAATACACAGCAAACACACCCAGTTTCAACGGAAACTAGGTTTTCAAATGACTAAGTGTGATCCACTCTGATCAGCCCTAAAGCCTAAACTAAGACAGTTTGTGCAAAATCCAACCTCAGCCTTGCAGTCAGTGAGTCTTCTTGCCAGTGGACTGCTCAGCCAGAAAAAGACTGGCTCTCCCCTTTTTCTTTCCTCTCCCAAAGGGGTAGCTTTCTTTTTTTAACTCACATAAAAGGCTAGATAAGGTCCTGACACTCACTCTATTCTATTTCATTTTTAGAATGTCAATCATAAGCTTCTTAAATGGCTTACAAAAAAATTCTGCCCTAGAACTACATAACCCTACCATTATCTAAATTTCATGCATCCCAACCTCTGATTATCTTGTCTTTGTAGCTCAATCCTATTTGAATTCCAACATTCTTTGGCCTTGAGTAGCCTATGTCCTTCTCCCAATCCTCCCAATGCCTCTGTTTTCCTCCTTTCCTCAGCTGCTTGGATTCCATGGGCCACCATTACCACTGAACACCCAGCCAGTTTCTCCTCCAGCACACTCGTGTGTTCTACAGTTCCATCTAACTCTGGCCTTATTTGAGATTTGCACTCAAGTAGCAAAATGAAAATAACCACAATAGCTTTGCTCAACCTCAATTCATGGTCACAAGTTTTTTAACTGGATGCTAAGAGGTCTTCAGGAATCCCAAAACATGGGCTTAATCCATACGCCCACTCTCCTGGATACCGATTTCATGTGTGTGCATAAGCAAGAAGATAGATGATAGATGATGGATGGATGGATGGATGGATGGATGGATGGATGGATGGATGGATGGATGGATGGATGTTAAAAAAAATATGACATTGGGTATCCCTACATGGTCTTAGCCAAAATCTAACAATAGTAGTCCTCCAATAAGAAAAGCTTGGTGATGTTTAACAAACCACATTATAAACAAAGTTACTAGCCATTCAAAAAAAAAAAGGCGACAACACACACACAAACAAATCACCCAGTACAAGCTCACTTCCAATATTAGTAAATTTTTAAGGGCACTTAATCCTTAAAGAATAAAGGAAAGTATATTTACTCTCAAAGAATGCTTTTGTTTTCTCTTCTTTTATGAAAATGTTTGGTAATATTCTCTTTAATTCTTTCACAAAGTAGTCAGTGTGCAATTCTGCCCTGCCTCCCTAATCACTGTGAGGCATAACAGTTTATTGTCCAAATATAATTTGTTCAACCATGCAAACACCTGTGCAATCAGGCGTGTTCAATTTGCAAGGAACACATCCAACGGCATGTCCACAGTGACAATTCTGGTACCCTGCTAATAAATCTTTTGCTGAAGTACTTTTTCCCAAAATAATCTCCAAGTTGAATCAATGTGTCTGATAAAAGCTTTCATGTAATTCAGCAGAAAGAGAAAATACATACATTATAGAGTTGCTAATTTATGCTAACCCAAGCCACTAATGGTGGCACTTTTATATAAAAGAGAATACACACTGGAGATACTAAAGCTGTGTCTCTTGAAATTCAAGTCAGGAGAAGGCTAAGGAGGCACACCTGTCCAAGGAGGCAATTAAGGGCCATGCCCAAAATTCAATGTGCTATAGGGGTAACAGCACAGGGAAATCACTATAGGACTATCAGGGCCATTTCTAACATTTTAAAATCCAGCTCTTCCTGGAAAGTGGGGCAGCGGAGGGGACAGGAGATAGGAAGCAACATGTAACTAAAGCAGTTGAGAAACCTTGGCTGAGATCACAAAAGCCAGCAACAGATGATGATGTTCAAGAACATGCTCCACTGCAAGCCCGAGTAACTTTGGGGAGAAGTCATGAGCACCTCTTGGATCTGCAGATGCAGTCAAGGTCATAGGGTAACCTACTAGTCTCACAACCTAGACTGTCAACACTAAAAAAAGTGTACAGCACAAACCACACCAATAAGGTCTTGCTACCATAACAGTTCCCACTTTCAGCTTGACATTTGATGGCGGGCATGATGTGACATGTACAGTTGTTGAGGTGTGAAGCTGTAAACCTAAAATTTATAAACCAGCATTATAAACCAGTATTACTGAAAACTTTAAGAAAGAATTCAAAAGACTGAAAAACAAAAAAATTCCCACCTTCACTTACTGAGATGACTTTACCCACCCTGACATTCAAATATGAACAATTTCCATTAGTTTTAATATTGCAACGGCATTTGCTTCTCCTCCACATTTAGGGACTGACTGTTGCGTACCTAGCACTGTGCTAGCACATCATAAGGTGAATATAAGGAACACAGGGAGGAAACCAATGATTACAACTCACTCTGAGAAATACTGATATAAAGCAATCTGCAAAAAAAAAAAAGTGTAAGAGTAGAGAACTGGAGGAGTTATATATAAAAGTAAGGAGCAAAGAAAGGAAATATAGCACCCCAAGTACTTGTAAAAGAATCAAGATACCATTACAAGTTGCCCCTTTCCATTTTTTTACATTTAATCAAAATCAAAAGAACTCACAAGAAAATGAGAAGCAAAAAGCAGTTAATTTCTCTACTAAAGGATAACTGGTATATATTGGACCTAGAAGATTTTTCGTTTTAGAATTGTCTTAAAGTTCCAATGATTCATTGAATTTTGTTTACAAAGCTATCCAACACTTGGTTCGTTGGTGTGGGTGGATCCATTCACAACTATATCCTCTGGGACTCATTATAATTACGACAGGCATACCAGGACCTTCACCCATCAAAACTTTGCTGGCTGCCCCTTTCATTCCTTTTTCTCCTCTCTCATCACAACCCAAGTTTGATCATGTACCATTCTTAGCAGCAATCAATTAACTGTGGCTAAGAAATGGCAGGTAATAGCTTAAGTTCTCTCTAAAGATCTATTCTAAGTCATGGTAGGGATGAAGGTAGGAAGCAACTGAAAGGGGATTCAGTGTAAGGTTAACTTGTGCTATTTGATTTTGGGTTAGGTGAGCAGACAGGTGGATGGACTTTTCCTCCAACTCTAGAAAATAAAATCTTCCCTATTTACTACTGAGTTGTTGTAGCATTATGAAAAAGTCTCAGAAAGACAGAAGCAATTTCTAATTAATTAGATTTGGTCTGTGCTCTATGTTAATTAGACCAGGGTTTTTCAATTACTGTACTTTTGACATTTGGGGGCCAAATTGTCCTTTGTTGTGCTGTGAGCTGTCCTATGCATTGCAAGATGTTCAGCATCATCCCCAGACTCTACATAAGAGATACCAGTAGCATATCCTCAAATCACAGCAATCACAGACATCACCAATGCCACCTGGGAATCAAAAGTCAACCATGTACCCACGGACCAATGGAGAGTCACTGTGGTAGATTATGAGGACCAGGCTACTTATTAAATATTCAATAAAAAAGAAACTGATAATGATGAACAGGACAAAATATTAAGGTAAAAAGATTCTGTCTTCACCAGGTATTGCCTACATTTTAATGAAAAACTTGTAAATCCCACAACAGAAGATGATAAAGTTCTAAGGCCAAAAGTAAAGAAAAGTCTACAGCACTTAAGTAACACTGTGACTGTGTGTATATGGTTTAGGTTTAAGTATATGGTTCAGGTACAAGTTTCAGTTAGTTATTTAGATAAAATTTCACTGATTTATCACTGTAAATAGACTATGCAAATCTCAGGAGTAGAGCTTCCACTCAATCTGTCTATATGTATCATCATATCCAACATCAAATTTCTAGTGCCATTCACACAATATATAGTCTAACTTTACATCTGAAGGAAGACAGGAAAAAACATCAAACAAAATGAAAAGTCAACAGAAGGAAGGAAATAATAAAAGTTGGAGTGGAAATAAATGAAATAGAAACCAAAAAAAGATAGAAAAGATCTACAAAGTCAAAAGCTGATTCTTTGAAGGATAAACAAAATTGATAAAACTTTAGCTAAACTAATAAAGCCCTAATTAAAATACTTAGAAATGAAAGAGACAATGTTGCAACAGATACCAGAGCAATATAATACAAAGGCTCACCAGACTACTATAAATATTTAATATGCAAACAAATTGGAAAACTAGAAGAAATGGACCAAAATTTAGAATCACACAACTTTTCGAGACTGAAGCACAAAAAGTAGCATGAACAGACTAATCACAAGTACAAAAAAGGAAACAAACAGTAATGCTTTGTACGAACCACAAGAAAATACAAATAGCTAAAATAATTCTAAGGGGGGGAAAAAAAAAAGCAGCAGCAAAGGCCTAGGACCAGCTGGCTTCACTATTAAATTCTACCAAAATTTCAAAGACTATCAATACCCATCCTTCTTAAACTCTTACCAAAAATTAGAGAGAGGAGAAAACTCCCTACATTTTACAGGACCAACATCCCTGCGATCCCAAAACCAGAGGTCAACACACACACACACACACACACACACAGAAACAGATCAATATTTCTGATAAACACAGATGCCAAAATAAATGCCTTAATAAAACAGATGCCTTAATAAATCTTCCTCTCTTGATCCATTCAATCAGTAAATAGAATCCACCAATATAACCCTAACCCTAAACCCTAACCCTAACCCTAACCCTAACATCCCTTCATCACAGGGATGTAAGGAATGTCTGATATATGCCAAGTGATTAATATAATTCATCCTATCAGAAAAGATAAAAGTCACCTGACCACAGCATCTATAATGCTAGAAAATCATCTGACAAAATTCAACACGTTTTTTGTAAACACTCTCCATAAAGTAGAACTAGAAGGAACATACCTCAACCTAATAAAGGTCACAGACCCACAGCTAACAACATATTCAATGTTGAAAAACTGAAAGTTTTTCACCTAAGAAACAAGGACATGAACACTTTTAGCCTAGCCAGAGCAATTAAGCAAGGAAATGATATAAAAGAGATCCAAACTGGAAAATTGCTGATGACATGATTATAAACATAGAAAACCTTCATGACATCAAGACACTCCTGAAAATAACAAATACAATGAAGTAGCTAAAAACAAAAATCAAAATGTACAAATATAGTGTGTTTCTACACACAAACACTGTATTAAAGGACAGAGAAATTAAGAAAACAATCCCATTTACAATTACACCAAAAGGATAAAATACCTGGGAGTCAACTTAACAAACGAAGTGAAAGATCTACACTGAAAACTCTAAGGCATGGTCAAAAAAATGGAAGATGACAAAGAAATGGAAAGGTACCGACCCATGTTTCTAGATTGGCAGAATGAACATTGTGAAAAAAGCTGTTACCTGAAGCATTTTATAGATTCAATGCAACCCCTATCAAAAATCCCAATGGCATTTATCAAGGAAGTAGAGCATTCAATTCTGAAATATGTATGGAACCACAAGAAATAATTAGAACACAGACAGACTGGCTGTTTGGCTCCAATCATTTTCTAGCTTACCTTCACTCAGCTATTTCCCTCATCCAGAGGAGGGTGTATCCAATATAGGACATCAGCATGGTGTCTGGCACACTTCAAGTACTATTAAGTAGCAAGTACCAGCACTTACACATATATATTTTATAAATATATTTCTAATTAAAAAATGGAACACACCACCAAAGTGAACTAAGAAAAGATTCTACTAAGTTAGCTTAAAAAAAAAAAACCCAAAGCCCATTCCTATAAAATACATGTCTCAGAAATTAAGATTTACCTGCACTCTTAAGCAAAAGAAAAATGGATTACCATCCAAACCCAGTCACAATTAAAGAAATACATACATGCTGCCCTTCTATAAAAAACCACATCATGCACCTTTTGTGCTAACTCCCAATCTATTTCCCCGAGTTTTTATCCAAATTAACCAAACACCATATTAAATGGTTGAGTTTTCTTTTAATTTACCATACAAATTTTCTACAGACTAACAATCAGGTAAGAAAGAAGAGCATTTTCTCATACATACTCCGAGCCGGTCTGCAGTGTCTGTCTTTGTCTCCCAGAAGTTGTTTTCTAGCCACAAGCTACTACAAATTGTTCAGACCTTTTGGCAGCAGCACAGGAAACTGCCCTTTTCACCCGTTCTCCCACAAAAATGTAGTCAATTTCTAGGCAAGCCCATCTCTCAAGGCTACTTGTTTTATGAACCAACAACACACAATTTTTCATTTACCAGTATGCAGAGCCCCAAATATTTTGCATTTTTTGTGAAGAAAACGAAAAGCATGTCACCAAAGACCTGTGGGCAAAGCTCTCCATTAAAACAGTCCATAAAGTGTCCTAGTCCACACTTCACACCAGCATTTGAAATTTATAGGGCAGTTGGCATCACAGCTGTTTTTCTGTTTTATCCAAAGAGTCCAGGATGCAACAGGCTACCCATAAAGCCATTTCCTGACACTTAATTGTCCCCGACGTCCACTATTCTTGACTTTCTTGACTTGCTGTTTATTTCAAGTTAGTTAAAATAGGCATGTCTGCCTTTTGGTTTAAAGAGATAGAAGTAATCTCTAATCTTCCCTTTGAATCTCAGGTCTCTTTCCAGTCTTAAGGATCAAAGAAAGGTATGCAGTAAGCAAGCCAGAGGGTGAAGCTGAAGTTTCTCTCGACTTTTTATTCAGGCATACAGAATCAACCTACAATTTTCTCCCTCAATTATTGAAGTGGGAGGTGAGGGCAGGAGGTGGTAAATTACTGTAACAGCCGTAAAATATTTAATTTCTAAAAATAAGGCCCGAATTGCCTTCTAAGTGCAAAATTAGAAGAACCTTTGAAAACTAGGAGTTCTTTATATCCCATTTAGCTTAAAATTTCAGATAGGTCAGTTATTTATTTATTCATTCATTCATTCATTCATTCATTTTAAAAAGCCCAAATGGCAGAAAAGGCATCTGCAGATACTCACAAAATGAAGCAGATAGTACTCTGCCCTGGGAGAGGCAAAAGTCAAAATTCAATCTGTGGACCAAGCTCACAATTCACAAATTGGAAATGAAATTCTGCCCAGTGTTTTCCAGGAAACATTTTCTGTCTCCAAATATGACTTGCAATCTCAACCAAGTTCCAATAATGATGCAAAAGGCAACTTCTTCAAAAAGATCTATCAGAAACTGTCCCAAAACCATACAAAAATGATAAGCAAAGGAACCTTGATCCAATTACACACACCCATAACTTTCACATAATAGAAGATAATGAAATCACTATTTTTCAGTCTAATATTAACACTGATTGAAAATATGTTCATGTTCAGAAGGTAAAGTGAATTCTTTTTCAACAGCAAACTGAATTATTCCAGCAAAATAGTCCTTTAGGTTATACTGGAAAGAAATCTAGAAGGTAAAACAAATCCTACAAATTAGAAATTCAAAGGAAAATTCTCATATGTTTAAGATACCTGGTTTGCCTGCATCTAAATGCAAAAGGCACACCTAGCCATTTTAGGCCATCTTTCCTGTTTAAATAGGTAAAGTGCATATAGAGCAAGTGCTAATTACAAATGTGCTTTCATGTACTGCCTGCCTTAACTGGTAATACAGCAGACTATGTTTCACCTCCATCAACAGAACAGATATCAAAGATACTTCACATTATTATTTATTAGCTTATCAACATCTTCAAAGTACATCTAGTTGTTAATATTTATGAGAAAATGCCTATGAAAGGAACAGGAAGAGAGAGCCTCTCTCTGTGCCGGAGTTTTACTCTGAGGACCTAAAGTAGTTTAGTGAATGTTCTACACCAACATGTAATAGCCTGTAAGACAATCACCACAAAAACAAACCAACCAAAAAAAAACCTTCTTGAGTTAATTGTCCCTATCTTCATAGGACTTACTTCTGACTAAACAACAACAGAAGGACAGCTGCCCCAAGGTTATCCAGAGGTCTGGCATAGAAGTCAAAGCACTCAAGTTCACTATTCAAACACTCCGATTTTCTGGCCTGTTAGGAAAAATAGGCCTGGGAAAGTTTACTTCAGATTTGGACTAAATGTGCAATTAAGGAATCTCTTTATATTGTTACATTTTTAAATTTCTCACACCATTAGAAAACCCATCTTTAAAATCTAATTCGACTTTTCTAAACAGTAAAGATGAAAAATACAGAATTGGTCACTGATTTCTGTTGGTTCTCATCCCTCCCCCCATTCTATATTCAATTGTATTTGTATTCAATTTGTATTTGTTGTTCCGCTAATATAGTAAAAAGTCTTCAGCTAATGTGGAGAGGGATAAAGAGCACACGAGACAGAGATGTATTTATACCAAGTAGGTTATGCTTGCATCTGTATTTACACACAATAAGTGAAGGGTGTTTTGTTTGCTTGTTTGCTTGTGTGTTCTTGTTTAAGTATCTCTATGTGGCTTACTTTATGGATGGCAAAAGCACTGAAGGCTGTTCATGTACCTAACTGAAAAACTCTACACATTTGGCGTCAAGAAAGCCAGCAGTTTCTCAAAGACAGATTCCAGCTATGAATCGTCTACATTTGTGTGCTGGAAGGGTGAAAGGGGCAGTTTTCTGTGTTGCTGCCAATGGTCTGAACAATTTGCAGTAGCTTGTGCTAGGGAACAACTTCTCTAAGAAGAAAACTGTTACCTTCCAAGTTGGCTTGGTATATTTGTGAGAAATAATGTGATTTTTCTCCATTTACTTTTATTTTCTGTTACACCTTTTCCAGTAAAATGCTTCCCTGAAATTTCATGAGTTTTTAAATAATCTTGCTAGTGAAAAGAATGTTTGAAAATAATGCTTAAAAGGTTCACTGAAAACCAGTTTCAGCATGTCTAACTTTTGAGCATTAAAATCCTTTCTACTCTTTCCTATGCACATTTAATACACTACTACTTTTGTTTCGGAATTAACTTCTCTAAGTTACTATCCTGCAAGCATTTATTAAGCAATAGATAGGAATGATTCTCTCTCTCTCTCTCTCTCTCTCTCTCTCTCTCTCTCTCTCTCTCTCTCACACACACACACACACACACAGAGACACACCCCAAAGGCTGTTTGTTCACTTTGTAGAATACCAAAATGAGAAGAGTTCACACATCACCTTAAGAAACCAATCTAGAAAGGGAGGGAGGGAGGGAGGGAGGGAGGGAGGGAGGGAGGGAGGGAGGGAGGGGACAGAGGTAATCAAATAATGTGGTTTTTTTCCATGAAATTCTCTGGATAATTATTATGCATACAAAAGTGTAAGGTTTAGTAACTGCTTTCACCACCATCTCCATCCCAAAAGGTCAATAAATCAGTAGGTGTTTATTTAAAAAAAAAGATTCACTGCAGGATCATTCAAATTAGACAACCACTATAGTTATATTTAAACTATCACCTTTTCTTGCATAAATGAAGTATACCTAGATATTAAATTGTATATTGAAAAGCAAACTATTATAAAAAGAAATCAACTAGGTATTAGAAAACTAAGTTCAGCTACTATCACTTTTTTTACCCCTCTTCCAATTTTTGTCATTAATACCCTCATTACTTACTGGGGTTTATTCTTGGTTCTCTTCCTATTATCTGAGATGAAACAATTTCAATTTTTTTCCTTTAATATGATAATAAAGTTATGCATGTCTGATAACAGCTTCCGCGGGCTCTCAATTTCTGCTGTGTAGCACTCTTCTTGTTACAGTGTTCTACATGATTTGCAATTCTAGCTTTTATAGTCTCCTTGACCCAAAGTGATTTCCTCTCCCTATCTCACACATTCCAAAATGCTACCACCATTGGGGTGCTCCACAGTTGAATGAAATGACAATAGAAAGACCAATGAATGAATTTTCCATGCTGTCGATGAATTATCTATTGTGTACTTGGTAAGAGATGCCTGACAACAATGCAGGCTCTTTTTAGATGAGGTCAATCAGTCCACCAGTAATAGTAAAAGGAATGTAAGATGAACAACTAACCAACACTTCCTGAACACTTCTCCTGCACTGGGTATTCTATTAAGAGTTTTTGCATATAGAAACGAAGTAATCCTTACCAAAACCCTATAGTCCTTCACAAAGGATGACATTAAGGAACACAGCTGCACAGTGACCAATCTATTCCAGCAGTGGGGTAGTTCTCCTAAGTACTGGACTCTGTGCTAACCAATGCCATACGCTTCATCTTCTATCAATAATTTTCCATCAGCTTTACATTCAAATCTTCATAAGGTCTGACGAAGGGAACAATCTCCTAGTTGCTTAACTTTTTTTATTAGATTTATTTAATTATATTCGACATCATTTGTATTCCCCAGTGAGTTCCCATCACAATGGTAAGTACTCATATGCATGAGTCAAAACCTGGCTCAACCCATTATCTGTTGTGCAAGTAATTTGATCTCTTTTCCTCAGTTTCCTCAGCTGCAAAACAAAAATTACTGATAGTAACTATCTCATAAATTGAGTGTAGGGCTTAAACGACTGAACACACCCTAATGAGATCATAGGACCTTTGCATGATGAGCAACCTGTGTAGTTGCCGTAAAAATAATGCGGGTGCCACTTCTGACGTCACAATTGTCATCAATTGTTCCGATGGTAGTTTTTCCCAAATGCTACTTAATGTCATCATATATAGCCTTTACATAATCAAATTCTGTGAAACTATCTTCTTGTGATATCAGCTACCAGGTAATTGACTATGTTTCTGAATAAAATTCTTGTAACATCTTCATACCAGATCCAACCTAAGAATGTAATTTTGATTAAGACAGGGATTTTTGTATGTCTTGTAAATCATTCTATTCATATTACTCACATTACTTGGCATCAATACACGTTTATGGAATAAGTGAGTAAAAATGTACTAACTCTCAATTTAAGATGTAAATGAAGATGCTATATCCTAGAAAACTATTAGATAAAAAGCTTTACACCAAGTCTCATAAAAGGATGGATAAAGTAACCCTTCCAGATTAATAAACGATATTTTAATATGCACATGTAATTTTCTAAGACCAAAAATATTTTACTAGTTCATCTACTACCCTAAAAGTTTATACAATCACAATGACCTAAAATCACTGGAAGACTATACACAGCTTCACTTTGTATGTCTTTTCCTGTTGTCCATCTTCTCTCCAAAATTAGTTCCATCTAATCTTTTGTGCACTAAAGATTTCAGTGGATACAAATAAAAACTTTCCTTTCCTGAAAGGAACTCTATGTCTATACCAGTATTTAACTCTCTTTTCATATGAGATAAATAAGCCTTTTCAAAATCAAATAATGAAAAAAGCTTCCAGTTTATGAGTGGCAACCAGACATTATTATTTCATTCATTCATGATCTGTTTAATGAACAGTCCTCTACGACTCAAGCATTGGGCTAAACTCCATAAAAAACCTGTAAAACAAGGCCCAGGTCCTCCAAGCACTCCCAATCACTGTTAAAGACCGCTATAAATCTGTAATTGTAAAGAAAAAGGATAGGTCTACATACAATACAGGCAGAACAACAGAGAAAGGAGTACCTGCAGCTGTAGAGGAGCAGGCAGTGCAGAAAAGCTCCAGTAGGATAACTTTTTAACTGAACTTCGAAGGGGAAAAGTTTTATAGGTGAGGAAAAGATAAACAACTAGACAGAGAAAGAGATATAAAAGCCCAAGAACTATACAGCATGTTTATAAGGAAAACGAGTAACTTGTCATCACAGCATAGGATTCATAGCTGAGACTGTCGGGAAAAGAGAGTGCAGAGCTGCTGAGAAGTAGGGTGCTAATTAAAAAGGGCTTTACATACAGGTTATAAGGCACTACCACACCCCCCTTTTCAAAGGGCTCCCACAACGGGGCATTTCTATCATAGACTGGCATTTGACAGAGGTGAATAAGCAGAACCACGAGCCAAAGCACTCCTATCATTGACAAGAGCCTATCGTCACCACACAGTCAACGTTCCTAACTAGACTGAGAGGTCTCTGAGAGCAAGGACCACCTTGTCTTTAAAGTTTATATCCCCAGGGCCTTCCTGGTGGTGCAGGGCTTAAAGTCAGCACTATCAAACTATCTCCAGCCGATCCCCAGCCAGCCAGGGAGGCGACCCATATGGCGCAGCAGACCTCTCCTGCCTCGCCTACTGCTCCCCTCAGCAGCATGTTTCAGAAGATCTGCCTGCTCTGCTCCCACTCTCTCTGGTAAATCTTCTCACTCCCAACACCTCTGGCTTATACCACAATTCTTGCATGCATAAATAAATTTTTAAATAAATAAAAATAAAGTTTATATTCCAAAGGTCCACTGCCACAATTCCTCTAAACTTCAGGCCCACTATGGTGCATGTGGAATGACATGAAGCACCCTTGGGTAATCATGCCCCTTCCCAACTAATCTCTGAGGAAGTGGTATTTAAGGTAATAACTATAGACCAAGCGGTTCCTATACTCCTATGGGAGCCTCTGCTGTTTCATTAAATAATCTCCTCAATACATTTCTATTTGGACTCAAAACTATCCTTCTCGGGCCTCCCTGGTGGCGCAGTGGGTTAAGCAACACACTATGAAGCAGACCTCAGCCACTGAAGCACGAGTTTGATCCCTGCTGCCGGCCGGGGAGGGGACCCACATGGCATAGCAGACCTCTCCTGCTTCGCCCGCTGCTCGCCTCAGCAATGTGTTTCGGTCAGTCTGCCTGTTCTGCTCCCCGCTCTGTCTATGGTGGATCGTCTCACCACCCACACCTCTGGCCTGTACCCCAGTTCTTGTATGCATAAATAAATAAAACTTTTAAAAAAAAACAAAACTATCCTCTCTGAATTGCCCTGCTTTTCTTAGTCCACCTCTGTTCTCTATATGTATTATGACAAGATTCAGTCCAGTCCATTTCTTCTCCACTGGAGGCCTCACCCTTTCCATTTCAAAGTTGTTTGTTGGCTTTTTGTTAAGTCTTACTCATTTTTTATTACTATCATATAAATGATCTGAGAGGCAAGGCACTATTGTGGTAAATAGTGTAAGCACAGTAAACACCTACAATCACAAGCCCACCCTTGATAAGTCCATCCCTAAGTGCCTCTCTGTTTCCCCTCCCCTATAACAGGGGTATGGATGTCTAATTCCTAACTTGTTTTGAAGATTAAACAGACATTGTACAGAGAGATACTTAGCAGAACACCACAATGATGTTAGCTTTCTGTATTCTCCATTAAAGAACATCCTAAGGAACTTATGGCATGAATCAGTACCTTTTTCAAACGGATTTGTTCAAGATAAGAAAGCCATTATTTCTACTGTAGGCTGCCCAAATGTATGTTTCTGACCTTAATCGATCTATCAGTGTCACAGTATCAAAACACTCACCCATATTCATCTCCACTTGGATGATCTACTGTTGCACTGTCAAAAATAAATCATCATCCCACAGAATTGATTCCCCCTTAAGCGTCATTCCAAGTTGCTTCTCCACCTTCTCCATCACTCAACGTTTGTCATCACTACATCTGTCACTTGTTTTTTGCAAAGGTTGGTGGATTCATCTGTTTATCTTCACTTGCACAGAAAACCCTTTACTTCAAGCCCCCTAAGGTATGAAAATATTGCACGAGCAACAAGGCAAGCTCAAAGGTAGAATATCGTCGCTATAGAAGGGCTATATCATCGCCCCTGAGCTGGCCTGACTTACACTTCCACCAACAGCCTCGGGTTGGTCTATCTCAAATTATAGGCAGTACACAGGCGCAAAATAAAGCCTAAATATCAGACTGTCCTTCAATAGCACTAAGTGGATAAAAGCAGAGCTATGCAAATCACCTGAAAGATGCTCCCAGGTCCGGAAGACCTGAGGCACTATGAGTGATATTATTAAATGTCTGAAGAAAAGTCTGTCAGTCTTAAGTGTGACCAGTGATGAGAAAACAGAAAAAAGAAATTCAGAGAAATTGAGTATGTGGTCAGACTGACCCACATGCTTTTCTCCCTTCTAGCAATAGCCTTATTGTGATGATGGATTAGGCAGGGACCAGATTTATTCTTTTGATGCTATATGACCAAGACAAAGCACCTAGCCAAGGAAGAACAGATATTTAAAAAAAAAAACAAAAACAAAAAAACGAATGACTCATAAGCTTTCTCATCATTAGAGCCAACCTTGCAGTTCTGAGTCATCGCTCACAACTCACCACCTGACAATGTGCCGTGTGGGCAGTAAGCAGAACATGCACTACACAGGATACTATGCATCTTTATTCCTCTTGCAATTACATTTCCCACTATAAGTTTATACACACAATTTACTTTAGATTTTAGATCCATCCATCTTTTATAAAGAGTCATCATCTGTTTGTAGGAGTTGGGGGTTTGGGTTTTGTTCTGTTTGGTGGGGAGAGAATGGCCATGATTCTGCTTTCCCAAGCGCCATTATTAATTATCATGATACTTACAAGATGGAATTTGTGTCTCGACGGTAGAGGCTCACACTTGGGCTAAAGTGACTTTAACAATGTAAGTGACACTTGGTGAGGGAAGTCATTCTATCGATGAATCTGTCTCTCCTGGTGTATGACATCAATTCAGGACTTTCAGACAAACCATCCTGAACATCTCTGCCAAATCCTGTTCATCTTTTTAAAAAACTGTTCACATCTTGCACAACTGAGCAGCAATAATGGATCTCTATTGTCTTTCAAATCAAATCTTAAGGCCTCCAGAGTGTAAGAAAGGCCCAGTTCTCCAGCCACACATGCCACTCTACATTCATTCCAGCACTGGCACAGACTGCGCTCACTTCCCCTCCATTCTTCTTGACAACCCTATTCTTTAATCTAATTCATCAGTTCTTCCCAAGCTTCTTCCCTTGCAATAATTTCCTTCAGGTAGCTCAACAATACATATTACTGGTCTTAAAATTACTCTACCATTGTTTTATTCATTTGGCTTATCATCGAACCTTGCATTAGACTAAGTAAAAGAATTTCTGGGCCTCCCTGGTGGTGCAGCGGGTTGGGCAACACACTATGAAGCAAACCGCAGCCACTACAGCCTGCTGCTGGCCAGGGAGGGGACCCACATGGCGTAGCAGACCTCTCCTGCCTTGCCCGCTGCTCCCCTCAGCAGTGTATTTCAGTCAGTCTGCCTGTTCTTCTCCCTGCTGTCTCTGGGGAATCCTCTCACCTCCCACCACTCTGGCCTGTACCCCCAGCTCTTGTATGCGTAAATAAATAAATCTTAAAAAAAAGAATTCCTGTCATTTTCATCTCTCTCATTCCAAAGATGTACTATATGTGGAACCAGGCAAAATAAAAAAAGAAAAAATACATGTTTTCCTAATGATGAAAAGTACTTGATGATAACACATACTAAAAAGTTAAATTTCCTGTCTATTTTCAGGGTTCAGTTTGAGGTTATTTTTCTTTCCTTTCTGCAAGCTAGAACTACAAGGTGTAGCTGATTTCTTCAGATCTGAAAGACACTTAACATAACAGTAAGGCCATAGACTCACATCTACGTGTGTATCCCTTATATCCAAGTATGTATTTTAATACAATAAAAGCTGACAATAACATAAGTAAATTTCTTTTCCACACTGCCAGGTCCCTTTGCAACTATTACAGCTCCCCTGGAACAGAGCCGATTGGGTCTCAGAAGGCTGTTGCCTAGGAACTCAAACAATATTACCCATTACCTCACAAACCTGTAGAGCCACCACTGTTTGCCACGAAGATAGCAGGCCAGCAATGAAATGCAGCCAATGATTTAATAGTGGCTCTATAAACCAAACGTCATACCAACGTCTGGCATCACTCCAGACTGTGTCTTCGGCTCTTACATCAGCAAAAGTGAAACATTTGTGTCGCTTAAGTTGTTGGACCAATGTCTACAGATAAAATTCACTTTCACCTTTTGAAAATAAAATGAACGATAACCTGTGGGAACCTATAATCCTTATTCAATTTTCATGCCCTAAATAAGACACATCAGGATTTCTATATCGCATCAGGAAAACATTTTTAAAGCAACTGTCATATTTCTGATTTATAATAGATTACAAAAAGCTGTGTGTACTTGAAATTGTCTAGATAAATATGCAGTTTTAAGCATTTCCTTAAGATAGTCCCCAAATTGGGAAGACATGGACTTTTATAAATAAAAAGAAATATACGTTTTTCCATTCAACAAAAATTATTAAGCTCTTAAAGTATACATGAGAGATTTAATAATGAACATGAGTTTGATTTCCCAAAATATTTTTATTTTTTTAAATATTATTTATGCATATAAGAGCTGGGGTATAGGCCAGAGATACGGGGAGCAGGGGAGGGGGACATATAGAAGATTCACCAGAGACAGAGTGGGGAGCAGAAAAGAAGGACTGACTGAAATACCCTGTTGAGGGAGCAGCAGGTGAGACAGGAGAGGTCTGCTGCACCTCGTGGGTCAGTGAGCTCCCTGGCCGGGGATCAAACTCATGCCACAGTGGCTGCAGTTAGCTTCATAGTGCTGAGACTTAAGCCCTTACACCACCAAGGGAGGCCCCCAAAATATTTTTAAAAGAACTGTCTACAGAAACCATTAACACAAAAAAATACACACTCTACAACATTTATTGCAGCACCATATACAACAGCTAAGATACAGAAGCAGCCTAAATGCCCATCAATAGACAATTAAATCAGGAAGACATGGTATATTCACATTATGGAGTACAATGCAGTCACTAGGAAAGACAAAATACAACCACATACAGCAAAATGGAAAGTTCAAGGGAATTATGTGGAGTAAAAAATGACAAAAACAAATACTGAACGTTTACATTACAGACAATGTGACAAAGCAAAATACAAAAAAAAAACTAGTGGGCATTAATAAACTCAGTATGGGCTTTGAGGTTAAAGGGGGTGTCAAGGACATGAGAATATAAGGGATGGTGGTGAGGGGAAAAGTTGTCTAAAAAGTATTCATGTTTCCAAATGTATTATAACATTCCAATGTCTATTCAACTTTCCGCTACTAAAATTCAATTTTAAATAGCTACTCAAAACTGCAAGGGTCTGAAATATTTCCAAGAAAGGCAAAGTGAAAATTCTGCATCAAAACTTTTATCTTAAGTGTCCAAACAGAATTCAAACATCCACCATGTGAAACACTGATTTGGTGGCTTTTAAGATAATTTTCAAAGATGTGATTTTTTAAAAAAAACCCTCCCTGGTGGCACAGGGGTTAAAGTCATAGCACTATCAAGTCACTGCAGCATGAATTCCAGCCCCTGCCAGGGGGCTGACCCACACAGCACAACAGACCTCTCCTGTCTCTCCTGCTGTTCCTCTCAGCAATGTATTTCAGTGTATCAACTGCTCTGCTCCCCACTCTATCTCTGGTGAATCCTCTCACCGCACCCCCTACACCTCTGGCCTAAACCCCAGTTCTTGTATACATTAATAAAAATAAATCATTAAAAAAAGTATATAGAAAGCCAGAATTCCAACACATTTTTTAAGATTTATTTATTTATGCATACAATCAATAACTGGGGTACAGGCCAGATGTGTGAGGGAGTGAGAGACAGAGTGGGGAACAGAACAGGCAGATTGACTGAAATACACTGCTGAGGGAGCAGCGGGCACAGCAGGAGAGGTCTGCCACACCATGTGAGTCCCCTCCCTGGCTGGAGATCAAACTTGTGCTGCAGTGCTTCACCCCTAGTGCCACCAGGGAGGCCCTCCAACACATTTTATACATATGAGTTTAAATTAGCAGTCAACTATATTTTAGAGCAGAGGATAGGGTAATATTACCCAAGGATGGTGATATTAAGTCAAGGCCACATTAAAAGTAGTTTGGGGGACCCTGAAAACAAAAATGTTTATGGAGCTCTTCCCTTACCTCTATGTAATTAATTACAAAAATAAAAGCTAGCCATTATAATTCATTAAGTAGTTTGTCCTTCATTACAACTATGAAGAGATAATATGAAATCATTAACTCACATTACCAATCAGAATTACTGACAACCTTCTAAGAATTAATACCTGTTTTCAAAGGTATTGTTTGCCTCCACAGAAGGCAAAGCAATTATGAAGTCCCTTAGAAAAGTGTAAGCCAAACGAGTCCTTTGTGGCATGGGTACAAAGCAGTTTTCTGTTCTGTATACAGAACTCATTTTTCCCTTCTGAACCTAACTAGTCACATGCTATTTATCACTAATGGATTTGCTCATCCCCCAGGGTGACAATTCTGGTCTCCAGGGAATAAAGCAATGAGGTAAAAATATCCAGCTGTCTCAAACTTGGGAGAGACTAGGTTCTACGAGAAGTTGACTCTACCTGATTTACTATTGTAAAAGGGAAAATGTTAACTATAAATGTATGCTAGAATGATCCATTATTTTGAATACTAAAGCACTGCACTAAGTCAAACTTCACAACAAAGTAGCCCTCAAGCAACAGAACTTCTGATGTTTCTATAATCAGAAAAAGAGATGGTTATACAATCTCTAAATTACATACCAAATGATCTAAATCGTATACTATGTGATAGCAGTTTCATACAGAGTTCTTCTGGGTACGTTACTTAGCACAGACACATATTTACATATATATTTTTCTCCATTTTTACTCTCCAATCATACTTGAGTAATCAGTAACTCAAGTGTTATAAGCAATAACACAAAGAGCAATGTCTCTCACTTGTCCTGTCTTTACTCTTTTTTTCTCCCAATTCGTGCATACCTCGTACCAAAGCACATTGCACGTGTGAATGTCCAGTCACTGAGGGGACACCACAACCTGCTCGGCGTGGCTGGAAAAGGCAGCAACTTTCCCATCTTCCAGTCAGTATGACTCAGGGCCAAGACTACAGAGAGAATGCTCACAGGAAAAACAAAACCTTAAACATTCCACATTTTCCTCCTGTCTCTTTGTCCCCCTCCCTCCCTGCTTCTACCTCTCTATCACGCCCCCTTCCCAAAATTCTAATAAGGAAATTCACAATTTTGTCTTTTTATGACGTACATTTACCATGGTGGGCTGTCCTTTAGAAAAGCATCAGGTAAATGCTGAGTCCTTCTCTGTTTGGTTAGGATTGAAAACCTTAACAGTTTAGTGTTTATTTTACCAGAACCTAAAACTATCACCCCACTTGAGCATTTATGAAAGGGTGTTTTTAGTAAATTCCACCAATCAAATTCTGAAGAGTCACCTGGGCACTTTCAAAGCTAAATTTACGTTATACAATTTCATTCTATGCGAAAAATGTTTTAAAACAACCAGAAAGGAGGAGAGCGGTCATAGGTCTATTTTGAAACTGCCAAGTTAATTCCAGAAATAAGAAGTGCATGTCTATCCATGAAATTCTGAATATAATTTACATGTCAAAGATCAACTTAGGTTTTATACATTTACTTTTGAAACTGTGAGATGTCTGTGAATGACAAAGCAATCACATCACTATTCCAGCGACATCTCACTGCTACCAAACTGCCAAACGCTGATCTATAGCAGGCCACTGTTGTTGGTTCCACACTACCTCTATTAAGGTCTAACCCAAGATTTGGTTGTTCAGAATCCTTTTTCAATAAAATCCTCAGAGGAGGACCTGCCTTTGCTGCTTTAGACTGTGGCTGTCAACAAATACACGTACACCCCAATTGGTGTGTGTGTGTCTCGCACACGCACACACACATCTATTCAGAACTAATGTTTGCAGCTCTTTAAGTACCTTACAAAAGCTAAGGGGTCTACTAAGAAGAACTCAACCACTAGTTGTTCCACACCAGGACTTGCGTTACGTGCTTACTACCACCCTGTGAGAAACCAGAGGCTCAGAGTGATGTGGCCCAGAGCCAAGCCAGCAGGAGGCAAAGGTTTCCAGATGTTGACTGACTGCACTGTCCCCTCCTTGACCACTGAGCAGTACAGCCTCTCTCAGCCATTACTGGAGCAGGAGCTCCATAAATTACCATACTCTATCAACAGGCATCTAGTGAAAGTATTTCTCAATTCACTAAATGGCCAGAACTCATTATACTTATAATATTCTATCATAACTTCAGAAAGCAAAAAGTCAGTGACAAGTCCTTTTTATGCACGCTTTCCTTTGTATGGTAATGAGATCACAGGAAGCATGCAGCCTCCTCTGCATACTTGAGATCCTCAAATAGTATCTCTTTTAAATGTACTGCATTTCTTAAGAGGCACTTTCTCAAGCACTTACCTCAGTATTAAATCATTTTCTTAATCTGAATCATTTATATAATGACTCCACCAGACTCATCTTGTAAAAGTGCACTTCCAATCAAATATAATTACATGTATAAAGCAACAGCTATGAATAAGTTAAATGACATCCTCTGCCTAAAGGTACAAAAGACTCTAATTAAAAAGTTTATAGACAATAATGGAGAATAGTAAATGTAGCACTATGCTAAATATCTAGCAGGCAACTCCGGAAAAAAAAAAAAAGACAAAAGACTGAATTGTTGGTTTAAGTATTCAACTTAAAGGACAGATTTACCTACATGTCCTTTTAGACTAATGGAAAGAGTAAGAACACACACAATAATCCCCCTCATCCCCCCCCAAAAAAAAGACATAGAGAAATCCATTTAGTAGTAACAATGGGCCTTAAAAATACAATAGAAAAGATTAAGTACCCAAAACAACACCAAAATAGTCAAACACACAGGTAGTAAATTCAACAGGTTTGTGCCAAGAAGCAGAATGAGAAAAATACATGCAAAATTCTAAGTGGTAGGACTGATTAATAGGAAATTTTACTAGCTATAAATTAATTCCAATATGGCCATTGTTACCATTCAAAACATCCTGATTTCCTCATTCAATTCTTCTATCATATGAATGGCCATAAAAAAGAGAACAATTTATAAATATACTGTTGTGTACTGGTTTATTATGATTTCAAATCCACTTGTTTATGACTTAAGTGAAGTTGTTTTGATCCAAGGAAAATGTGTTTACTTTGGGAGGCCGTGTCAGGATGATGTCATGGAAACTGCTGTGCTACTGAGTGCTTATCTATGTGAACATATGGAGGAGCAAATATGACCTAATGGGTACTTAAACCTTAAATACCCCCAGACTTTGTGAGGGCTTTCCAAGAGTGTTAGGTAAGTTAGCAAGGCTATTCTCAGTTGCTGGAAATAGCCCTCCAAAGATCTTGGGGGGAATCCATTCCTGTCTTGGCAAGACATCTCCAGGAGTGGTAAAGCCATGCAAGAGCCCTGTGAGGGAGATCCTCTCACCCTCCAACACCAGCACCTTCATTCTGAGCACTGTGCTATTGCAACAAGGGACTTGCAATGTTCAAGCAGGTGGGTATCAGCTCTTGGTTGGCTTAGTCTACTTTTTCAAGAACCAACTGAGCTAAGGTAAGCCATAACTGAATTTAGACTTCATGTCTTTCATCTCCCCTTTACCTGGAACATTAATCTAGCATTGTTTGGAATGTGTCATTTCCTTATTGACGTATTATAAGACATTATCTTACTGACTTGTAAAATACGATTATAGATTACAATTCTGCAGTAAATCCATGTTAAACTAATTATTGGCAAATACAGAGTTGTCTCTAAGAATAATTTGTCACAGACAGAATACATATATATATAGATATATATCCAACTGAATATTCAGATGACTTGTAACCAAAACAATATATATAAGGAAAACAAGTTTACAATAAATGTATAATCAAACAATAAGTAAATACAATTCCTGAGTTATTGATGCACTCCAAAACAAACCATAAAAATTATGGATCTAGACACAGAGCAGACCTCTCCTGTTTCACCTGCTGCTCCTCTTAGAGCAGTGTATTTCAATACATTCCTGTTCTGTAGAGGGCCCTCCCTAGTAGCACAAGGGGTTAAAGTGCAGCACTATGAAGCTATCCACAGCTGCTGCAGCACAAGTTCAATCCCTGGCCAGGGAGCTGACCCACATGGCCCAACAGACCTCTCTATCTCGCCCACTGCTCCCCTCAGCAGTATATTTCAGTAGATCCACCTTCTCTGCTTCCCACTCTGTCTCTGGTGATACTTATCACCCACCACACCCCTAGCATGTACCCCAGTTCTTGCACACGTAAATAAATCTTAAAAAAAAAACTATGAATCTCTTCTTCCAGAATTTTGACTATGAACTCTGATATATGTCTTCTATCTCAACCATTCTCCTATTCTGGAGGAAGCTTTTAATGAAATACACAAATAAAAATTAGAAAAAGTATTACTTTAATAATCATATTGGAAGGGCCCTCCCTGGTGACGCAGTGGGTTAAGCAATGCACTATGAAGCAAACCGCAGCCACTGCAGCACGAGTTCGATCCCTGCTGCCGGCCAGGGAGAGGACCCACATGGCACAGCAGACCTCTCCTGCTGTGCCCACTGCTGCCCTCAGCAGTGTACTTCCGTTGATCTGCCTGTTCTGCTCCCTCTCTTGTGAATCCTCTCACCACCCCCCACACCTCTGGCCTGTACCCCAGTGCTTGTGCAAAAATAAATAAATCTTTAAAAAAATAATAATAGTCATATTGGGAGAAGATACATTTTCCTCTTTCAGTGCCATGAAATAATTTCTTAAGGGAGACGAGAATGTAGTCACATAAAACACAGGACACTAACTCCCAAGGGCACAGTGTATAAAGGGGAAGAGGATATAAAGCATCTAGTTTAACTATGCAGCTCTTTATGCAGCATCTTCAGTTCTAAGATGTCCTTAAAAAATACATCTGAAGAGAAAACCATGCAAAGAATACTTACCAGGATAAACCCTTGACTGAGTTAATGTCATCAAACAGATTTCCTACACGGTATCATATCAAGAACCACAAAAAAGGTAACATCACTAAAATAAGACAATAATGTCTTGCTTTAAGAAGCCTTGCACAGTGGGTTAAAGAGTTGTGGAAGGTTACAAGGGCTTCATTCTTCATTTTCTTTCAACAATAAAATATAGTAGGAATTATCTTTCAGTTCCGAAGAATGTACAAGGGGTAAATGAAATAACTTTGTACCTTTTAAGAAAGTTGCTTATATAGAGCTTTATTTTTTCTCAAGATCAAAAAATAGCTTGCACAAGTCACATATCTCAAAATAAAAAGTAGTAAATGATACTATACACTTACCAAAGTGCTTCCAGATTCATACACACATTAATATCAAGAACCAGCACTGGCGCAGGACAATCATCACCTCAGAGTATTTACAGCTTGAGTTCACTTGCCAGGCTAACTTGCCTGAGGCATGGACTGAGATCTGGAACTTTAAAACCCAAGTTCTGTTTACCATATCACTTCATACCTGAAGTTCCAATAGTTTCTTTTTTGTGAGGCACTGTATGAAGGAGGATATTTTCTTATCTACCAGTTCAGCCAAAATAATAACCATAAGGCAATAACCAGAGTTGAAGTATACATCTTTGATAATAGTCCCCCTTTGTTCATGGTTACATTTGAAAATCAAGGGTGAATGAATCAACAACTAAAGAAAAATCCAATTCAAAATGGGCAAAAGCTTTAGATAAACGTTTCTCCAAATATACACAAAGGCAAATAAGCACATGAAAAGATTTTCAACATCATTAAGTCATTAGGGAAACACAAACCAAAACTGTAATGATACCACTTTTTCTACCCACTATGATGATTATATTTTTTTTTTTTAAGAAAATGACAAGTGTAGGCAAGGTGTGGAGAAATTGGAACCCTCTAAATTGCTTGTAGGAACGTAAAATGGTACAGATATCATGGAAAACTGTTGGTTGATTCCTCAAACTTAAGCAATGCCAGAGGGCCCATCATCCCATTTCTAATTATATACCCCAAAAACACTAAAAGCAGGGGTTTAAATAAATACATGTACACCAAAATTGATAGCAGTAGGATTCACAATAGCAAAAGGTAGAAACACAAGTATGTATTTGTGAATAAACAAAATATGGCATATACATATGCTGGAGTATTATTCAGTCTTAAAGGCAATGAAATGCTGTCAAATGTATAAACCTGAAAACATGCTAAGTGAAATAGGTCAGACATTAAAAAACAATTATATGATACTGTATGGAAGAACTTCGAATAGACAAAAGAGAATGAAGGTTACTTGAGGCTGAGAAAGAAGGGTTATTGCTTAATGGGCCAGAGTGTGTGAATGATGAAAAAGTTCTGGGAATAGTTTTGATGGTTGTCCAACATTGTGAATATATAAGGTACCACTCAATTTTTTACTAAAAATGGTGCAAAGTTATATATACTTTGCCACCATAAAAATGAAATTCAAGGATGAAATCTACAGTTACCAAAAATTACTTGAAGATATAAGCACAGAAAGTACTTATGATTGTTAAAACATCCCCAAAATACCATGAACCATAAAGTCATCATGCCAGCTTCTGAATACAAGTCAGGTTAAAAACCACCATCAACTGACACTAGACCTCCTTTACCAACCAAATGGGAATGTTATGTAGGGTTTCCCATCTACCAGATACAGTAAGCTTAACATCTGAGACCAGTAAGTAGTAGAAAGGGAAGAGGTAATGGAGAAAATAATCCAACTCATTACAAGTTAGAAATGAAGACTAGGAGTTGAATTACTTTCCAACACTGTAATAAAATAATAATTAGAATAACCCAGGTCTCCTGTATCAGTGCTCTTTTTATACTCAATTTAGCTTGAACATTTTTTATACTCAATTTTAGCTTGAACAGTTCAGCGGTTATGCTGGAAAAAAAAATTATACTTCAATGATCACCCTGTAACTCTTAAATTTACCTCCCTTAATAGTGGTGGGAGGAGGTGCCTCACTCCCATAATCCTAATTACTAAAGAATTAAGCTGCACAGTATTCTTTGGATTTTTTTCAAAAGAACAAAGGAGACTAAACTCAAATCCTAGAGAAATGGAAAATCAATATGCCTAAACTGCTTAAGGGTTTCACTTTGCTAGCAGGCAGAAAGAACAAGAGATTCTTCACACCTAACTGGCTGACTACAAAGGAACAATCATTCATGTAACCCATATCCACAACCAAAATATAAGCGCATAGTTCAGCATCCCACCAGTTCAGAAGCTCTCAGCTAAGACACAAGGTTCAAGATTCTATGTGAGAAAAGGAACTTTCAGTTAAAAATATCAAAATGATAGGAAAGGTATTTGCTAATACTCTGGTTGAGAGAGAAATTTAGGAATACTTAAAGGTGGCAACACCTAATACAATAAAGAGCAAAGCCAGAAAAGACAATGTGCAACTGAGGTGCCACAGCAAACCCTCAGAGATGAGAAAACATACATCTCATCAGTCATAAAATGAGGAAAGCTATGGAGCTATCTTGCCTATGTCACTCAAAGAAAATTCTATCAATCCCATACCCTTGGCGCTCCCTAGATC
This sequence comes from Galemys pyrenaicus, assembly GCA_019455555.1. Classification (NCBI taxonomy): domain Eukaryota; kingdom Metazoa; phylum Chordata; class Mammalia; order Eulipotyphla; family Talpidae; genus Galemys; species Galemys pyrenaicus. Next base: position 8,563,798 of record JAGFMF010011861.1, on the reverse strand, counting down.
TAGAACATAAATTTCAGAAAAGAGTCACATCTCACCTTCTGTTTCCTTCTCTTTTGATCCCCCCTTCTCCAGATCAAGAATTGGCTTGACTTTCAAAATGTGCCACGAGGTTATGATTCTTCCAAGCTAAGTCAGCTAGTAATTCACTGAGCAATTCTGAGATATATACTGCAGGATGTACAAAGACATTAGTGACCTGCTCAGTCTTAATTTTAATTTTCTTTTTATTTCTAACTGATCTGACCATAATTTATTTTTACTTAACTGTTTTATCACATATATTTTTTTCACAGTGCTTCAAATCCTTAGTTACAGTGATGTAGGACGTAACTACATTTCTATTTATACCTACTAGCAATTCTCATGCAAGAGATACCAAGCCTCTATGGTCTTATAGGGACAATCCAGTACAGATTTAAATTGTTCTAATTCACAATTCATTAATGGTACAAATTCTTCCAGTTGTTGTCACCATCTGGAAAATTCACAGACTGGACTTTATGTACTAGACAGGATGATATTCAGTTTCTACAGTTAAAGCAACTTCACAAATTTTTAAGTGCTGGTTTCTTTTTCTAAGTTAACAGTCTTCTTACAGTTATAAAATAATCTTACAATGATATTTTACAAACCAACTTCTAGCTAAAATGGAGCATAATCTTTTCTTTACTCCAAAATTTAACTTGTCGAATAAATACAGAATTCCACAATACTTGTCCTATTCTTCAAGAAGAAATGGTTTCTCAAGGCATATTTTGTTTTGATTAGCATGGTATGCAGCTGCATTATTTGCACTTTTGCCCAACATTCAGTAAGTGCTCCAAGTTTTAAAAAACTGGCAACTCATATATAATACTTAGAAAAGCCATCATAGTGACTTTTATCAGGACATAGTAATAAAATTGAGCCACATTTATTCTAGGAATGGAAATCTACTAAGCTGAAAAGAACCATTGGTTACAGAGTGACCATTAACCACATTAAACTTTACCTTGGGAAAAGAAAATCCATTTTATACAACCATTTTTTTTTATGTAGATGGTAACTTCCCAGAGGTCTGGAAACAGGATAGAAGTATTATGATGTTATTCTATTACAAAACAGGTCTTCACAAATTGAGTTACATATTTAAACCCTTGATGAAACCTCATCTGTTTACTCAAATCAGAGGAAATAAAGCTGTCTGCAGGAAATAAGGCAACAGCTTATTGATCCAGCATTACAAGGTTGACCTCCACGTGGAATGTTTAGCCATGTTATATTGGAATAAAAGGCAAAGGTTAGGATGCAAACCCCTTCTGGCTTCCTCTGAGGATGGACTTTATAACTGAAATATGTCGAAACCCTACAAATTCCAAATTTACATCCTTTAATCCATGGTCCAGGAAGCTGCCCATCAGGATAGGAAGTACTCATAAAGATGTTAAGACAAATCTGACATTTGAACTCTTGAAAAATTTTGTCCAAAAATAAATAGTAAAACAGCTTTTTACGTGATAAAAGATCATACAATATAAAATATAAAAGGTCTAAAGAGATCATCTAACCTAACCATTTTTCCATGTATTAATGAATTAATTAGAACTTTGGTATTACGATTTTACTCTGCTTTAAGGCACTTTTCAATAATGTAAAGGCTTTTTGTGCTATATTGTCAATAGAGATTCGGCCCTACTTGCCAAAGAAATTTTTATTACCTTTGAAAAAAAACAAAAAAGGCCCAAAAGGAGTTATTTATGTCAAGCTCCTCCAAAACCTAATACCTAACCTAACTGCAGTTTCAGCTTCTCTGTAAGGGGAATTTTAAATCAATTGATCTGGAATTTCCTTGTCAGTACTTGTGAATTTAAGACCCTCCTGCCTAAGGGAAGGTGGCTCTGCCTGAAATAATCTTTCTTTTCTTGCCGCGCCTCTTTCCTCATATAAACACCTTCCATTTTGCACAATTCTTTGCCATCCCTTTCTGTTTGCTAGACAGTTGCTGCCTGATTCATTCACCTAATAAATCTTTAAAATGTATTTAGTTGGACTTTTATTTAACACTTTCAAAGCTTGCTAGGGTCATGTCCAAAGGACTCAGGAATCAACCTGAAGAGGCTCCTATAAGCCAAAGCTAAGAAAACCTGAGTATCAAGAGTCCCTGTACTTGATCTAATACACTAAATATATAAACCCCCTCTCAAATCAATAATGATTAAAAAAAAAGACAAAAAACTTGAGATACTATTACACTATTAGCTTATTCTGAAAGCTGGTGAAGGAAAAACATTTTGCTTGCACTTCAAATTTAAAAATACGTATTTCGTAATAATTAAATAATCCACAATGATAAGGGAAAGCTATTTTGCACAGAAAATTGCAAATTTAGAAAGGTGAAGGAATGATAAGACTTTTTACATTATTTAAAGTTTCAGTTTTGCAAGATGAAAAGAATTCTCCAGAAGTTAGCTGTGCAACATGTCACTGTAGTTAATACAGCTGAACTGTATACATAAAAAGTTAAAATAAAATTTTATGTGTATTTTACCACAATTTTTTTAAATCCCATTTTCACCATTTTGCCACTCCCAATGAGACAGTTTAATCACTTTACTACAATGAGATAATTACATTATGTAGCTTCTTATATGATGCACTACAAGGTATACAATTTGGCTAGTAAATACTTTTTTACCTAAAATATCTATAATAAATCAAATTACACTCTTAGGTCTCAATTCAACTTTAGAGGACATAGAGTTAAATACCATAAGGGAAAAAATCAGAGAAACCCAAATGAAGATTCTACAAAACATTAGGTCATCTTGCTTCTCTCGAGCAGGTTACTGTCAGAAAAAGAAAAGAGAAGGGAAGAAGGCCATTTTATGTGACAAGTGACCTAGATGACATAACCATAACAAAAATGCAACCTGTACTCCTTGACATTTGATTTGCTAAACTGTAAAGGATGTTATGGGGATGGCTGGAGAGACTTTAACATAGTCTGGATATCAGATACCATTATAGAATTACTGGCAATTAATAGTGGTCTGGTTAAATGGGAGAATCTTTTTTTTTTTTAACTATAAATAAAGAAATAAAGATACTGGGGTGAAATATCATGCGTTCCATAATTTACTTTAAATTACTGCAGAGAAAAGAAAATGTGTGATTCCCAGTTAACACAATGAAATAATAGGTCTGGACAATAGTCACCTATGGCTACTTAAAACCATCAGGGAAATTTTAAAATACACCTGAACCAAAAGACCAACCTTTATCCCCAAAAGAAAGTCAAATATACAGTGCATCTCTTGAAAAAATGCCTAAGAAATAATCACCAACTATGAAGGATTTTCCAAGTCATAAACACCAAAAGTCAATTATGAACCCAGTTAAGGTTCTGATCTCCTACCGACATAAGAAATTCAGAAGAAAAAAAAAAAACACTCCATACAGGGATGCAATCAACAAAATCTAGAATGTGGGAAATTCTAAAGAAACAACATAATTTATTTAAGGGAATGGAAAAGAGGAGAAAGAAACCACATATGAACATGTTTAAGAGACATGTCAACCAAATGTAACGTGGTCCATATTATTTGGGCAAATCTGACCTAATTTGAACAAATCAAATATACAAACACTTATGAAACAAAGATGGGAACACTCACTCCATATGATATTAAAATCATACTAAATTGTTTACATGGGACAACAGAACTATGATTTTTGTTATAGTTGTTTATATATGCTTACCCAAACCCTAGCAATTTAATTGTAGGACTAAAGCTACCTGGGTGTCTGGGGTGGTGTAACACCTCCTCAAAGGGGAGACTCTCTACCTACAACTCACATACAATGTTACCTCAATAAAATATATAAATACATTAAAAAATAAAAATCAATATACATGTCCTTTCTTAGGCAGATCAAAAATGTTGGAAATTATATTCCAATAATAAAGAAAACATTATCTCAGGGAAAATATACTATCTTTTGTCCAGGTGGTATGTGGAAATCAAGGTATACTGGCCATTACTAGTTATTGGCAATAAAAACTACTAAAAATTACCAAAAAATTAAATATCACATACATGTAAAAAAAAATTTGATTAATGTGATATAAAGTCTGGGATTTGCTTTAAAATCATCCAACAGGAAACAGAGGTTTGGGGTTCATAAATGAGACAAAACTGTCCATAGGCTGATAACTACCTAGAAAATGGACAGACAGGGACTCATTATTCTACGCTTTCTATCTCTCTGCTTGCACACAGTTCATTATAAAAAGCTAAAGAAATAAGGAGGAGGGCCCTCCCTGGTGGCACAGTGGGTTAAGCAACGCACTATGAGGCAAAGCGCAGCCACTGCAGCACAAGTTCGATCCCTGCCTCCAGCCAGGGAGGTGACCCACATGGTGCAGCAGACCTCTCCTGCCTTCCCTGCTGCTCCCCTCAGCACTGTATTTCAGTTGATCTGCCTGCTCTGTTCCCCACTCTGTCTCTGGTGGATCCTCTCACCCCCCGCACTTCTGGCCTGTACCCCAGTTCTTGTGTGAATAAATAAATCTTTAAAAAAAAAAGAAAAAGAAATAAGGAGGAGGAGGAAGGGCACACTATCACAGAATCTTCAACTAATCAGGAATCTTCTTTGCCTATGACCTACCATAATGACAACTGACCAAAATAAAACAATGTAAAATCTAGCAAAAGATTTACCAACAGTGACAAAAGGGGAAAAAAAAAAAAAAAGATTAAGGCCTATACTACAAGTCTCAAAACAAGTGAAAAATAAGAGGAGATTCTGGTGACTAAGACTGTGAGCCTATATCTAACTTTTAGAAAGCATACTAAAATGAGGGTTTTTTTCCCTAAGTGATGGGGACACAGTTGTTTATTATACTATCTTCTCTGTTTATTTACACAGCTGAAATCGTCCATAGTAAAAAGTAGAAAGAAAAAGGTTATAAATATACTTCAAGAGGATCACTGTAAAACACTGATTTCCCACATAAATGGGTTACTTTCTGACTTGCCATCTCCCCACTTTTTTCCTTTTACTTCCAAGGAAAGGAAGGGGGATGGAGTCATTACAATACTTGCTTACTTAGTGGGAAAATTAACCAGCAAAACTGAAATGTTTCCATATTGAGCTAGAAAACTCAAGACTGATTTCATTGTAAAATGTCTCACTTTAACTGAAAACCTGGTTTGTGGTTTGTAGACATTACTAAGGCATCTGTTTTCTCCCTTTCTCTTTTGGAAATGAAGCTGGACTAGAAAGTCTTGTGTAATTTGTTTTTGGATGTGATGTTTGTAGAGGATTATTATCTTCCCAAACTTCTAAGTGGTTCCATCTGTTTGTATTAGGAATAGGCTGAAGATGATTTCAGAAAATGAAGAACTAAGTAAGAAATCCAATAGCCTTTACAATTAACTTTAGTATCTTTGGATATTTTTTAATATACTCTTTGGGTGGTTTTAAAGGAGAAATAGTCATGCAAAAAAAATGTATTAAAAATTGAACCTGGAGTTAGTAAAAAAAAAAAAAAAAAGAGGAAAAAAAAAACACCCTGTTACTATCAATTTACAGGGCAAATGAAGCTACACCAATGGGATGAAATTAGAAAACTTAAAATTGCAGGCCTTTCTGGTGGCACAAGAGGTTAAGTCTCAGCATTAAGAAGCTCCCACAGCCACTGCATCAAGAGTTTGATCCCCAGCAAGGGAGCTGACCCATGTGGCACAGTAGACCTCTCCTGTCTGGCCCGCTGCTCCCCTCAGCAGTGTATTTCAGTGGATGTGCCTATTCTGCTCCCACAATGTCTCTGGTGAATCTACTCACCCCTCTCCCCACCACACCTCTGGCCTACACCCCAGCTCTTATAGGCATAAGTAAATATTTTTTTTAAAAAATTGTGGTAATGATATAGGACAGTGTCTTCAAAATATAAATTACAAGGAAACATAAGAAAAAAAATAGGACCTTCAGATTATAAAAAATTAGTAGTTGCAATTTAAATTCTACTCAAGGAAAAAAAACTATGAGAGAAACAAGGTAAATGGACATCTGAGCAGAGTGAATATTAAATGATAGCATTAAAGGTTTGCTGTTAATTTTTTAAGGTATAATGATGGTATTGTGATTGTTTCTCCAAGAGTCTGATCTTTTAGAGGTACATAGGGAAATATAAGCATATGGAGTGATGAAATGGCTGGGATTTGCTTCCAAATATTAAAATCAGAATGAAGAGAGTAGTGATGGAGGTAAAACACAGCTAGTCATGAGTTACTGTGAAAGCTGAGCGTTAGGGAATGTATCAGTGGAGACAGAGTTTAATTCAATTCACTTTGTATATATTTAAAACTTTCCAAATAAATTTTTTTGTGGAAAAAAAGTAAATTATAAGTTTAAAGAATTTTTAAATGAGTAATGCCTAAAAAATAGTGAAATATTTTTGACTTAATAAAGCAGAATAAAAAGTAATGGTAAATTCAGAATATTTTTCTGTCACTCACAACGTCCTTCTCCTATGCAATCGCCTCCCAAGAAGTGATTATCAGCTTCTAACCTGAGTCCTTCAAACACTGGCGAAGTTGAAGTCCCTTTCAATGCAACCCATTCTACTCTCTACCTGATACAACTGTTAGGAAGTTCTCATACCAGATAGGAAACTTTTCTTCTCTAAATCTTAAGTTCAACCCATGGTTGAAAAAATATATTTCAAACACAGATCACAGTCCATTGATGAGCTGTGAAATCAAGTGAATTGTGGACTGACATCATTATCATCATTGTTGTTATTATTTAGGAAAAAATAGAGCATACCATACATAGTAAACCTAAGAACTAATTTATGAAACTTGTTATACATGTGTGTACACACACATACACACACACTTCCATGTTCAATGAAGGGTAAAATAAAGATACAAAAATCTGTTTGTTGGGCCTCCCTGGTGGCGCAGTGGGTTGAGCAACGCACTATGCGCAGCCGCTGCAGAACGAGAGGGGACCCACATGCCTCACCCGCTGCTCCCCTCAGCAGTGTGTTTCAGTCAGTCTGCCTGTTCTGCTCCCCACTCTGTCTAGTGAATCCTCTCACCGCCCTGGCCTCTCGCCTGTACCCCAACTCTTAAATGTATAAATAAATAAATCTTTTTAAAAAATATCTGTTACAGTAGATTTTATCCTAAGAAAGCAAAAAGGCAGTGTTCAGAAGATGACTCTCAACAGGTTGCCCACACCAGCAAGTCTTGGTCCTTCTGTTATTTCAACAACTACTTCCTCATTTGCTATAATTTCTAACTTCAACATCCCAGGGATCCTTCCATGGACATTGTATATCAATTTGTCTAAGCTTCCACTTACTTTTGCTGAACAAGTATATATTTAGCAGGCACTACATTCCCCTTAAAATGTACTATCTAAAAAATTGAGCAAAATATTCCAGGTCAAAGCAGTATATTCCATTAGAGTCATGTCCTGCACAAAACATGTCATGTACTTAAAAACCTTCTCTGAAATACTGATAGAGAATGCCCTAAGTCATACAATGATTCAGAGCTGAAGAGCAAGACATAATCAGGAGAGAGTTAATAGGTTATGTTGGTAGGTTATGAAGTTAATAGTTTATGTTGGTAGGTGAAGTCTTGGGTGATGCAAAATAAGGGTTGAGAATAAAAGGCTGAGGACAGAACATTGGAAAACAGAAAATACTGATGGATATGACAGGAAAAGAGGTCTACAAAGAACAGAAGTAAAACAAAGAGTTTTAACATGTCAAAAGATTATTTCAAAGACAACATGGTTGACCAACAATGTCAAAAATAATACATGAAAAAAGTATTCAACAGATTTGAAAATAGGTTCACTATTACCTGGAAAAGAGCAACTTCAGTGCAAATATAAGAAGAGATGTCAAAGTGCCTTGTAATAAGGAATAAAAAGACATCTACTACTTTTCAATAAAACTTCACATAAGAAGTACAAGGCTTTACTATTTTAGAATTTTTTCAAGGACTTCATCATCAAGCTGACTTAAATTTTATTTCCAACTTATTTATTTCAAATGATTTTTGTAGCTAACAAGACAATATATATATATAGGGTTTACTAGGTTTCTTTTTTTGTTAAGATTTATTTATTTATGCATACAAGAGCTGGTGCAGGAGGTTGAGAGGATTCACCAGAGACAGAGTGGGGAGTAGAACAGGCAAAGTGACTGAAATACACTGCTGAGGGGAGCAGCGGGCAAGACAGGAGAGGTCTGCTGCACCCCATGGGTCACTTCCCTGGCTGGGGATTGAATTTGTGCTGCAGTGGTTGCAGATAGCTTCATTGTGCAGTGCTTAACCCGTTGCGCTACCAGGGACGCCCCCTTACTAGGTTTCTTATGAGAAATCTATAAATCCATGAAATCTATAAATCTGATTAGGAGTCCTTTCTGTCATAAAAATGACTGACAAAAATATTTTACATAGTAGATGACCAAGGTTAAATTTCAGTAACAAAACCACTAAAGACATCCCACTACTACAGTTTTTATTCAATGTTGCTATAAAGAAGCCATGAAAACTTCATCAAATATTTTGCCAAAAATTCCATGTCTATATTTTTCCTATAAGGGTACTTCAAATGACATTCTTCATAGACACAAATGATGAGTTGCAGACAACATCATCTATGCTTTAAGACTTATTCTAGGACATCTGAAGCACTTAAGACATAACAGACACAATGAGCAACATCACTTACCAGATAATTGATGAACGGAGACTGATAATTGGGGCTAAAACAATTTTCTGTCTACCTACTGCTCCTCTGGCAGTGGTGGGGAAGGGGGGATAGAGGGGAGTTGAGAAGTTGTGGAGGGGTGGGGAAAAGAAGGGAGAAGGGATATTAGCAGGTAAGCTGGTTTGTTGAAATTCCAGTCACTGAAGACCTAGGACAAACTCCTATAAGTCTATACTTTTCAGACAGACCAATGATGGCCAATGTTCCAAAAATAGGTCTGGCCCTTCAAGGTACTCACTGAAGATAAAAATTTTGATACTTCAACGGTACTTTGACGCTGGGCAACAACAGTGCTTTGTGACTTGTCAACATTCCAGATGGATTCAAGATTCTATTTCTAAAGGAACACATCAGCAATCACCACCTTACTTTCTACACACTTCGACTTTTCCCCCTTTCTCTTTGTAACTAAAGTCAATGAAGGAACAGAGTAGAATCTCATTAACTGCTTCAAGTTTCAGAAAGAAAATTTAGCTATTCACCCACCCCCAAGTGATCAAATGATACCTTAAAGCAATTTTCAAAATAAATTCCTCCAGGAAAATAAATGGAAGTAGAAATAAGGTGTGAGGCCTGAATAGAGAAGAACATCTCTATTTTTAGAGATAACACAATAAAGAATTAGGATGATGGGCTCTGTAACCAGTCCTGGATTCAAGTAAGAGTCTGCCATTAACTAGCTGAGTGATAAAGACTAACTTAAATCTTCTGGTGCCTCAGTTCCTATTTTCTAAAAAGGAAACCTAGAATAAACAGTACTATGAGGATTAAATGAGTAAAAATATGTAAACATGCCTATAAAACTGTCTGACATATCAAATATTCAGGAAGTATTACCTATTACCAATATTTTTCAATATGTAATGTCTTTACAAAAATAGTAAACTATGTAAATTTTAGTTAAAATACAAATTAAAATATAAAACAATCTATCGCTAACATAGAAATCCTGCCTGTTAATTAGAAAAAGCACTGCCACTATTACGTGATTATCAGCTTCAGCTTTACTACCAACATTCTATATATGATTTCTAAACTCGTATATGGCCAGTTTTTGAAGCACAGACTTTCCCTCTGTACTGCCAGACAGAAACATACATGTAGCAGGTTATTGTGATTTATAATAACTGTGTAGTCCCATTAAAATTCAGTCTGCTAAAAAACAAAATGTTTCACTTGGTCTGTTTCCAACATATTGCCACTAAACTATTCTAAGCAAAAGATGAAAAAGGAAGGAGAATAGGGCAGGGGAGGGGGAGGAGAGAAGAGATGGGAACAAATCTTGAAAAAAAATAAAATATAGACCACACATAGGTAAAGTAGGAGTCATGAAGAAAAAATTTATAGGACATCAACAACACCTTGAGAATATAGTAGAAGTTGAAGATCCATTCACATTTGGTCTAGAAATTGTTGGATTTTTCTAGCAACAGTTAAAGCATTTCCTTAATGTCTATCATGTTTCATCTAGCTGAAACTGCTAGATGAAACTATTCAGGAATTGCATATCAATTGCGTATGTCATTAATGAATAAATTTCTGTAATTCTACAAAATCAATAATGAACATAAACATTAAAGACTAGAAAGCACATGTCAAAAAAGGCAAATATCACTTATTTACAAATGAAATTATTATATCTAGAAGTTACTACAAAATAATTGGGGGAGGATGCGGGTAATCAGGGAATAAGGGAAATAAAGATGAAAAAAGACTAGTTGTGTGCTAGTTAATTATGAAAGCTGGCAACATGGACTCTTTTATATGACAGTTCTCTCAACTGAATATATTTAAGACTTACCATGATAAAAAGTTTAAAAAAGAAAAATATTTAGTAGTTTTCCTATGACTTACAATGGTACATTCTTTCACCAAAAAACACTTCAAACAAATAATCAGATACAGTAAAAACATGGTTAAAAAATCTAGTAAGAACAAAAAAGGTCCTTAAAGAAGAACCACATTATCCTTCATGGCTATTATGTGTACTGTACAGGGCAAGTAAAATACAGATCACAGCTCAGTAGAGTGCTCGGAATCACCCATGAGTCTTTGCATTAAGCTCAAGTACTGAGGATGAAAGTGAAATGGCCTTAATTAGGAGAAAAGTTGGAGCCACATCTGTGCTACATCTGCTACCCACATCTACGGCTCTCCACCGCAGCGCTGCAAAAGTTAAGAATATCTTCAACATACCTTTATTTTTCTGTTTTTGGGTGGAGGAGGATAAATGCATACATGTTCCCATATGTGTGTAATTTAAAACAGACTATCTTGGCATTAAGGAAATTAAGACAAAGGCTTTACTGATGTTTATTTTAATGGCCAAGATCCAAAAGTAGTTCTGGTTACAAGGTCATGGATAAACTCTTGATTCCTTTGTCAGTAGACAGACCCAACTCATTAGTTGGCACTCTAACCTTCCCCACATATAATTTTTTTTAAAGATTTATTTATTTATACATACAAGACCTGGGGTACAGGCCAGAGTCCAGGGAACTGAGAGGATTCACCAGACAGAGCGGGGAGCAGAACAGGCAGACTGACCGAAACACACTGCCGAGGGCAGCAGCGGGCAAGGCAGGAGAGGTCTGCTGTGCCATGTGGGTCTCCTCCCTGACAGGAGGCAGGGATCAAACTTGTGCTGCAGTGGCTGCAGTTTGCTTCATAGTGTATTGCATAACCCACTTCGCCACCAGGGAGGCCCTCCCATATATAATTTTGATTCATCTTGTTAAAGGAAAAGAAAGTTTTTCCCCTAGAAGAAATGAATGAAAGCAAAAATTTCAAGATAATTCATTTAGCAACTTTCTATGAGTACTGGGGAAAAATAAAAGATGATCATAATAAAAAAATGGCTGAATATGCGCCATTGTCTAGCACATGGCTACTGCACCACATTTGCTTTTCAAATACTTATGAAGGCATTTGGCACCATCCTCCTATAATCCCATAGGACTTCTACTTCCTTGTTTTCTCAATAGTATTTCAAAATGTTGACACATTTATTGAACTCTTTTTGGAAGACCTAACTGTGTACCTTCAGGGTTCAAGATACAAATATCTAAAAGCTACAGGACAGCCCTTAGCTACAAAACTTGGCAGGCTTCCTAAGTTCTCCAAGAAAACTGCAATTGGCAAGTCCATTAACAGCAAAAGAACACACTATAGAGGGAAGAACTCTGGACACAGGTTCTGGGGCCTCCCCTGGTGGCACAGTGGGTTAAGCAACACACTATGAAGCAAATGGCAGCCACTAAAGCATGAGTTCTATCCCTGCCACAGGCTGGGGAGGTGGCCCATATGGTGCGGCAGATCTCTCCTGTCTCACCAGCTGCTCCCCTTAGCGGTGTGTTTCAGTTGATCTGCCTATGCTGTTCCCCACTCTGTCTCTGGTGGATCCTTTCACCCCACCCCCAACCTCTGGCCTGTACCCCAGTGCTTATATACATAAATAAATAAATCTTAAAAAAAAAGAAAAGAAAACACTTAAAAGTCTATGCCAGTCAGCATATACATTTTTCAGTTGTTACCTATGAGGAAAAGAAGTATGTGAAAGCATCTTGATTAAAGAAAACATTTTAAACTCACATTGAGAGATGTTTCCTAATTTTCAGTATTCACAGACCTACTTTAAAGGTTTTACAAAATCCCAACAACCACTATATTGCTATATAATAGTCATCTTAAAATCAAGTCACAAAAAAATAACCAATTTTAGCCTTAAGCTAAGCAATATCAATGAAATCAGCCTTTAAGTTCTTATATATTTTTCTGATGCATACTAACATACATATTTAACTGTTAAAAGGAAAAGATTCATCCATGTACCAACTCAAATCTAAATTTTTTTTTTAAAGATTTATTTTATTTATGCATACAAGCACTGGGGTACAGGCCAGAGGTGTGGGGGGAGGGGTGAGAGGATTCACCAGAAACAGAGTGGGGAGCAGAACAGGCAGACTGACTGAAACACACTGCTGAGGGGAGCAGCGGGCACAGCAGGAGAGGTCTGCCGCACCATGTGGGTCCCCTCCCTGGCCGGCAGCAGGGATTGAACTCGTGCTGCTGTGGCTGCGGTTTGCTTCATAGTGCGTTGCTTAACCCATTGCGCCACCAGGGAGGCCCCTCAAATCTAAATTTTAATGTAGCACCACACTTTGGAAAAATACTGTCCTGATCTATTGCAAGCAACACCTTCTGAATTAATGAATAAAACAGAATATTTGAATTTTTCAACCTTTAAAACACAATGAGCAATTTAAGCAATCATGTGGACACATGAGCCGAGGAATCTTCTTAGATATTCCTCAGTCCTCACAGCTACTATCTTATTTAGGACCTCCATTTTTGTTTATCTTTTCTCAAAACTCATTCACATAAATCCCTAACTTGTATATCTCTATATTAGTGTAAATTGCCCTACAAATCAAATATTTTACCTTAAAAGTAGTTAACAGAATGTATATGAGTTTAAAGTTTCCTCTAATCACCCAATCCTTATTCAAATTTGTGTGCCAATCAAGTGTCTGTCAGTCTAAAGATAGACAAACTAAGATATTCAGTAAACTCTAAAATAAGGTTCCATCTCTGATACATATTCAAAAAATTCATTTTTATTGAGTGTTTTTAAATCTAGTTCAACTAAAAAAGACTTGGAAGTTTATGTGCTAAACTAATCCTTGAAATAGTATAGGAAAAAAATATAATACAAGAGCTTTTCCTAGGAAGTAACTTCTCACCCAATTGCCTATCAGTCATTGCTCCCATCTACCTAAATGTTGACTCAATTGCCTAAATTTTCTGTTTATATATATATATTAATATATAGTTTATATAGATATATAAACTAAAATTCAACTCAGTATCTTGCATGAAAAAAAGGAATAGTTTTATTATGGTTGCAGTCTTTACTAATGTGAGTACCATGATAATCATGGGAATTATATTTTTATCAGTTTAAAACCCTAAACACAATGGAATAAACACGAGTTAATTTCTGCTCCCTCCCAAAACCACACTAAAATAACAGTAAGCAATTAAAAAAAAAGGTACAACAACACACACATACAAACACCCAGGAAGAGACAGGCCGACAGATGAGATATAGCTACAGATTTTCAGATGATGGAAAACAGATGTACATAGCAAAGCAAAGGAAGCGAAAACCAGAATTCCTATTTTGGTGAGCACCTACAAGAAACAATCAGATTGCTGGAGAAGCCAAGCCCTAAGAGCCTTAGGAATTGGAAGTTCCAGATACCTCTGAGAGCTGAGATGAGAGCTGAAAACACAGTACACAAGTAAGTACAAAGAACTATCAAGACCCTTCTACATACAAGCGCATACCCACACACCCTCTCCAAAATTTTGCTGTCAGAAGACAGGATGTTCAAACCAGGGAACTTGAAGGAAGAAAGGTATGGGGTAAGAACGTAGATGTGATCTAGTATAGAGAAAATAGGGAGGCCACGTCACTCAGCTATGCCAACTCTGTGTCACCGTTATAGCCACTAGAAACATGGAGTAAACAAAATAGGGGAAAATATTTGCCAGGATCCAATTCAGATGTTTGAGAGAAGAACAGTCAAGATACAAATAAAACATAGTGTATCAGAATATAATAATACATATTGAGGAAAAAAAAGATAAGGAAGGAATTTAGGGCATGCTATAGGAACAGAGTTATAGTTTCAAGTAAATAATCCTGAAAAACAAAGATCTGAAGAAGTTAAGGAAATAAATCATGAAGGCATCTGAAAGAAGAGCATTCCTGAGGAAAATCTCAAAGGCAGGGTGTGAGATACCACATATACAAATAATTAAAAGGACATTATCAAAGACAAAATTCAGTGACCAAGGAATAGGTTGGAAACTGGCGGGAGGGGGGGGGCGCATATTCCATAGGGAGGTTAAAAGAAAACATTGAAATTTCCCCTAAAAGTAAAACAAAAGGACAAAGTGGTGATATTAGAGAGAGGCTAAAAAAAAAAATGTAAATCTAGAAAATACAATATCCAAATAGTAGGAATTCCAAAAATAACAGAGAACATAGAAGGAGAAATCATGACTGCAGAATATCTCTGAAAGACAAATTTCTAAGCTGAAAGGGGCCCACAAAATACCCTGGACAATGAGTAAAAATTTCCACACCAAAGTACACCATCAAGAAGTTTCAAAGAGGGGCCTCCCTGGTGGCACAGTGGGTTAAGCAACGCACTATGAAGCAAATGGCAGCCACTGCAGCACTCCTTTGACCCCTGCCACTGAACAGGGAGGGGACCCACATGGTAAGGCAGACCTCTCCTACCTCACCCACTGCTCCCCTCAGCAGTGTGTTTCAGTTGATTTGCCTGTTCTGCTCCCACTCTGTCTCTGGTGAATCCTCTCATCTCCCGCAATTCTGGCCTGTACCCCAGTTCTTGTATGAGTAAATAAACAAATCTAAAAAAATAAGCAAACATTGTAAGAAAAAGTAAATTAAAAATAAAAAAAAAAGAAGTTTTAAAGAAATAAGTTAAAGAGAAACCCTGAAAAGTTTTAACAAGAACAAACCAGGCATATATTCAGAAGCAGAAATTAGAATTGCATCAGTCTTCTCAACAGCAACACAGGGATGCTAGACTATAAATCAGTAATACCTTCCAATTCAAAGGGGAAGTGATCACTAACTCAGACTTCTATACCCAGCCAAAATATAAAAGCAATAAAACTGAGAATTTAAAAAGGCAACTGAAGAGTGAAAAAGTTGCTTTAAGACATGCAAGGCCTCAAGAAACTCACCTTCCATTTGCACTTTCTTGGAAAACTACTAGATATTGTACCTATGTACAATAAGCATTAAGAAAGAGACATGGAACTCGAGATCTTGGGACCACAGGAGGAGAGGCAAAGAGAAGTCTAAGAATACAGCTGCACAGATGTTCTAGAAATAAAACCAGTCCAGGAGAATGTGAGACCCAGAAAGAATGTCTTAAAGAAATAAAGAAAATTATTTTCGATATAATTTAACATAAAGGCTAAATTAAGGATGAATACAAAGAAAACTATACAAATAAAAAAAATACAGCAACAAAAAGACATAAAAGAAGATGAATGCAATCAAAGCACTTAACATGATTTAGCTGTTGCATATATGTTTGTAGAACGAGAGAAGAATGTGAGTTTTCTCTGTGAGTCCTTTCTTCTGTGTATGGGAAGGAGGAACTAATAAAAGAGGTTAACTCTAAGCTAGAAACTCAATAGGTATTATCTAAATAGAAAAATTCAAAAAAAAGAAAATCGCATTTTTACAAAAACCCCAGATAATAAAGTCAAAAGGAATGAATGTGGTTGTCTACAGGACATAAAACTCTGTCATAGAGTTAGGGCAGGGGTCCCTGCTTTTCTTTAAAATCCAACCTCTGGCCTGTACCCCAGTTCTTGTATGCATAAATTAATCTTTAAAAATAATAAAATAAAATCCACATAATGATACCGCACATTCTAAATGACATACAAGTGCCCTGGGGAATACCATCTGTATGGTAAATGAAAAGGCAAAAACTGTACATCCACTTGAACAATAAAAATTGAGGAGGGTGGGGACATCATAGTTTGTGTATTTTATACTGTTATATTTTTCTTATGCTGAAACATCAGATTGGAAATACTACACTAATGAGTAAAACAAGATGAAGGGTACTCCAGATTCCAGACTGATTCGAAAGTCACACAACTAAAACTAAAAGTAGTATTTAGTGAGCTTCATAATTCTACCTTTACAAAAGAAACTAGGAGGCAAAAAATCAGGAAAGTAAGTTTACCTTTTATAAGTTAGATATTGTCAATACCAACTAATTCCTAAAAACTTCAAATTCCACCAAGTAATAACATCAAGCAATTAAGAGCAAAATCAAATCCTCCCTAGCAGAGGCAAGAGAAGTTTTAACAGCACACAAGTCAAGTGCCCTTGAGCAAATTATTCTGTTTTTTAAGCCTCAATTCTGAAGCTGTAAAAGGAGCTACATACCAGCAATTTCAAGGTGTTGAGGAAGGAAGAGGAACATCCCCAGTCAGACAGTTGCTGGCTAACCAACTGTGATCCAAAACTGTCATTTTCTTTCTCTTATTTGTTATCCATGTCCTTGGCCTCACTGGTTACTTACAATGGAACCTAGAACAAAGCTGGTTACTAGCACTTTTAAAATGCACTTGTCCAGGACAGGTTAACAGAAAACAAAGTAGTTGATTTAAGAGCACCTGATGCCTAGACGAGACTAGGCAAAAAGTAAGCAAGACGTCACAAATAAAAGTCTACAAGTATAGAGAATCTTACCCAAAGAAGATAGTGAGGGAGGGGAGGGGAGGGGAGGGGAG
>JAGFMF010011861.1:8521060-8546646 GCA_019455555.1 Galemys pyrenaicus | reverse complement strand
GGGGGGGGGGGGGGGGGGGGGGGGGGGGGGGGGGGGGGGGGGGGGGGGGGGGGGGTAGGGATTAAATTAGCCCCTGTCTCTGGATCTAACTACCAGGAACACAGAGGAGAGAGGAACACGTTAACTATACTACAGAGCTGAAATCAGCAAAATTCACATTGTAGGAAAATATACAGACTAATCAAGTTTCTTTAACAAATAAATTCCAAAGAGGGCCTCCCTGGTGGCACAAAATGGAGCAGAAACTACTAAATTCTAACTGATGGCTTTTCCAAAGAATGACCCTGGGCCCAGTGTTGCCAAGATCGCTCAGTTTTTCCAGAAAAGTCTAAAATAGATACTTATTTCACCTCCCAACATCTTAATGTTAGCAACTAATTTAAAACACTGTGTTAGGGGAAAAACATGTCTGCAGGTCTAGTTCAAGTTCAAAAAGATGTCCTGGATGTATGACGGTCTTATTTTAATGCCACATGCAGAGGCTTAAACACTTCAGATAACAATTCTGCTAACAAGTTTATTAAGTTT
This sequence comes from Galemys pyrenaicus, assembly GCA_019455555.1. Taxonomy (NCBI): domain Eukaryota; kingdom Metazoa; phylum Chordata; class Mammalia; order Eulipotyphla; family Talpidae; genus Galemys; species Galemys pyrenaicus. Next base: position 8,546,118 of record JAGFMF010011861.1, on the reverse strand, counting down.
CAGAGAAAGGGAGTTAGAATATAGCACATGCATACAAATAGTACACTCAGAAACAGATTATCTCTAGTAACATAATAAAAAGACTATATTCTCCATGTTACTGAAATTAGATCCAACCAACTTTGCATGGAGATGATTTCTGGTACCCTACCAAAAGTGGTAGACAGTCTGTTAGACCAAGTTTCCTAAAAGTTAAAAAATTCTATACAGGGCCTCCTTGATGGCGCAAGGGTTTGAGTGCCTCACTGTGGGACTTCCACAGCCACTGCAGCATGAGTTCCATCACCTGGCCAGGGAGGGGCCCACATGGTGCAGCAGACTTCTCCTGCCTCGCTGCTTCCCTCAGCAGTGTATTTCAGTCAGTCTACCTATTCTGCTCCCCACTCTGTCTCTGGTGAATCCTCTCACCCCCACACCTCTGGTCTACACCCCCAGCACTTGCATGCATAAATAAAATCTTTTTTAAAAATTCTATACATACTGTACTGAAATTGTTAAAAAGTGGTTTTAACTTGTGATCCATCATAGGAAATTACAGTTTCATATCAAAGACTATACTTCCACAGAGATAATTATCCCTGACCACTGCAAAAAAACTGCTTACCACATATTCACAAGCAAACCACTAGGTCTTTTCTTAACCTAACAATTTTCACAGATGCCAGGCATTATGTGAAGCATTTTATAAGCATGAGCCCATTTAATCCTCATATAACTCTATCAGGTTATGACTGTTAACACCCTACTAAAGATAAGGAAACTAAGGCCTAGAGAAATAATTCACCTGAAGTTACAATGGCATTAAGTAGCAACCTAACTAGAACCAAATAATGTACACTTATTACCGATCCTTCGAATCAATATTTCCATCAAAGAAAATCCATGAAGAAATAAAGGACATTCATTAAGGTCAGAGGTAAGAATGTAAGCAACCAATATAACATCAGAATTCAGTGTAACTGTGATAACTGGATTAAAATGAGACAATTGAAAGAATTCAACTGAAAGGAAATATGTACATTGGAAGAAGCGGGGAATCAAGTATAAAACAGGGTAACATAAAAAAAGGAAAAAATAGTAATTCATCAGACTTAAATTCCTTAACCTCAAAAATAAAAACTGATCTTGATCATCAGATTTCTCTTTTAAATCCTGTCCCCAAAAAGCTCTCGTATTTCCATTTTAAAAGTAACTAAGGATATGAAATTAGTCCAATTTCAAGAAAAAACAGTAGTAGAAATGTTCTCAAAGTTCACATGAGGTCTATTTCTATGGTAAGGAGTAAGGAGTAAGACATGTCACTTTAAAAATGAGAAAACCAGGGACTCCCTGGTGGCACAGTGGGTTAAGCAACACACTATGGAGCAAACCGCAGCCACTGCAGCATGAGTTCGATTCCTGCTGCCGGCCAGGTGGGGGACCCACATGGTGCAGCAGACCTCTCCTGCTGTGCCCACTGGTCCCCTCAGCAGTGTACTTCTGTTGATCTGCCTGTTCTGCTCCCTGCTCTCTGTGGTGAATCCTCTCACCGCCCCCCCCTCCCAGACCTCTGGCCTGTACCCCAGTGCTTGTATGAATAAATAAATAAATCTTTAAAAAAAAATGAGAAAACCACTAAAATTCTCATTAAAATATTTATCCCAAGTTCTATTCTAGACATGAAAAAAAAACACATATCTAGAAAACACCCACAGATCTTCAGCCAACCACAAAACAAGGGGAAACAATATCCACAAGAAAAGTAAATCCCTTATCCAAAGCATTACTTACACAGTAGTTCTACAAGGAAACAGTACCAATTTTTACTAAAAAGAACTTCCAATATACTATATAAATGTTCAACAAACAGTTTCATTAAATTTGTGAAAAACAATAGTATAAGGCTCTCTCTCGCTCTCTCTCTCACACACACACACACACACACACACACACACACACCCTCGCCTACAAAATGCACATGCCAACACACACTTTGGAGGAAAAAAACTAATTAAAGCACCTGTTATCACTATCAGTTAACCAACTGTTATAAATACTCTCTTTCTTTTATGACTTACTGCTTCTAAATAATGGTACTAATATTCGTGGGGGCCATTCCCCTCTAGTTAATGACACCAGGCACTGACTCTAGTTTAGATTTTAGTCGGGGGTATCCCTGCTCAGTCAGAGGAATGACAGAAATGTTCTGACTATCAAGTTGCTGGTTTGTGCCAAAACATGGCATTCCCAAAGGGTGCTCTGTCTGGAATCTGCGGGGGAATCGTTTACAGATCTTGTATTAGCTCAGACCTTCCAAAGAGACTGGAAATGTCTGCATGTTGAGGGGAGGGGACAAGAGTTGAGAGTAGATCTGCTGACTGCTAAAGGTCCAGCCCCAAGAGTCCAAGATTCTATAAAGGGCAGTAAATTAGGGTTTTGGCATGTATCTGCTGACTACCAAGCCAGCATAAACATTTACTTGAGGCTTTTAAATCTGTAAGGGCATCCAGTGGTTAGGTACAGTAATTCTCAATCTGAAAAAACAAACGAGGCTACTGGAAATGTCTCCAAATAAAGGTGGAGTTAGGCACATTTCCTTTGTTTTCACCAAGTTGACAATACAGATTTTAGAAATACAAATGTTTACTCTGCAGTTTTGATCCCTGTAAGCTATTTATCACCATATTAAAAAACGAGCAATTTTCACTTTTCAAAAATGTCCACACATAGCTTTCAAATAGTCTATTTCAGTTCAAAAAAGCTAAGAAAATTGTCCATACTTTCCCTTTGAAACAGAAACAAAATGAAATTTTCAAAAATGTTTAGTATTCTGCTATATAAAATATAAACCTCACATTCCTAAATAAAATGGAAAAGACAGAATTTTTTTAGTTCTCTAGCCACACAGTAATATGAGAGCAGTGATTCAAAGCAAAACCCAGTGTTAAACATAACTATACAATATTACTAATTACAGAGTAATTTTACCAATAAATATTTTGGTTGAGGACTGCTTTGTCATCTTTGCAAGTATTTTTAGTTGAAAGCAAATGATTGGGTAGTACATGTGGACATGGTTATGATTTTTAAATATCTATTTTTAAACTCTGGGGACTGGATAGGTTTTCCAAATTCAATTCTCTATAACTGGTAGTTTGAAAACGATAAAAACCACAAGACGCATAGGAACTAACTAACAATCTCACCAACTTAGATCAGCACAAAGCTAGCTAGAAACCTCCAAGTGCTCACAAATCTAATATCGAATCTAAACAGTCACTAAGGCCTATGCACAAGGAAACTACTAAAATCTACCTCTTCAAATATAAAAAAAGCTATCTGAATTTCTTTGTTTTATATTTGCATAGCTATTTTTTGGTGGATCTTGCCTCCTAAATTTGCAAATTAGCATCATTCTACTGCAATTAAATTTCATATTTTTATCTACATACCATATTGTATGTATGCACAGCTTAAAACAATCAGCTGAAAATATTCCAATAGCAGCTTAAATTTTTTACACACAATAGTAAAACTTCTACTGAAACTCTAGATTCGTTAAATGATTTTTGGCCACTTTAATCCTTCTAAGCAATCCACATCCAATGTAAAGAGCAGGTATTTGAGGTTGGAGGCTCATTAATTTCTCTGGAATGTTTTTATACAGATCTATTACTACTTCAAGAAGAAGGGAAAGATTAAAGATGAGAATGTCTTTTGTCAAAGGGGTATGTTTTAAAAGAAAAGAAGGGCCCTCCCTGGTGGCTCAGTGGGTTAAGCAACACACTATGAAGCAAACCGCAGTCACTGCAGCAGGAGTTCGATCCCTGCTGCTGGCCAGGGAGGGGACCCACATGGCACAGCAGACCTCTCCTGCCTTGCCTACTGCTCCCCTCAGCAGTGCATTTCAGTAGATCTACCTGTTCTGCTCCCTGCTCTGCCTCTGGTGAATCCTCTCACCTCCCTGGACTCTAGCCTGTACCCCAGCTCTTGTGTACATAAGAAATAAATCTTTAAAAAAAAAAATAAAGAAAAGAAAAGAAGCTAGCTATCCCCTTCCTTTACTCTAAATGATCAGCCTCTTGTTCTCAGCAGCCAGTCTGTACACAAGACAACTACTGACTTCAGTGGGAATTTTGTCCAAGAAATGAGGAAGACAAAATAGGATTAAATAAGCCCTAAATCCACACCATTGTTCCAAGCCATTATCACTGTACAGTTCTCCAAAAATCTCCATGGAGGAGCCATATGAAGTTCCATGGTGGTTCTCAAACTGATCATAGGACTGAACACTCCAGCTTTGACAAGTGGCATGGCCTACTTCTTTAAAAGTTGTATCAGCCTGATGGATGTACTTGGTTGACCCTTATCACAATCCAAGATTGCAATGCAATGCAGCTCCATCAGTGGCTGCAGCAGCAACCAGTGATTTCTCACAGCAAAGAGCCTGCATACTGAAACTGAACAGGATTAAGTCCTAGTCCTTTCCCAGTAAAACCTGTTCAAAACCTGAGAGTTCTAAATTCCGGATCCTGCAGCCAAGACATTTACTCAGTTTCTCTCAAGTACTAAAAGCCAAGGAAATACATGATAGGACATGGACTAAAATTCTAATTCTCAACACAGCAGTATACATACTATAGAAATAATGGATTCCAGCGAGAGAAGCAAAAAACGGAGAACTATAAAGAGGGAACTAAGAAGGGAAATAAAGGAAAAACTTGTTAAGTCATTGGAAAAAAGCTTAAATAATACGAACAAGGACAAGACGGCGACACACACATGCCATTTCAGAGGCAAGAAGTTCAAGAAAGTGTGAAAAAGATGTGATGTGATTCCCAAAGAGAAAATATATCACAGCTCCTCTAGATTCTGCCCTCCCTCCCATCCACCCAGGGCTCTTAAAAACAGAGGGAGCGGTTGCAGAGATGGGGGATTCAATGCGAGGCGTTCTAGGTGGGTAGGAAGGGTTCGACACCAAGTGTAGGCGAGAAACAGTTCGAACCTCATCAAAAAAAAAAAAAAAAAAACCTTGACCTCAGGGGAAGTTCGTGATCTGGGGAAGTGCAGAGCCCGTCCTGCCCCAGCGGACATCCCATCCCGACCGCTGGGGCAGAGTGTCTAGCTGGGCTCTAGACTCAGTTCCATGCCTGCTCACTCTCGCTCCTGCCCCAGCAGCTCATCTAAAAATGTTCCCAACTCTCTTCCCCAACCACGCAGGAGAAAATCTGGCCAACCGCGGCGAGAGGGCCTGGGGGTCAGGATGTTCAGATCAGGGCGCAAAACGTGCGCGCCTCGGCCCGGGTCGCCGCGTCCTCCGCGCGGGCTGCAGGCGAGGACACGCGCGCCACCCTCGCCCAGCTCCGCGCAGTGTCCACAAGCGCGGCCGGCCGGGGGAGCCGAGGCGCCCTCGCCCGCGTTTCCTCTCCCAAAACCAGACTCCCGAAGGGCATCGCCGCAGCCCAGAGTTCCTGCGCACTTCGCCGGGCGCCGACAGCCGGCGGCCGCTGCACACTGGGGCGGGCTCACGCGCCGCACCCCGGGCCCGAGAGAGCCGAGCCCTCGCGCAGTCACTCCCCGCGGGCCTGAGCCCCCAGCACGGCGCAGACCTCGCCATGCCCCCGCCTCTGCCGGCTCCCACGAGATGCGGCCCTGGCTCGCGAGGAAGGCAAGGGAGACAGACCACAGTGGAGCCGGCATGTAGGGGTCCAGGCTGGTGCAGCCCGAGCGGGCGAGAATGGTGGGGGAAAGAAGGAGAAGAGAGCAGAAGCAGGAAAAATTCCTATATTCGGCCGCCCTCCCCCACCAGTGGGACCGTCCCGCCACCGCTTCCTGCCCGGGATCAGCGCCCCAGCTGCAGTCAAGAGGAAAAATCCGCGCCACCCTGCAGCTCCGCAGAGATTAGAAGCTCGGCCCACGGTTCCCCCTTCCCCGGGTCCGCCATTCCTGGGTTCCTTACCCGGACGCCGCACCCCAGGAGCTCCTCTGCCGCGGGGACCCGTGCCTCTCCAGCCCCAGCCGCCGGGCGCCGCGCCCGCCTCCTCCCTCCGCTAGGTTTCAAATTGAAATTCCCTGGCTGGGGCCGTCAGACGCCTCGGCGCGCCAGCCCCGCCCCCTGGTGGCGGAAGCCCCTCCCGCGCCCCCGCCAGACGCGCCCCCAGCGCGGAAACCCCCGGCCGCGTCACGCCCCCTGGGCTCACGCCACGCCCCTGCGCCGGCGGGGGCGGCCCTTCGCGCGGGATTTCCACGCGCTGCAGCGGTGTACCCGGGACTGGGAAAGTGTGTCTTACGCTCCCAACTGCCGTGGATGATGACTGATGATACCTGCCTATGTGCAAGGCGTTCTTACCCTGCATCTCTACCTGCAATGCCCTTGTATCAACTTTTTAAGTCATTTCTTCAAAATTAATACACTGAGTAAACCTTTATTGAGCACCTGTTTGGTGGCAGACACAAAACTATGCCCTGGAGACCGGTAGAAGGAAAACTATGCCCCTTCTCAGTCTAGAATGAAGTGTGTTCACGGAGAAGGCCTTGAAAAGAAACGGTTTATTCTTGGTGGAACTGGGGTTAGCCCGTGGAGGAGGGTATGTTACACCGAACCAAAGAATGAAAAGGATCTCTAGGCAGAGATTTGGAAACTGTGATAGCAGAGTGGGACAAAACTGGAGAAGAGGTAAAAACCTAGGTTAGGCCAGTATGGAAACACACACACACACACTACTCCCCTGTTACAGTGTTGAATTAGATCGCTTTCCCTCCTACTCTGCTTATTTCTTCTCTTCTGAATGCTGGCATATCAAAGGGTGTGTTCTGGTCGTTGCCTCAGGCATTTCCCACTTGTGCATCTCTCTTCCTCTGTCTCTTCCCACAGCTACTGAGGTTTTTAGTGATTTCACCTGGGTCAAAGTAAAGTCTTTTTCTTCTGTAAACACAAGCTTTTCTAAAATTAACAATGCCAAATGAAACCTCAGTTACAATATTGTCCATGTGCTTGATGCTTTTCAGTTAATAAAGTACATTCACATATTTTATCATTTGATCCTCACAATAACATTATGACAAAGGCAGGACAAGGAGGATCTTCATTACATCAAAGAGAAAATTAAGATGAATTATTTTCCAAGAATATGGACTATGCTGGAAGACTATGGGTGCTTTGGTGTTGGCAGAGCTGTGGTGACCACATCTGAGAGGGAAAATCCTATACCCTCAAAATGGTAACAGAAATATAAAACAATGGTATGGGTACTTCTTTTTATTTTTTTAAGATTGATTTATTTATGCATACAAGCACTGGGGTACAGGCCAGAGGTGTGGGGGGTGAGAGAATCCACCAGACAGTAGGGGGGAACAGAACAGGAAGATCTACTGAAATACACTGCTGAGGAGAGCAACAGGTGAGGCAGGAGAGGTCTGCCTGCGCCATGTGGGTCACCTCCCCAGCAGGGGGCAGGGATCAAACTCGAGCTGCAGTGACTATGGTTTGCTTCATAATGGGTTGCTTAACCCACTGCGCCACCAGGGAGGGCCCTGGTATTGATATTTTATTAAAAAAAAAAATTCTGGGATCAGATATCACAGATGAAAAAAACTATTTGCTAAGGTACTGCTAATAATAGAAAATAAAATAACATTTTTGTGTGCTTTATATGCTAGACTTTGTTTAGTGTCTCACATTTGTTAATTTATTTAATCCCCCATATGGTAAATACCCAAATTAATAAGGTGTGCTGATACAGAGAGCAAGTCTGATTAGATAACAGTTCTGGTAAGGAAGATCCAGGAATTTGACCAGAGACTACAATTATAAACTTCCAGGAATGTTTTCAATGAAACTAATGAGATTTTAATTTTCAAGTTTCCTCATCTTCACAGGCCGTGAAACTATATTTGTTAGCTTTTTACATTGAAGCACCCCTAAAGTTATGCAAGACTTAAAGCCCATAAAACCTTGAGCTGTGCCTGATGAAATGCCTTTATAATGCTAATGCAATTTAATAACAAATGTAGACATAATTAATAAAATACAATGTCCTTATCATAGGAAATGATATCCCTATTGTTATCGCTGTTGAAGTATCACTTTTATGTCACCATGAAAAGGAATATGACAAGCTAAATTATATCCATACATGGGTAACCTTGGTAATGTGGGAGCCAGCAAGATTTGGTCTACATAGATGACTGAAGGTGATAAAAAGGTTGCTGTCAAAAATCTAAAGATAATTGTGTAGAAGAAGAATTAGACTATATTTTAAACACGGCCTTATTTGCCCCACCATTTCAACAGAATATAGCAGATTCAGTGAGGACCTGGTAGAAAATAAAGATAGAAAAATCAAATTCCAGAAGCTATAAGGAAGTAAAAAAAAACCCACAGATGTAACATAGTACCATACAGATGTCAGCAAACAACAGGTGGTAGTCAGGATAAGAAGGGAAATCCTAAAAGGGAGAGACAAAGGGTTTGAACAGACAGCAAGGCTAAGTTCTAAACAGGTGGTATCCAGAGATGCATGCACTAGAACACTGGCAGCATGGGTCAGGAACTGCCAGGCTGTGGATCAAGGCCAGAAACTTAATCCCCAGGAAAACAAACTGATAAAAGTAAGGCTAGGTCCTCCTGTCCTCCCACTAAATAGACAAAAGACTAATTCAGAGAAGAAGACCTGAATACCAGAACAGAACAGAGATTTGCTACGTCCAAATTTTGTACCACAGCTCAATACCAGGGGCCATTTGCAAGCAAAGTCAGTCTGAAAATTTAGACTATACACTTATGGAGGACACCTCTAGTACTCTTACCTACCAGCTCACCCACAATCACACAGACATACAACTGATCTCCCTATACCAGGGATTCATTCCTTTATCTTCTGTGCCTTTTGGATGCTAAACCAAACCAGGTAGAAATATCTGAGTGTCTCTGGATTGAAAACCTGCCCATCTATTACATGTCCAGTGGAAGAGATCTGACTCTCTCAAGCTCTCTAAGACCATCTCAAGCTTTACCATAAATGCATGAAACCCCAGTTACTGCTAAAGGCAACAAGATACCAAACAAATGCCAGTAGGAGTCACTCTATTATCTGGCCAATCTTTGGAGCAGTTTCCATTATCTGTGACTAATACCTCTAAAACTTAATGACAACCATTTTTATTGCCTGAGATTTTTTGTAGAATACATTCAAGCAGGACTTAATAGGATGCCTCATCTCTGATCCACATGGGGTCATCTGAGAGGCTCAACTGTGAGTGAAGAACCCAAAGTAGCTTCACTCACATATCTGGGAGTTAGCGTTGCCTGTCAACTGCCTAATTTTATCTCTGTATGGATTCTAGTCTTCCAGAGTTTCTCTCTCTTCATGTGGTCTCTTAGCAATAGCCCAATCTGCTTTATAAGACACTTAGCATCTGAATGGATAGAAAGAGAAGCTACAAATCCTTTAGCATCACTTATGACCCATGTTGTTGGTCAAAACAAGTCAGAAAACCAACTCCAATTCAAGAACAGTTATCATAAACTTCACCTCTTGAAAGGAGTAGAATATGTGCACAGTGATAGGAACAATCATTGGTAACCATCATAGTAAACGTTTAATTCACCACATGAGCTGTGTTTTCTAGTGTAGCAATAGAGTGTGCCTTCATTCAAATGTTCTTTCCATCTGCAGCAAAATTTTCTGCAGATTTTTCCTCAAAAGCATTATAATTCCCCTTTATGTTTAAGTTCTATTGAGTGATGACAATCTCCTTTTGAAAGGCCACTCCCAACTACTACTAATATCAGGTACATTTATCTCAAGTCTGTCAAACTGAAGTATTTCCTCAATTGTAGTTGGAGCTGTGCCATACACACACCCGTGCTTCATCTGACTCAATGACAGAGAGAGGCCTGAACATGCTTATTCCCTTAAACTGGAGTAGATGCTCCACAGTGACTTTTGATGGGATCTCATGGTCAATTGATCCCAGAAACTGAAAGCAGAAATAGAATCCAGTGGTTAGTGATAGCATGGGTGTAGGCAGTATCAATTGTCAAAATTCATCAAAATATACACTTAAGGCCCTCCTTCGTGGCATAAGGGGTTAAGTCTCAACACTATGAGGCTATCTGCAGCCACTGCAGCACAAGTTTGATCCCTGACCAGGGAGGTGACCCAATGGTGCAGCAGACCTCTCCTTTCTCACCTGCTGCTCCCTTATTACAGAGGAGGGAGAGAGGGGCACCCCAGAATCCCCAAACCTACCCACTCTAAAATGGGTGCTGCCATCTGCTGCATCAAGACAAAACATGTAAGACCTTTGATGGACATGAACTTTAATACAATTAGTAAACAATACAGAAAAGACAATATAGTTACTAAATTAATCATTCAAAGTTTCCTAACCCCCTGAGGGTAAAAGTCCAGCCAAATAGGATTGGCCCAAAGCAAGGCCCAAAAGCCTGCCACAGCCTAAAGCACCTTTCAGTGGAGACTCATAGAAAAAGGTCAGAAAGGATCAGACAAATCTGGGAGGAAAAGAGCAAAATCAAAATCAAGATAAAAGCTGCCATTTCTAAGCTCCCCACATGTCTCTCACCTGAATCTGTATCAACCAGTCCAGGACCAAGAAGCAAACTCAGCTTCTTCACATGTCTCTCTGCTCCATGTGCCTCCTCCATGTCTCCTTGCTGTTCTCCATCCTGCTTCCTTCTTTCTTCCTTCCTTCCCTACTCCAGTTTCCTCTCCAACATCTTATCCTTGTTCAGCTCCACCCTACTTAGGGTGAGGCAGGGATCCTGGAACTTCCTCTTTTCCTGGGGACCACCCTCTTATACCCCCAGCAGTGTATTTCAGTTGATCAGCCTATTCTGCTCCCCATTCTGTCTCTGGTGAATCCTCTCAAGTCACCTCTACCCGGACTTCCCACCATCTCTGTATACATAAATAAATACAATATATCAAAATGTACACTTAAGAATAGGTACATTTTGAATGTGAGTTACACCTCAAGTAAAGATCATTTTTTAAGAATATTATCCAGGGCCTCCCTGGTGGTGCAGTGGGTTAAGCAACGCACTATGAAGCAAACCACAGCCACTGCAGCACAAGTTCGATCCCTGCTGCCGGCCAGGGAGGGGACCCATATGACGGAGCAGGCCTCTCCCCTCAGCAGTGTGTTTCGGTCAGTCTGTCTGTTCTACTCCCCACTCTGTCTCTGGTGAATCCTCTCACCTCCCTAGACTCTGCCTGTACCCCAGCTCTTGTATGCATAAATAAATAAATCTAAAAAAAAATATTATCCAATAAAAATACCGAAAATATACTTAGAAAGAGTATATGATGTATTATTTCAGTTTAGCAATCTGAGTGGCATGCCATGCTCTGGGTATACAAAGTTGAGTAATAATACATTATCTCTGCATCTTCACTGGCTGGCAGATAATAAATCTAGCTAAAGGAAGTCAGGAATTCCTGTTCCTATCTCTGCCATCAAATTGTCCCCACTACCTAACACAGAGTACATTTATTGTCTGGTACTTTAATTACGTTATACATGAAATAAGAAGATAGTGTGTTTTATTATCAATAATATTTCTCTCAAACAAATAAGCAGTTATTTACTGAGCAAAATGGCTTTTGCTTAGAAACAACAAAAAGAAATTGAAATATGGAATTTATGACAAAACATATATATATATACTACCTTAGGGGGGAAAAAAATCTTCTTAGATAAATTTTATTAGAGGGGCTGTTATAAAAGGAGACTTTATCAGAGGAAACTGGGAGCTCGGTTCTTTTGTTGTTTTGTAGAATTCTCTCATTGGCTGAGCTGTCCTGGACAAGGCAGAGTCGCCTCACTCCTACTGGGAAAGCAAAACAGGGTCACTTCCTGTGAAGACCAAGACAAGTCTTTTCCAGGTGGATTCTGTGGTGGGCACTGACTGTATGTAAATTCTCTTCCAAGCTCAGGACCACATTTAAATGAGGTTTCTATGCATTAATTTTCACAATATACACAAATCATCGAATCCCATTTTATAACAGTTAAGTTCAGGCGGTAACACAGGTTGTGTTTATAAAAGTTTATATTTCACATTGCTTCTCGGTGATAAGTAAAGTAGGACTTTCTTTAGAGCCCTCATGAGTGCTTGATTTTCAGTAGGAAAGGACGTAGAGAAATTAGAGAAATACTAAAAGATGGTTCCAGTTTCATTCACAGACATAAACCTAGAGTCTAGGAAAAAAGGTAACTTAAAAAAAGAAGAAGGCTTGTGGGCATGGATCCCCATGATCGAGGGAATTGGCAGATGCCTGACTATGGGAAAGTTAAAACGGAGCATCAAACTTGAGTCAAAATGGCTGGCCTGTGACTTCCCTTCTCCTCTCCCTCCAACCCAACCCCCACCTGCTCTTTCCCAGACAGTGATGAGAGGGATAGCTTAGTCAGGTAAAAGACAAACACTGTACTTCCAACGCCCACTTAAACAGATGTGAGGGTTGGGGTCAAAACAACCTTGAAGCAGTGTCCCTGGACTGGACATGGCAGGCCCAGCTACCCACAGTAGCACAGACAATTTCTGATGTGGCATGAGTGTGAGAACCACACTGAGTGCACTGTGAGGAGCCCTGCCTGTGGAGTATGAGCTGCAAGTGGCCTGAACAACCAGTGTTTAGCAGCTACAATGGTAGCAACAGAAGAGACCGCTGAATAAAAGCACCGGAAGAAAAATCAGAAGAGAGATCCCCTGGATTACGTGGGTTTTGCTCAGGATATTTACATAGCCAAGACCTGATTGACTAGTTTGCAAAATAGCCCCTGGAAGTAGTGGAGACAGTGGGATTGAGTCTGGAATGTTGCAGTTTCTAACCAAACAAACTCCTCTGCTTGGAAAATGGACTGTCTTTGGGGGTGGTCCATCGTTTATTCAAAACAGATGTGGAAGGTTGGTATTAGCAAAGTACCATCTTTTAACTTGGTTTTATGTGGTTTCCCAAGGCACACAAATGTAATGGAAAACACTTAGAAAGAGAGATCAAAGTTATGAATAAACTCTTGTTTCCTATGACCCTTCCCATTCTTAAGGAATATCCTCCTGAGAAAGAAATCACTGAGAAGTAACCTAAGCCAAGATGATAACAAAGAACCACTCAACTAAATGCTTTATGAGGGCAGGGATTTTCCTGTGTCTACCACTGTACTGTAATTCCAAGCACAGCACCTCATGTAAACTCTCCTCAGCAAATATCTGTTGAAGGAATGAAAGAATAATCCCAACTGAAAACGGATGAGGTAACTTCTGTTTCCCACAATTTGACAAGACTAGTATTCAGAGGAAAATGCTTAGGATGCATACCCAAAAATGATAGAGGCAATATTTTTAAAACATTCTTAAAATACATAGCTAACTCTGGTGAAAAAGGTAAAGTAGTAGAAACTGTGAGAAAGAACAAGTCCCCAAAGGTAAGAAAACACTGCCATAGGCCTCTAAACACACTGAAGAAGCTGTATCTGCACAAGGGCACCCAGTCATGGTGAAGAATAGGCAATATTCAGCCCACACTCAGCTCCTCAAGGCCTGTGTCATGGTACAGAGCTGAATCAACACAGTGGAATGCATCTTTTTAAAATGTATCCACCCTGTGATGTGACATTTGTGCCAACAGAAGCACTGAGCTGGCTTTTGTCTGGTGTCATCTGCCTCTCTAGTGATTTTAGAGCTACGTCTTTAAGTCCACAACATAACAGTTCTCCCTTCTGCCTGGAGAATTCAGTCAAAGAACCCCAGTAGATTCCTGAAACTGTGTATGGTTTGAAAGCTATATATTTACTATGTTTTTTCCTGTAAATACATATAATAAAATTAAATTTATAAATTAAGTACAGTAAGAAATTAATAATAACTAAAAATGAAACAGAACAATTATAACAATATTCTATAATAAAAGTTATATTAGTGTGTCCTCTCTTTCACCCCAAATATCTTACTGTACATGATTTTTTTTGTATTTTTTAAGATTTATTTTTATTTATTTATGCATACAATAACTGGGGTGTAGGCCAGAGGTGCAGGGGGGTATGGAGATTCACCAGAGACCAAGTGGGGAGCAGAACAGACAGCTCTACTGAAATACACTGCTGAAGGGAGCAGCAGGGCGAGACAGGAGAGGTCTGCTATACCATGTGGGTCAGCTCCCTGGCTGGGGATTGAACTCATGCTTCAGTGGCTGCCCATAGCCACTTCTTGAATGCAAAAATAAATAAATCTTAAAAAGGAAAAAGAAAGAAAAGTGAAGTGCAGACTAGGGGGTACTACTTATAAAAAGACAAATGACTCTGTAAAGCAATACTCTTGTTCAGTAAATTAGAAAAAACTCTTCTCTATAGAAACACGTTGCATTAATTCTAGGTGAAGGGAAAAAAGAAAACATCTATCTGATAATTCCTAATAGAAGCCCAAAATCACCCAGATTCAGAGTTAGAGTACATACTGCCTTTGAGGCCTGAGAAACTCCAAGACAAATGCTTAGCACATGGCCAAAACAAATACAAATCTTTTCTGATAGATTTTTTTTTTAAGATTTATTTATTTATGCATACAAGAACTGGGGCCAGAGGTGCAGGGGCAGTGAGAGGATTCACCAGAGACAGAGTAGGGGGCAGAACAGGCAGATGGACTGAAATACACTGCTGAGGGGACCAGCGAGAGGCAGGAGAGGTCTGCAGTGCCATGTGGGTCATCTCTCCAGCCTGCAACAGGGATTGAACTCGTGCTGCAGTGGCTGTGGCTTGCTTCATAGTGCATTGCTTAACCCACTGCGCCACCAGGGAGGCCCCTGTGACAGATTTATTTTAAACCAAATTATCTAAGAACTCTCACAGTTAAATTTCTAGGAAATAAGAATTTATAATAAAAATTATAAAACACAGGCATACGTAAGCCATCATGACTATGAATCAGTAAAATTAACAATGTATAGCTCTGAACACTTGAGGATTATAATCACAGGTGTTATCTGACACAGAATATAAAATAATAATATTTGGTATATTTTTAAAAATAAAAATGGAGCATTGAAACTTTTAAAAGCAAATATTCAATAGTAGTAAGTAGACAATATACATTTGGCCCTTTTCACATCAACTTGTGGAAACTAGGAAATCAAAATCAAAATAATAAAAATAAAAGGGACAAATAAGAAGGTGCATGTCAGTCCAATTATAAATAACTACAATTGATATAAATAGATTGCATGTCTAGTTAAAAGCAAGATTGACATACTAGTTTCAAAAACCAGGTATATGCTGTTTAGATAAAATACCTCAAAATGTAAGACAAGAAAAACTATAGTAGCATTGAAAGACTTAAGATAAGAAATGTTAATTAAAAGAAATGTGATGTTGCTGTATTAATAGTAGATAAAATAGATTTTTAAGATGAAAATGTTAGAAATAAGGTACATTATTATTAAAATTTTTAAGTCAGTAAGAAGGTGTTAGTCTTAAACATGTATATATGCATCTTATAACACAGCTTCAAAACAAATAAAGCAAATTTAAACAGAATTCCTGGTTAAGAAACTACTGTCATTAAGGAATATTTAAGACATCGCATTAGTGTCTGACAGATCATGCTGTCAGAAGTAATGATATATAAGTTTTTGAAAATACGAAATCTCTTTTCCCAAACCTTTTCCCTTTGCAAAGCAGCAGCAGCTCTCTGGCACCTGTGACAATGCCAGTGGCTCTCTTTCCTTTCTCCTTTTCCTAGTAAACTTGTCCTATTAAAATGGAAAAAAAAGAAAAGAAAAAAAAGGATTTAAAAAATACAATCCATAACCTTGATTTAATGAAACAATGTCGAAAAATAACTGTAACAACTACAGAATATTCATTTTTTTCTCATGCATAGAATATTTCTTATGGGTGTGGTCCAAGATGCAGAATAGGGAGAACTTTGCTTACCTCCTCCCATGATCACAGCAAGTCTAAACCTAAAAAGGTTAAATCTAAACAGAAGCACATCTGCAACCCAGACAAATAGAGCTTCTACAACAAATAACAAAAAGATAAAACATAGATGGGGAGAAAAGACAGCCTTGGGGCACAATGTGTTAAGTTCCAGCATCATGAAGCTATCAGGAGCCGCTGCAGCATGAATTCAGTCCCCAGCCAGGGAGCTGACCCACAGGGCGCAGCAGACCTCTCCTGCTGTGCCCGCTGCTCCCCTCAGCAGTGTGTTTCAGTTAATCTGCCTGCTCTGTTCCCCACTCTGTCTCTGGTGAGTCCTCTCATGCCCCTGCACCTCTGGCCTGTACCTCAATTCTTGTATGCATAAATAAATAAATCTTTAAAAAAGAAACCCCACCATAGGGGCAGTGAGGCACAATAGAGAAGAGATCTCTAAGTGAGCAACATTTCCCTGGGGAGTGGGAAGGATTGTACCTAGCACCTGGTAAATGACACTTTAATTCAGCATAACAGAGATGAGCTCCTGGAGCTCCTGCAGTGAGGACCAAAGAGAAGTGAGCATAAGAAAACCAGTCCTTACTAGGCCCAAGAGCAGACTCCTTGGCACAGAGGTGAAAGAATCCTAGATACTATCTTTACAGTATTGGTCTGGGAGGTAGAAAGTTTAGGGAATAATCTGGGGCCAGGATAACTGGTAGGCACCATCTTGGCACACTTCTCACAACCTTTCTGATCGCAGGTTGGGTGAGCACACCCTTAGAACATGCCTTCCATACTATTAGACCCTAAAAGTGAAACCCTGGGAAGTAGCAGAGTTGGTTGAAGATCAAAAGACTACAATCCTGAGTTCCACCTCTGACAGACAAATAGCCCTGACACATGCTACCTTTCATCTATAAGATAATGGAAAATAATATCTTCATCATCTTAGAATACTAGGCAGTATCATAGAATTACACATCCCCTTACACATCACAAAGTAAGAAATTGATCAGTTGTACTGCATTAATATTAAGAACATTTGTTCATCAGAAAACACCAAAAAGAGAGTGAAAACCAAGATTGAAGTAAATGTTTAGAATTTGTATGCCTGATAAAATATCCTTATCTAGAATATATAAAGAGTACCTACAAATCAAAATATAAAACATAAAACTCAATGGAAGATGAGCAAAAGATTTGGACTTCATAAAATAGGATATTAAAATGGTCAACAAACATGAAAAGATGCTTAGCATCATTCATCATCATGAGAATGCAAATTAAAAACAGTTTTATATCACTATATACCTAGCCAAATGCTAAAAATAAATAGAATGATAATACTGTTAAGAATGTGGACAGTACAAACTGGTAAAAATATTTTAGAAATAAATGCTAAAGCTGAACATATGCATATATCTATATCCATATATCTATATCCATATACATATATCCATATATCCCCAAAAGTCTATTCCAAGTAGTATACAGAAATAAGTTCATTAATGCATCAAGAAATGTAAGACTTCAAAAACAGACCAAATGACAGAATAGCCACAAACAATGCAATTATGGTATATACATTGAATCAATTATAATATAGCAATGAAAATTAATGAAGTGCAGCTATAAACATGAATGTCCCTTAAAGATATATACAAAAATAACTTATATAGTACATTGTATTTGTATAAAGTTCAAAAACATGTAATAAATCTATGGTGGTCACAATCAATACGATGGTTAATTTTGTTGATAAAACAGGGACTGTGCCCTGGCAACAATTCATTTCCTGATATTGGTAGTGGTAGAACAACAATTTTGCAAAAAATAATTGAATGATAAACCTATGATTTTTATATTTTTCTATATGAACATTATATTTTGGTAAAAATTTTTAATTAAATAACATACTGAATAAAGTACATGATCTCTAACTGGTGTTCTCTCTGCTTTTATCTTAGGTCTTTATAACAGAAAGAATTAAACAATTCTTCACTCCAAATAGATTCCAAATTGTCAGTTTTAAAATGTCAACCATACTATCCTTAACATTTGGTCTCTTAAGATTGATTTGTCTCCTTAACTCCAACCTGATAATTATCGCTAAGTAAAAACTACCAGCTTGTGTTTTTATTTCTGAAAATTTTTTAAAAAGTAGAAACATGAGTATTAAAATTAATTATGTTTTTAGTTATAAATATATTCTAGGTCTTCTTATTCAAATAAACATTTACTATTTCTCACAAACATCTCTTGTGTTCAGGGAGATAGGTTAACAACTAAAATAAATTTGTGGTGGAAATACCTATCTATTTATGTGACTGCAATTCCTGATGTATTTATTACTTATTCTTGAACAACACAAAAATGTGGATTGAATGTGGTTCTTCTTGTGAGTAATCAAGGAATTAGCACAACAGTGTAATTAAGTTTCTGCAGTGTAATTAAGTTTCTGTATCTATATACATTTGAGAAAGTATATCCTCATTAAATATAGGTTCTAAGTGAAAAATTTTTTTAAAATCTCACAGAATATGGGATGCATATATTGTGGGAAAATGTATCTAGACAAAAGAAGACTGTCCTACTATGTTTTCCTTGTTATCTAGCAAACAACAAAAACAAAAAAAGGATAGAAGACAAATTAAGACAATAAAATAGTAGACTAAGAAAAGAAAACATGTTTTGTTTTTCCAGTTTGGTGACATGGTCCCTTTGTTGGATCATAGAACAATTTTACTAAGCACAGTTCTCTCAGGAAAAAACAAGAAGCAGGACCCAGGAAACCATGTGAAAAAAGCGACTGAAAACCACTTCTAAATCAGCATTTAGCCAATTGTTTGAAATATAATGGGGTTAATTCTAAACAGATGGAATATTCTAATACAGTAATATTTACAATCTATACCTCCTTTAAATTTCTTTAAGGTACACTCTAAAAACCAGTTTATATAAGAGGATTGAAGTCTTAGTTCTCAACCGTTCCTACTGGCTTAGTGATAGCTTGTGAGTCCTTCTGTCAAAGGTATGTGTTTCTCTATTCCCACCAATTTGGAGGAAAGGAGAGTGGTTGATGATCAATAGGAAGAAAGTAAGTTGTGCCATAGAACTCCATCCAAAGTGTGATAATATTGTAAAAGCACCACACACACAAAACGACAATGGTGGGTTAAATGTGACACACTGCTAAATTATTACTTATTTAAACTTCAAATTTTCCTTTTAGTTATTTTCTGCAACCTTAACACATTGTCTATCTTTAAAAAAAGAAAACAAATTTTAATCACTTTCAGTCACAGTCTTTTTTTTTTTTAAGTCAGATCCCTTTCATTAATTTTCAATTTCTTAGGATTTGGTATACCCATAACATCTGACCAGCTCATTAAAGTTTCTCTACTTTTTTCTTAATTGGTTCCTCACCTTTTACTAACTCTTTAGTATTCATATTTTCAACCTACAAATCTAGATTTGTTACTAGTTACTACTGTACAAATTGTCATTCACTGTGACATTATCTCAAGTCAATTAAATATTTAACTTTGCACCAGTGGTCTGTGAGTTGACAAGGCACAGCATCTGACCTTCTGTACTAGAGAACGTAGTCTTTGATGTCAATAAGACTTTTCAGTATCTCAAGTTTGCTGACCAATTGGTAAACACTTAAAGAAAGAGATATGAGCATGGGAAGTCATTTTGTCATTATTTCTATTTCATTTCCTTTATTATTTTACAGAAAAGTCTATAATCCTCTATTTATTATGAGACTATAACCATGTAAACTACTTTGAAGTTATGACTTCAAAAGGTTTTCAGCATCATAAGGTCCAACAGGGCAGAGAAGATCTACTTTATTATAAGTCTTATTTAATCTGCAAGGAACTTTGATAATTTACAAAGTTTCTAAACAAAATTATCTAAACATCTGTAAACTATTAAAGATCTGAGGAAGTTATGCCATGGGTCACATTTAGGAAGGTATTTTTATTATAAATTCCTTATAGAATAGTCTGTGAAAAATCAAACTAAGTTACTCTTGCCTCTTCACTCAGATTTCTCATATTAATTAGGCCTAGACATTAAAAATATTGTGATTGATATATATTAAAATACTCCTTGGGAGAGCAATGACTTCATGCATGCCTTGTGATACACAAATGCCAAGTTTATTAATCTTATAAGATATTACTTACATAGGTTTTGTTGTGTTAAACATTAAAACATTATGGACTTAGAAATAGTTTTAAATTTAATTCCATTATTTATTAGTTGCATGAGTTCAGATAAGATTCATCCACTCAGAGCCATGTTTCTTCCATGTACAACAGTGATACCTTTACAGTACTGGGGTTGAGGGAATAGTGTACCCTGAATAATCTCCACCCATTGTTGTTTCATGGACTTCACCCTCATGTCCATGCCAGGAGCTTAAGACTACAACTCCCATCATACCATGTATCTGCCATAACCCTTGACTTCCTGCTGGGACGGAAGGGTGAGTTAAGTGGCCATGCTTGATAGAAAGGGGAGGATGTGTAGGCCGGAGGGGACTTGGTCTTGCCAGCCTTCCGCATGGACCTGGGGTCCCAGCTCAGGCAGTGTTACTGGCAGGAAGTATTGACCAGTTAAACTCTTTCTGTCCCTCTCTCTCAGTCTTGGTGCTCCCACTCCTTTCATTTCCCTTGTAAATAAACTTACTATTAATCTTTCTATGTGTGTCTGCCCTTGGATCTCATTCTGAGTTGATTTTTAAGGACATGGGTGAAGACTCACGTTCAGTCCATCCCATTTCCCTTTGGGGTTACCCTGTAACACAAGTTGATTAAGTGATTATGGAGCCCAGCACAGCCCCTAACACCAAGCATATGCTCTATGAATGTCTCCTTCTTTTCCTTCTCTTCCATTTCACTTCCTCATCCCTTTCACTCGTAGTGTCAACAAGTTTCATGGTTTTCCACTTTGGGGTCTAAGGAGATATTGCAGAAAAGTTTTTATTTTATTTTTTTATTTTTTAAAGATTTATTTATATATGCATACAAGAGCTGGGGTACAGGTCAGAGTTGTGGGAGGTGAGAGGATTCACCAGAAACAGAGTGGGGAGCAGAACAGGCAGATGGACTGAAACACACTGCTGAGGGGAGCAGCGGGCACAGCAGGAGAGGTCTGCTGCACCATGTGGGTCCCCTCCCTGGCCGGCAGCAGGGATCGAACTCATGCTGCAGTGGCTTCGGTTTGCTTCATAGTGTGTTGCTTAACCCACTGCGCCACCAGGGAGGCCCTGCAGAAAAGTTTTTTAAAAACTCCTATAGTTCATATTTTTCCCATTATTATCAGCAGCCTAAAACATGAAATCTTCAAGGAGGATTGTGCGTTTATTTCATGGAGTGAAGGGAGAAAGCTGAAAGAGTATATTTTGTTTGGCAGTGAGTTGCAGGTGATTGAAGAAAACTGATTTATTGAGCTCTATTCTGAATCACACAACGTATTAGAGGTTTATGGTATTTGCTCATTTTTATACTCATAATACCCACATTTGCCTGACTTTAAAGTTCATGTTCTTGTTGCTCAAAAATGTTGCCACCTTAATTTTATAGATGTGCCTGAGGGACAAACAATTTTGTAAACTGTTAGGAGGAAAATGCATGTTCCCTTTTAGACTACTTACTGGCAAATAAATGCAGAAGCTAAAACAGCTTTGGTTGGGGGGCTATTTAAAAACAAAAACTGAAAGGGGAGGACCCAAGGCATATAAATAAATCAAGAGTGTTGCCTGAGAAACTCTTCACTGATTCCCTGAACTGTGGAAAAGAGATGAAAACAATAGCTGGGAATCAGAGCAAGGCCTGAGGCCAGGATGTACCAAAATACAAGGCAAACGAGGCAAACTGGATCAGCTTAGGCTGACTGTAAATGGAGGGTGCATTGAAAGGAGGTTCGAAATATATCAAAGAACAGGGTGTGAGGTGGATGAAGTCAGGTGACTCATGATTTAAACCCTTAGAAAACAGAGGAGTCTGGGTAGATTAGGAGAGCTCCTTAAAGACCATCAACCAGGTTGGACAAGTTGGGCTAAAAGGAAGACACCATCCTGCTTACAATTTCTTCAAGGAGTTTTCCTGATCTTGAAGGCTATGCCTATCAGTGAGTCACACTTTGTTGTAGTTTCATGAATGACGATAGGAAGCAGAAGAACTGTCATTCATAATTCAATGTATGCATCTTTCTCCTGAGTGTACCTTTACAATAATAGTGTTACTTAAAAAACAAACAAACAAAAACATTGTTTTAGGGTAGGTAGTCTACTAAAATATCATTCTTATGTTTATCTAAAAAGTGTGGTACTAAATAATGATGATTGAAATTATGAATTCTTCTGATAATCTGGGGTTAGGACTTTAAACAAATCATTTAACCTCTCCAAGCTTTAGTTTCTTCTGCTATAATATCTATTTCAAATGGAGGTTGACAAACTCACATGCCAACATCTTCTAGAACACTTCAACCAGGTCGAATCATCTCAGCTCTTCACCTGCTTTGGTCACACCTTATTGTATCCATGGTCACTGACTTACTCTTGACTTTCACAGTATTTCCATACATATTTCCTCTTATCACTACCACAGCACTTGTTATTATCCAAACTACTATTACTGTCACTTAGATTGTGCAATAGCCTCCTAACAGGTTTCAGTGCTTTTGTTCTTATCCATGACCCCTTCAGACATTTCTCAACATTATACCCAGTACCATTCTTCTCAATAAAATTCAGATCATGTCAATTACTTGGTCAACATCCTACTGCATAGCTTCACCTTTATCTGTTATTTAGAGAAGAACCAAAGTCTTCATCACATTCTGCAAGAGCATCAGGATTTATCCAACCTACACTTCTCTATTCCCACCCCCATACTATCCTATTCTCGTATTCCACTTAAGCCTGGTCTTCTTGCTCTTTCTGGAATAATTACTCACAACCCCTGCAGCGAGAGACACTGCAGTTGCTGGTATGTCCTTCCCTCAGATACAGGCATTTGTGCTTTCTCCCCCTTCAAAACTTTATTCAGACACTACCTTTGCAGAGAGGCCTACCCTCAATATTCTGATATTGCACAATGTCTCTTTCTTCCTCTCTCTCTCTCATGTCTCTGTTTTTACTTGACACATCACTATCTAACATCCTATGTATTTCACTTGTTTATCTTTAAAAAAATCCTTACTCATTCGTGTGGAATAAATTTCACAAGAGCAGTGATTCTCAGCTCTTTTATATCCAGCCTATAAAACAATGTTTGGCATATGGCATTCGCTTGATAAACAAATATATAAATGCATGTTTTTTTTTTTTCAAAAGGTTAAGAGTTTTTTTCTTTTTTTTTTTAAAGATTTATTTATTTATTCATACAAGCACTGGGGTACAGGCCAGAGATGTGGGGGGGGTGAGAGGATTCACCACAGAGAGCGGGGAGCAGAACAGGCAGATCAACGGAAGAACACTGCTGAGGGGAGCAGCGGGCACAGCAAGAGAGGTCTGCTGCGCCATGTGGGTCCCCTCCCTGGCCGGCAGCAGGGATCAAACTCGTGCTGAAGTGGCTGCGGTTTGCTTCATAGTACGTTGTTTAACCCACTGTGCCACCAGGGAGGCCCTATAAATGCATGTTGAATCAACAAATGAATTATTGGAAGCCATGGTGTGGCTCAAATATATGTATATATATATGTGTGTGTGTATATATATATTTATTTATACCTATAGAACACATACCTTGGATGACATTGCTTCTAGTGAAAACTCATTCTGGCTTCAACTCTGACTAGTAGGAAAACATCTATGAAGAACATAACCTCAGCTATTGAGGTGAAGATTCTCCAAGGTCCACAGGAAGCACAGAAGGAAAGAGAAGCTTCTAGAAGTCCTTAGTCAAGTCAAAAAATAGGAAAGAAACATAGGATGCCCATCCTTTCCCTTATACACACTCACAGGGAAGCCACTATTAGAGAGCAGGGGTTGTGAAGTGGGTAAGAAGAAGCCCATCATTGGACCAGTGAAGTACTTCAGGATGGAAAGCCCTCTCTGAATATAGAGAAAGAAAATGTTGAAATCATGAATAACTTTTTTCTCATTACACTCTGATTTCTGAGAATCATTACACTCTCTTATGATTTCTGAGAATCTGTTATTATGGAAAAAGATTTAGTGTGCGAGAAAGGCAGAGAAGTAAGAGAGATGGAGCTGTGAGAAAGAAATTAATCAGGTTAATAGCAAGCAAAGAAAGGAGTATAATTTTGCATAAATTAAAAGGGAGAGAAAAACGAACTGGTGACGGTTAACCTCCAGGAAGGTCTTTTGCCTTATCTTACTATATGACTTCTTAATGCCACTAAAAGAGCTAATTATGTTGCTATCTTTAGTCTGAACAAATTCTTTTTTATATTGCTCTTTATGATCGACTCTTAACAGGAGTCAGAAAGTCCAAGACCATGAAAATCTCCATCCTTTTATAGCACCTGCTCCAATATTATACTCATCATTATTTGATAATCTTTGAAGTGAAAAACTACATACATTTTACTGTGGTATCTAAAAACCTGTGCTT
Organism: Galemys pyrenaicus; assembly: GCA_019455555.1. Taxonomy (NCBI): domain Eukaryota; kingdom Metazoa; phylum Chordata; class Mammalia; order Eulipotyphla; family Talpidae; genus Galemys; species Galemys pyrenaicus. The sequence continues at coordinate 8,521,603 of JAGFMF010011861.1, read as the reverse complement.
ATGATGCTGGATTAAGTTAATGATATCATTAGTTTTATTTTCAAACACTAATTTTGATTTTAATATTTTCAGAAATAAAACTTCCAAAACAAAGAAAGCACTACTTTTTGTTATCAAAAAGTCTTTTATAAGTTTATTATAAAAGGATTCATCTCACCAATGAAGGCTCCTAACATCAAGCTTGGATGTTGTTAGCACCAGCAGGAAGAACAGTGGCTTCTGAGGCCAGGATAGTTGTGCCAGTAAAAATCCGACAGTGATTCCCTGAGGGAAAGTTGAGTGTCTAGTTCTGTGTCATATGCTGAATGTCACTGCCCTAAATTAAAATACTGAAGACCTAATATTTCATGTGATGGTATTTGGAGGTGGGGCCCTTCAGAAGTAATTATGGTTAGACAAGGTGATCAGGGTGCGATCCTGGTCTGGCTTAGCGCTCTTGTCAAAAATACTACTCAGCAATCAGAAATGAAAAACTAGACTCATTCATGGGAACATGGATGGATCTGGAGGGGATTATGCTTAGGGAAGCAAGTCAGAAGGCAA
>JAGFMF010011861.1:8473273-8520971 GCA_019455555.1 Galemys pyrenaicus | reverse complement strand
AGGTGATGGTGCACTGATGAGATGGTGATGGGGAATACATGGGGATTACAATTAATGGCAAGTATATGTAAATTTTAAAATATTTTAATAAAAAAAAAGTAAAAAAAAAAAAAAGTAGTACTAGAGAGTTGGAACTCTCTTCACACCACTGAGGAAATTCAATGTGAGGGTACAATAGGAAGGGTCAGCTAGAAGCCAAGAAGAACACACTCTCCAGGAACTGATCCTCCTGGACTCCGATCTGAGATTTCCAAACTCTATACCTGTGAGAAAATAAGTTTCTGTTGTTTAAACCACCCAGTCTATGGTGGTTTTGGTTTTCCAGCTTGAGCAGACTAAAACACTCTGGGTACTCCACTTATCCTCAACAAGAGACTCAGTAAAATCGGAAGATGTGAATGCTAATAATAAATGGGTATTGTCTTACCAGGATCTTTCAAGAACCTCAGAATTATCCACAAAGGAAATGAAGAGAGGAGTATCTGACCCATAGACAACTATAACACACCAGCCAAGGAAATGTCCCAAAATTTTCTCACTCTATTGTCTACACTTTCTTCAGTGCCATGTAGGTCTCTGCTTACAGGGAAGCCTGGGGGGGGAAATGTAGGAATTAACCAGTACGTCACTGGCAAGGTGCTAACAGGTGATGAAGGTGTAAAGCTATTTGCTAGGGCAATGGACTAGCAAATGGGCAAAGGAGAGGTTCAGTACATGGAATTTCTGGAGATGCTGGTCAGTCCTGTGAGTTTCAAGCCCCATCCGATGGTCCTGTCATATCTTTCACTTAAAGATCCTCCCTAAGTTATTAAAACACAAGTGGATCCACATTCGTGGATTATCTATGCCTGCTTTCGAATCACAGTGGATAACTTGCCATGTAGCTCTGCAAATCCTAGAACATTCACAGCAATGATTACATGACTGCAAAGTCTAAAATATTTATAAATTGACTGTTCACAGCTAATCACAGATACTTGTTTAGTTTCCTTTGTATATTATCTAGTCTTTCTAATGAAAGGATAATCAGCATTTGTCACTAGTATTAGCATTATTAGTATTGTCACTAGTTTTGACTAGGCCACTTAAAATCTCTTAGGTGGAGAAAGACTAAGTTTTTTTATACTCTTTAAAAACTAGTATCCAGGGAATGTATAATAGTGTTTATCAGATAAATTAGTGAGTGACTGTGAATCTGATAGGATGTAGCTTCGACCATAAACTAAAGACATTCTTATTCTTGTTACAAATTTACACAGATCGCCAAGATGCACACTTCAAAAAATATACCTGTATCTGATAATATAAACTTACTCCCAAGACATATATAGGCTTGTCAGTGGGGTGCAAGAAATAACCTGTTGCTGGAAATTGTATCAAACAATAATAGGAAACACAGAAAGGAAACATCTCATATAGTTAACTGGTTTTAATCAGGATGGTATTTAAATCTTTCCTATAGATAACTTTGCTCTCTAATATTAATTATCAGGGTCTCCCTGATGGCACAGGGATTAAAGTCTCAGTGCTATCAAGCTGTCACCAGAGTTTGATCCCCCGCCAGGGAGGTGACCCACATGGCACAGCAGAGCTCTTCTGTCTCATCTGCTTCTCTCCTCAGCAGTGTATTTTAGTAAATCTGCCTGTTCTGCTTCCCACTCTGTCTCTGGTGAGCTCTTTCTCACATACACACCCCTCCCCACACCTCAGCCTACACTTCAGTTCTTGTATACATAAATGAATGTTTAAATAATAATTATTATTATTATCATCCACTGATACTTTACAACTCCCTATGATTAAGTATTACAAATCATCATAACTAAACTCTTAAAAAAAGTACTTTCTGTTCTTGGGCTTAATTCTTCATGCAATAATATACTATTAATTCTTAATTTGAATATAAAATTATTCAATAATTATATAAACAGCGTTGCCTTAAAGTTACATAGCTATGTCTCCTTTCCCTCAGTTATCTAGCTCCCACATTGCAGGCAATCTATGGTATATATTTTTGTGTTTGAAAGTTACTACTACCACCTCTGTCCCCAGGATTCACAACGATGGGGATTAATAAATTGTGATAGTGGAAATATTGGTCTTAGAGTTTAAATGTCAAGGTTTGTGTTCTGGCTTAAAATAGTGTCTACTATATCAGTGATACTTGGTAAATATTTGTTCTCTTTGGTCTTTTTTTCTGTGAAGTTAGATGTTATTATATTGACTCTCTGAATCTCCATTCCTTACCTATGAAATGTAATAAGTAAATATTTTCTTGGTTGCTATGGAGATCTAATGGATGATTCTAAAAACACTCACTAACCCTCTGAAGCATTATATATTTGCACATCATTATGGGGAACTACGGATTCAAAAACATAAGAAGAACTTCTGAAAGTGGCATTATAAATTAAAAGGATTAAGAATTAAAGTTTGCTAATGTCCATCAGGACTCTAGTAGATTTTGGAAGAAAGTGTTTACTTGGTCAATGCCCATCTCTGGATCTACACCCAGGTCAGCATTTCCTCAGGCAGGTCAATGGCACATCACCTGTCACCCCCATAAAGAGCAAATGAGGGGTCTCACTCATGTTGAAATAGACATTAAAGTTTTATCAGAACAAGGAGACAAAGTTGTTTTTATTGTGCTTCTTTAATAATGTAATAATAATAAAGTAATAGGGGCCTCCCTGGTGGCGCAGTGGGTTGAACAACGCACTATGAAGCAAACCATAACCACTGAAGCTCAAGTTCCATCTTTGCCTCCGGCCAGGGAGGGGACCTACATGGTGCAGCAGACCTCTCCTGCCTTGCCCGCTGCTCCCCTCAGCAGTGTGTTTCAGTCAGTCTGCCTGTTCTGCTCCCACTCTGTCTGGTGAATCCCCTCACCTCCCATGACTCTGGCCTGTACCCCAGCTCTTGTATGCATAAGTAAATAAATCTTTAAAAAAATAATAAAATATTAATAAAGTAATAAAGTGTCATCAGTTAAATACTGCAAATTACTTTGCTCAACGATACCAAGAATACACATAGATATTTCTAAATAGTTTTATTATTATTATTATTCTCATTATTTAACTAGAGGTTAAGATAGCAACACAATTCTGGCTCCTTTATATTAGAATGTGAAGACTAAGGGAGTTTACTTAAGTAGATATTAATAATTTTGAATCTCAGAAAAAATATTTGGTTTTAATATTATAAATACCTTTTGGTATTTACTTTTCATAAAGAAGCCATGGTTTGGTTTTAGAAATAAATTAAAGGGGCCTCCCTGGTGGCGCAGTGGGTTAAGCAACTCACTATGAAGCAAACCGCAGCCACTGCAGCACAAGTTCGATCCCTGCCGCCAGCTGGGGAGGAGACCCACATGGCGCAGCAGACCTCTCCTGCCTTGCCCGCTGCTCCCCTCAGCAGTGTGTTTCTGTCAATCTGCCTGTTCTGCCCCCTGCTCTGTCTGGTGGATTCTCTCACCACCCCCCACACCTCTGGCCTATACCCCAGTGCTTGTATGCATAAATAAATAAATCTTTAAAAAAAAAAAAGAAATAAATTAAAAACTGGGGCTTTTTTTTTTCTATTTATTTTTAATTTGGGGGCAATATTTGGTAAGAGTAAGGTTCTTCCTATTTTATATTAACAAATAAAGACCATGATAAACAGAATAATTTTATCCAGAAGAATAAGCAGTCTTATCCCAGGACCCTAGCAAATCTCCAGCTCACTGTTGTAATCTCACCCACAGGAAACAGATAGTTTTATCATCTCAAGGGACTTCATGCTGGCCCACTACACTAGTGACATTATGATAAATGGAACAAATCAGGAAAATTCACAAGTACTCTTTATGTTTCTTAAGACTGATGCTAGAGTGGGACATAAACTTCCGCAACTTCAGGACTTAGCACCTTAATACAGGGTGCCTGGGAGTCGAGTGGTTCAAGGCATGCCAAGTTAAATAAGGGAAAGATTAAATATCTGCAACTTGCATCTTGCATCCACAACCACAAAGAACTAATTCCTAACTCATACTATGCATATACAATCTCAGAAAATTACCTGACTGCCTCGAGGGTAGTAAGTCATACATAATTTGTTAATGCTTAGCACCACTTCCATTCTCTTTGGTATTCTCCTTTTCATTGCATGAATTGGATAAAGGCGAAATATATTTGCCATCATCCCTTGCCAGTAAGTTCCAGAGTTTAGATTCCACCAGAGAGTTGAACAAGTGCATGAACTAGAAGGCAGAAGAAAGGTAAAGTCATTCCTCTTCTTTTGCTGAGGTGTAGACATGTGAACTGAAGCTGTGACTTTTTGCAGCAGCTTCCACATTGCCCTTCCTGCCTTTCACTCTGGGGTTGCAGGGTAGCCCGTCCTTGATTTCAGTCTCTTGCGTCATCCTGACTTAGCATGAGAGCTAGAAGTTTCAGATTCAGTTTCCCTGAATATGAAAGCTGATGACAGTTCCCCTGACTTACTTCTCAAGTCCTTTCAAAAGTTTTTAAGTACTTCTCTGAATGGAGTGCCTTTAAACTTTAAATATTTAAATTGATTTCTATTTATTGACTGAGACTTGACTGCAGAGAGAAAAAGAATCTGATTTATTTTTGCATTTTCTATAATACTCAACAAACATTTGTTGATGGACTGTGGCAGGCTGACTAATATGATCTTTTATAGACCATATTCTAATCATATTATTTGTCATGAAGCTCTTTGTGGCATCATTATATTTTTTGTAATAGTACAGATCATTATCATCTACATCTAAATCTCAAGCAAATGAGTCTTCTCTAAGGGATTAGTACAAAGTATTATCACCCACTGCCATCTGGCTGTCTGATATAAAGGAATAAACAAGATATTAGTGAGATAATCAGTCCTTGCTAGTTTAATATTATCTATAATTTGACATTATCTTCTAGGGTTATTTGGACACCCTTTCTAAGTAAATAACTTCAAAAGCATAGATAATAAAATGTGAAATGTAAGTAATATATTTTGAATATTTATTATCCTGGATTTGTTATTCATAGCTTAGTGAGATTGAATTCATATAGCATATAATTTACCCTTTTAAAGTGTCTAATTCAAATTTTTTTTTTACTATATTTGCAGATTGTACCACAATCTTATTTTAGGACGTTTTCAACATTCCAGAAAGAAGCCCTTTAACCTTTACTAAACATCTTTCCGCTAATCCTCCTACCTCCCCTACCCAGCAACGACACCCCAGTTATAGACAGTCATAAATCTAGTTTATATTTATTTTTATGGATTTGCCTATTCTGGATTGTTCTAATTTACTTACATCATTACCAATATTTGTTTTCACCTTTTTTAAAAATTTTTTTTAAAATTACAGTCATCCTTTTGGGTGTGGAGTATCTCACTGAAGATCTTTTTAATCATTTTTCAGAATCTACTTTGGCTAATGAATGATTTGTCTTTAAATTTCTTTTTATTATTGCATAATAGGAGTTTAAAAATATACATTTCAGATATATGTAAATACAGCAGTAAATATTTTGTCCCATTGTTTGGGTTGTGTTTTTACTTTCTTAAGAGTGTCCTTTGAAGTATAACAGTTTAAAATTCTGATACAGTTCAACTATCTACTTTTTTCTTCTGTCATTTATGCTTTTGGTAGAATATTTGAGAAATCATTATCTTACTCAAGAGACAAAGATTGACTCCTACACTCTCTTCTAAGAGCTTTATATTTAGCGTCATATATATATATAATTTATTTAATTATAATTTTCTATAATTTGACTTTTAGTCATCAGCTCTCAAAATTTCCTAAGGTTTAACAATCTGGAATGAGCCAGCTCCAGGCCTAAAGTTGTGTTGATATTAAGAAAGTAGAGTGTTGGGCAGGCCTAGAAGAAAGACAAGCTAAGATTGACGTTAAGACTGATAGGAGGAAGAGGAAGCTTGTTATTCACCCATGCAAGCAGAGGTGCTTGGAAAATCTAACTTCACTCTAGAAACCGGTCTTCCTAAGGACAACCAAAAAACTAAATTAAGGCTAGTCCAATGAGGACTCTCAGGTGTGGTTCCAGAAATTATAGCTAAGACACACCAGTAAGAATGGGAGTCCTTGGGAATAACTCAGAAGACAGGTTGGGGTGGTGGTGGCAGCATTAGATGACCCATATTCTATAAAACTACTCAAGAGATTAGGGTCTAGGGAAGTAGACTCTAAGAGAAGAATGCTAGTAGGAAACAGGTGTGGTGTTTGACTCAAGTCATTAGATGAAGCTCAGAGCAAGCTCCCATTCTCTATCACTGGACAGATCACCAGTATTTGAGAGTATGAAAGTGAAGTCAAATAATACTAAGTACTCTGGACTACATCCAATGACTAGTAAGTAATATTAAATCTTAGAGGAAACACTAAGAATAAAAGATTTCAGAGTTAGTAAGGATAAAGGATTGAAGGACATCTGGTTCTGATAGAATATTACTTGAGATACTCTGAATGACTCCCCTTCACACCTCTCCTTGATCTTCTACTGTCAAAAACAGCTAGAAATAGAGAATAAATGATGTGAAATGCTTTTAAATATTTCATGACTCTGGCAAGACAGTAAGGAATCTATAGCAATAACAGCAAAGAAAGGAACAGAAAAAGACACTTGAAAAGTAGGTGACCTGTGAAGTTGGTTTTCACCCTTAGGGTCAACCTAAGGGAACTTGAGTTTCCATTTTGAAAATTACAGTGTCTGCAGAGGATAGCAGATAAAACCAAATCTATGTGGGAATCACTGCATAGGTATGAGATGCAAAGCAACATTAACAATATAAGAGTGAGTAAGAAATAAAACTTTTATAAGAAAAAAGATATTGCAGATTAACCTGTCAACCTCTGCCCTGGGAGAATGGAAAAAAATTCCCTGAGATTTCATAACCCTAAGGAAGCCCTGATGTTCATTTGAAGCCAAATTCAAGCTACCTATGTATAGGGCTGTCAAACTTAGGTTGTCATTAAATTTTTTTTTAAAGATTTATTTATTTATGCATACAAGCACTGGGGTACAGGCCAGAGGTGTGGGGGGGGGGGGTGAGAGGTTCACCACAGAGAGCGGGACGCAGAACAGGCAGATCAACAGAAGTACACTGCTGAGGGGAGCAGCGGGCACAGCAGGAGAGGTCTGCTGGGCCATGTGGGTCCCCTCCCTGGCTGGGGGCAGGGATCGAACTCGTGCTGCAGGGGCTACGGTTTGCTTCAGAGTGCATTGCTTACCCACTGCGCCACCAGGGAGGCCCTGTCATTAAATTTTAATTTCAGATATATAATTAATTTTTAGTACAAATATGTCTCAGATATTGTCCTAAAAATAGTTGTTCACCTGAAATTTTATTCTGTGTATTATTTGAAGACCCTACATAAGTGGTACAATAAATCAAATAGGGCCTTTAATTTAAATTGTTCCAGGTAAATAGTGCCCCCTGGTGACATACAAACAAAACCATATTCTTTTTTGGAGTAATCTAACTTCCAGTCAGACTTCAAAGAATTTCCTTAAAGGTCAAACAAGTTCATATTTAAAAATTATAAAATAAATATGAAAAAAGAAATTGTAATTATGAATCAGACAAAAAGTCTAAAAACATAATTAATTCAATGAAGACTTCAGAAATTAGAGTGATCAGAAATAGAATATAGAATAACATGGTTAATGTTTAAAGAAATAAAAGAGACTTGAAAACATAAGCAACACATTAGAAAAAAATATAAGCAGGTTTGAAAAAGAACCAAATTGAGACCTATTAATGACTAAGAAATATAAAACCTGAAATTAAAAACCCAATGGCTGGATAAACAACATATTAGACAAAGCTACAGGAAGGATTAGTGAACTGAAGGAAATATTTGAAGAAATCATCTAAAGTGAAGCTCACAAGGAGAATATAGAGAATTTAAAAGGAATTGAGGACAAAGCCAAGATTTCTAAACTATTTCAACTAGAGTTTTAGAAAAGGGAATGAAAGAAACTGGGAAATAGACAATAATACATAAAGCAAAGTTTGAGTATTGTCCTGAATTGTTGATTTCCTTTAATTCAGTAAGTGCCATGTTTCCTAGCAGTTAAGTAAAATAAAATCATGCCTAGATCTGTAACAATAAAACTCCAGTGCTCCAAAGATAGTTATTTAAGTGAAACTTAACACTAGTTGTTGGAAGTTTTTCAGGATGCTTAGCAATTATTAGTTACTTGATATACTTAAAAGTTGTTAGAAAATAAAACAACTTCCATCCAAATCAAAATAATACAAAAGTATATAGTGAAGTATTGTGGCAGCCTAAATATACAGTTTACAAGTTTATATTTAACTGGGTAGGCAACCGGGTGCCTCCCTGCTGGCGCAGTGGGTTAAGCGACGCACTATGAAGCAAACCACAGCCACTGCAGCACGAGTTCAGTCCCTGCTGCAGGGAGGTGGCCTGGCAGCCACATGGCAAGGTAGACCTCTCCTGCCTTGCTGCTGCTCCCCTCAGGAGTGTGTTTCAGTCTGTCTGCCTGTTCTGCTCCCACTCTGTCTCTGGTGGATCCTCTCACCAGCCACATCTCTGGACTGTACCCCAGTGCTTGTACTTATAAATAAATAAATCTTAAAAAATAATAGTAATAATAAATGGGTAGGCAACCTTAATTGTCCAAGAGGCCTGCCTCAAAAGCTCATCACAGACAGTAATCCAGTTTTCAAATCCACGCTCTTTCCTGCTCCACTCTACTTATCTATAAGATATTTTTTATTTATAAGTATATTTAAAAGATACTGATAGTTATTTATAAGACCCAGTGGATTTGGGCCTTATTACATGCTTGATAAGCAGTTTATGAGTAGAAAAATATCACCATTGCTGTTGATTTAACAAGTGTAACCGTAAACAATTTGAATAACCTGTAAACAGTTTGAATTCTGTAAGCAACAGAATAATTAATTCAATATAGTATTCTTTGAATTTAAAACACATAATATTAGGGCAAAAATCTTTTAGGTAGTCAATGTATTTAAGTAAATGATTTAGTAGGAAGTAAAAGAGACTCAAGTTTCCCCTATCCTCTGATTCTATTTCTTTCTGGGACTTCGAAATTTTCTTTCTTTTTTTCCCCCATTTCTTATATTGTCTAATTCCTCATTATTCAAAAGAAATATATAGAGTTGTCAATTATACTTTAATTGACATGCAAATAAATTAAGCCTGGCCAAAGAAGTCTTGTTATGCTGTTTTAATTATCAATTACACAACTAAAAAAGCAATTCTTATGCTAAGTAAGCAATGAGGTGACTGGAAGACTGTGATATCTGCTAACTCAGATGTTAATATCCTATTGATATAATCTATGTTAATATCTTCCTGAAAAAAGAATTATATTTACAGTGGACAATGAAAAATTTAAACATAAACTCCTTCAATATTTTCTAGCACATTAGGACAAAGAAACCAACAAATAATATTATACAGCCTGATGGCCCAGAAAATGGAATTTAATGTAGCTCTTAACACTTTCAATATTTAGAAGATCTTGCTAGAGAGTGATGAGAAATCATTAATGCTAAATGGTCTACTGAAAAGCATAATGATGGTTTACATGACATATGTGATACAAAAACTACCAATATATCATATAATTTCAAGCTAAGAAAATTTATAAGATAAAGTTTCTCAAATGAGAAACTATTCCCCAGCAGTAATCAAATTCAGGAAGCCTAATTAGAGCTGTTAAGCTTAATCTTCCAATTTGGCAGGTGCCCAAAATGTGGTCATGAACACTAACTACTTTAGTGTATGAAAATAGCGATTATCTCAAAACCAACATTATAAGAACATCAGTATCTGAATAATGATACAAACTGTACTCCTTATAACTAGTAAATAATCCCTTTTCACTTGACTGAAGAAAGGAAATCATTTTCTTATGAAGGTGTTCTTAACAGCAATTATTTCTCATTCTTACTCAGAAAAGAAAAAAAATGTAGTAAGTGTGCACTAATTCAAGCATTCAATGAAATGTGTTTTTTTTTTAATTTGAACTCAGATTGTGATCAAAAAGTTTATGAAAATATTCCATCCATAGTACCAAATTTACTAATTCTATATACTACCTCTGGGTGATCTTGTGCAAAACAAGGCTTTTAAATAAGATTTACTTTATTTATTTATGCATACAAGAGCTAGGGAATAGGCCAGATTGGGGGGTAGGGGGGACTGAGAGGATTCACCAGAGAAGAGTAGGGGGCAGAACAGGCAGATTGACTGAAACACACTGCTGAGGGGAGCAGCAGACAAAACAAGAGAGGAGTGAACTCATGCTGCAGTGACTGCCTATAGCTTCATAGTGCTAAGACTTAACCTCTTGAGCCAGTAGGGAGGTCCCTCATGTAAAGCAGTTCTAATGACCAACTGTACATCTACAAAACTGCCAGATCACCAAAGATTCTACTTTCAGCACCTTCTCCTCTTAGCAAATGACTTCATCTATTTTCATCAAGACTACTGACATCTTTAAAAGCAGGTTCCTTAACCAAGATGCCATCCAAATGCTTATGAGAATTCATTTATCTTAAGTTCCCTCCTTTTTTCTAAAGTCAATGCCTTTGTCTTGTTCTGACTATATACCTCCAATATTAATCAGTTCCAAGGTCATAGTTCTTTAACAAATCCTAGTTCTTACCTAATAAAGTCCCAATTGCTTAGCTTGGCATTTAAGACCTACTTTCTTTCTTTTCTTTTCCTTTTTTACATTTTAAAAGGACAGGCATATAAGGAAAAGGAGAAGGCTAGAGAGAGGCACTTGCGTAGTCACAGATGGGCAGAGAGCTACAGCTGCAGCTTTGCAAAGGGAAAAGGTCTGTGAAAAGAAACACCTGAATAGTCACAGGCACGCAGGAGAGCTGGGACCTTCTATGTTCGTGTCCCAGTCTAATTTTCCAGCTTTATCTCCCAGTCCTCTGCCACCTAAACTAGTCAAACTAGTAGAATCACTCTCTTTTGCATCTACTTGCACAGTCCTGTCTCCCCATGCCAGGAATGTTACTCCCCCAACTCCACTCTATGCTCCAGCTTTTTTAATCTACTCATTTCCATATCTAGTCTCAAACAATAACTCTTCTTCAGAGCATTTTCTGGTTCTCCCAGCTCACAGCAATCTTTACCCTTTGGACATAATATTTCATTTCTCTCCATTCATATTTGTGTGGTAATTACCTTTTTAAAGACATTTTCAGGACTGAGGAATTTCCCAGAACAAGGAACTTTCAGTGCTATGACACTGGGTAACATTGTCACCAGGACTGCAAATATTTGTCAGATTGAATGGTCCTGGGCAAAGAGGGACAAGGGTCATTCTACCTGGACTACATGTGGTAAAGGCATGGCATGAGAAAGGAGGCAATGCTTTCTGTGGATGCCCACTGTGGAAACTCAGGCAGCAGGGCTGACCACAGAAACTGCAGGAGGGAAAAGGAAGGTGAGTGAGGACTTGTTGGATCTAAGGATGTGTGGGGTGGGACTGGAAGCTGCAGATAAACTGGAAGCTGCTGTGAGCAGATAAACAAAGGGCTTCCATGTCTCCAGTTCCAAATTCATTAAAAAAAAAAGAAAAAAAGAATTACGAACAAGTGGGAATACAAAGATACATACCAAGAAAAGGAACTTTAATAAGGAGTTAAGTGGGTGGGAAAAGTACAAGTCTTAGAATTGGGAGGTAATTCTTGACAGGTAAACAGGCTTTTCCTTTTATTGTTACCTTGGAAACAGAATCTGAGCAATCTCAGAATTAGGTGAGGTTTTCTGGAGGTTTTCTGGAGGTTTTCTGAGGCCAAGTTGAAAATCCAGTGTGTTAAATAGTAGTAGATTGACCAGTCATATATATATAATTCATACATACATATATAATATATAATTCATATGAATGACTGGCATATAGGGCAAAACACAGTGTTTTGTCAAGTAATTAATAAGGACTTGTACCTTAGCACAGTTCAGTTTGTGAGAATATCACTTGAAAAAAAGTGCCAGAAGGTTTAAAGTCATTAGTACACCAATTTAATGTGAAAGAAAAGCAAACAAACCTCCCTGTTGGTGCAAGGGGTTAAGGGACAGCACTATTGGCTATTGGCAGTCACTGCAGCACAAGTTCAACCTGAGGCCAGGGAGCTGACCCACATGGTGCAGCAGACCTCTTCTTCCTCTCCTGTTATGCCCTTCAGAGTGCATTTCAGTGGATCTGCCTGTTCTGCCCCCCACTCTGTCTCTGGTGAATCCTCTCACCTCCCTGGACTCTGGCCTGTACCCTAGCTCTTATATTCATAAATGAATAAAAATAAATCTTTAAGAAATGCATATTATGTTACATTAAGAGCAATGAATATCTTAGAAGCTAAAGAGAAACTTTGTCCTTGTCCCATTTGTTTTGATAGAAGGCAGATTGAGGGGCACCCAGAGATCCCCCAAACTGCATATACTTTAAATAGGTGCTGCCATCTGCCTCATAAAGACAAAACATATTCTTAATGTGTAAGACATTCAATATTGTATTTAGAGAAAAAAGAGAAAGGATAATAGTTGCCTAATGAAACACTCAAAAGTGACCCATGCTCCCATGAGTAAAAACAATGTTGGCTAAAAGTAGGGCCACTGATGTCCAAAAGCTTGCCACAAATCTAAGACACCTTCTGACAGGGAGCTACAGGAAAGGGGTAGAAGGGTCCTGGCAAGTCTGGAAAGAAAAGAGCAAAATTGAAGTACAAGTCAAAATAAAGTACCATTGTCAGCCTCCCCACATCTCTTTCAAATGTCTCTTTCCATGTCCCCCAAGTCCCTGGTGGAAGTCCAAGGCTGAGAAGCAAACAAGGTGGCTTCTTCTTCACATGTGTCTCTGATCCAAATGCCTCTCTCAAGTCCTTTTTAGCTTCTGCTGTCATTCAGTCGACCCTTCAACAGATAGGGCAAGGGATGTTGAACCTCCCCCTTTTTATATCACCCTGTTACCGTTTGCTCTTTTTCATAATTGAAGAAGCAATTGCTGCATCTCATTTTTATGGCCTAAAAGAATATGGTGGTGGTGGGGGTAGGGAGTGGTGGGCATGATACAGGAATAGGTTTACCAGTCCTTCCTATCTGAAAAACTCATCTTTACATTGAGGGTAAAAAGATGTGTTTATACCCTCCTTTCTCTTTTAAGACTCCCTCTTTCTTCTTGATGACACAGGTCCTTAAACACTATATACATCCCCATCACCTGTGTGCTCCGTTTTCTTCCCTGAACCCAGACACCATTATTCAGTGTGAGTAGTGCACAACATCTGTGCACTAGGAAATACTGTACAAAGATCTTAAAATGGTCTCTGACTTTAGGTGGTGACTAGGATATATATATGGTAAATAATTTGTTTAGTAAGGTTTGTTATACAGATAAGCGTTAGTCTTGTAAAAGAGAAAATCTTTACAAATGGAAATTTAAATTTATTCTCTAGTTATAAGCAGAGAGGGGGAGGGATCAGAGATATTCCAGTACCCCCTGTTTCTGAATCACCTCAGAAGGATAAGCCTTCCTAAAATGTACTCAACAGGTTTTTACCAATATGTGTTACCCTGGCATGTGGAGCTAAGTTCAAGTGGTGGCCCATGGACTGCACAGGAAACTTATCATTACTATAACTATTTAGAAGATTGAAGATAACCTAGATTCAGGTAGACAGAAAACTATCTTTTGGTTGAACAAATATCTAGAACATCTGGTTTTCTCATTTGAGTCTCACTCCTCTCTCCTTGATGCTCTAGGCCATTCATTAGCTCAAGAATAAACACCCAGTCTGTCCTATTTACTCTAGAATTCACATTATGCAAATTCTCCATATGTATATAATTAAATTTTTTCTTTTTTCTTCTAATCTGTCTGATGTTAATTTGTTTGATGGGCCTGAGAAAACCTTTCAGAGCTTTAGAGGTAAATTTCCCCTTTGCCTCATACCTGTGGCCTAAAATAATCTTAATGCCATAGTGGCACATTTTTGGGTGGTGTATTGTAATCTTCTCCAGCATTGATGTGGAATACTTCTTTACAAATTTTAGTTTATTATTATTACACTTATTCATGTTTCTTCCTCTAGTATATGATCAGCTTGTTAAGAAAAAGGCCTGTCACTCATCTTCACATCTTTAGGATGGAATAAAATGTTAGGCAGCCCCGTTGTATCTTTCTAATCACCCTATAATTACTATGAGTGTGCAAATCAAATAATTTGCTAGAATTATTTTAAATCAGAGTAACAAGCTTGACGGTTTCTTGTATATATAGTCCCCCCCTTTTTTAAAAAAAAGATTTATTTATTTATGCATAAAGGACTTGGGGTACAGGCCAGAGTACCGGGAGATGAGAGGACTCACCAGACACAGAGTGGGGAGCAGAACAGGCAGATTGACTGAAAGACACTGCTGAGGGAAGCAGCCGGCAAAGCAGGAGAGGTCTGCTGCACCATGTGGGTCCCCTCCCTGGCCAGGGATTGAACTTGTGCTGCTGTGCAGCAGATGCTTCAGTGTGGCACTCAGCACGCTGCACCACCAGAGACCCCTCTTGTATATATAGTCTTCATGTCAAGATTGTGATTGCTAGGGTTGTCTTTGCTTCCTTCCCATCCTAAGATGCATTCAAGGTAAGTCAAGTGTTATTCCTAAAAGAGGCCACATAAGTGGTTTTCAACCATTTCAGCTACTTAAGTATTTTAATTTTTCATTTTATTTTAAAATTTATTTTACATCTTAAACGGACAGGCTTAATAAAAGGAAAAGAGAAGGCACTCGCCAAGACACTTGAGGACAGAAAAAGTACATCAGTATTTTAACCTGCAAAGACCAGTAGTTAGTTTTCTTTTTTATGCATTAAAAGCATTGTCAAAAATTTGGAGACTTGGCCACAAGTTGACTTAAAAAAAGGCAAAGTAAAATATTTAATTATTACAGGGCCTCTTTCTCGTACATATCGCTCTTTTGTAATCAGAACTCTGTGCTTTGAAAGCTCCCGCAAAATTAAACACAGGGATCCTCAGGAGACCCCGGGTCAGGGAATGCTTTCAGTCGGGTCCCGATCTCACCCGTCAAAGCGTGAGAAAGACCGCGTCACAGGAAATAACAGGGCTGCCAAAGGCCGCGGGAGGCGCCCCTCTCCG
The DNA here is from genome assembly GCA_019455555.1 of Galemys pyrenaicus. Lineage (NCBI taxonomy): Eukaryota > Metazoa > Chordata > Mammalia > Eulipotyphla > Talpidae > Galemys > Galemys pyrenaicus. The sequence continues at coordinate 8,505,782 of JAGFMF010011861.1, read as the reverse complement.
GAGCGGAGGCGGGACTCACCGGCGCGGGGCACAGGGGCCGCCGCGTGGGGCTGAGGGCCCAGCTCTCTGCGAGCGGGGTTCGCGCTGCTCGGCCCATCCCGCCCCAGGCCGGCGCCGCTGGCCCCAATCCCGCCACCACCCGGGGGCCCATTGGCCTCTTCCGCGGCTCCGGGCGCTGAGCCTGGGCATGCAGCGCCTGCGGGCTTGGGCGCTGCGCGGGCTCACGGCCTCCGCCGGCCTGCTCGCCTGGCCCCGGGCCCTCGCCGCCCCCCACGGCCTTCGCCCCCTGCCCCGTCCGCACGCCCCGCCCCCTGGGGCCCCGGCCGGCCCCCGCCTCTGCCTGGGCCTTGCGCCCAGCTCGTGGCCGCCCAGCCTGCCCGCGGCGGCCGCCGCCGCCCGCCGAGACGCGCAGCCCGCGAGTGCCGCCTCCATGGAGCGCCCAGGAGCGGGTGAGCCCTGGCTGCCGCGCGAGCCGGGTGGGGGCGAGCGGGCCTAGCCCCGGCCCTGCGCTCGGTCTCGAGGAGGGCTCGCACCGTCCACCTCCGAGGCTCCTGTCCCTCCGACCGAGCTGGGAGCCGGACGACTCGGCTGTGAGCCGTGAGGTTGTAACGGAGCCTTTCGGCACTGCTCGGGAGACGCGGGGGGAAGGCTGAGAGTCCTCTACGAACCCTACTTTTGTTTGCCCTTTCCCGCCTTCGACCTATAGTACAAAGTTCACGCCAGCACACTCGCCCGAAGGTGTTTGTGTGGTCAACAAATCCAGGAAAACGATCTCGATTTTTACCCTAGATCGCAAACATTAAAGAGCTCAGTCTCCACACTGTTGCATGTAGGGCTTCACTCTTCCTAAGCTTGCAAAAGACCTTCAAAAACTGGCGCCAAACTTTGTGGCTAGTGCGAGTTAGGTGTTGGGCTTTCCGTGGAAGGAATCAAATATCAATGAGAGAACTGGTGCTAGGTTTTAGGGCAGAAACGCATAAGAAGATATAAGAAACACTAAAATGTTAAAAGGTGTTATTTATAGCGGTTAACTAGTGTAAATATTTTTGCAGTTGTTATGGGAATGCGTGATTAAGACCTTGTGGGTGTGTGTTGAGGGTGGGAGATTTTGAGATGCATTTATCCCGGATAATGGGTGGGAGAATCTTTAAGGAGAAAGGAGTCAGCCACTGTTTCTGTCTTTAGTGTCTGACCTTGCAATTTAGGATATTGACAGCGTGTTTGAGTCTTTTCCTTCTTCATTTGAACGAAGTTGAAAATGTTCGTGGAGGTTACTGCTCCTTACATTATTTCCAGGTTTTGTTATTTTGTCCATTTCTCTCCAGTAATTTGGATTCTACTTTTTGTTCTCTCTTTATGATGAGAAACCAAAGCAAGAGGTTAGATGACGTTTTGATTATCCCACACCTGTCAGTGCTGATCTAGATGTAAGATACTATACTGCTTTTATTAGTTAAGATAGGACTAAAATAGATAACCTTTTTCCATTGGTTACTTGGGAATATACCTTCTATGCACCTAATAGAGTGAAAAGGAGAAAGTCATGCTAATAAACTCATATCTATCTTACTATTCTGGTAGGAAACTTTAACTGGGCTGTAGGCCAGAGGTGTGTGTGTGTGTGTGTGTGTGAGAGAGAGAGAGGATTCACCAGAGACAGAGTAGGGAGTGAAAAAAGTGGATCTATTGAAATGCATTGTTGAGGAGAGAAGCAGTGGACACAGGACAGGTTTGCTGCACCATGTGGGTTAGCTCCCTGGTGGGGGATCAAATTTAGAAACTCATGCTGCAGTGGCTGGGGATAGCTTGACAGCACCAATGCTCTAATCCCTGCACCACTAGGGAGGCCCAGGGTTTTATATTTTTTAAACATATGCCTTGCTTTCTTATTTAAAGCAGTTGAACAGCAGAAATGGGAAAATATGAATATATTGAGTGCATCTGTACCAGGTGCCTTTAGAAAAAAAAAACGATGTCCTTTTCCTAAATGGAATCTTAGAGCATATACAGAGTTAATCTGCTTTTTAAAAAAAGTCAGTATTTGTTATAAACATTTTTCTGTTCGTAGGGTGTAAGGGTAGGTCACCTCAAGATGTTCAGACAGATCTTTCTAGGAAGTGTCACTATGGCGTGTCATAGTGAGGTCAGTGGAGAGCCTGCAGGTTCATGAGAACTTTTACCACTTCCTTAACTACTTAGAAGAATGAAAATTGGGGTGCTACTTAGAATTACAGGCATATATATATACCCCAGAACTAACTGTTCTATGAAAGAAACCCGTTTTTATGTCAGGGCAAACATCTAATTACAGAGCATCTGTATTTTTTCATGTCACATGAGTTCCCTTTCTCTCCTTGAAGCTCCAGGCTCCTATTCCATTCCTTAGCTCAGGATATATATATGCATACCCTGTTTTTTCCTCATTGACTTTGGACTCTACTACTGTGTAGATTCCCCATATATATGTAATTAAATTTGTTTTTTTCCTCCTACTAATCTGATGTTAATTTGATCACTTGACTGGCAATAAAAAACCCCAGAGGGGTAGGAGAAAATTTTCTCTCTACCCATAGTCTTCACCACATTCATTCTCAGTTATTTGAGTGAGTGTGTTTTGTTTTACCACTTCCTTATTATTGGGCACTTAAATTGCCCCCCTTTTTCCTTTAAGGTAAGAAAAACCTGTGGGAAATTTATTTTAGCATGTTTGACAGATAGTCAGATAGCAGTAGGAATATTTTTGTTGTTCCTGATCTATTGCCAGATTGCTTTCTGAAACGATTGCCTCAGTTTATAGTACTATTAACTGTATGTGAAGAGATAGCAGGACATATTGCTGGAAAGGGTAGGTGTTGGTGGTTTTGTGTCAGGGCGAACATCTAACTACAGAGCATCTGGAATAACTGAATTAAAATTCTGACTCCAAGACCTACTAACAGTAACCTTGGATAAGTTACTTAATTGACTAGTCTGTAAAATCACTATAATAATACCTTTATGATAGCATGAATTAATTAGTTATTATCTATAACTTGTTTTATAAGTTATCTATAACTTATAAGTTATATTATCTATAACTTATGCTTCTGGCTGTGTTTGGAATGTAGTACAATCTCAGATGTTAGCCGATAATTATTAATAGTACTTTAACAGTTCCACTTTATCTGTATGTTGTTAATGCATTTAACAGCATTATTTTTATTTGGAATTGTACAAAAAGTAATTCTATTTTAACAATAGTTGGGCCAATTTTTTAAAAAGATTTATTATTTATTTATTCATTCATTCAGAGGGCAATATAGGAGAGGTCTACTGTGCCCTATGGGTCAGCTCCCTGGCTGGGGATCAAACTTGTGCAGCGGTAGCTGTGGATGCTTCATAGTGCTGAGAGTTAACAACTTGTGCCACCAGGGAGGCCCAGCTGGGCCAAATTTTCAGTAGCTGAGACAATAAATTTATATTTTAATTTACTATTTAAGGGTTAGTTATTTTAAGGTAGTTTTCCAAAGGCAACACATTCATACCTTTTGTCAAAGGAAGTGTAGTTATGATTAATGTGTTTAATTCACATCTGCCAGCCTTTACCTAAACATTAGAGCTTGGAGAACTGAAAGAAGGCTTCCAGATTTGAACCCTGTTGAGAAACATTGTTGTATAGAATGACCAGAGGTTCTTTTAGGAATTACTTGGCAGTAGTATTCTTTTTTTCTGAGTTAATAATATCTACAAAAATTGTTTTAATTATAATTTTGTTGGGGTGTAGAGAAAATTCCTCTATCCCTCTGCTTTCTTCTCAAGCTGGTGGAATAATCATAACAGCGTCAGATAGGTGGGAAGAGGAAAAAGATCAATTTAATAACATGGGTATTGAGGTACTGCAGTGTTTAAAAAGGTCCAGGCTTCTGTCAAGGAGAACAGGGTTTAAATCCTGAGATAAGGAATGGGGTAGGGGTCTGGGGCACCAAGGAGGGAGGACTAAAGAAACTTCACATGACAGGGAGGGAATGATTTCATATTTATCTTGAAAGTAAAGATTTTTCTTTTCTTTCTGGCTTATTTTACTGAGCATAATTCCTTCCAGCTCCATCCATGTTGCCGTGAATGGCATGAATTTATCTCTTTTGATTGCTGAATAATATTCCATTGTGTGTATACCACATCTTGATCCAGTCATCTATTTTTTGGCTTTTGGGTTTCTTCTATATCTTACCTATTATAAGCAGTGCTGCAGTAAACATAAGGGTACAGGTATCCTTTTGAATTAATGTTTTTGTGTCCTTTGGGTAGATTTCTAGGAGTGGAATTGCTAGGTCATATGGAAGCTCCATTTTTAGTAGTTTGAAGAACCTCCGTACAGCTTTCCATAGTGGTTGGACCTGTTTGCATTCCCACCAGCAGTGTAGGAGGGTTCCTGCTCCACATCCTCGCCAACATTTGTTGTTTCCTGTCTTTTTTAGTATGTGCCATTCTCATTAGTGTAAGGTGGTATCTCATGGTGGTTTTGATTTGCACTTCCCTGATTACAAATGATGTTGAGCATTTTTTTCATATGCCTGTTGGTCATTTGCATTTCCTCTTTGGAGAGTGTCTTTTTGGTTCTTCTGCTCATTTTTTGACTGAATTGTTAACTTTGTTTTGTTTAGTCACATCAGTTTAGAGCCACACATTTTTAATTGATTTCCAATGTGATGTAATAATGGAGAGAAAAAAATTAAGTCTTTTTTGAAGAAAAAATGAAAGTCACAACTTGTACAAATGAGCACATACAGATGATGTTGAAAATAACATGAAATAGACTGAAAAAAATCTTTGTTTTCTTTTCTTTTTTAAAGATTTATTGATATAAGAACTAGGGTACAGGCCAGAGGTATGAGGGGTGTGAAGTATCACCAGATACAGAGAGGGAGCAGAACAGGCAGATTGACTGAAATACACTGCTGAGGGGAGCAGCAGGCAAGCAGGAGAAGTCTACTGCACATGTGGGTTATCTCCCCGGCTGGGAATAGTACTCCTGCTACAGTGACTGCAGACAGCTGCATAGTGCTGCACCTTAACCCCCTGCACCACCAGAGAGGCTTCCTTAGTTTGTCTTCAAAGGGTATGTGAAAAGATGTAGTTTTAAAATTCAGAAAATATAGTTATAAAAGATCACGAGGATTATTAATTCATTCTTCATCTAATAGAATTGAGTATCATCCATCATAAAATTATTAAGGCTGTCTGATACATTTATTAAAATGTAGATTATGGTACAAATATATAAATAGTCATACAACATACTTGACATGTATTTTTTAACATGTCAATTTCTATTGAAAACAGTTATTTTAGCTTAGGATATGAGTTAAAAATAAGTAACCCTTTGTTTATGATTTATTATAGGAGCAATAAATTCCAGTGAATGTGAAAATACATCAAGAAATGAGGAAATTATAGAAGAATTTGAAGCTAACACTATGGAGTCTCTGGTGGATTTGCCATTTGCAACTATAGATTTTAAAGATGAATGTGGAAGTAAGTATTTCATTAAATAAGTATTTATATGCAATAAATAGTAAGTTTACTGATATATGTGTGTGTGTGCGTGCGTGTGTGTATATATATATATATATAAAACTTAGTGATGTGTAGATTACTTAACCTTAAATACTTCTCATATTTTTAGTTTTGGTTTTAATAGTTATCTCTTGGTATTCTATTGTCACAATTGTCACAGCTAGTTTAGGATATGTCTCACAAAATTTTGGGCCAGATTATTCTATAGGTTTTAAGCTCTTTAAGAAAATATTGGACCAGATAAGTATGATCTACAACCTCTTTCTTCTGTTATTCTGGAGACACTACTAATTTCAGTAGTAAGTGTCTTTTACCTAAGAAATCTTTCCTGGCCTCTTGATATCAGCCAACACTTTCTTAGGCAATGGAAGTGGCACCAGTGAACAAGACACACCCTATCCCTGTTCTCATGGAGCTTAACAGGCTAGTGTTAAAAACAGTTAAACTTTTTATTAAGTACCCATGTGTTGTGTTGTGTTGTGTTGACAACACCTCACTGACCAACTTGTGTCCTAGAACAAGCTGTAGGATGCAGGATGGTGTCAAAGAGCAAGATCCTGGTCTTTTGTTCTTAGAATAACCATGCAGCATCAGTTGAGCGGGGAAGGAGGACAAAGAGAAAAGTGTTCTGATTCTACTTTTTAGAGTTTTCTTTCTTTTTATCTTTGTGAGCCTAGCTAGAGGTTTGTCTACCTTATGTTTTCGAAGAACACTGTATAGTATGTTTCTTACCAAACAAATAATTGCTCTTTAAGGTAGGGACTCAAGCCAATCCACAGATGTTTATTTTTATATAACATTATACTACTTTTTGATAGTTCAGACTTTATAAGTGTTTGTGGGTTAGTCTAGACTCCAAATGACCACACATAATGTTACTTTTATGGGAGAATGGATATCAAATTCCAAGCTCCAACTAGCATACAGTATCAGAGCAGTATAATGATAGAAATAGAAAGCTTGTGTTTCAAATTTTGGTTTTTATCATCCTTTGCTTGTGTAACCTTGGACACTTGAACTGTGAACATCCTCAAATGTAAAACATAAGTATTCTATTGTGCTTACTTTTTAATGTAACTGTATAGATCAAAAGGAATGTGTTTATGAAGGCAATTAAAAAATACAAACTAGTGTACAAGTGCTACTTACATTAACTTTTGAAATATATCCCTTCCTTATTTGGGGGATACTGTTCTTTCATTTTTATTATAGCATTTACTAAGACACTAAGGAACCAGTAGTAAAATTCTTTGCAAGCCACAACTACTAACTATTACTAATTACTTTTTGTGAAGTGAGATTTTTATAGATATGTACAAAAACTAGGAAATTTGTTGTCAGCCCTTAAGCCTTAAGGTTGTGTAGATAGATTTAGTGACAGTGTTTGTGTAAAAAAAAAAAAAAAATGGGAAGGGGAAACCTGGCCAGTAAGAAAACTCCTCTCAGATTTTATTTTGAGTCTTTTGTTTCGAGGGTTTTTTTTTTTTAACTTGTTAATATCAACTATCTTACCTGTAGGTGGGTATAGTGTTGTGATGAGGAGTCATGCAGCAATGTTGGCTGAAAAGAGAGTTCACCTTTTTCTTGTTCTGTTTTTGAGAAGAGGCTATTTTATTAGAAGTATGGGTTAAAAATATAAAATGTATTAAAATATGTTAGAATTAAATATTAGAGTATATTTTGGGAGAGTAAAGGATATATTTGGAGAATAATGAAATTATTTCTCACACCAGCTATTTCTTAAAACTTAATTAAAAATAATCAATATGCCAATGAGGTGTATTTTGAAACAGTAGGCCCTGAACCCCATCAAATCAAACAGCACATACAGTTAACTGTAAATACTTTATCTTTGAAAGATAAGAAGTTCTCTTTTTTTTTTTTAAGATTTATTTATTTATGCATACAAGCACTGGGGTACAGGCCAGAGGTGTAGGGGGTGAGAGGATTCACCACAGAGAGCTGGAAGCAGAACAGGCAGATCAACAGAAGTACACTGCTGAGGGGAGCAGCGGGCGAGGCAGGAGAGGTCTGCTGCACCATGTGGGTCCCCTTCCTGGCCGGCAGTAGGGATCGAACTCGTGCTACAATGGCTGTGGTTTGCTTCATAGTGAGTTGCTTAACCCACTGCGCCACCAGGGGAGGCCCCGATAAGAAGTTCTCTTAAGGAAGCACATCCAAAATATTCTGCACCTCAGAAAATAATGGTAGCTCCTATGTCATCACATATTCAATCAGTCATAATTTGGTTTTTGTCATATTTTTTTAAAAGATTTATTTATTTATGCATTCAAGAACTGGGGTCCAGGCCAGAGGTGTGGGGATGAGGAGGTTCACCAGAGAAGAGTGGGGAACAGAACAGGCAGATTGACTGAAACACACTGCTGAGGGGAAAAGTGGGTGAGATAGAAGAAGTCCATTGCACTATGTGGGTCACCTCCCTGGCCAAGGATGGAACTAGTACTGCAGTAGCTGTGGATGCTTCATAGTGCGGTGCTTAACCCCTTGCACCACCAGGGAGGCCCCTGTTATAGTTTTTTTTTTTAAGGATTTATTTATTTATGCATACAAGAGCTGGGGCACAGGCCAGATGTGTGGGGGTGGGGGTTGGGTGAGAAGATTCACCAGAGACAGAGTGAGGCACAGAACAGGCAGATCGACTGAAACACACTGCTGAGGTGAGCAGCAGATGAGGTAGGAGAGGCCTGCTGTGCCATGTGGGTCACTCCCTAGTTGGGGATTGAACTCGTGCTGCAATGGCTGTGGATGTATCATAGAGTGTTGCTTAACCAGGGAGGCCCACCCTGTCATAATTTTTTAAGAACTGGTTTGAATTTGGAACCTAAATCTATATATGATTAATTTGATTGACTTGTCTCTGCAGTCTTTTAATCTCTTCCTTTATTTTGTTTGTGTGTGGGTGGGGAGGGGGAGGTTATGTTTTTTGTTGTTGAAGAAATACGGTTGTATAGGAGTATCCATGTTCTGGTCATTTAACATATTTATTTGTCCTTCCTATTTCCAGTACACTGATTATTTGTTTAGGAAGTTTGATGAAGTTTTGGAATATTAGCAAGAAAGCTGCTTAATTGTTTTGAATTTCCTATAGGGTGATGTTAGAAGCCATATAGTGCTTGGTTGTCTTGATTTCTTTGTGATGTTAAACTTGATCAGTGGTTTCCCATTTGCTACTTGGTGTGTTCACTAATAAAATTGCCCATGAACTTTTCTTCTAATGGAACATCTATTTATACTCTTTAGGTTGACCCATTACTTTGTTAAGGGTTTCAAAATGGTGTTATTCTAACTCCATTACTGTTGTATTCATTAGCTAGAAATGTCTAGAAAGAAGAACTTTACCTTAGTTAACTGATTTCTTGTATGACTAGTGAGTTTATAAGGAAAGGCAGGATAAATGTTTGATTTTTTTTCGTTTTGTCATTAGATTTTTAGGATAATAGTTCTTTAGAGGCAACCTGTGAGTTATTGGTTTTAAATTTTCTTTTAAATATTGTTATGAATGGGTAGAATTAAGCGCATATGATGTAATTCATGCCATTGAAGTTATTATTGTGCTCAAATTGTCATATCTTGATGAGTGAGAAGATGTTCAAATTGTCTCTAGGCACCCTCTGACACGATTTTGGGAATCTTTGAATTTCCAGTCTCCTTTCATACATTTTATGTCCTAGACCTAGAATCTGCTATTTCTTCCAGCATTTTTTTTTTAAAGATTTATTTATTTATGCATACAAGCACTGGGGTACAGGCCAGAGGTGTGGGGGGGTGAGAGAATTCACCACAGAAAGCAGGGAGCAGAACAGGCAGATTAACTGAAGCACACTGCTGAGGGGAGCAGTGGGCACAGCAGGAGAGGTCTGCCGCACCATGTGGGTCCCCTCCCTGGCTGGCAGCAGGGATCAAACTTGTGCTGCAGTGGCTGTGGTTTGCTTCATAGTGCGTTGCTTAACCCACTGCGCTACCAGGGAGGCCCCTCTTCCAGCATTTTTAAGTCTCAGATAAAGCAATGAAGTGACTTTGAAAATGCTTGTTGGAAGACTGGGTCTTTGGGTCAGTGCCCTTTTCCCTGTGTGCCCTGTAGAGGGCCTGAACAAACATTGCAGGTTAATGTCTGTTTGTTGTTTCTTTCTTTTTTTAATGGGAAATAAAACACAAAGGCATCATTGGGGCAATTCAGAAGATGCTCACAGCGGAGCTGAGAATGCTGCACACTTTTTCTTAGCAATAGAATTCATAAAATTCTGACACACTCATGTATAAAGGAAGCTAGTAATAATTTATTTTTCAAATTTTCATGTATGTCTTCTCTGTTTTCCAGAGATGTCATTTTAACCACATTAGTTACTAGGTATATCATTGAGAAATTTAGTAGTGAAATGGGTATATAAACTTGCCTGATAATTTTGCATTAACTCATAACCATGATGTCAGACTTGTTACCAGGTCACCTTGCTCTTAATTTACCCAATTTCTAGGTCTCACAAGTATATTTCAATCCTAGAAAGAAAGCATGTCTATTCCCACTGTACTGTTATTCATACTCCACTGTTTCTTTTGACATACTCTACTGTCTTTCCTAGAAATTAGCATTAAAGTTCAATTGTGACATTTACTTAAATCATGTTTGCTATTAATATTTTAGTGGACAACAGAACAAGGAGTTTTGCTCTTGTTATTGTGTGTAGCTACTTCAGCACAACTATGACAGAAAAGCAATTTGATCCAGTAGAAACAGAAGGAGAGTTAAAAAATAGCTATCACACTTGACTTTTTAGCACTGAGCAGGTTTTAAGAATTTTTCTGATCTACTGTTTTATCATCTCTAACATCATTTATAAAATATCAAGTATAAAACAGTCAGATCTGGGTTGAATTTGCATGTAGACATTGTACTATTAGTTGAATCGAGACTTTCCCCAAGATCCTTCTTAAGACATTGTGTGCAGATGGTCAACACAGTTTATGAGAATTGATGCCAAAGATGAAACCAACCTCCTAGGACTGAATGTAAGGTAAGGTAATTCCTCTCCAAAAGCCAACCTAGGAAAACAGAATTGTATTTTTGAAGCACTCTATTTTGTATAGTAAGCTATTGTTAAGGAAGACAGTCTGAGAAATTAATTAATAATCATTTTGCAGCCTTATGGGAGCTCCTGATAGAATCTGTAAAAAAGGAAACAGTGGCATTTTACAGATTGATTTGGAAATTATTTCTGTGGCTATAACTTGAGAAACAGTTGTTGGGCATTATGAATGAGTCTTATAAGATGGTATTGCTTTGTTATTTTTTAAATTTTTTTAATTTACTTTTTATTTTATTTATTTTTTTAATTTATATTTTTAAAAGATGACTTTAAAAAGCTATACTATGGTAAGTATTAGACTATGGCTAATTTTTTTTAAAATTTCCTACTTCTTTCTGACTGATCTTTTTATAAAATACAATTCAAATTATTAGAAAAATGAGATGGAAAAGCCCCACAAAATAGAAACTGAAATTTAACTGGTAAAATTACTTTGCCTGATTGCTATGACCATCTCTAAGGTATTTTTAAAATTTTTGCCACACATGGTGGAACATTGACCATAAGTCTTACTTTGAGTGGCGCTGCTGCAAGTGGTTATGTTGTGGAGGTCACCGATATATATACAGGATGGTTGAAAAAAATGGTATTTAATAATATGAATATTGTGGCATGGGACAAGAGAATGGTTGTCAGGTGTGGTTTAGATCAGTTTAGCATAGAATGGCCCAAGGGCCCATCTGACTAACTGTCCACTTTAGACAATAGCTGGAGAACAGCTACGCACTTTCATTTTGCCTACAGCAGACTTGAGTAAGCAAGAGCACAGGCTGGAGTCCAGCAGACCTTGTTAGAATACCAGCGGACTCACAGGCTCCTCTGTGTACACAGGTCAGTGTAGGCAGTTATGACCTGTGACCAAAACTGTACAATGTGCAATGCCTAAAAATATTTACCCTAATATTCTTTATGAAGAATTTGCCAACTCCTACTTTAGATTTGAGAATGACAGTTAAGAATGATTGCTGTTTATATAATGCTTCTTTCTCTTTTTCTGACTATATTATTTTGTGATATTGTTGTTTGATTTTCCCACTTCTAGTCACTGATGTACCTCAGATAAATTCAGAGAGAAATAAGGAAAATGAGTGGACCAGTAAAGATCAAAGAAGGAAGAAGAAAAAAAAGGATTATCAGCCCAATTATTTCCTATCCATTCCTATCACCAACAAAGAGGTACTATTTTCTTTAAAACTATTTTTTATTCTCAATTATATTTAACACATGTTAAATTCTTGTAAGCCTCATTTGTGCCCAGGTGTTAAGAGTCTTTGGTAGCGTTTTAGCTGAACCATATAATATGGGAGTAGTTCTACTTAAGTAACAGAATATATTAGAACAATAATTTTGAAAAATACCTAAACAATCATATTTAAATAGTAATTTTAAAAAATACATTTAAAAAAGTATTGCCAGATGGCATGTCAAGGGTCTTTATAAGAGCTGATTCCCTGTAGGTGGAGGCTTACAGAAGCAGATAGTGGTGAGCAGCTAGATAAAGAGGATTCTGAAGTCTGTTAGGAAAGTAAACAGATCTCTTACTGCTGAGCCCCGTTTATGATAGTGATTATTGCTGCACAGATTCTTTATTGTGGGCTCCCTCGTGGAACAAGGGGTTAAGTCTCAGCACTGTGAAACTATTGGCAGCCACTGCAGCACCAGTTCAATCCCTGGCCAGGGAGCCTAGCCACATGGTGCAGCAGACCTCTTCTTTTTTGCCTGCTATTCCCCTCAGTAGTGCACTTCAGTAGATCTACCTGTTCTGCTCCCCACTCTGTCTCTGGTGAATCCTCTCACCATACTCCACACCTCTGGCCAGTACCCCAGCTCTTGTATGCATAAACATATAAAATAAACATTAAAAAATGAAAATTATTCATTGTCATACCAACTTAATATTATATGATAAACTTGCTAGATATCTATTAAAAATCTAAAAAAAAATGAATGCATTATGAATAATATTAGTGGGACCAGTTAACTGACTAAGAGAGAAAAAACTACAGTTTCTAATTAAAACTAATGGATGGATGAAGGAATTACACATAAAGCCTGAAACCATAAAATATATAAAAGAAAAAGTAGGCAAAACTCTACATGACATACCCCTCAATAACATCTTTTTTTAAAAAAGATTTATTTATTCATATAAGAACTGGGGTACAGGCCAGAAGTGCAGGGGGTGAGAGGATCCACCAGAGACAGAGTGGGGAGCAGAACAGGGAGATGGACTGAAATACACTGCTGAGGGGAGCAGTGGGCAAGGCAGGAGAGGTCTGCTGCACCATGTGGGTCACCTCTCTGACCAGCGGCAGGGATTGAACTCATGTTACAGTGGCTGCATGAATTGAACTTGTGCTGCAGTGGCTGCGTTTTGCTTCATAGTGTGTTTCTTAACCCACTGTGCCACCAAGGGAGGGCCCTCCTCAATAACATCTTTAAAGACACAGCACCTAAAGCAAAGATAGTATAGGAAAAGATAAACAGTTGGGACTACATCAAACTTAAAAGCTTCTGTACAACAAAGGACACACTAACCAAAACAAAACAGCCCACTGACTGGGAGAAAATCTTTGCACACAACACTACTGACAGGGGACTTATCACAAAGATTCACAAAGAGCTGACCAGACTAAACAAAAGCAAAGTAAACAAGCCAGTCAAAAAATGGGCAGAAAAGCTAAAACGACATTTCTCCAAAGAGGAAATGCGAATGGCCAACAGGCATATGAAAAATGCTCAACATCTCTAGTAATCAGAGAAATGCAAATCAAAACTACTGTGAGATACCACCTTAAAACAGTGAGAATGGCACATATCAAAAAAAGTGGCAACAACAAATTGTTGGCGAGGATGTGGAGAAAAAGGAACTCTATTATTCTGCTGGAGGAAATGCAAGCTGGTCCAACCATTATGGAAAACAGTATGGCAGTTCCTCAAAGTACTAAATATGGAACTCCTATATGAGCCAGCAATCCCACTCCTAGGAATAGACCCAAAAGACACAAAAACACTGATTCAAAAGAATACCTGCACCCCTATGTTTATCACAGCACTATTTACAATAGATAAGCCCTGGAAACAACCTAAATGCCAAAAAACAAATGATTGGATCAAGGTGTGGTTCATGTACATGATGGAATACTATTCAGCAATCAAAAAAGATAAACTAGAGTCATTCATAGAAACATGGATGGAGCTAGAAGGGATTATGCTCAGTGAAATAAGTCAGAAGGGAAAAGAAAAATACCAAATGGTTTCACCCTTAGGAGGAATATAAGGGAACTGAATAAAACGAAACAAAACAAACAAAACAAAAACAAAAAGACAAGGAGAAATCAGGGAGACCTTGTGGGGAAGGGGAGGGAGTGGGTTGAGGGTGGAGAGAGCACAGGTTACAGAGGTGATGGTGCAGTGTTGAAATGGTGATGGGAAATCCATGGGGGCCACAATTGATGTCAAATATATATAAATAAAGAAAAAAAATAAAACTACTGGAGCAGGGACGCAGTATTAAGATGCCTTAGGAGAGAAAATTTCACTTGAAAATTGTCTGTTTTTATATCTTAGCCCAGTTTAAGAGCCAGATCTGCATTTCTGCTTAATTGTGGATTTTAATCTTTTGTATTATGCCATATTCAATTGCTTCTTCCCTAATTTAACTAGTATATTTCTAGAGAATGCTAATGAATTAAACATTAAATTAAACAAAATTGAAGTTAAAGAACTAACAAAGAAAAATTCTAATAGAGCATTTTATAAAATATCTAGTCTGTGAGATATAATTTAGCTGGGTAAAGAAGATACATAATAAGAAGTTATATTAATTAGCAAGAAAAGATTTAGAATTTGATGTAGAAAGAATCATCTTACTGGTGGGTCAATAATAAAATAGTCATTGAAAGTGCTTAGGTGATACAAAGTTTAATATGATCAGTTATTCTATATTATAGTAAAGTGCTTGCAAGTTATTTGGCAGATTTTCTTTTAAACTTAGGATGATGTATACATATGGGCATTAGAAGGGAGAAGAAAGTCCACTTAACTGAGCATTCAAACACAATTAGAAATGAGAAACTGAGTCAAATAGAAGTGACTTCTCCAAGGATGTGTGATTTGTGATTGGAAGAGACTTCAGGTTTGATATCAATTTGTGGTTAGAGATTGTTCCACTAGAGTCTTTTGGGTTAGATGTGTTGGTAAACATCTGTAAGTTGCTTTAATTAGACCTTTCATTTTATATTTCTCTCTTCACGCCTCTGTTCTTGGCTCCCATAATAGTCTAAACAGTGGCTGTGTATCGCCCTTCACACCTGCTCTCCCCCTCCTGGCCTTGTTTCCCTTCTTCCCTCTCCCAGTGAAGGTTGTGAGATGGGTGCTGACTAGGGCAGGTGCAGAGGGAGACTGGGAGGAGAGAGGGTAGAGAAAGTCTTTCCTTCTGTTTAGTTCACAGTTTGGGCACGCAGATGATGACAGGGACACAAGAGAGAATGTATGTAACTCTTAATTCTCACCCTGAAAATTGCCTGCTTCTCAACTTCTTGGAGGTTGTATAGAAAGTTGGAAAAGTACAGGCTTTGGAGTTCAACAGACCTTGCTAGAATACGGTCTGAGTCACGGTTCCTCTGTGTATGGAATTCAGGTTATCTGATTTCTGTAGTTTCAGTTTCTTCAGGTATGAAATGGGGGTGAAAATGATTATTTTCTAAACCCAATTTTGGACAAGTCATTGCCTGCTTATATACTTCATGTTTCACATTGACATTAGGAAAGGTAAATACAAAGTGTTTACCGTATTCTGTATTGTGCTGCGTCATCTGACTTTTTCTCCCTCATCCCTGTTTCTTCTGCATGGGTCTCTCTGGCTTTCTTTTAACTTACCAGGTACCCTGTGCCCCAGGCAAAGCCATTCCTAGAGCTTTCTTTCTTCTTCTCCAGGTTCTCCAGGTTATGTCATGTTAACCCCAAAATGTCAGCTTAGATCTTTCCATCCTTGACCATGCTAGAGGTATACCACCACCCCTCTTGCACCCCAAACATTTTTATACCTTTTATTTTGTCATTTATCATGCTTTCATTTTGATACTTGCTGCTCTTCCTCAGAAAGTTTCTCAGTTCATTTCTAGTACCTTGATCAGTGCTTGGCCAAGAACGCACACATGCACCCACACCCCCA
This sequence comes from Galemys pyrenaicus, assembly GCA_019455555.1. Lineage (NCBI taxonomy): Eukaryota > Metazoa > Chordata > Mammalia > Eulipotyphla > Talpidae > Galemys > Galemys pyrenaicus. The sequence goes on along the minus strand of JAGFMF010011861.1, from coordinate 8,489,945 downwards.
CACCTCCCACACACCCATCATTCCATCATTTCATGAGCAAAGATGTGTTTCTGGTATGCCACATTCCAATCAGAACAATTACAGCTACTGGTTTTATAATTCAGGATCAACAACAGTCATTTGTTGTCAAGGAGGTAGCGTGATATGTAGTGGTGGGAAATGGAGGTTTCAAGTGAACGCAAAACCAAATAATTCAATGTTTTTCTCTCAAAAGTCTTACTTGTAGTTTACATACAAATATGGGGAAAGCACAAAATTAGGAGATACTTTTTATATCTTTTGAATGAGGAGCTTTTTTATTTGTTTGTTTTAAAGCATCTGATGTTAATTTTCTTCTTAAACTACTTATGAAGCTTTTGTGGGAAGGCCTGGGAAAAGAAGCAGCGTTTATAGCATTGTTTCAATGGGAGACTGTATTCCAAGTTCCAATTAAGTGACTTGCAAACAGGCTTTTGGAAGCAAGCATTTTCACACTGAGTTGCTCTACTTTTAGCTCCTACTTGTTGGCATCTAGTTTTAAAGCAAAAAGTGTTCAGACTTACGTGGGTCTTTGATTTTAAAAACATTCTTAGATGTTTGGAATCCTTTATTAATGGAAAATCGTAATTTCATGCTTTTTAGACAGAATTGGAAAATGTGTTAGCATAGTTGTATAAACATATCCTAATTGCAAGTATGTATGACTGTGTTTCTTTATTACCTGTATACAAATTAGTTTAAAAATAAAAAAGATGAAATAATGATTAGTAACCTCCAAATGTTTCTTATATGGCTTGAATTGTTTAATTATTAGTTCTAGTTGGGTTTACCTAGGCTTTTTTATAATATGCAATAATAAGAATATAAGGTAAATCAACACTGGAAAAATACAAGGGGATAATAAAAAACTGAGTAAGATTAGTATAGTATGATTTTTTTGAACATAATTTGTAATTCTAATAAAAATATGATTTTCTTTAGGGATTTTAAAAGATTTCTGTTACATTTATTCTGCATTTCATTTTTTCATAATGTCTTATTTGAACTAAAGAAAATTGCTGGTCTGATAAATGTGTGAAAAGTAGAGTGTATATTCAATTCCCCTCTGGGAAATGTAATTATAAAATTACTTGGTATTATTCTATGTATGTCAAGCACTTGGTACATATGGAAAATTTCCTTCTCTTTGAGGTTGATTTTTTTTTTAACTTCAGTTATTACTATAATGAGAATGCAAGTTCTTTTCATGGCTATAGGTAAGGATGAAAAATGAGCATACTCAGCTGTGAAGAAAATTTACATATCAAAATGATGTGATAATTCTAGTAAATCTTAATGAGGTAGCAAATTTGGGAACAATAGTAAAATAACAGCTTAGAAAAATTCCAAAACATGGCTGAAAAGTGCTCTCAAAAGCACTCTTCCACTGTGTGCTAGAACTTAGGTCCTCTCCCTTATGTAGAAGCACACCAACTTTAAGGCATTTTCTCCAAACCATGTATGCTTTGAGTCAATTAGAAAACCTAAAGTAAAGTGAACTTTCTAATTGCATCATTTCTAGACATGTGGCATATAACTTAGTGGTGATATTTAGGAGATGGGGTATATATTTTTATTCTCTAAACACAAAGAAGTTACTCGTAGGATGTAACACTTAATATTTTATTTATTTTTTTAAAGATTTATTTATTTATGCATACAAGCACTGGGGTACAGGCCAGAGGTGTGTGTGGGGGTGGTGGTGGTGAGAGGATTCACCACAGACAAAGCAGGGAGCAGAACAGGCAGATCAACAGAAGTACACTGCTGAGGGGAGCAGTGGGCACAGCAGGAGAGGTCTGCCGCACCATGTGGGTCCCCTCCCTGGCCGGCAGCAGGGATCGAACTCGTGCTGTAGTGGCTGAGGTTTGCTTCATAGTGTGTTGCTTAGCCCACTGTGCCACCAGGGAGGCCCAACACTTAATATTTTAATAAAATTTTTACTTTTAGAAGTTTCTTTCAATTTTATGTTTAAATATGACTCAATAGTATTAGGTTTTAAAAATGTGCATCATGCAGTACTGCCAGTGGCTAGGGATTATGGTGACAGATAACCTTTAATGGCTTTATAGAATTTTTAATAGTAGCTATAAAAATTAGTTTCCTTTGGCCTTTAATGACATTACTTCTACTTTTTAAAATTGGCATAGAGAGAAGACTGAAGTATTTTCTTTTTAATTTTCAAGAATGTAATTAGGAGTAAAAAGCATTTTAAAAAATCTTAAGATGATATCAAAGAATATATAAATTAAACATGCATCAAAGCATAGTTAGAAACATATTACTTGATTAGATTAACTATAATTTTAGAGATTTGGGTTTAATCCTCCATTATAAGTACTGTGTGACTGCAGGGAAATAGTCTTCAAAGTATTTTATTATTTTTAATTTGCAATTTTATGAGCTATTGGAAAATTCAAAGATATGAATGGCCTAAAACTAGTGTATTTTACTGTTTAAGGCACTGTACCAAAAGGCTGAGTATACAAATGGGTGAACTTTTTTTTAGCATTGTTCTAAATTTATATATTATTAATATTTGAGCTTGAACATTTCTTTATGAAAATGCAAATACTCAACCTATTAGGTGGAAGTAGTGTTTGTTACAGGGTAAGGTGAGGGTAACCCCAGGACTCCCAAACCTGCCTGTTCTAAATAGGTTCTACCATCCACTGCATCAAGATAGAAGAAACTCTTGTGTGTAAGACATTTAATGGAAGGAACTGCAAATAGAATTAGTGTGCAATGAAGATATTGTACAAATCTTATAATAGATAAGGTATCTTTCACATGAAACCCCCAAAGTTATCTATTCCCTCATGGGTAAATGCCTAGCCAAATAGGTTTGGTACAAAGCAGGGCCAATGAGACTCAAAAGTCTAAAGCACCGTCTGGTGGGGACCCACAGAAAAGAGGCAGAAGGGACCAGGCAAGTCTGGAAGGAAAAGAGCAAAATTAAAATCAGGATAAAAGTTGCCATCCTTAACCTCCTACAAGTATCTCATCCGCCTCTGGTTCAAGTGTTTCCTTCCATATTTTTCCAAGTCTTTGGTACCAGTCCAAGATGAGGAGCAAACACAGCTTCTTCACATCTCTCTGTTCCATGTGTCTCCTCCAGGTCTCCTTCTTCCTTCTCCCTTCCTTCTTCCAGTCTCTTCTTCAGCTTCTCCTTCCTGCTCTGCTCTACCCTTCCTCGAGTGGGGCAGGGAAACTGGAACCTCCCTGAGGACCACCTGTTACAGTAACAACCCCTATGTTGTTGTGGCAATCAAACTGTCTTTGTGAGGCAAAATTACCCAGGTTGGGAGAGAACCACAGAGTTTAATAATAATGGCAATGTTGTATACCTTATATTAGACCAGTGCCATAGAGCTTACAAAGTACTTTCGTGTCACCTGGCTACTCTGATCTTTAACAGACCTGTTAAGTTTGGAGATGCAGGTTTTATTATTCCGATTTACACAGTGGGGGAAAAAAAAAAACAAGATGCAGGGAGACAAGGTGTGACAGAACTTGTGTTAAAATCGAAACTTTCTAAGGTAAACCCATAACCTTTAATTTGAATCACTCTATTTTAAAACAAAATTATCATCGTAAGCCACTTTTTCATTATAATTTACACCAGAATTATTATTTGTACCAGGTAATATTTGAAGATGTAACTATATTGCTTTGAGGACTGAAATTTTTGAGCACTTTTAAACTTGACACTGGCTTGGCACTTTCCATATTGGCACCCTCTGAGCTGTTATTCCCAAAAGTACCCATCTGAGCACTTCATTGCATCTGGAAAAAACACTCTCAAAGATTCAATATTAAAGTAGTTGCTGAGTAATACAGACCCACACTGAAGGCTTTCTTGAGAGGACTAGTGTGTTCTCCTAGAAGGTTATCTTGTAAGACTTCCTAGAACTCTCCTTTAAATGTCTTTTTTTCCTGGAGGTTTCATTTCTCCAGTTACTAACAGTCTCAATCCCTCTCCTTATCTTCTCTTAACAGATTCCTTGTAGCTCATACTGTTGCTTTGTAACTGCTTTCCCCCCCCCTCACTCCTGGATCTTTTCTTCTGGTTGCTCCCGCATCTTTTCTTTTGGTCTATTTTGGATATTTGATCTTGAAATGATTTTTAAAAATCCTCTGTTTTAATTTATTTTGATAGAGATAACACCAATCATTACCACATAGGATTATTGAGAGGTTTCAGTGAGCTAATATACGTAAAGTGCCTGGAACTTCATGACCACACCATAAAGGTTAGCTACCGCTGTTGGCTATTGCTTAAATATTGTTTTTGTTATTATTATTACCAGGCATAGTGGTGAACAGCAGGTCAAAGAAATAGACATTTCCCCTGAGGAGTTTACAATTTAGTTATATTGACATAGAGGAAACTGTGACTCCATAAGGTCTTTTTTGTACTGTTATGTTGGGACCACTTTATTTATTGTGTGATTAATATTCTTTTGTTGGCTTCTTAGATGTGACATCTTGCCTTGGGAAATATTATGTTCGGTACTGTTGCATAACTCCCTACCAGGAAAACACTGTTTCCTGTGTGACTCTTTTGCAGATTGCTAGGAGTTAGGAATGCTGAGGTTGATTTGGGTGGTGTGCATTTATTGTAAAAAATATGTGGGAAGTCAGATCCCAGGACAGCATCTCGTGATGTGTCCCATCACACTCCTCAGATAATGGGAACATTGTTGAGGATAAAACAGCTACTCTAGTATCCGAACAGTCTGTCATGCTCATGATTCAGTTTTGGTTTTTTTTTCAATCTCTGTTGTCTTTTGATGAACCCTGCTTCTCTTACCAGCCCCCTTTTTCTTTCTCTGTAAATGCCTCAGGGTGCTTCTATTCCTTTGGGGCTCCTGAGTGCTCTGTTTCTATTTCTTCAAGTCTGAGGATTGCTCAGTTTGCTATTTCATATTCAAACTATTTTCTAATGTAGTTTAGAGGTTGAAGAGGATTGGCTCTAACTGGAAATAGAGGCAGGAAGAGGCATCACTGCTCTCGTTTCAGAGGAGTAGGTGCCGGGAAGGCTGGTGAGGGGCCTTGAGATTCTCCTGGGTGCAGACTGTAATGGCTTTTCTAATATATGCATTTAGAATTCTTTGCAACTCCTCAGTTAGGCCTCTGTTCACATGTCTGGAAAAATAACAGTAGTCATTCCTTTTGAAATTACTGCTGTCCTAAAAAATCTTAAAGGCCAAGAAGAATGGGTTCTCAGATACATTCACTTGGGGACAAATAAATATTACTTCCAACAGAAATGGAATGTTGTCTGCTGGTTTGACCTTTCTGTGGCAATAATAAAACTTTTTTTGGGGGACGATCATAAGTCATACTGTATATTCAGTGGCAAGTTGCTGAAAAGATGCATAGCCATTCAGAATTTTTCTACTCAGCTAGTGACCCAGTCTGTTAAGTAAGGTTGCTGGGCTTGATGCTCTTAAGGTGGAAAAGCCTTGTGTGACCTTTTTCTTAAACTTATACATCTTAGTAAGCTTTCTAAATTATCAGGATATTTGAATTCAAGTAGACAATTCAACATTGTTTGGTTGAAAATCTTTTTTTTTGTTGTTGTTGCTTATTTTTCTTCCTGGTTTACATTTAGTTATAAAAAAACTTTTGCCTATCTAATCTCTATTTTGTGTGTGTTGTACTTGTGTGTGTACCTAGATTACAAAAGGAATTAAGATTCTGCAAAATGCAATAATAAAACAAGATAAGCAACTGGCCAAAACAATGACCAGTGATGGATCCTTTCATATTACCCTGCTGGTGATGCAGTTACTAAATGAAGATGCAGTAAACATGTGAGTAATATTATTTTCCAAATTAATACCTAAATAAGTTAACATAGCTGAACATGAAGAGGCATTGACATTTTAAAGTTTTCTTTATTATAATTTATGCTAGTTAGTAATGTACAGAATTAGCCATATAAATACTCTTTAATATAGACATTTTTATTCTGTTTTTGTTATCAAATTATACACTTGTTTTGCTCACACTAATTATGTAAGCATGCTGGAGTCTGATTGTTTACACTAGAATTCTAGGTAAAGATGCTGGAATCATGGCACAACTGTTTATTAGCTGCCTGAATTTGAGCATATCTTTAACTTTTTAGGTAAGAGAGAAAAAAAATGGTACTGATTCATATTAGAGTTATTAGTGTAGGACCTGACACATAGTAGGTGCTTCTTATTATAGAGCTGCCATTCCACTAGGCCAGTGGACGGCTTCGGTTACCCTTTAGTTATTCTTAGAAAGGCAGAGAGGCAGAGAGAAAGAGAGAGGGAGTGGGATGGAGACAAGAGGGAAAAGAGGAGCACAAGTGCATGAGAGCAGAGGGAGAAGTTAGGAGACTGGAGGTTAGGAGACTGGAGTAGACAGCAGGAGTCAGGGTTTCTGCTGTGCATGGGCCCATCATGAAGTGGGAAGTGTTATCTTGCCCTAAATCGCAGTATCACTTGTGGTGTTATTGTAGAGTGGTGTTACTCTAAACCGTTCAGCAACGTGTTTCATACTGTCTGTTCGCAAATACCTTTCAGTTTTATGTAAAAAATGAAATGCTTAGCAAGTTGCTTTGTGATTGAAGGGTTCAAGTGGCAGTCTTATGCTGACCCTGGGAATGGTTTCTCTGAAATGTGGTGTCAGATATTTGCAATTTAGCAATCACTCTTGATTGAGTTACTAATGAAACATGGATGAAATAAAGTCTTATACTGACAAGATAGCATCTTGCAATTCAAACAACACGAATGGTCAACCATGTGCAAGATACCAAGCTAAGCGATTTGGGGAATTTAAAGTTGAATCAGGAATGGATTTGTGCTCATGGATTGTACAGTTAGTTGACTAGATACCTTAATGACTTAAATACCTGAAGCAGAACCAGAAGAGGGTTTGCTATACTAATTTCAACTTTCAAATGATGGTGAAAATTAAGATGTGGCCCATGTGGTCAGTTATATAGTAAGAGTGAAACTGCTTGGGTTTTCTAGTGAGATTTAAATGAGTCTCTAATCTTTTAGTTTTATTTTCCACACTATATTTATAATATGCTAGTCAGCCAGATTATCACTTTCTTATTCTATAATATATTCTTTCTTTTTGAGGTACAGTGTCATATTTCACATGAGTGAGTGGTGATCAATGGGTTGGATAAGGAATATGCAGAGACATTTTTTAAAATCATGAATTTCTTCAGGCAGATATTTGTATCCTTAGAGTGTGGAATAAAGGATCAGACATATATTAAGCCAAGCCTAACTGCAGACTTTATAAGATAGCTGTCCTGACTTAGTTTGACATGGAACCTTTAGGTCTGAACACCAGTTTCAGAATTTCATTTCACACATGCATATCTTTTTTATTCACTTTACCTCAAAACAACCTTTCTATAAACCACTCTTTAAAACATTTATATTTAAAAGAATTTGAAAGCTAAGGTTATTTACCAACAGATACTATGCTTCCATGCTGTGATCAGTGGCATCTCGGTAGGACTAACTTACTGACATATACTACTAGAGAACTGGAAAACTGGACTGAATTTAGATCCTCTATATGATTTTAAAGAAATATGGGGTATAGAATTTCCTGTCTCTGAGAAGTCCTAACCTTTATTATGACCTGCTTAACTTTAGTTTCATTTAAAATTAGTATCATGAATTCCCCTAACTTGTGACAGATGAGTCAGAAGTGACCTATTTTTATATTCTTTTACCCAGCATACCTATGAAGAACAGTATTGCAGAGTGTACATTTTGTCTTTGTTGGATGAGCGTAGAAACAGTTGCTTGAATTTAGGATATGGACTAGAGGTACTGTGAGAAATGTTGATGTTTGGAAGTTATTTTGAAGTATTGAACATTATGTTATGAGAGAAATGATATTCAGTGTGGAGGTCATAGATGAAAACCAGTTAAAAGTCTTCCTATGGATATTATGCTGTCTGCAAACATTACTTGGTTTTACTTCTTCAGGGGACTCAATGGTCTTACTTCTTCAGGGGACTCAATGGTTTTACTCAGTGGATTACAGTGGAGGGTCGTGGAGACCCCAATGGGGCTGGGTGTGGTGTACTGACATAATCTGAGGCGGTATGAATCTATACCTCTACATCATGCACGGTGTTGGAAGCCAACATTAATGCAATAAAAAAACTCTACAGAAAGAGTAACTTAGAAATATGAATGATATAGAAAAATACCTAAATATTTTCACATTTTGACATGTAAATTACTGGGGAACAAATCACTGATTAAAGACTTTAAACGGGTGCTTTACTGGACTTTCAATAATATAAAAATGTACTTCCTTCTTTTTTGAGTAATTGCTGCCCTCTAGTGAATTTTATTTTCCTCATAATAATCGCTTCTCGGCCTTTTGGCTAAGATCAAGTGTAGTATTTTCCTCATAATAAGGAACTTGTACTAGAATTCTCTTCAAGATGAAAATAATTGATCCTGATTTTAAAAATATGCCAAATTTGATGTTTAATTTATTACTATAGAAATATTTATTTTCATAAAGAAGAATTAAACGTTGAAATACATGCAGCCCTATGATCACATAGATGAAACAACTCTAACAAACTAAATAAGCTATAGTTGGACAAAATAAAACTAATTTATATGACTCCAGGCATGATAAATTATCTTATTATGAAGACATATTTTAAGAGATAATGCATGTTAAGTTTTCATAGAAGACCTTGTAAATAGTAGTACTGTATAAGTACCTTTAATAGGAATTTAGATGTTTCACGTAATCTAAGCACTTGTAGGTACTAGGGTTTTGGAACATATTTTTAGTATTTTTTTGCTTTTGTTTTTTTCTTTTGAGTAGTCCATTCAGCAGTTCCTTGGTTAAAAACTTCCTGGCGAACTGTAAAATAGTATTTTCCTTCATGTCTTCAGACTGGTGTAAATTATAATTAGGTAGCTAAAATTTTTTAAATTTACTTTTTACTGAGGTAGCATTGTATTAGTACATTATATAACTTTTATGAGTGCATTATATCTATATTTACTACATTAAGTTCACTGAAAGCCTAATTTTATCCTTCATAGGTAAAATTTTAATTAACTTCTATATTGTTTGTTTAAAAATTAATACTAGGGCCTCCCTGATGGCATAGAGGTTAAGTCTCAGCATTATTATGCTATCACATCTGAGGCCTTAGTTCGATCCCCAACCAGGGAGGTGATCCACATGTGGCACAACAGACCTCCTGTCTTACCTGCCGCTCCACTTAGCAGTGCTCACCTTTTCAGTAGAACCACCTGTTCTGCTCTCTCTCTGTCTCCTTTGTCTCTGGTGAATCCTCTCATCTCCCGCACCTCTGGCCTACACCCCAGTTATTCTATGCATAAGTAAAATAAATCTTTATTAAAAATTAATGTCCATTTTATTTTAGTTGTATAGATTAGATTTCTAAGGTATTTAAGCCATAAAATGGTTAGCACAAATATCAGTTGAATTGTCTTTCTAAAACTGATTACTTTGTTGCATCTTTGGTTTTGTGTATTTGTATACAAATATATAGTTGTATATTTATTACTTTATTACTGGAAAATATATTCTCTCTTACCAGTGGTATTGATGCTCTTTTGGAATTAAAACCACTCATAGAAGAAATCCTCCAAGGGAAACATTTGTCTTTGCCCTTTCAAGGAGTTGACACTTTCAATGGTCAGGTTGGATTTGTGAAGCTGGCAGAAGGAGATCACATAAGCCTACTTTTGGAAATGGCAGGTAAAATAAAGAAGAATATTCTATGTTAAATCTCATTTGTTTTTTTCCTAATTCTTGTAATAGGGATTTGACATTTAAACAATTTTCACAGGCAATATAACCTCACTTTATAAATGAGCCGCTTTGCTGTTTGCTTGTGAAATAAGTAGCCAAATAAAAGGCCTGAAAATTGACCTTGATTCTTTGACTTGAGTAATATGTCGATTCTGGGGCTGTCTGGAAGGTTATGGACTAGAGTCAAGTATTTGTTAGGACTGTTCTGTTCATAAGCTTGAGGGTTCCCAGTGGTTATGAGATTTCACATAGAGTTGGCATTTAGCAAGTATTGAAAGCATGTATAAGAACTGCTAGTTGTCTATTTAAGAAGCTTATGAGAATTGTCAGTAGGTGAATCAGCAACATTTTCCTCTGTGCGCCTTTTTTTCCTCCTTCATGTTTAAGTAGTACTCTGAGCAGAAGGCCCATTAGTGATGGTGAAAGTTTACATATTTATTGGATGTTGCTAGATGAGTGACTTGAGTTTGACTCAGGGAGCATAGGTTGGGTATTAACCTGCATGCTGTAAACATTTTTTATTTTCATGTCTTTTCATATCATGTCATGTCATATCCTTTCCAGTTCAAGGTTCCTTGGTAGAATCATAACACATGTTCATCATTGGTTCGTGTTCAGTCCATTTTTGTCTGTTTATCTGTTTTATCAATCAGTCAATCAATCATTCATTCATCTATCAATAACAATCACCTGTAATCTACCACCAAAAATGAAAACTAAACTGTGACAGTAATCTAATAATATCGTCCTTTCATTAATCTATCCCTTCCTTAATATAAACTAACCGTCCTTTTGTAGTCATTGCTTATTATTTTCTTGTATTTCCCAAAGAATATATATTTTCAATTGGTTTTAACTTTATAAAAGAGTATCATATTGTATGATACTTTTTCATATATTTTTGTTTAGAACTTTTTTGCCTTTATTTTGAAGTTTTATAGTTTCTCATTTAAAAGTGTACCTCTTTTTTGGGTTGGGAAGATATGAAGATCAAGTTTCATTTTACTAATAGTTATATTTTTCTTTAGCAGAGCAAAGTATGTAGAAGTAAACAAAAATGCAAGCAAATAAACATGAATCAAATTGGACTTAAAATCATTAGTTGGCCCAGGAGAAAATAATTCTAATAGTTTGATGACAAATCATTTGGAAGCTGAGGTACATAGTTAGTGGACTTAATTCTTTCTGACTGCAAAAATACGAGATTTAGGTCTTTTGAAACATAAATATCTCTAGCTTATGAAATATTTCTAATTAGTCATTCATTCATTGTTCTTTTAAATATTTCAATGGGTACTTGCAGTACTGAAAATTCCATCCATTCTTAGCAAATATTCTCACAAAGACAGTTTCCAATATTGATGAAAGATCCATTGTGTGCTGAGGAATGTGAACCTCACCAGTGTTAATAAACTGTGAACCCAAGGATGATGATTTGTCATTTTAGAAAAGGCCACTGCCCCTGTAATTCCTTTCTTGATGCCAAAGACTTTTGCTTAAAAATACATATACTTTATCCAAAAATTTAAACAAAAGCATCACAAAAATGGAAAACAGAGGGAGCACAGCACTCTGTTTCACTGTATAATCACTGTTATTAATCCTTTGTGTGCATATTGTACTATTGCTTTCAGTTTTAGTTTTGTTTTTTTTTTTAAGATTTATTTACTTACGTATACAGAGCTGGGGTGTAGGCCAGAGGTATGAGAGGTTGGGAGCATTCACCAGAGACAGAGTGGGGAGCAGAACAGGCAAATCTACTGAAATACACTGCTGAGAGGAGTAGCAGGCGAGACAGGAGAGGTCTGCTGTGCCATGTGGGTCAGCTCCCCAGCCAGCCAGGGATTGAACTCATGCTGCAGTGGCTGCCTATATCATAGTGCTGAGACTTAATCCCTTGTGCCACCTGGGAGGCCCTCAATTTTTGTTTTTATGTACTTTTACAAGAAATGTAAATAATGTTCAGTATTGTATATGGAAAATTTTCATTGAAGTATACTAAGAGTCCTCACTTATATAAGGTTTAGATGGTTGGATTGTTCAATACATGGAGTATTATCAATATTTTACTTTATTAGATTAGTTTTTATGAGCATGCTCCAAGATTAGTATTGCTTTAGTCTATGTATCAGTAAAATAATTTAGTTTTTGTTTCGAGTCATTTTATAGACTATTTAAATAATATGTTCTAACTTTCAGAAGATAACCTTCTAGTAATCCAACATTTCTTTTCTCTTCTTGAAAGGAGCTGAATTAATCATTTCTCTTTAGCTTTTTGACAAAAAAAATTGGAAGCAATTCATACTGTTCCAATTCATTTAAATAAGATAGTACTAACTAAAAGTTCATATTTCCCCCTGCAAGAGATAGTTGATGCAAACACATTTTAAAATGTACCAATTAATAAAATTCCTTTTTTCATGTCACATGTCCTCTCCACCATCCTTTGTGTTCCCTTGTTCCTCCCCTTCCTCTCTCTTTACCGTATCAACCTCAGGATGATTGTTGATGTCTACTAGTTTATGATAGTGTTTTGCATAGTTGAACTTTCTGTTATATGAATGTCCAATATTTATTTTTAATGTTCTGACTTACTTTGCTCCAGGTCTTTCAAATTCCCTACAGTTTGTTGAAAATGGCTCTATTTCATCCTTTCTTTTACTATATAGTACCCTGTGATGTGTATGTATGTATATGCATATATGCACATCTTGACCACTACGTTTCTTAAAAGATCTGTATTTCTTGAAACTTTGTAATAAGCCATGTATATGAATATGCATATATGATATAATTAAAATTTTATTTGTTTAAAATATTGGACACAGAACCTGTTTGAAATAGTGGAAAGCAGGAAAAAAATTTTTTTAAGATTTATTTCTGCATACAAGAACTGGGGTACAGGCCAGAAGCGCAGGTGGTTAGAGGATTCACCAGAGACAGAGTGGGGAGAAGAACAGGCAGATCAACCAAAACACACTGCTGAGGGGAGCAGTGGATACAGCTGGAGAGGTCTGCTGTGCCATGTAGGTCACCCCCTTGGTTGGCAGAGGGATCGAACTTGTGCTGCAGTAGCTGTGGTTTGCTTCATAATGCGTTACTTAACCCACTGCACCACTAGAGAGGCCCCAAGAAAGCAGGAGAATTTTTAAAGACAGTAAGTGCCATTTATAAAGAAGTAAAATTTAAATATGAAATAAAATAACTAGAAAAATAGTTTGAAAACTGTAATTCAGGCATTGTCTGATACATTTCAAAGTTTAGATCTACAAGTTAAAGTAAAAAATTATATAGTTTTTAAGAAAAAAGATATGAGTTATGAAAAAAGGAATCTATATTTGAACTCATTACTGAAGATAGGATGTAGAATAATTTAGAATTTTGTTATAAAACTGAAAATTATTGTAGGTTGTGAACTAGTGGAGTGAATTGATTAGTTTAGGTCATCAGTTCTTGAATTATGTGTACAGATGTACTGTTTGCAATACTTTTGGTAGATATTGGTGGCTTGCAGAGACCCAGCTTATCTTTGTACACTATATGACAGAGGTTTATGGTAACAGGTGCTTGAAGGAACACGTTAGGTCTGTGACACCAGAGACTATGTTTCTTAGCTTTTTACTGTGACCTTGAGTGATCTTGTTCATCCAGAATAAAACAGCACCTTCTTCTTTTCCATAATTATACAGTAGTTCATAGGGCTAAGAAGGTATTAAAAATTACCATTTATGTTGCATTTCTCCACATTTTCCAATGATAAAATTGTACTGTCAGGCTTTTGGCCATGGAAATGAATATGTGATTCTTTCAGTTTTTTTTTTTTTTTTAGTGAAATGTAATTTTGAAAGAAGTATATGAGATTGGGAGATTGCTGAAAATTTAGCCTGCTGGAATTATAATAGTCCTTGCAAGTCTTCTCTTTAAATGAGGAAAGTGTCCTTGGTTAGCATGATAAAAGACTCCAAATACATTTATCTCATAAAAGAAAGAATGAAAAAAATTCAGGGTATTCATTTGAACATTATATTTTTTCTTACTTTGACTCAATTCCCCCCAACGAGGAAGAGAACAGTCTTGTGTGTTCTGTCCCTTGTGGGCCTCTATTCAGTTGCTGGTCCCTTTGTGCCCTTCTGAACTGCTCTGTCACTACCTGAGGTCGAGGACATATAACCTCAGTGGGCAGGCAGGTGTCCCAGCAGCCTGCTGCTCCTTCCCCCTGATGACCTGGACTGGGCTCTCTTCAGAAACATCAAACACCTTTGCCACACTTCACTTAGATCTAAGAAACGCTGCTTTCACTCGCAGCCAGGATGCTGGCAGCCTGTGCACTGAGACCTATCTGGCCTCTGGCGCCCTGCTTCTGTGTGCAGGCCCCTACGGCCCACCCTCTCCAGACTTCCTTCCTTTCTCACCTCTCCTTTATCTCTTTCCTTTGTCCCATAGGGAAGGAAAATTGCTTCCTTCTACCCCTCCTAGCTCCTGTAGCTGGGATCTTATAAAGTTAGACTGACAAAAGATCAACAAGAGAAAAACAGTTTCCTAATGTATGCTACAGATCCTGTGGGAGAAACCTCAAGACAGAGTAACTCAAAGGGGTGGTCAGAAATGGTTAATGTAACATCTTAACAAAAAAAATGATACATTTGTAGAGAAGTGCTAAAATAAAGGAAAAAGTTTTTAGGCTTTCAAGAGTTGCAAAGTGGGAAAGTAAATATATGGGGGGATTTAATGGAGTAAGGTTTGTTTGCATAGGTCCACCTTGCCCATAAAACTTTCCTCAGAGAGGGAATTTTTGACAGTCTTCTTTTTTAGGAGTTTCTTCTTTTAGTCGAATAACGTAAAATCTGGGAAAATTTCTGTCTTCATCTACTGACGCTCATTTGCCTCCAGAATCAAAAAAAATCCCTACATTGGGGTGGCATATTCTGGTTCTGAATTTTCCTCTGTGATTTCATTTGACCTTCAAACAGTTAAGTGGATTTACCTTGTGCTAGACATTATTCTGGTCATCCTACAAATATTAACTCATTCAAGTTAATATTTAGGGACCATTATTATCATCCCCCACCCCACCATACAGACAAGAAAACAGAGGCACAAGCAGGCAAAGTAATTTGTTAGTAAGCAGACTCAAATACTTACCTGGACTCAGAGGCACTGATTTTGTGCTCTTAATCACTGTGCTCATCTGTTATATTGTAAGTTAGCAACTGGATTCCTCAACAGTTCCAGGGGCACCCCTTTACCTCGGTGACTTAGCCTAAGCCTGGTCTTGGCTGAGATCACAACTTCCTCCAGGAGAAGGCTGAGCTGGTCCGCAGACTCCTCCTCACAGCAGAGGCCCCGGGTCATCCCTCTAGCTCTCTATGGTGTGTGTGTAACAATTTCTCTAGCTCTCTATGTTACGGTTGCACAAAAACCTTTTGTGATTGGTGGTTTATGCTGTCTGATACAGTATTATAAACCAACACTACCCCAATACAAAATACAATTTAAAAACTAATTATTAAAAAAAGAAAAGAAAGAACATTTCACCATGGCATAGTCTCACCTCATTTATATTCATTATCTAAATCTTTGTATGAAAAGAGTGGTCTGGATGATGAACTCTCAAACCTCTCTGACAGTTTACTTGGACTAGCAATTTGTCAGGATGAGGGGGACTCTGAAAGATAACTTACTGTGGTCTCATAACTTTCATTATCAGGGTTAAGTGCCCTGTCTAGAACATAACTGAATAATAAGAGGATGGAGCAAGTGTAAGATTACTCATTCTGGTCTCTTCCTCTTCAGGGACAGTGGGGTGAATGTGATTCTTCTGGCATCAAGGTATAATTTAAGGACTTGCATTTAAGAATAAAATATTTAAAAATTATATTTGACAATTTGACACTTGGAAATACCTTTTTAAAATGAGTGAAAATTGTAGATTGAGATTTTGGTTTCAGCATATTGTCAGTCTTTTATGTTGAAATATATAGCTCAGATGACTTACTAAAACCATCTAAAATGAATCATTTTAGGCACTTGATGAAAGCAGAATCCTTTAAACAGCAATAATCTAGGAATGACAAAAATAATTTTATGGCTTTTATTTCACTGAAGTTGTGGATGACTAAACATTCATTCTCCAATTGTATTGATACTTTTCATTATGTATGTGACATAATTTTATTGTATTAGAAAATATCTTTCCATTGGAAATCATGGAAAAAACTTACCACCCATTATATGGCATATTATTTAGTCAAAATTAGTCTTTAGAAAATTGAAATCTAACTTTCTGTTTGTTGTATCCACATACTGAAACACCTAAATATATGGGCCGCCTAATTTATATTTTGTGTACTAGATTATTCTTATTAATAAATCTCTATACTTATTCTCAAAGATCATATATATTACACTGTCATATAAACATCCCTTACAATTTTAGAAAGAGAGAAGAATGTCAAAGGGGAGAAAAAATATTTGCAATGAAATATATCTAACTAGACATACATGATTTTATTAAAATTGTCCTGTGTACAATTTACTTTGAGACAACTTTCAGCAATTTCTTTACATTTTAAGTATACATTTATTTGTTGTACATATTTAAAATTGTTCATATGAAGATCTCCTATGTAAAAATACACATATATAAAACTTAACCTATAAAGTGTATTTGTTAAGATTATGAATGTATTGTTTCTTTATTAAATTATTCATTCAGCGTACTTTCCTACAAAAGTCCCCTCGTGTTTAAAAAATGTTTTTTTTTTTTTTAAAGATTTATTTATTTATGCATACAAGAGCTGGGGTACAGGCCAGAGGTGTGGGGGGGTGA
>JAGFMF010011861.1:8412416-8472727 GCA_019455555.1 Galemys pyrenaicus | reverse complement strand
GCTCCCTGCTCTCTGTGGTGAATCCTCTCACCCCCCCACACCTCTGGCCTGTACCCCAGTGCTTGTATGCATAAATAAATAAATCTTTAAAAAACAAAAAGACTGGCATTTTCTTCTCTATTTTTCTGTTTCGAGAGATTACACTGTACTGGAGAAACACATTAATAAAAATTAAATATGTTTTATGACAAATTATAGAAGTGTTGTAAATAAATATTCATAAAAGATTTCAGACCTAATGAATAATGACAACTTGTGGGTCAAAACTTAATGTATCTGAAACCAGCAAATTGAAAATGTTTCTTTAGAATCTATTGATAATAGGAATATATCAAATAATAAAATACATAAAAACTAATATAGATGGTAAAGAAAAATGCACATGTCTACACTTTAAATTTCTATTAACAAAAAACTTTTCCTTATATCTTTTTAGTAGCTCTTGATAATTTTGAGCACTAGTAAATTCTTCTCTTAATTGGGCTGAAATCTGTCCCATGAGACTATAAGCTCCATGAGATCAGGGACATGTTTGCTGTCTTGAATAATGTGCATGGCACATGGAGGAATACTCAGTAAATGACCAAATAAGCAAACTTGCTTTCACACCTTCATGCTAGTTCTGTTTTTTGGGTCAGTGAGAACAACATGTTGCTAAGATCCAATCAGAAGCTCTTCTACCTGTGCCTTCATCCCTTCACAGACTGTTGACCTTAGCGCCGCGTGCCAGGGCGCCACATGTTGGAAAAAGCCTGCTCTAGACATTTTGGACAAAGCTTCTCTGAATACTTTTGGGAGTACGATCCTCCGCATAGAAAACGCCCACTACTGAGGTGATGCTGACTCCCAAGTCAACAAGGACAAGAACCGCTGCACACACGGTGGCTGCAGAGCCCGTGCTTGGACGCCCTGAGCACTGCTGACTGACCACAGCTCTGCTCAGGGTGCTCCTCCCTGGCTTTAGCTTCCGGCCGTCCGGCACAGTGGCCAGCCACCCCATGGCATGGTCAGGACTTAAAATTGTGCTGTTTATAAATAAAATGCATCTTTTCAATTCACACAGGTTTTTCCATTTTGAAACTCTGCTCTTCTGTGCGTTATATTGATGTTATTATTTTCGTGTACATGGACCAGTCATAGTAAAATACTTAATTTTCTCACAATGGGAATATGATCTCTGTTTTGTTCACTCCCCCGTCTTTTTCATTTCAGGTTCTCATGCAAAAGAAAAAAATTGAAACTGTACACTATGTAAAAACTATTCAGGCAAGATGGAAAATGTACCGGTTTTATTTTCCTTTAAGCTTTTCTGGTTACATTTATGTATATCATTAGTATCCTCCAGATTCCATCAGAATTGGTTAAAACTAAAGCATTCTTAGGATCCTATCTCTCATTTAAAGCAGCCTCTGTCTTTAAGGGCACATTTCCTAGAAATATTAGATAATCTTCCACTAAGTTAATGGGTTTTTTGTCAGAAAGATCAGGCTTTTTTTAAAAAAAAAGATTTATTTATTTATACATACAAGAGCAGGGGTACAGGCCAGAGGCACGGGAGGTGAGAGAATTCACCAGAGACAGAGTGGGGAGCAGAACAGGCAGATCCACTGAAATACACTGCTGAGGGGAGCAGTGGGCCAGGCAGGAGAGGTTTGTCATGCCATGTGGGTCCCCTCCTTGGCCGGGGATCGAACTCACACTGCTGTGCCTTGTATGCTTCACAGTGTGGTGCTCAACCCGCTGTGCCACCAGGGAGGCCCCAGAAAGATCAGACATTTTATACTGATAAGAAATAAGTGAATTTCAAAAGGAAAATTTCTCACTAAACACTTAGGTTGAATCTGGCCTTATTTTTAGATTCAAGGACATATCCTGTGCCCTATATAACATCAGTTACTGGTGGGATTATTGCCACTAAAGGGACCCTTTTGACCACTGGCTTTCAATTTCTTTTCTCTTTCTGGTGAACATTGCAATCCTTGTAAAAAGTGGAATGATACTCAGAAGGTCATTCTGTAATAAACAGAGGTGCCTCACTGACTGAAACGGATGTGTTTGTGGGCGTGGTGGGAGATGGCAGGTCCCTGCCTTCCTCTTCCTCCTTGAGTGTTGAGGCAGCCTCTGTGCCCTTGATAGTTCCAGAGTTCAAGGTGGTGTTTCAGTCCTAGAATTGTATCGTGAAACAGGACCAAAGTAGAAGGGCACCTAGATGTCAGTTTCTTCTCTGCTACCAGTAGGGAGTATGACCTTGAACTTCAGCTTCTTATATTTAAGGATTTTTTTTTTTGTCTTTAAAATTATCTTCATGGGCCTCTCTGGTGGTGCAAGGGGTTAAGCACCATACTATAAAGCTGTGGACAGCTGCTGCAGCACCAAATTTGATTCCTGGCCAGGGAGGTGACTCACATGGCGCAGCAGACCTCTCCTGTCTCACCTGCTGCTCCCCTCAGCAGTATATTTCAGTAGATATGCTTGTTCTGCTCCCCACTCTGTCTCTGCTGAGTCCTCTTATCCCCCTGCATCTCTGACCTACACCTCAGTCCTTATATGCATAAATAAATAAAAAGAAATCTTTAAAAAAAAGTTTGTGCAGTTTAAATATTAATTACTGCTTAAATTTTTGTCTCATTGTAGCGATGACACATGTGTTTTCTTTTGGGGGTTTCTATTGCTGTATTTTCAGGTTCACTAGTTTTTTGTTTTGCAATATCTAATCTGTTGTTAATTTCACCCGGTTTATTTTTCTCAGACATTGTAGTTTTTATTTCTCTAAGTTTAAGTTGTCATTTTCATTAAAGCTTGCATATTTCTACTTAACTTTTTATTTTTATTTATTTATTTTTTTAAGATTTATTTATTTATACGTACAAGAGCTGGGGTACAGACCAGAGTCAAGGGTGGTGAGAGGATTCACCAGAGACAGAGCGGGGAGCAGAACAGGCAGACTAACTGAAACACACTGCTGAGGGGAGCAGCGGGCCAGGCAGGAGAGGTCTGCTGCGCCATGTGGGTCCTCTCCCTGGCCGACAGCAGGAATCAAACTCGTGATGCAGTGGCTGCGGTTTGTTTCATAGTGTGTTGCTTAACCCACTGCGCCACCAGGGAGGTCCTACTTAACTTTTTAAATATAACGAATAAAGTTATAAGAAATATCTTTTGAATTTCTTATCTGCTAATTCTAACATCTGGGTCTCTGTAAGTTAATTGATTAATCTTTTCATTATAGGCCATATTTTCTTGTTTGTTTGTATGCCTAGCCATTTGATTAGACTCGAGGCACTGTGAAATTTACACTGTTGGGTGCTGGATATTTTGCTATAAATATTCTTGGGCTTTGTTCTAATACATAATTAAGTTACTGAGAAATAGATTCCCACCCCCCCACCTTTGGCTCATGGCATTAAGGTTTTTAGCCTTGGCTAGAGTCGTACCAGCTCAGAGTGAAATTTTCCTTCCTACTGAGGCAAGACCCTTCTGTTTATCTTACCTGTTGTCCCATGACTCTTGGAGTTTTCTGGTGTAGCTGTCAGCAGTAAACTGTATTTTGCCCTGTATGAGTGCTGGGAGCTCTTAATGTACTTTCCCAGTCCTCAAGCATTTCTCAAATATGTGTGTTGGTTGGTACTCAGCTGAATACCTTCGGGGGCCCTTTGCAGGTCTCTGGAACTTTCTTGTGCAGGTATTACTTTTCCAAGATTCTTTCCTATGAGCTATAGATGTGTTGGCTTCTCCTCATTCTAGTGAGACTCTGAGGCTGTATCTGGGTTTCCCTCCTTGCACAGGGACTTGGGCACTTAGTGATACGAGCTGGGTAATGAGGGACTCACCTTGTTTGTTTCTCATCTCTCAAGGATCACTGACCTTCACTGACTGAGGTACAGTGTCTTGCAATCATAGTTTCGTATAAGTTGTCCTTTTCTTGGTTGTTTCAGTTGGAAGGGCAAATCTGATTCAGATGATTACGTCTGATTGGGAGCACAAGTTTTAGATGTGAAGGGTTACGCAATAAGCTAGTCATTTATATATATATAGACACCACTGGGAAATTCAGTAAAAGACAGCATCACATCAGCTAAAGTGTAACTGTTGCTTTTGTGTCCTGTAGAGTTTGAAATGTCTGCATATTTAACTATCATAGTATGTTTGTTAACGTGTCTTTTCTTTTTAAAGAAAAATAGTATCTCAAACAGGTATTAAAAGATTATAAAATAATCTTCATTGTAAAATAATTTGCAATTTTTAAAATTGCTGTTTTTATAATTAAAGGCAGCTATGTACAAGAGTACCATTTTTTGTGTATTCTTTGTCCCCCTAGCGGCTGCAAAAAAGACATTTCAAGAAAAAGGGATCTTGGCAGGCGAAAACAGAAGTTTTAAGCCTCACTTGACCTTCATGAAGTTGTCCAAAGCACCCGGGCTCCGGAAGAAGGTAAGTGGACATTTTTATTGTAAACCTTGTTTTACTGGCCACAGTGGCCTCCCACAGGCTTGGAGCATGGGTGGCATTTGTAGTGGCTCTCAAGACCCTAGTACTGGTGCTCTTGGGATGCCAAGTCAGTTTGACTCCAATTCTCAGGAAGCTGAGTTGGCTCATGAGCCTCCATGGAGGCTTTGGCAGTGGCGCCCTCCTCTGCCTTTGTGGCTCTGAGCTGCATTTCTGACGGTCACGGTCACTGTTGCTTTGTCCATGGCCACGTCTGCTTTATCCTTGAAGAGCCTGGAGGCAGTGCCAGGCTTCTGTTTCGTTGCTTTCTTTGCTTATGGTGGTTTGCAGCCTGCTGTTCTCAGAGCTGCTCCTGCTGGCCAGCATAGCCTGATGCTGGTTTCATCACCTTCAATGTGGAACATGATAATATGATTTACCCCTTTCACATAGCTCTTTCAAGGTTTTGAAAGATCACCATGCTCTTTTACCAGCTGCCCTCCAGTGAGGACTGGGAGCAAGTGTTCCAGGTACTGGACAGAAGGGTATCCGAGGACTCCCCAGCCCCGGATCCTTGAAAGCATTTCTCCCTGAGTGGTCAGTGACACAAGCCCAGGGACCTGCCTTTTGACTTTCTCTGTTTCAGGGTGACTTTCTGACTTCCCAGGCCACCTCCTTCACCCTCAGATGCTACTCAGAGGCATTTTAACCTTCTTCCTGAGCATTCCTCATGGTATCCTAACTTTTTCCCACTCAATCTAGGGATTTTCTCTTGCAAATTAAGGCATCTGCCTGTCAATCAGAGTTTTGGAGACAGACATTTAGATTAGTGTCCTCCCCTGTTCTTCATGACACCTCGTGGCAGTTAAGACTGACTTGCATTTCTGTACATTAAGACCGTGTTTATCAGTAAGTGCATCTTTTTTTATTTGGTCCTTCAAAACATGGGTTTGTGTGATCGAGTGCCCTATGATCATGCAATTTTCTACAAGCTGTTGTAAATATTCCCTCAAAAAGATATCTTCCATGTTTCTTTTTTTTTATAGCCATGCTACAGACTCAATGATAACTGTATTATAGGTATCATTCCAGAATATTTAGATAAAAGTAATTCATGTAAATGACTTAGTTTTTGAAATCTGGATGAGAGTATCTGACAAAACTTGTAGACTAACCAAAACGTTTACTTTTTTACTCTTTCTTGTTTTGCTTTCAAATGGATTATCTTCTTCCCAGGGGTTTCAAACCTAATCACAGAATCACAAATCAGTACTCAAGACAATATCCACGTTTCATAATGTGTTTCTTTGTTTTCAATGTTAGCTTTGAAACAAGAGCACCCAAGGACATTTATTAAAGGAATGGTTAAGCTGTTAAGAAACACTATTTCAATATTTCAGACTGAATATAGATGATTCCTTGGCAGTTAGTTCTGTAGAATCTGTTCCCTTATCTTATAGAAAAGCTAGAGATGTTGAATGATATCAAAAGCTTGAATGATTGAAATGAATCACACTGTCCTTAGTTCTAGAGCACTGCCTAGAGTTTATCTTACCTTGTTCTCAACCTCATAGTCTTTCCTCCCATTGGCCGAGTCCAGTTCATCCAAGTTCATTTCTCTGTCAGGCGCTCTCAACTCCAAACCATGTTGTTCAGTAAGTATTTACTAAGCGGTGCTAGACACCGGGGTCTGGGCTACCTGTGGTGCTTGTTGAAACTGCAAATTTTCACCCTCTAACTTGGACCTAAAGACCGTGTCTTTTGATATTCAGTAAGGGCCACTGATGGTTCTGATCTACATCATCTGCGAAGTAGCCTCTTCTGAGACCTACCTGCAGGCTTAAATAAATATTCAGCATTTTTTTATGTGGCAAATTTTAATTCCTCTGTAAATATTAAAACCAATATGAAAAGGTGGCATACAGAAAAGTGGATTTTTAGTATGCTTTTTGGTTTGGCATACATATTATTTGAGAGTAAGCGCTTCAAACTCTTGCTTCCTAACTTTTTTACATTTGCATTTGTTCTCTCCTAGCACTGTTTTCTAGGGTTTTATTCTGAATCCACCAATTACAAAGGAGTGACCATTGATAAAGACTGTAATAGGCTCCCCCCTAGTGGCGCAATGAGTTAAGCACCGATCTATGAAGCATCTGCAGCCACTGTACCATAAATTCAATCCCCGGCCAGAGAGGTGAATGACCCACATGGCATAACAGACCTCTCCTGCCACTCCCGTTGCTCCCCTCAGCAGTGTATTTCAGTCAATCTGCCTGTTCTGCTCCCCACTCTGTCTCTGGTGAATCCTCTTACCCACCACACCCCTGGCCTGTGTCCCAGTGCTTGTATGCATAAATAAATAAATCTTTTTTTTAAAAAAAAGACTGTAATTGTATTTATTGCTAAAACTTTCAGTGTTGTTTAGCTTGACAGTTAAATAAAAGGAGAGAGAGGAAGATAAGAGAGCTAAAATATTAAGGGCTTCCCCACCCCACCACCAAATATTAGGAAATCTGTCTCATTTCTTTTTTAAGGATTTATTTTATTTATGCCCTCAAGAGCTGGGGTTAGGCCAGAGGTACAGAGAGGGTGAAAAGATTCATCAGAGACAGACAGAGTGGGGAGCAGAACAGGCAGATCTACTGAAATACAATGCTGAGGGGAACAGCTGGTGAGGCAGGGGAGGTCTGCTGCTCCCTGGCTGGGAATCCAACTTATGATGCAGTGGCTGCCCATAGCTTCACAGTGTTGAAACTTAACCCCTTGCTCCACCAGGGAGGCCCCAATCTGTCTCATTTCAAGTACTTTAATTTTTATTTTAAAAGTTATTTTAATTATAAAAGTAATAATAGAATATATGTTCACTGTAAAAAAAAAATCTAAGTTTATGTAAACTGTAGAATAAAAGATGCAAGTTCTTTCTTATCACCATCCTGCTTCCCTCTTGCACCCAATGTAATTTCTCTCTTCGGGTGACCACTTCTATTGTATCCTCCCTACCTTTTCCTATACATTGAGAAAAGACACATAAACTTAAGACCATACTGTATATATTATTTTGATTGATTATATTTTAAATTTCCCCCTTGGTGAATAACTAGATTGATTTCTGTTTTTTTGCTACCACAAACAATGCTATGGTGAACAGGTGTCTTCATTTTTCTTTGGGTTGATAGTGACTATCTCAAAGAACTAATTCCTTGAAGCAGAATTCGCAGATCAAAGGGTATTGTACATTTTAGCTCTTCAGAAATACTTCAAATTGTCTTTTAAAGAGGTGGTGTCAGTTTATACTTCTAACCATGCTATATGAGAGGAGCATTTTTTAGGGTGAACGTGAGGTAGGACAATCAATGGTTATGTACAGTGGTTTCTAAATTAGCTATGAATTAAGTAAACAATAAAAATTAAAATATTCATATTCTTTAACAAAGAAGTTCATGCTGCTGAGATTATCCTAAAGAAATAATTTAAGAGAGAAACTTTTATGTAGAAGGATGGTTATTGAAAAGCTACAAAATTACTTCCATTATGATAAAGGAATGTTTAAATCATTTATGATAAATTATAGCACAGATTTAAGTCATTAAAATAGACACAGATAAGGACAGTGTAGTTGCTTAAGAAGAAAATGTATAAAGTTGTATAAAGTATAAATGTATAAAGAATGTATAAAGTTGTATAAAAATAGTTTCTTTAGATTTACCTTGCAACACCTAATGTGCTCCATGCATTTTAAAGGTAAAAAATAGGTTTCCTCAGCTGTTCTTTTAGCATGATTTTTCTGGCAGATTATTAACTAGGGCTGTCTGTAATGTCAACCAGAATATAATAAATCCTCCTTTATTTATATGAAAGTAGTTTTGTATAATTCAGAGCTATTTTGTTTATTGCTGTGCTTTCAAAGTTGTAGTTTTTCATCAAATGAATGAGGACTCAGAAAACCTAAAGTTATGATGTCTTTGAAATAGTAACTAAAATTCAGGTTATTTGTGTTTCCTTAAAATATATTTGTTCCACATTCTTAGTCTGGTATTTGTTCAGCTCCAGATTTTGGATATATTTTTCTCATTGAGTGACACTGCAATTTAAACACTGCAGAAACTGATTAGAAGTGTGTGCTAACACTTGGTGGCAGAAGACGACCAACTTCAAATCAAATACATATCTTAATGTAGATCTAGACTGCTGAGAAAATAAATGTCATCTTTCCATGGGTTGGTCACTTGTTTTTAAGCATCATTCTCAACTCCCCCACTGCCCCCACCCCTGCCAGGTTTCTTAGATATCTTTTCTGATTTATGACTCTTTCAAATAACTGACAGCACTTCACTATCAGAGCTAAGATTTAAAACTGTCACTTCCTTGAAACAGCTTTTCACAGAGTCAGACAATGATAGAAACAGAATGAAAGATGTACTCTTCTTTTAAGTTGTTAGCTCCTATTTTCACTTAGACTGGTTTATTTTGAGTGCACTTTTCGTATGCACATAACTCTGGTGAAGGGGTGGCTCCTGGATCATATGATGAAGGGTAGAGAGGGAGTGGTTATAGGGGACATTAGTAGGTATGGCAATGAAGAGTGCAAAAGGAGAACACTTGGATGAAAATTTTGATCTCATGGTACAATTAAGGGTGAAACCCAAATCCTGAATTGTTTGGTGATTGATATGTTGGACCAACATTGTAATTAAAATTTTCTGCTGCTTTATTGCCAAAGCAAGTTGCACTGTTCCTTCTGAGTTCAACAGAGCAATTTATATAATCTGCTTATAGAAAGAGAAACCACAAGGAGGAGCAGTGAACATTTGAACAGTTACTTAGTCTGTTTCAAATGTTTCCCAAATGTCCTTGAAGAAACAAAGATGAAATTCTTTTCCATCGACCATCTTGTAATGCTAGTGTTTGGCAGAATATGGTTTAAGTAATGCTGATTTTGGTAATTCAGGCTTAAATGACATTTTGCTTCATACATCCAGGCTTAGTGGACGTTTCAACTTATTTTCTAGCACGTCTGTTCACAGGCAAAATTCTGATTTAAGTGTAATTCAAGAAGTAGTTTTAGAATGGTATTAAAACGTGCAAGAATGAAGTATTAAAGTTAGTAAAAATTTATGTTGGTTTGCCTTAATTAATTAAAATATAAATTTTCTGTTCATCTCATTAATGATGAGAAAATTTTTTCTCAAGAAGGTACTTTCAGATATTTTGAAATTATTTTCATTTTTCTGGTCAAGGACAGAATGGAACATAATACTCTTAGAGGAAACGGAAAAACCTATGGTGGATTGGTTATGGTTAAAAACAAAACTGAACATAAAATGAAGAAACTAATACTTTATGTTGACAAGACTTAGCTTGTTTAATAAGCAACAATAGCTAATTTCTGACCCACCTGAATAGCCATGTAATAAGCAAACTAGCTAAAATTATTTGGATGGCAATAAGATTTTCTCTACTACAGGCAAAAATGGCTGAGTAACAATAATAATAAAAATAATACAGTAATAAATTATAATAAAAGAAGATAAATTGCATAATAAAAGAAGATAGGTTTTTTTTTCCCCTTGAAATTCCTACTTTAGAGAATCCCACTTTAGATTGCAAATCTAAAACTGTAGCTAGTTTACATTGGAATTACACTTCCATTCATAAACTTGAACTGATTTATTTTCATTTTTCATTAGAATTTTGTTCTCTCAAGGAAAGATACCTTAAAAATAGAATACTACTATTTTTTGAATTGCTAAATTGCTTGATATGTTTCTATTGGGCATGCTAAAAAATGAAAGAAAAAAGTTATTTACCTCTTTGCTAGGGCCACAGCCACATAATCTGAAGTTAAAGATCTTACTAAACTTGCTCATCACCTCACAGACTAGCCACCTTCTGCTGCAGTCTCTAGCTTGTTTCTGGCAGTGAGTGTTCTTTCTCTAAATCCATCAAAATGGAGACTTTTTAAAGTTTTGGCAAAGTTTGTGACACCGTTTTGGAGAGCCATCTTTAAGGTCTTCTAACTACACTGTATCTCTATATCCTCAATAGTCAGAGTATGAAAATGCTTCTTTTCCTTTTTTGACTACTACCATCAGCACAGCTGAATTAGATTATAATGATTAAAAAAATAACATTTTACTGATCAATCATTGGTTTATAATACTATGTAAGTTCCTGGAGTACAGCTTCACACCTTGACATGTATATCTTTATTTAGACCAGAATATGTCTTTCATAGTAGTTCACATTTGTACTCTAGTAAGTGGGATCTTAATCAGCCATTATCTGGGAGAATCTTCTTTGTGATTTCCTTGTACTGGTCCTATACTTTAGAAACATTCTCTCCCTGCTCCTCCCCATTGCATTTTTCATTATTTCATCCTTCTAAAGTCCATCTGCTTCTCACTCTCCCTGACCTACCCTGATAATTTGAGAATGGTAAAGAGAGTACTTTGTCTCCTTAGACTTCAGCAGAAATAGCTCTAGAACTTATCTCAGTGGAATTAAAGTGGGGGAATGGTGACCTGGGCATAAACTGAACATATAGGGAAATTATGTCAAACATACTTCTCAATAGGTTATAACTTTCTATCACATGTGTTCTTACTGGCAGATACCTAAAATGTACAAAGTGGAGTGATAGAGTCAACGAAGTGGGTAATGGTGTTGTTTGGAGTCAGGTCTTTCTGGGACTCTGCCCACTATGATTGGTTGGATATAGCAAGAGAGACTATGAAAGCGTTTATAATTTTTGCATCCTATTTTCCCAAGATACCAATTCCTTCCTTCCTGTTAACTTTCTATTTTATCTATTATTTATTTTTGCCAATCAAAACCCACTTTTTTATTGGTCTGTAAGAGCTCCTTAAAATTTTGGAAATATTCTTGATTTTTGAAATCTTAGAAAGAGAAGGCTGTGTGAATATTACCAGCTGGTCTGATTTATTTTTTTACTTCTCGGGAAGCAATAGCTAATCTAATGTTCACAGATATGTATTGACTCTGAGCCCACTAGAAAAACTGTAATTCTTTAAGAGTATACCAAGGGGAGATTTTATAGCCAAATGTTTAAGTTTCAGATGTGAACAAAAGATTCCTAGGTGCGTTATATGTAAAATTGTGTTGCAGTGCAGTGTATGTCTTTGGATACATTTCTTGATCTACCTGGGGAGAAGCATTCACTTTGAAATTGGTTTAAAGGATAACAGATGATCGCCAAGTCATGTTTAATGACTTTCTATATCCAATTATTATTTTTCAAATAAGCCCTCTCTTTTCTCTTATGATATACTTGGAACATTCTAACCAAATAAAGTAAAAAGCTTATATCCTTGAGCACTTTCCTTCCTTGTCCCATTTCCTAAGTTATAGCATACTCATTGTCCTTTCTTTCCACTCTTGCTAAGTTCCTGTAACATTCCTCTGTTGGGATACCTACTTTCCCATTAGCTAGGGACTTTTGTCCTAAGTGGTGACAGGGAAAGTGCCTGGGAAGTTGAAAGAGGATGAGATAGTGAAAGAGTGTAACAGGGTGTTCCCCAGGAAAAGGGGAGATTCCAGGTTTCCTGTCCCACCCAAAGGAGGGTGGAGCTGAGCAGGGAGGAGAAGAAGCTGGAGAGGAGACTGGAGAAGGAAGGAAGCAGGGTGGAGAGCAAGAAGGAGACCTGGAATAGGCATGTGGAGCAGAGAGACATGTGAAGAAGCTGCATTTGCTTCTTGGGTCTGGACTGGTTGAAACAGATGCGGGTGAAAGACCCATGGAGAGGTTAACAATGGCAGCTTTTATCTTGATTTGCTCTTTCCCTCTTGTTTGACTGCTTCTGACCCTTTCTGTGGGTCCCTGCTGGCAAGTGCTTTAGATTTCTGGCAGGCTTTCAGGCCTTGCTTTGGGTCAATCCTGTTTGACTGGACATTTACCCACTAGTGGATGGGTAACTTTGGGTGCTTCATTTAAAAACTATACTTTCTATATTTTCTATATTACACACTAATTGTATTAAAGTTCTTTTGCATTAAAAGTCATATATTTTGCCTTGTTGTGGTAGATACAGAACCTATTTAGGGTGGGCAGGCTTGGGGTCCTGGGGTGCCCCTCTCCCTCTCTGAAACAGGTGTTATATTTAGATGGTGAGTTCAGGAGCAGAAGAAAGAATGTTGATGGGAAGGTAATCAAGGAAATTGATTAGTTCCTAAGAAAATGGTAAAAGAAGCAAGAACTAGATAAGTATTTGCAGGATGTGTTTGTAAACACATTCTAGGTCTTTCTTAACATTGCTGAGTTACAATTAGTAATGTCTATGGAAGTATTTAAAATATTTTGCCAGTGTATAGTCCCTTCTGTATAACCATTCCATTTAACTCTCATTTGGATGGTACATGAGTGTACAGTTAGAGCTGAAGTTTTACCTATAATTGAACTAATTTAGGTGAATGATTCCATACTTTTGACCTCTAGGTTATAAAAGGAGAACACAGTTAATTATAATACAAGTATGTTGCAATATATAGATCTGTGTTTTAGGACAATTTAAAATTGTTAGGATTTTTCTGTGAACCTATTTTTGAACAATTTGCAGAACAGCTTGATTCTCCTGCTTCATTGTTGAGATCCTGAGAATTTTTTTCAGGAATTGCAGTATTTACTTCCTGTTGGGGAAGTATAGATTAGAAGAAAAAGCAGAAAAAGCACCCTAGGTTGAGTAAACATATAGACCATATATGGTAACAGATTTTGTGTGTGGGGTATGTTATGTTTTGTCTTTAGTTTATAGAAATAAATGGTTGTTGGTGAATTTAAGAGAACATGCAGTTATTTGTGCCAAAAAACAAAATGCTATGAAAACAGATGTGTTAGGGAGGAATAGGGTGTAGCTTGTTTACATTTCAGTAACCACAAAACTGTGGTGAGCCAAGAACACAGCTGGAGTTTGATCAAGGAAAGACTAGAGAATCCTGCTGAGATTGAGCTGAATAGGAATTATTCTCAGATGCCTCATTTTTGAGACCCTTTCTTTGTTTCATTATAATGAGAAAACCTGCATGCATAAGAAACTAGAAGAGAAATTGAGGTTTGTGAAGTAGGCAAAAAAATGAGCTTAAATGAAGGTGTTGTAGTGTTTATTGTATTGAGCCTGTAACCTTGAGAACTTCTTGGGTACCATTAAATGGTTAATATGTCATTAGTACAAATGAGCTAACTGTTTGTGGATGAAGCCATGTTTCTTCCTCTGTTTTGTTTGATGCTAGTTTCTAATGGAAAGAAACTCTAGGCCCAGGGAAGCGATAAAATATATTCTCTTCATAACTTTTGTGAAGCTGTTGTGGGGAAAGAATGTCCTGAATGAACTCCACAAACATAGATTTGGGAGGCCAAAGAGATCCAAGACTGCAAGGACCGCAAATCCCATAATGTCATCACTCCCAGAGGGAGGATTGCTGGGAAATAAGACTGGGATTAAGCAGCCAGATTTGGTGTATTATCTGAGACAGGTGGGTCTTGGAGGTGGTTGGTTTTTTGCTGACCTTCAGCGAGCTTTTGGGGTCCCAACTCAGCAGAACTGGTAGGATGTATTCACCAATTTATCTTTTTCTCTTTCTCCGTGAGTTATTCCTCTTTTCACTCCCCTCACCTTTTTCCTTTTGTAAATAAACCCTTTATGAATCTTTTTGTGTGTCTGCCTGCAGTTGAGTCTCATAAGTCCCTTTTAAGCATGTGAGAGAGGACCCACAGTCAGGCAAGCCATTTCACATTGGGATTGCCTTGGAACAACGTGGCCTGTGCTATTGAGTTGTATATAACCTTCCCACGTGACTGCTTTCCTTGCCACTTGAGACCCCAAGGATCATCTAGCTCCTCTCAGAGTGTTAGGGTAGGTAGAAGGAGGTGTCTGCAGATTAAAAGCATATAGCTCTAATAGCTGTGCTTCTACTTATTGTTTGTTGAAAGGTATAATTTTGTAAATGTTAGATACAATGCTAGGGTATAGAGTTACTACTTTTCTTTCCCAAATACCCTCAAAATTAAATCAGGCAGCAGTGATAAAGGCAAATTTATAAATAGAAGGATTAAGAAGATGGCCTAAAACCCCCATGGAGAGTTGTAAAGATGCTCACCATAAGGTAAAATGAAGAATTAAGAAATATTGTGTACTCAAAAAAACTGGTTTAGAAAATGTAGACAACCTTTTCTAGTATTTTATTTGATTGTAAGAAGAGTTCTTTTTACAGGTTGTTTGGATAATTACTTCAATGTATATGTAGCATCTGTGAATTCCTTCTCATGTCCCTCTATGAAATTCATTTACTATGGATATGATTATCACTTGATTTATTAACATTAATGTTATGTATTTAAAACAGGTGTTTTAGAATGCCAGAGATTCCCAAAGTAATTTTTACATTGGCTTTAGAAACATGGTAGTATATGTGATTATCGCTCATGAATGACTAATATTCATAGAAATTTAATACTTTAAGATAAATTGTAAAGTGCTTGAATATTCTGTTTCTTTCAACTTATCTGTGTTCTCCGCTTGTCCTGAATTCAAATCCAAACTTCTCTTGTAAGAACTGTGTGTTCTTAGGTAAGTGACCACGTTTCTCTGATTTAGTTTCCTTATCTGGGATGCACTCATAGAGCTTTTGTGATTTGTAAATGAGTTTATACATGCCTGCACATAGTAATTATTATGTATGTATTTTTTTTAATCAATGTCATTATACCGATGATAGAAAGTGGCAATTTTTTAGGTTGATTCAAAATCTGTTGTCTTTTTATTTTTTATAACTCCTACCTTTTCATCTCTAAACTTACAGACAGGCACTAGGCAGGGAACAAGGGCCTCAGGAGACAGGCATCTAGACATGGAAAGCATGGTCCATCCTGCCCCCATCGGCTGGCCAGAGCAGCAGGAAGAGATGGGGAGGCAGTTGTTAACCGGCAGTGCTGGACACTGAATCTGAAATTGCTGTGCTGTTGCAGAGCCTGTTGACTGGTGCAGTGGAGACTTCACATCCCTTTCCATCCCGGTCAAGGACAGGCTTGAATGGAACTGATCCTGAATGGGAACGGCCTCTGTTACCCTCACTAGAGAGGCTAAGGGAAGACTGTAGCTGACCAGGAGGTAATGCAGGGATCTATCTCAGGAGGAAGATGGAATGAAACAGTGCAAACAAAATGTCCTTCCACAAGAGGTGACGGGGCCCTTAAGAATTATAAATGAATTGTAAGATTTGCTCAGAGAAGCCCCATGTCAATATATAATCTTGTAACTTTGAATCACTGATGTGTAACTTTCCCTTAGTGACAGTGATTATTAAAATGATTTTAGCTTTTGAGCCAATATCATACCACTGAAGATAAGATTTTTATTTATGACAATGAGGGTAGAAGAGTATGATATATTTCTCTTTAGCCAGCTGAAGCCCAAAGTGACAAGCCAGTTTGGTTTGGGTCCTAACTTACATTTTGGTTTCATATTCTATCATGGGAACTATACATTCTCTTATAAATGAATATATATTACATGACAGGAACACAGCAGAACTCCAGGAATTTCAAGTTGCCACCAGTGGGACATACTTATTTTTGTCAGAGAGGCAGCTTGTTTGTATGTTGCAATTTTACGATAGGATGACAATGATAAATGATCTGCTATTACAAAAAAACTTAACCCTCTTGATAAAATGGCTATTCTATTTTTTCTGTGATCACGATGGCTTGTAGAAATTAAAGATGAATATAAGTATTTTATCTTCCAGAAACTTAGATGAATTATGTTCACATTCAAGTTGTTAACTAAAGTGAAATTTCATATTTCTTGGCTCTGTTTACTTCCTATATTGAAAATAGAATTGGATGCATAGTAATGTAAGTCTGAGCCCTCTTTGGAATATATTGAATTATAGACATGATTTAGCTAAATATAAATGATATGGTGAGTGCTTCTTGAGTAAATAATTTCCATTAGTTATCAGATGCAGTCATCAGATTCTAAAAATATACACCAGGCTCTTGATGGCATTTTCCAGTGTTGGCTGTTGGGTACCTCGCTGTAATTAAGAATGAATTTCCTCTGTGTTTCATGGTACATTGTATCAGAGGTTATCAGAAGTGCCTAATTGTTAATTGTCCCTCAGCTATGACTAAGAGTAGGCTAAAGAAAAGTAAAACTTTAGTCATTTATAATAATTAAACAATCTTAAAATGTTTTTGTGTGATATTTTTTGCCACTAATATATTATTTAATTTCCTAATTTCTTTTTCATTTTTATGATATATAGCAGATGTATTACCTATATTTGGTACAGTTATAAATATGAAGTCTTTAAAAATATACCCTGTCCTTGTCCTTGTTAGGTCAAAGGCAAAAGTAGTTTTTAAGCACAGTACTAGACTCCCATCCAGCATACTCAGAATTCCAGGATTACAACTCCTTAGCATGATTTTGTTGATGACAACCCATGTAATTTTCTCTACATTTGAAACAATCCCAACTCTCTTCTTACAGGTCAAATTTTCCTAACATTAACCACTTTTGTGATTTTCTTTGAATTCCCATAATATGTATGCCTCTATCTATCTTTGAATAACAAGATTCCTCAGAGAGTATGACTGTGAAGAAAAAGCAGGGAATAATTTAATGGTCAAAAAGCTGAAAATAATGCCATCACCAGCTTTTGTAGCTTTAAATATAACCTTGTAGGTTTATGTTTCTGGGACTATTTTGGCAACCCTATGGGGCTACTTAGAAAATAGTAGACGTCTTAGCCTTACCCTGCATGATATCCAATTTTGATATACTTATTTATTTTCTTAGAAGGATAATCCTTTTATTATGAAAGAAAAACATCACTTGTTGCAGCTGGATGATGAGAGAAATTTAGATAGATTTTACTAGAAAAGAAATAAATTGCCAAACAAAAAATTCTTCAGAGAACACAGATCATGCTAATTATATACATAAGACAAAGCACATTCTTACTGATTTCTAGATACATTCTATTGATGTTTTCTGATCAGGGCATCATGCCTCTTTGAACCACTGCTCTCTCTATAATTTGAGAGTCAATGAATTGAGTTCTCTCCACGCTAATAAAAATTAGTTCCTTAATGTTGGAAATCACCTGTGAAGAATTCTTGCAAAAACAGTTGGTGCTTACTTTTTGCTAAAGTTAACTAGCCTAAAAACATTAACTCTCTTTGTATGTTTCCTTTACATATTGCTTAAAAAATACATCTTATAGAACTGAAATAGAGAGTATAATGGCTAGCCATTTTGAAAACTGAATATCCTGTTTTTTTCTTCTAAGTTATCACTAGTCTTTTCCTGTTTGTTCTATGGGAAAAACATGTCCCTACCCCAATACACCCACAAATATTTAAAATAGAAATAAGAATGGTCAGTTTCCATTTACTCAGATTCTTTTTAAAAGTTTCTAAAGTCTTATCTCTACTGAAATTATTTTCTATCACTTCATACTGATTATATATCATGACATTTATTATATGTCAGTGTAAAGCACTTTTAAATTTTTTTTAATTTAATTCATAGGATACTTTGAAGTAGGTACTACAGCAAACCCATTTTACAGATGAGGATGCTGACTAAAACGTGTCAGATCAGGATTTAAACTCACACATTCTTCATTACACTCTGCTGTTTCTCTTGAGACATCCTACTTAGAAGATCAAAAAATTCACTCTTATTGGATTATGAATAGCATTTGATATGAACTACTCTCTCCTGAAAACTATCTTTCTCTGCATTTGTGACAAATATTTATTGAGCACTACTCTTTGTCAAACACTATCAGACTTTGGGGATATTTCAATGAATACAAAGCAAACAAAAACCCTTTACGGTGTGGAGCTTACATTCTAATAGGGGGATAAATCTTGATAGACATCATGAAATGTAAATTACATAATTTGTTTGAAGATGGTAAATACCTTGGAAGAATTTACATAAACATCTATAAAGACAAGGGTAGAGAGAATTTGGAGTACCTCTTGGGGCAGGAGTACAAATAAAATAGGGTGGTCAGGTGAGACCCTATTAATGTTTGGGCAAAATATGAAAGCAGATGCAAGATGGACCTTGAGGATATTTGGGGAAGATCACTCCAAATTAAAAAGGAAATAACAACAACAAAAAAGCGACAGGCAGCCCAGAGGCTTTGAGGTGGGCTTGTGCTTGTCATATCAAGGAAGAGCAAGGAAGTCAGGAGATTGGAGAGGGATGACAGGGAAAGTAGTAGGAGACAAGGCCCAAGAAGCACAGCTGTGGGCAAGAACAGTACCTTGTAGGCTGTTTGGGGAACTGGGCCCTTCCTTTAAGAGAAATGAGGACACTGAATTGAACAGCAGAATCACCAGATCACTTTATAGCATCACTCTGGCTGTAGAAAGGATGAGGGTGGGAAAATAAGAGGTCATTTGCAAAATTCTGGCAAAAGACATAAATGGAGGCTGCAGTTAATGAGGAACTGGGTGTGTTTTGAAGATAGAGCCAACAGGGTTTGATTGGATGTTGGGTTGAGAGAGATAGGAGAATCCAGGATGACCCCAAGTCTTAGCAACTGTAATAGTTACTGTTAACCATGATGGGAAAGTCTGTGAGTGGAGAAGTTAGGAAAGATCAGGGGCTGAGTTTGGATATAGAACAAAAACACATCTACAACAACATTTAGAGAAAAAATTTAGAGAATTTAGAGCAGTCTAACTGCCCTCCAGTAAAGGATGAGATGACTAAATTAGGATATCACTATAAAATGGTATACTATAGAGGCAAAATATTATATATCTATATATTACTTATGGGCATGACATATTAACTGGGAAAAAAACAGGTTATCAAATACTACACATAGAACAGCCACATTTCTATAAAAGAGAAATACATACTTTGTTCTGCATAAGAAAAATACACTATATATAAAAATTATAGTGGTAGCAGTTTGGGGTGATTTAAGTTTTTTGTTTTTATATCTAAAAAGTTTTGCAGTGAAACATCTGTGAATGGAAATAAGTAATCTAATCACAGTTTGGTAAAGATTTATGTTAAGTATGATCTGAAAATAATATATGTGTATTGCAAAAGACCTGAAGGATCTATAGTGCAGACTTAATGTATCTTATTTAAATAGTGGGGTCATGAATTTTTTTTCTAAAATCTTCATAGTTTCTTATTTTTAGCAAATGTCAAGTATTGCTAGAGAAATATAAAAAAATCTATCTAAGTTAAATGGAAAAGTTCACACACAGTCAAGCCAGTAAACTTGCCCTATAATATATTGACTGTTTTGGGACACTGAGCTGGGTGCTGGGCTACTGTATAGTAATGGTGGGAGACAAGTTCTTGCCCATGTTCTGGAAAACTGCAGAGCTACCAGGGGCACCCACTGTGAATTTTCAAAGACTAGCCTTCTTCCTGTTGTGAAAGCACACTGAAAAATAGGAGGGGCAGTTAAAGAAGAATTTGGCAGACTCCTGCTCCAATTCAAATAATCTCAATTATCTTTCATTATTGTATAAGGAGTTTAAATTGCGTACACC
Organism: Galemys pyrenaicus; assembly: GCA_019455555.1. Lineage (NCBI taxonomy): Eukaryota > Metazoa > Chordata > Mammalia > Eulipotyphla > Talpidae > Galemys > Galemys pyrenaicus. Next base: position 8,452,752 of record JAGFMF010011861.1, on the reverse strand, counting down.
TAATAGTCCATTTTTCACATTATAAAAAGTTAAGAATGGTGTTACTTAAACATACCCATTTCTCTGTTGAAAATGATTACTCTGTCCCTTATAACTTATATTCCAACTTGCTATACTTAGTTTCTGAAGCTTAGAGTATATGACATTCTGAATGCTGCCAAAATGTAAGCTCAGTGCTCTAATGATTTCCTTTTTAATTATCCTAGGCAGAAACTGAAACATCTTTAGGACAATTTTGTGTTAACCTGTTTTCAAATGCCGGTAGGCAAAAATGTATACCAACATGTAACATTAGGTTCTAAAAAAGTGATGTAAATAAGAACTGACTTACTTAGGTGAAATGACTGATTGATGTAATTTTGTTATTTCAAGGGGGTGAAAAAAATAGATCCTGAAATTTATGAAAAATTTATCAGTCACAAATTTGGAGAAGAAATGGTGTATCGCATAGATCTTTGTTCCATGCTGAAGAAAAAACAAAGCAATGGTTATTATCACTGTGAGTCTTCCATTGTGATTGGTGAGTGCCATTTAAAAATTGTTTTTATTTTTTTATTTCCTTAGCATCATTTTATTTTGGCAGATATTTAAAAGTAGATATTTTTCTCAGTGACTTATTTTCTTAAATATTATGCTTTGACAATAGTACACTGAAAATTTTGTAAACATTAATACTCGTACTTATCAATAAAGATTTTAGTACCTATAGCATTTACACTTTTGTGCTTTCAATGTAATGAAGACTTAAAATATTGATTCATAATGTTTGTTAGTTTGATTTTCATGAGTGTGAAGAAATCATTTTCTGCAGTGACGCCTACATGACCACATCATTCCACTCCAGGCATTTTCATATTTGCTGCTTTTATTTAGGAATAGAATGTCTCAGTTCAGAAAGTTTCACTTTGAGAAGAGAAACCTGTTCGTGGCTTACAAGGATTGAAAACTTATCCTGTAGTTTCTTCTATGTTTAGAGGGGAAGAAAGATTCATAAATAAATGCCTGCATCATCCTTTCAGGAACAAGGCAGGTGATGAGACAGACTCACACACAGTTATATTTCCAAGTGGAAAATGTACGCTGAATGAAGATTAAAAAAAAAAACAACAACAACCACCACCAGAACAGGGTTGTTTCCTTCCATTTACTATGTAAATGTATTTCAAAGGAGTCTGATTTGTTTTGATTCACATTTACAATTTCAAACCAGGCACAATTCTTATAAAATTGTGAACTTCAAGATAACCGGATTTGTATGCCACTGAAGTAACCTGAAAGTCCTCAAAGAACATTAGTGCATTTAACTAAATATTTCAAGGCCTTCAGATAAGATTATGTCTCTCCACATCAGCTTGAAGAAAACCTATGGAAATTTACATCATGAAAGAATCTTAATACCGTGTACAGCAAACACAACTTCATTTCCATTTTCTCTCTAGAGGTCTTCAGAGAAGTCATCATTTTATGTTCCAGAGATCTTAGATATCTTGAAAAGAAGACATGAAGAATGCATTTGAATTTTATGTTCTGAAACATTTCAAGTTTATTTTAAGGAAGATTTAAGTCTTTTCAAAATTTTTATAAGAAGAGCTATCTTTCAGCAAAATTTTGAGGCAGACCAAGCATTTTTGGTTAGGTTCCTTGTAAAGGCAAATTTAAATCCTTGTATAATATAGATTTTGGCTAAATTTCCATATCTTCTTTGTAATTACTTGAGGTCAGCCTTAAAGGAGAACTCAGTGATTCATTTCCATTCACTACCATAAAGAAAAAGTCAACCAAAAAATGAGTGATATATAGATTTTACTGAAGGTATCAGTGAACTGATACTACACAGCTTAAGCCCTGTTTCTCCTGTACCGCTATTAGATAACTGTTCAGCTCACCCCAAATCACTATGATTCAGGCACTAGATATTCTCTTATTGCTCTTTTCCAGCTTAGTCTTTACAATTCTCCTTTTAAGGCAATTCTCTAGCTCTCCCTCAAGCTTCTTTATCTCTTAACCTTTTCTAGAGCAATTAGGGTTCTTTCTACTATTTTTGTATCCCCATATCAACCCTTTAACATTATTTAAACAAAACTTTTTTTTGGATCAGATTTAATTGACTTACATTGGTTTGCCTTCTCTTGATTTGAACTTAACTCAAATTTAGTGTTTGAGTACTCAACCTTAGACCAGTATTTATTGAACATATAATAAATAGAATGAGAAAAATTTCAGATCTTAAGATATTTTGTATTCACAATTCCAGGGTAGAAATTAGGCATCAAGGACTCTGGGGACCTACTGAAGTTGTTTATAAAATTTTGTATGTGGGCAAATATGTGAATTTTTCTAGAGAGAGAGTTTATTTGATTTGCCTATTTCCTATGTTTTAATTTGTTAGTGGTGCATTCTTGGAAAGTGCTAGATTCCAAATCACTGATTTTCTTTTCAACTTTTCGGTTATATCATTTAGGGGATTTGTTTTTAAATATCAGTGACTACTTGCTTAATTTCCAACCTTTTCATCTGACATGATTCTTTTTCATATTTTCTTGTTCTCTTTTTTGCTCCATGGATGCTATTCCTTCATTTAGCTCTGAGAATTTCAATATAGTTAATTTTAACTTTCTTTTTATATGACTTTTTAAAAAATTTCTAGTCTTGTGGGTATGAATTCTTCTATTCTTTTTCATATTAACCTTTTTATTTTTTGTTAAATCATGGGTAAGTAAATTCTGCTTTGATTTCTTTAATTATTGTGATTTAAAACAATCTCCAGATTGAAGATTTGGTACATATTCATTTATGTTTTCTCTTAGTTTTGTTGTTGCCGTTGAACTTTCAATCTGCTTATGATCAATGATATAAATACTAGGACACAAAGCATGACCACAGAAATGCAATTACCAAAAATGGGTGTGAAGTAGAGATTTAGTTTTAGGAATATATTCTTATATCCCACCAACCCTGCTGTATATTCCGAAGATTGTACATTAGTAACCCTGTTGTACTTGAATGGTCTTGGGTTTGTTGACTTACAGGATATGAAGGCAATATTTGTATTTTTCAGGCATTGTATTTTAGTTCTCTTATACTCAAAAGTTGGGTGGTATTATGCCCACTTATTATTAGGCTACAATTCCATATACTAATCAGCTAATATGGCTACAATTCCATGCACTAATCAGCTTAAATCCAAATAAAAAGAAAGTGCAAAACCTGTTTTTCTTGGTGAAACCAGGAATGAAATATGGTTCAGATATCCCAGAGTGGTGAAAGTTATTCTCTGTGAGCTACTTACTGGAGTTGAGTGAATTAATTTTTCTCCAGAAGCTATGTTCCATTTATATTTCCTTAGGGAAAGTAATTGACTAAATGACACTCTGTGTAAGATTGATGAGCAATTTAGAGTTTGCAAAGACTAGTTTACTTTCAGCTGTCAGACATATCTTACAGAAGGCAATCTGGAATTTAGAAAGGTCTAGAAGCTTTTTATTTTATTTTATTTTTCTGCAGACCAGTGTATTTCTTTATAACTTCTGTAAGCAGAACTTTTCTTAGTGGAGAGGGAGTATTGGCAATAGAAATGTGCTTTCATGTCTGTTTTTCTCATGTGACTCATTTGTGTTTTCTATAGGAAAATGGACTGTACTGTGCTTATCTTTTGAGTAATTCAATATTCTAATAATTTACAAGGCTACACTTACGCTGGGTCTAAAATTTTTAAAAAAATGTATTTTAGACACTAGTTCTCAGAGTTTGTACCATGGATACTTGGTTGTCCATGATAATCTTCTAAGGGTTTGACGACAGAGGAGAGCTATTTTTATTATAATATTAAGACACTATTTTTCTTTTCATCTGAATTAACATTTATACTGATGGGAGATAAAGCTGTGTGTAGCCAGTATGATTCAAGGTAGTTGTAATTAAAAAAAAAAAAGTAAACTAGTTTCACATAAGCAGATTCTTGCTGAGTAGTAAAAAATACTAATTGTATTTAATCTCAACCTTTGAGAATTAAAAAAAATACTGTGTCAAAATAGTAATTATATTAAATTATATTATTAATAATAATATAACACAAACGGAAAGTATGGTTAACATACTTCTGCATATTGAAATAGGAGGTTAATGCAAGGAAAAAGCACTTGTGTGGTTGTTTAGCTGCTAGGCAAACAAGCCACTTTTTTCATGGAAAACCATTTTTTTCTTAAAGAACAATTGGCAGATAAGGTATCACTTTCACTATTATTTGATAAATATTTTCTTGAAAGGAAATAGATCTGTTATGTCAGGGACAGCAAACTTTATTTATTGCTAATGGTAAAATTCAAGCTTTTTGAGAAAATTAAGAATTTTTGAAATCTAGTATATTACCAGGAGTTTGAAGGTTTTCTAAAATTCAAAGATTTTTTTTTCTCATTTTTTAATTAAAGAAATTTTTTTACTCAAAATTAACACAGAGTAGAAGTATGGACACTATTTCCTAGTTTGTTTTACCTATCACATTATCCATTTTTACTTTATTGCAGTATAAACTTATATACAAAACCTGCACATATTTAAAGTGTATAACTTGATGAGTTTTTAACATCTATATACACCTGTGAAATCATTATCATCAAGATACTGACATTTCCATCACCCTGGAAAGTTTACTCGTGCACCTTTATAATCAGTATGTAAAGACTTTCCTGGTGAGTTGGGGTAATAATAATGAATGTGTGTTTTAAAAAAATTTGTATAATGAAATACGTCAAATTTGAAAATCTGCACAAGTTAGTGATTTTTAAAAAATGATGAATGAGTGTTGTTGCAAAGATGTGCATGGATAAAAGTTCTACTAAAAGTTCAAGCTAACTCATTGGGATTATGGTGGAGAATACTGGTGCTTTGGTGGTGGGCACAGTGTGATAACATACACTTGAAGAAGGTGTTGGAAGCCAGTGTAAAAAATGATGCAATTAAAAAGTAAGTTCAAGATTGACCAGAAGATTTGACTATAAAGGATATAAAAAGTTCACTGATGCATTCCACATTGCAACAAAACTTTAAAAAACTTTAACTTGTTGAGTTTTGGCATAGTATCAAAGAAGAATAACTATAGTAATCTGAAAAAGACTGTTCTCCCTTTTTTAATAATCAGTCATTGTGAGGCTGGATTTTCTTCTTGAACATTTCATGAAACAATATACTGCAACAAATTTAATGCAGAATAGATATGAGAATAAAGATGCCTTTTATTAAGTCAGGCATTAAAGAAAATTGCAAAAATAATGCCACTTTTCTCACTTTAAAATTTTAATTAAAATGTAGGTATATTAATTAAAATAATTGTTAACATTAAATCACCTTATTCTTGCAATTAATAATTTCCAAACTATATTTTAATTTCTAATATGTAAATATTCATAATATAACTGACATTTGGAAGAGATTGTTGGTAAGTTTTAAATGAGTGCTGAATCCAAAACAGTTATAAACTGCTACTTTAGTTCCTCTTTCCAAGGAAAACATGAAAAAATTTAATCCTCCAACAACTTTCCAACCTAATTTCAACCATTTCTTCAATAAATTACCTTTCATGGCTACTCAGCTATCTCTATACAAAATATAAACAGGTCTAAGTACTCTTTTAATTGTATTTCTCACTCCCTCTTTAATTTTCACTTAAGCATTCTATGATTAAAAAAAAATCTGATCTAAAAAAAAAGCAAGTGCAAAAATACTCCAGACCTAAAATAGCAGATCTAATTTAAAATGTCATCAGGATGTGAAATTGACATTCTGTAATATAGGAATGTCTCTTTGGTTATATGAAGGACCAAAAAATTTGTCCCGTTTTCTTTTGTACAGGCTGACAGGGGAATAAGAAAATGTCATCATTACTTAGATCAAGGATAGAACTGGACTTTTAGTGATGAACTTAATATTGTATATAGAGATGTTGATTTATAATGATGTATATGTAAAACTTATATAATGTTAGAATGTTAATTCAACACAAAAATTATAAAGAGGCAAATCTGTTTCAAATACGATAGAAGAGGGAACAGTACAGTTTTTTCACATGAAAACTTGAAGCAATTGGAAGTTTTTTCCTGTTCAAAATTATTAAGAACTGAGTATAGGGTATTTTCATTATGTACTTTATGACATATAAATTGAGTGACTGTGTAATTTATTATTCAAATGATTTGCTCATATGTGTCCTATGGTGAGATAAAAGCAGAAAACTAAGACTCTCATGGATTCAGTGCAACTCACCCTTCTATCTAGAAAGCATAGTATTCATGAAAAAGCAGAACCTCTGACATGTTAATAGACTGTTTCAAATGCCAATCTTATTTCTTTTTGTAATCTAATTGTCATGTTTCTTTGATGAAACTTGTCTACTAAAATGAAAGTGTTTGAAATTACATTATTTGGCCCTAGTAAAAGTGAAAAGCAACTGATAATTGGAAATATCAGCTAATTTCTTTACATCTGCTTGAGTTAGAGGAATCTTCAGGACAAGTAGCTGAGAAGATTAATGTTAGTGATAACTCACTATACTTTAAGTGATGTATCAATTATTCTTATGGAGTTTCACACAAAGTGGCAGCAGAAGCTCAGGCAATTTTGATACTACACTTGATCTTAGCCAAAAGGCCGAGGAGCGATCAGGCAATTTTGAAAATCCAGCCATCTGTTGGCCTGGTTTCAAGCCTTATGATTTACTATATGCTTTACATGTTAAAGGGACAGTTCTATGTGGCAGATGTAACTGTCTGACAAATTAAACATCGTTGCCAGAATGATGCAATAATAATTTGTTATTTTATAATTGATGTATGGAACTTTCATGTTTCACTGTATTTTAGAAAACATGAAAGTAAATATTAAATTCCAAATAAAACACCACTGAAATATAGGAAATTAGTGTTAGGAGACCCAGTTGCCAAAAGTTGTAGCTAACTAGCCCATTACATTGTCTACTTCAGAAAAATGCTTTACATTTTTTCACCTTACTAATTAGTACTTATCAATGTTTTAAAAGTGCTTAGCACAGTATTTAATATGTAGTGTTATAAAAATGTTAGTTATTAATATTAACAACAGTACTATTATAGCAGAATACTTGTTATAATAGTACTCTTAGTTCCATAACATCAGAACACCCATCTCAGGTTATTATAGCTTTGCATTATTCTTAATGCTTTCCTTAATTGGTATGTGATTAATATTGGTACATTTCAAAAATAAATGAAATAAATATATTTCAAAAATATAGGTCACACACATGCACAAACACATACCAGGTGCTATTTTTTGTGTAAAATGAGATTTTATATTGTTTGTACATGTTTATACATAACATATATATATAAATACAATGATGAAGATGAAAACCTGAGTTTTAATTTTTGGGTAGAGGGAAAACAATGAAGTTGGCAAAACAATTCTATCTAATGTAGTATTATTAAAAAATCAATTTGATAATGTAATGAAATCACAAGAGAAAAAACATGAAACTCTTAAATTCTCTAATTCTATGAAGCATGTAGAAATTAGAGAGAATACATAATAGTGGATAGAGAAAGTACACTACAAGAGAAAAGCATAATGATGCAGAAGATTCTAGAGTCAGCTAAATCATATTCTTCTCAGCTAGGCTTCCTTATGCCTATTGCTTAATGAACCTAAACCCATGTATAAGATGAGACTAATGACAGGTATTTCATGGGCATGTCCTGAGGACTGAATGAGATACTACCTGGAAATCATTTCACAGCCAACATTTATCTACAGTTTACTCACTAGAACTCTTTGTTATTGCTGTTTTTATTACAAAGTATATGTAGAATTCTTTTTTTTTATTAGATTTATTTAATTGTATTTGACAACATTTGTAGTTCCCAGGGAGTTCTCACCACCATTCCACCCGTGCTCCATCACCTCAGTCCCTTGTGCTCTTTATGCCTTCATCCGCGTCGTCTTTGCCCTCTCCTCCCTCCGCCCCCCACCCCCATGATCCCTTTGGTTTATCTTTGACTTTTTGATATTGTTGAGTTTTTTGTTTGTTTTTGGTTGTAATTGCCCATTTCCTTGAGCTTTCTCTTGGGTTTTTAGTTGTTGTTTTCTTCTTTTTTATTTTTTGTGTGGTTGTTCTTAATCCAAGACAGAGAGGGCTGAAGAGTGACTTAGAGAAAAGAATTTAAGAAAATAAAGTCAATTTCTTATTAATATTTACTAGGACTACTCTGTTTTAGGAATTAGAAAGAACACTGCACTGACTCTTAAGAGACTATTAAACACCGGCACAGTGGGTAAGGGATTTATAAATTACCGATACTGGCCATCTTTTAAGATGGAAGCAAGTTCCATCTTACGGAAGTTTATGAGGTCATCTAACCTGGAGGTCTGAATGACTTCATGAAGTTTCTTCCATCATTGTACTTCTCAAATTCTCAATTTCTGTTAATGTTACTGTATCTTGATTTTTGCCAAAGGTAGGCTATTATTGCAACTGATTCATGGAAAGAAAAGTAATAAAGTTCTCATTGTTCAGGTCTGAAAATCAATTCCATTGTATTATTTTGTTCTATATTTACTGTTGAAATAGAAATTGAAAAGATGGGATGATTGTAGTGAGTAAATGGCTCTTGGTTCACTCTGGCAGAGCCAATTCCAGATTCATCAATACTGCCTGAGCTCTCACAAGTTTATTCCTAGCTGCCTTGGTTCATGTAAAAAGTTGCTGTCACAGAAAGACTCCTTCACTTTAAAACTTTTTCAAACCTTTTTGATTATTGTAATTTACTTATGCTGTTTATTGCACAGATACTTATTAAACCTATCAAGTGTCAAGGATTATGTTGGTTGTTGAAGATCAAAGATGGGCCAGCACAAATCCTACTCTCATACAGTTTACTCTCTGTAATGGGAAGTTAAGCAAGCAACTTAACAGTTTACAGTCATGCAAATTTAAAGTGATAACAGTTGTAATGAAGTTGATGGGAACCAAGTAAAGTTACTTCTAATTTGACCCGGGATGCACAGAGGAGGGAAGGTTTAAGATAAAAAAATGAGAATGTTGGGGGAGAGATAGTGAAATGAATGTGTCTTCCAGGCTCAGAAGTATAAGTAAGGAGTGTAAATAATTCACCCTGCACATGAATTGCTTATCCTCAAGAGCTTATCTGAGTTTTTATTTCATAGGGGATGGGAGCTATTCAGTTTTACCAGTTCTCCAATGATGCGTTTTAACCATTAGTTTTTAAATGTGGCATATGTTATCCATATATGATAGTCTTTTTAAAAATAGCATGTCACTCTTTTTTAATGATTTACCTTTTTAGAACTTTTATCTCTGTTATACAAGTATTTATAAACCTTTTCAGCCACTTTCTTAATTATAGATGATAGTGGATGATGCCACATTTTAATTAAAAGGCAAACATAAAGGACTAGTGGATCTTAGTCCTTTGCCTGTTCTTAGTCTATGCTCTTCCCTGTTGGGAGAACGAACACCCTCCCTTCCCTCTGAGATAGTGGGCTTCAGGACACATTAATTAGTTCCATTCTTCACCCCTGTGGGTAGTTTAGAAAATGGTATGTAACCCTGGAATTCTGGTATGTGTGGAGAAATCTACTCTGAAGCTCAAAAGAGTAGTTTTCTTGCTGATGGGTAATTCATAAGGACAAGGACATCATTTTTTAGTTGGGAATTGTTGAGTATGCATGTGATGTCAGGACTCACCAGGCACCTTTCCTAGGAGGTCACTGTGGTGGCTGCAACAGTTCTTGGAACATGGGTGACTACAGTGATGAATTTTGATGTTCTGGGTAATCCTCTGAGCTCACCAATCCTCGAGTGGCTCTGCCTTAGTTGATAGAAGGTAATAACACTTCTTTGCCTTTTAACCATCTCAATGCAATTTTATTTTTGTTACTTGCAGGTGATGTATTTTATCATATACACATTTCAGATGTGAATTAAGTGGATTAACAGATAATAGACTTTGTATTTTGGTTTTATGGGTATTCAGACAGTTCTGACAGTTAGCAAATATTGATAGAAGTATTCATAAACAATGATTATTGGCATCATGCTTCAGTTGGATGTCAGTCTGGACATGGTAGATTATGACAGATCCTGACAACTGATAAAACCAATCTTGATATAACTGCATTTCGTCATACATAAATGAATTCTCTTTTCATTATCTCAGGGATTCAGTTTCATTCTTCCTTATCCCTTTAAGTGTTATTAGAGGAAAAAAAAAACTTTGATATTACTGTATTGAGCTTTTAAACCACCTTTTATTTAAAATCTTCAAATCCTTTAGAAAGCAGAAAATGTCACTGGCTGTTGTCTTGCCCACATTCAAACAGCAAACCATTTTCAGAGCTAAATATAGACTGAGGATATTCCATGTAAAGAATAATTAGGTCCTATGAAAAATGCCCCAGTACATTAGGATCTGTAAAACTAAATTTTGTGTCGTTTACATTGTTAACTACAAATAAAAGCTATTCATTGGGTCCCACTGACTTTCTGGAATACATTTTTTCTGTATTCCAGATGTAGCTTTTGCCTTGAAAGGGTCTGGGCCCTGGAGGATTAAAGATGTTTGAACAAGAAAGTAGGCTTGCCAGATAATACGAATACTAGCCAGCAAATTAAGTATACGCTCTACTTTCCCTTTCTTTTTAATATGTTTTAACATCCAAACATTAAATTTTCCTTTAGTAGATTCATACCAGTTTTTATTTCTTTGTTAATGACTGCAAAGAAGGGGAGATAAAAAGCAGAACTGAACAGAATCTCTGTGGATTAATTGACTATCACTGGCCTTTGTTCTCCTGTTATGTGTTGTTTTAATAAAACCTTTGAGTGGGATTCACCACTGTGGAACACCAGCCTACAAACACAGGCCTCCGCCCTCTTTCACATCAGTTTTTCCTCTCATCTATCCTGGCTGCACTCTTGACTTCTGAGTAACTTCACCTCGAAAGCTATCTGATTATCATATTAGCATACACTATTTAATAAACAATGACTGGAATCAAACTGATTTTACAAGATGGCATAGCATACATTCAAAGTGTCCAAATGCGTGATGCAATTTGTCAGCTCTTCTTCTAGTCTCCTACTCTAAATGCTTCACTGCTATCTTTTCTCTGAGCAGGGACATAAATTCTTCTCTCTCATTTATTTTTTACCAGTTAAAAAAAGGCTTCCACTATAGCTCTTGTTCAAGATTCTTTTAAGATACACACTTAGAAAAGAGTTGACTGAATAACAATCCTAGAGGAGGCATTTGGAAACTGGCACTGCAGGAAATACCAGTATGAAGTGCTAAGAAGGAATTCTGTAACTAGCTTTCTGCTTGTTTCTCTCCTTTCCTAAATGCACAGATATTGAATATGGTAAGTCATGTTTTCCTCTTTGTATTTAGTAGGAGAAAATACATTTCCTTTCCAGCTACACACTAAAATTACGTAGTGTGTGACAGACAGTTTCAAATACAATACCTATACCTTTCAGGCTTAGAGAAAAACAACTAAAACACTGCAAATGAATTAAAAAGTCCTTGTTGAGGGGCCTCCATGGTGGTACAAGGGGTTAAGTCTCGGTACCATGAAGTTATCTGTAGCCACTGCAGCACAAGTTTGATCCCTGGCCAGAGGGCTGACCCACATGGTGCCACAGACCTCTCCTGTCTCACCTGCTGCTCCTCTCAGCAGTATTTTTCAGTAGATATGCCTGTTCTACTCCCCACTCTGTCTCTGGTGAATCCTCTCACCCTCCTGCACCTCTGGACTACAACCCAGCTCTTGTATACATAAATAAATACATCTTTAAAAAGAGTCTAGATACCCAAACTTCACAGATCAAGATTCTTCTCTTTGGTATTTAAAAACAAGACCTAAACAGGTCTTGATTTATGATAACAGATTTATGATAACATGTAAGATTTTTTCAGCTACAAATTTTAGCCTCTTTCCTCTATAGGCACACACCATCATAAGATAGCTTTGAAATATCAGAATAATTTAATGTAGTTTCAGAATGTTGCCTTGTATTTACAAAATAACTACGAAGATACATCAGAGGCTAAAGAGTGGAGAAGCATCCATTGTGTCTGCATGATAGATACACCATTATTGTGCATTTATTACTGACAGTTGAAATTTGGTTTTGCAAGAACGTAGAGAAAGAGTAGCAGTGAGTATCACCATCCTACCTTCTTGAGGCCCAGAATAATTGTGTTTTGTCACCCCAATATCAATATAAAAACCTGGAATATATTCTGAAACATCCCAGTTTTCATGGGTTGTGTTTCTGCAAATTGTTAAGCACTTCTTTAATTTTTATTGAAATTATGACGTTTCACTGCCTAACAGTTTCCATAAATGTGCTACTGCTATAAAGTGAAATAGTCAATTGTCTCTTTTGCATTTAAAAAGAGTCTAAGTCTGCTTTCAGAATTTTGGAGGCACAAAGCAGTTACTCTCTTTTTATTCATCTCTTTTTACTCTTCTCATTTTACTCTTTTATCTCCCTACTCTTTTGAATAAGAAACACCTTTTCTTTTTTTTTAAATTAAATTTATTTATTTAATTATATTTGACATCATTTGTATTCCCCAGGGAGTTCCCACCACCATTCCACCAGTGCACCATCACCTCAGTCCTTTGTGCTCTTCCTGCCCTCATTCCCGTCTTTGCCCTCCCTTCCTTCCCCTCACCCTCCCCATGGTCCCTTTGGTTTATCTTTCACCTTTTGGTATTGTAGAGTTTTTTTGATTGCTTTTGGTTGTAATTGCCCATTTCCTTGAGCTCATTCTTCTTTTTTTTTTGTTGTTGTTGTTGTTGTAGCTGTTGCTCTTTCACATTCTTCCTAATAGTGAAACCATCCGATACTTTTCTCTTGCCATCTGACTTGTTTCACTGAGTATAATTCCTTCTAGCTCCATCCATGTTTCTATAAATGGTATTAGTTTGTCATTTTTGATTGCTGAATAATATTCCATTGCATATATATACCACATCTTGATCGAGTCATTTACTTTTGGGCATTTGGGTTGTTTCCAGGTCTTACCAATTACAAATAGTGCTGCAATAAACCGTGGAGTACAGGTACTCTTTTGGATCGGTGTTTTTGTGTCCTTTGAGTAGATTCCGAGGAGCGGGATTGCCGGGTCATATGGTAGTTCCATTTCTAGTAGACTGAGGAACCCCTATACGGCCTTCCATAATGGTTGGATTAGCTTGCATTCCCACCAGTACTAGGGTTCCTTTTTCTCCACATCCTCGCCAACATTTGTTATTGTTGGTTTTTTGATGTGTGCCATTCTTACCAGTGTAAGGTGGTACCCCATTGTGGTCTTAATTTGCATTTCCCTAATTATGAGGGATGTTGAGCATTTTCTCATGTGCCTCTTGGCCATGAGAAACATTTTTTCTTTTCTTACGTGTTTCCATAGTTGTCAAAATCAAATTTCCTTCAATTAAACCAGGGGTTTCAGAAGACTTAGTAATTTGTACAGTGTTGTAGAGTCAGGATCTTAGTGAGATTTGTTCTTTATCTGGTATCAGAACTTTCACAACAAAGTAGCACAGAAACTCAAATATATATATATTTCATATATATATATATGTATTCAGTGATGGTTAGGAAATAGTAATACCCAATGAAACAGGATAGTTTTGGGTTATAGTTAAGAATTATTTTTCCCGATATTGGATGGCTTCACTTTTAGGAGGAACGTAAAGGAAAATCAATTACAAAAAAAAAAAAAAAAAAAAGAGAGAGCGAGCCCGAGAGCTCTAGGAAATGAGAAANGGATGGCTTCACTTTTAGGAGGAACGTAAAGGAAAATCAATTACAAAAAAAAAAAAAAAAAAAAGAGAGAGCGAGCTCGAGAGCTCTAGGAAATGAGCAATTACAGCCAAAAACAAACAAACAAGCAAACAGACAAATCAAAAGCACAACAAGAACAAAAGGTCAAAGATAAACCAGAGGGATCATTGAGGGGAGGGTGGGGAAGAGATGGGGATGAGAGCAGAAGTGCACAAGGGACTGAGGTGATGGTGCACGGGTGACACGGTGGGAACACCCTGGGGACTACAAATATTGTCAAATACAATTAAATAAATCTAATAAAAAATTATTTTTCCCCATTAGAGCTGATATTTCAAAGTACATAGAGAAGAAAGAGGCAGTTGCCTCTCCCTGTGTTTCAGCTTTATTTCTACCACTTTAGCCATTGTAATAAAAATCCAAGCAACTATAGCAGATCCTAACTATGATTTGCCTGTCACTGTATTTGTGAGAAAAGAACCATTAAAAGGTTATGCTTTCAAATTCATGAACATGATACCAGGTTTTTTTTCTCATTGAGGTTAACTTCTTTTAAAAATCTTCCAGTTGTGCTAGAGCTCTTTAACCAAAAAGGAATCTGTTAATCCCTAGTAAAACCCCATTAATATGCTCAGGGATTACTTCTGCTCTTTTTCCTGGAAGGTGAAAGCTTTCAGTGGCCTTTCTTGTCTTTCTATGACCTGGAGGCAGCTCCAGTCAGTGATATGTGTTTATGTCCTTTGTTTGAAATAGGATTGTAGTATTTCAGCAGCAGTAGTAGATTTATGATGAAGCATGAGAAATCAGGGCATTTTATTTTTAAATTATTATTATTATTATTTACAATATTTGCTTTCTTTTCTCAGGTGTAGTCCCCAAAGAATTTCCACCACCAATTCACACATGCACCATCACCATAGTCCCTTGTGCGCTTCCCATCCCTGTCCCTGACTTTATCCTAAACCCTCTCTCTTCCCTGCAGAATGTCTCTGATTTTTAGTTGTTTATTTTTGTTTAGTTGTGTTTTTTTTTTGTTGATGTTGTTATTATTAGCCCCTCCTTATATGGTACTTTTTCTAAATAACAACAACAAAAACTCTAGGCACACAAATGTCTCAGTTATTTTGAGTTGAAAATATATGCAAATGAAAACTTACAAAAATATAGATTTGTCCATTTAATGAATCATCTTTATTGAAAAAGAAGCCAAAACTATGCAATGTGAGGGACTATCCTTGGAAATGTTGGGCTAGGAGTAAACCATTGCCTGCACTATCAAATTCTGACCTTTCAGAACTGGGGAAAACCTTGTGAAATGAAGTCAGACTCTAACCCTTGCTTAGGGTTAATTAAGGTGGTAATTATTTGTGCAATTGAAAACCACTGTTAAGATTCTTGTCTTGAATTTCTCAATTGCTTCCCATCTTTTTTAATGCTTAATTCACTTTACCACCTATGAAGAAAGGTTCTAATAATATAGTATATCCTCTTTAGAATGTCCTGGGAGATACTGTTACTTAGTTAATGACACATTTTATGTTTAATTTTTAATTTCAGTTTTTTCAGAAATAGTTTCCACAGTGACTAATTACTAAAATTAAGTTGGGAGGGTTGATCACAGAAAGTTATCCCCTAGCTACTGTATTTGAGTGAGGCACCCTTTGACGTAGAGGCCACCTGCATAAGCAGTAACTCAAGATGACCGCTAGTAAGGAAGAGGCTAGAAGTGCTGAGAGCACTGAGGTGGGTGTAGATTCAGTGCTCACTTAGTCTGCTGTTTTCTTTCTCACAAACTCATTCTTTAGCAACAAATTAAAATAATAAATAAACTGCCCAATTTGCAGATGTAGGCATTAAAACATTGACAAAGAGATCAAAATTTCTTAACTGTTAGTACCTTAACAGTCTTGGGATTCGAATCTCTGACTTTCCACTTTGAAAGGTTTAATCACTACACCCATGCAGGTGATTGGGGAATGCCAGGAGTTACTGATTTTTCTCAATGACGGTGGTTGACTGCAAATAGTTATTTAACATAAAAAAAAATGAACCATTCTATTCTTCCAGACTTTATATTCTTTTTCTGTTCAGATGAGTGTCAAAATAGACATACTGCATTCAGAACTAGGGGAAGTTAATTATCATCCAGTGAGCTCCCTGCTCCACTCCTGGTGAGTTGGTGTGTTTGCCTAGCTGGGAGTACAATGGGAATGTGGACGGTATTACTGGCACTAAGAGCAGTCTTTCCTTCCCACAGTGTGGTAAATTCCTGTACAAGATAAATATATGACACAAATTTTATACACGAGAACAGATTTTAAAATACATGAAATCAATTATCTAATGTCGTGAAGTTCAAAATATATCTTGTCTTGGGATTAGTTGTTTTGCTTAACCACCATGTAACTTCATTCAGAGAGATGCCTTCATCCCTGATCTTTTCCTCAGTGATGCTTCTGGATTTGGGAGATTTTCTGGGTTACTGACTGTAGGGTCAGAGAATGATCAGGTCATTCCACCCTCCCACCACTGGCTTGATGATGGACACCTGCGGTGCTGCGAGCATTCCAGGGTGGGCATGCGCAAGTGGGCACACCTGAGTTGGACACGGGCTTAAGTGGGCGCGTCATGAGGATGCCAGGACCGACAGTACTGACCAATGTGAGCAGCAGCAGCAGAGAGAGAGAGAGAAGAAGCAGCCGAGAGGGTGAGATGCACCAGGGGGCTAGGAGGCCTGCTGACCCCCTGACCTCCCGGCCCCCTGGCACCCATACCTGCCATGTACCTGGCCACCTCTACTAATAAAAGCATGAAGAGCCACTGAGGGTTCCAAGACTCCCTTTCCTTGACCCGTCTGCTAAGAATCATCCCCAACCTGCCCAGAGTGCCACCCTTTCCTGCCACTACACTGACATAGTTGATGATAAAATTTCGAAACTTGTGGTATTAATGTTTTCATAGGTGAGCAAGGCAGTGGTTCAGAATGTAGATTTAACTTTGAAAGCTGTGCTGTAGGGTGCAGCTAGCAGTTCATGGTCTCTTTCCCCCGCTTTCCCTGTCTTTTGTACTGTTCTGCAGTTTGTTAGGGTGTAGTGTACTTCATACAAGTTGGGTTCTCAGAGTAACAATGTCAGCTTCCCTATTCATAAAACAAAGAAGTAAAAATCTCCTGGGGCGAAAAGAAACCTCTTTCTCTTTAAATAGCTGACAGAAGTAGTGTTTTGTGTTTTTTTTTCCCTTTGAATTTCCCTTTGTAATTACTGTATTTGTCTCAGGAGAAAGGACTCGTTGTGGGCTGTTTTGGGTTACCTTTCTGAAAGGCACCAGCACGTTGCCCTTCCCTAAAGCTGCGAGCTCTCCTCTCTCCAGGGAGGTGTTGTGTCCCATGGGGAGCATGGGGCCACTTTCGCTGAATGTCAGCCCCAGTCAGTTGCTTTCAGCTGGAGGACTTGGGAGGTGGAGCTTTTTTTGCTCACCGCAGCCAATTCCCTTCTCCTTTTCTTTCCGGCTGTGCATTGGCTCTCCATGCCCTGGGCGTGCTGCTCCTCAGAGTGGAATAGGCAGGGTGTGCTTGCAGACCGTGGTATCAACTGCAGTTTCTATTTGGGGTACCCAGGGAGAAGGACAGCAGGAAGGAAAGACAGCACCAGTGCCATGGGCCAGCTCTGCTGCTTTCCTTTCTCAAGAGATGAGGAAAAAATCAGTAAGTGTGATTTGTACTATCAGAATCCTAAGCGCTTGACTATTTTATGTGGTTGTCTTCTAGAGCTAGTTTCTCCTTTTTTTCTTATGGGAAAGATAGCAAAATAATGAACTGTGATTTTGAATGTGCATTTCTTAGATGATTGGTAGGTGTGTAGTTAATAATTAACTGTCAAAGTACAGAACTCAATACACAGGCTATATTAAACATGCAAAATACTGAAAAGTCATTTTTTTTCTTTTGTTGGTCATCTGACTGCTCCTTTTAATCACGTTATGTAGAGTCAGAGTTTAGTTTTGAGTTTCTTTAGATCTCTGCATACGATATGATATATTTTACAAGCCAGATTCTTTTTTTTATCTGAAATTGGGATATTTTCAGAGCAGGGCTCAATAATAACTTATAGAGAAGTGAATGTGGCTCTAAAATGACGTATGCTGTACATTGGCAGCTATTTTCATGTGTCCTGTGCTTTGTTCTGCACGGAGAGGATTCAGGTGTGACTGTAAGACCACCCCAAACAGGTGATGGTGCTCTGCTTCCTCAATGCATATTTTTAAGGGACTGGCAGGCAGATCCCACATCTGCTGATGGTTCAGAAACCAGAACTTAAAATGATGACATTTGCATTTAATTTTTTTTCTCACTGGCTTATGTGTGTTCATTTACATTTTAGCTTTGATAAATACAGCACTGGCATTTCAGTGTGCTGAATAGAATTTGCCTTCCACTGATTGCCCCCAATACTGAATTTTTACATTTCCATTAAAATTTTTGCAGTTATACTCAATTTACAGCTATATTTCTGTCATGTCAGTGCTTTATTTGAGTATATTTAAATAGATCTACAGAATCTCAAGCTACTTGGTTGAGATAATCAAACACCCACATCTGGATCATTCCTTGCTGTTTGTTCCTCAGAAAACTAACCAGAGACAGTTTTTATTTTTTAAAAATATATATTTACTGTACCTATTCACTTGGGAAATAAGTCAATTTTTACAATAAATTTTCTGATAATGCTTTGGAATGAACATTGGGAGACTATGCAAGAGCCAATAAACTGTGCTCTGAATTTTACTCATGAAGATAAAACTGTACAGTACATGATGAGTCTGATATTAAAACCTCAGATGATTTTACAAAAAAATTGCTTATTTTCTAATTAGAAACATGTCAGCCCAAACTTTTTAGCTGCTTGTCAGAATGATTTATTTGTAGTTCTTGAGAGTTTTGGCTGATTGTTTCATTTCTTGAGGAATATCCAATCTGAAAATCCTTGGTATGGACAGATGTAGGGCTAGTGAATTACGTCTCCCCCTTCTCCACTTCTTACTCCACTGCTGCAGAGTTTCCCAGGAGCACCTGCTTTCCTTCTATTGTGTGTCTCCTCTTTCGTCTTTGAACAGTTTTCTTGGCTCTAAATGAAGAAGTCAAGTTTCCACTCAATGAAGAATTTGCCCTTTTCTATATTTCTTGTCTGGGATTCCTGGAGTGCAAAGTCTTGTGTTTTAGGTCCATGCTTCCTAATGTTGAGTGACAGCAAGTGGAATATACTGCTTTGGGGTTTACTTTCTCAAGTTCTAAAATTATTTTTAAAAAAATGAAGACAATACACAGTGTCTGATGCCAAGTTCTAATCCAGAAGTGCAAATTCTGGTTAATATCAAAGCATATGTACCCCTTTCCTCTCCACTGTCCTCCAACCCTCCCCATGATTCTTCATCTGTCCTTGATTTTTTTTCTGTTTATTTCACTGCTTCTCCTAATCCACTCCACACTGCTTTCTGATGCTGGTCTCAGCTACAGGATAGCCTTAAAAAAAAAAAAGCTGTGCCAGGCCCTGCTGCCTGCTGTGTTGCTGGTAATACATGACAAACAGCACTTATAAAAGGGACTTCATTAGCTAGCATGCTTCAAGAAGCACATAAATTACACTAACAGTAGACATCTATTCCCTGGGTTGTGCCGGTAACATGTAAAAGGTTCCACAGTAGACATTTGGGAGGCCTCAGCATTTTTCTGATCTTGCTCCTGGACTGTGTAGTAACTTCTGGGTCTTACTCATGTCTGTATCCCCACCTGGTAGCCTTGTTAGCCTGCATGACTCTCATGTTCTGTGGAGGACCTTCTAGGAGCAGAGCAAGATCTAAATGTTCTGTACCTTTCTAATTCTGCTGTATAGGGCAGAGACTCTAGAATGTACTTTTTCAAGGCAATGCAAGTTATGGAGACTTAAACAAGTTTTTGGTGACAGTTTAAATTTGTGGATGTCATTCTCAAAATACAGGTGAGTTGGAAAGCCAGTCCTCTACAGTCCTGCAGAGATACAGAAAGGATATACCCAGCTGGCCAAGTGGTAAGAGTCCCGTGGCTCCTCGCCTCCCGCTGCCACTTTCTCCTGCTTTTGCCCTTTGGTGGTGGTGATAGATAGAAAAGATTGTCACTTGATTGATTGTTGGTGCTATGATTTTAATCTGCTGGGAACAACAAAATCGTTCTTTTCATCAACTAGTTGTGTAGGGGCCCAAGCTGGTGTAGAGAGTTAACTGTATGCATAGTCAGAAATCTTGATTGTGAGGTGAAGAATCAAATACAGTAGAACTTCTCATAACCAGTTTGTCAGTTAATGTTGCACAAAGCAACATTTTTGTTTCAGTATCAGGAGTTCAGCTTTTACTCAAACTGTATACCTTTTGGCCACAGACTATCCTGACAATAAATGCATATTTCTTGGAAGATTAAGTGAGCACCCTCTGTTGCTATATAATCTTGCATTAAACTGTAGATATTGTAGAATTTACATGTTGGAGATTTTCCCCCAGGTAGTTTTTGCTGAATCCATATATAGCACTTTTTTGGTAGTAGGTGATTCTCTGGGTTACCTAATTTCCCTCAGTGACCATCCTGAAGGGATACTCATGGTCAGGTGTGTCATTCACAGGTGCCTTGGCCACTGCAGTGTATCTGTTGCATTAAGTAAACCTCAAAAGAAGACTTACTAATGAAATAGACACTTTACTACAACTAATTAGAAAACACTTTACCTGTTCTTTTCCTATTGCAAAATTCCCCTATTGGAAACGCTTATGTTAATGTAGAATGAAATACTTGAATGTTTAAAGGTGGATCATCCACCCCTGCTGGCTGTCAAGGAGCAGTGGCCCCTGTCACTGGAGCTGGTCAGGGAGGGGATGGGAAGCCGCCCGAGAGTGCAAGGGAAGGTGGAGTTGCTGAGGAATGGAGGCAGTGAGAGTCTGGTTACTTTCTGTCCTGGTATTCTGTGATGCTGAAAATAGCATATATTTTAACAAGATGCATTTTAATTTTTAAAGTCTGTATTAATAATACACATGCATTTTATTTTTTATCTATATTACAATATAATCTTTTCATGTTGGATGAGTTGCCAGGACCATTAATCATATTCATTTCATAAATATGAGTTAAATCTCAAGATAGCTTGTCTCCAATGATTTGGAATTTGATGACATATTAATATATAAATTGAGGTTAGCAGAGTAAATTTCATATCTGAATTTCAAAAATAGTTATAGTTTGAACATTAATTACCATCATGGTTATGGTTCAGTTACACTCGGGAAAACTTGTGTTTAGATTTCCCAGTTTCCCACAAGATTTCCTAGAAATCTTAGAGCCTTATACTTTGTTCTTCTCATTTACACTTTGTGTTTTTTTCTTGTGGTTATTGTTTATTGTGTGTGCTCTTGTCACACATACTCCAGCACTCCACGTGCAGAAGCCATGTGTGTACCTCCCTTCGAGCACCACACCCTAATGTAGTGTCTTACCTGGAGAAGCGCATCCTAATGTGTGTTAATAAGGGCAGCAATGCACATTTCCTTTCATATTATGCAAATAAGAGAATTTCACGATAAGCCAAGTCACAGAAGTTGGTTAATGTTGGTAGCTCAGTGATGTAACCTAAACATTGTTTCCTGAATGACACACCCTTGAACGGACCCCTCACTTAGGTACTATGGACAGATCCCAGATGCGTGATAAGGAAGCGCCCATCAGTAAGACACTGCCATCCACTTTCCTTCTTGCCTGTACAGATGTGTTTGTGGGTGAGGGGCCCCACATGACTGGTTCTGCTGCTGCCCATTCCGTGTCATGCAGAGTGAACTGTGGATAGTACAGAACTGGAAGAGGAGACCTGGGCGCTAAACCCAGCTGACTACTAACATCCTGATGGCCGCTGCACAAGCTGCTCACAGCACCAGGCTTCAGTTTCTCATTTCAGAAATGGGGTTTGAACTACTGCAGTCTTGAACATTTGCTCATTTCCTTCCATTTGTGCCTTAGAGCTAAGAGTCTGGGAAATATGTATGTATATTCTGTTCTTCTTTCCTTTTTTCCTTCCTCTTCTACCTCCTCTTCTTTTAATTTATTGAATGCTTGCCATGTGAGAGGTACTATGTCAAGATCATTTTGAGAACTGCTTATGAAATGAAACTGTTAGAAAATAAATGTTTGTAATTGTCCAGTTATGAGGGGAAGTAGCAGAAAGCCAGTAGTTTGGGGAACTTCCCGGTTAAAGTCCTCCAGGGATGCTATAGAGCCAGTTGCTGTACTGGGTACCACTCTCACTGCTGCCCCCTTCCTGAAGCAGTGGAGTCCAAGGAAACCAGTGGTGCTTTGTGTAACCTGAGACTACATTTTGCATAAAATTTCTGTGGCTGATAGTGTGGTAGCAGCAATAATGTGCTATATAGAACATTTAACCATAGTCACTAAAGATTAGATTTTTGCCTTATTAAATATTATATACCCAAGAGGTTTATGTTTCTAAAATTAAGTATAGGAATGGTAGAGCAAATGCTTATAGTTACTATTCTTGTCTTGACTTCATGATACCCTTTGCTAATTCTTAGTTTGTATGATAACGGTATTTCCTTTCTCGCTGTCTCAGACCTTTTTAGTGTTTGCCTGGCTTCTATGATCAAATGCTGGATAATTTTCATGGGAACACCAAGGGTGTAGAGTTTTCCCTGTGCAGGCACTGGCTGCTATGAGCTAGCTTCATTCAGGTAGCCCCTGAAACAGTACAGTATGGCATGTCCCATGTCTTCTTTCTTAAGGGGCATGTGAAAAAGGAGTTAGAAAATCTGCGTATATGAACATTTTAGTTAATAGAAGGAAGCTTCGTAAATATAATGGGGCATTTACATTTTAACCAGACCAAATTATCCCAAGTGCTCTTGAGACACATTTATAGTAAAATATAACAAATCAAGCAGCAGTAATGACTTAGCCCAAAATTATCTTTAATGGAGGAGTTTCGGGCATTAGGCTAGTACAATTCTTCCAGGATGTCTGATAAATCACTTCCTATGGATAATTACCTACATTTTAATTGATTTGGCCTTGCTTAAATATGGGTTCTTAAGCTTTTATCCACTGACTTCTGATACTCTGAGTAAAAAAACTCGAAAGAGCCTCGAAACTCTTATTGTTGTGTGGTAGAAAGCAAGGGGGTTTTAGAAATGGATGGACTCAGTTTGCATTTTTGGTTCTAATGTTTACTGTTCTAATCTTCTCTAAAGCACTGAACCCTCATCTTAAATATCTACTTAGTGTAGAGTTAAATACCTCGCACTGTGGTTGGCATATAATAGATGCAGTAAACACAATTTCTCTGTAACAAATGAGAGTGTGTTGATTGTATAAATGTAGTTACCTTGGGAGTGAGGTTGGCAGAGCTATGGTTTTATTTATATCATGCCCGGGAGGGGAAATAAAGGAACTTAAAATTTTGGACCTTCTTGAGTAGATTTACATTTATGTGGGTTAGCATGCTTTCTTTTGGGATCTCACTTCCCTTTTCGAGGTTCTGTTCATCGTGATTCTTGCTTCTCAGGCATGTGTTCCAATCAGTTGATCAGAATCCCCCCTTGGGTTTAATAGAGGGCCTGTCTTCCTTTTTGGTTGTGAGTAGAAAGGATTTAAGCATAAGATTGCTAGTGGGCAAGAAGAAAAGGGGAGAACAAAACCTGGACAGAAGGCAAGAAATCCCAGTGATACTGTTTGAGTCTGAGTTTAGCCATGACTGAGACCTTCTCCATCACACGAGGCAATAAATCCTCCCCTTCCTAAACTTCCTTAGGTTAAATTTTTATCTTCTGCAACCACAATGCTTCTAGAGAATGCTCAGGTATTTAACAGTAAACCTAGGCTAGAAAATTATTTCCAAACCCAGTGAAGTGAAAACGACCATTTCTTCTGAACCTTCGCATTCCATTTCAGGGGTAATGAAATTTACCCTTAAGTGAGAGCTGCTGGGAAGAGTAACTCAGCTCTTTTCAATTAATATTTTTGAGCACATTTTGCATCTGGAAGCTCTGAGTCAGGTGTTAGTGGGAAATGCATTAGTGCTATATAGTTCCCATTGTTTGGAGGATTTCTTTTCAGTTTATATGACTTTTTAAGAAATCTATTGGATCCCAATGTTTTATCTAGGAAATAGCCTACATCAAAGATATTGATGCTCTTAGTTTAACAAAGGAAGTCACACCCCTTACATTCCAGGGACTTTACAGAGCTCAGCCAACTCCAGGGAGGTTGAGTTAATTAACACCTAGGGCGGAAGTTACCTCAAGCTCCTATCACAGGGAGTAGATACCGCTTGATGTGGCGGAACAGTTTCCACAACACGTATTTTAGCAAGTAAAGTTTCTTATAATAAAACATTTATAGAGCCAAAGGTACATGTTAACAGGCCTTGCAACTATAAAACCAACCTCTTTGTTGTGTAGTAAAGTTCTTTACCCATAGCAAATAGTCATAGACGAAAACCGAATTATATGATAAAACTGGAAAGAATAGTTTTAAAGTCTGTTAATTAGGATATAAGTGATATTAATTTTATTAAATGAGGAATCAGAGATACTTGAGGCATATAGTTTTCTGTTTCTACATACTAGCCTCCAGTATATAGTCAAGGACATTTGTAAACAAATTCTAAGACCTATATACTAGGAAGAAAGGAAATAAATTCTAAGACCTATATACTAGGAAGAAAGTGATGTAAAAACAGATGCTTGGAGTAGACTTGTGAGGGTTTCACATTCCCTAGAGAGACAGGTTACCCTGTTGGTTTTGCTGACAGGAGAGGCAAGAATAAATCTGATGGAAAATGATGTTCACCTGTAGTTCTGCAGCTCAGAAGCCCTTTCCCCCACCTCTCTTTTGGCTTTGTGGTTTGATGGTGTTGGCATTTGCCATGTAAATTACATCAACTTTAAATTTGATGTCTCACATCTGACTGTTAGAGCAAAAATAAAATTCATACTTTCTAAGCATTTTAAATATTCAGCTAAAGTTAGCTGTGAAGCTCAGCATTCCAGAGTTTGATAGATGTGCATGATAGCTAATAAACTGGCAAGCAGATGACCTGTTAATCTAAGACTTTGTATCTCAATCAGTCAGACCTTTAGACCTTTTACCAGGTGGAATGTGTCCTGACAAGGGAGGGCAGGATGGTGAGGGGCCCAGAACTTCATCATAATAAGGAGAGGCCCAAAGACTCAGGCTGTGTAACTAGCATGAGAGAAGGCATGGCAATTAGTTGTCTTAATATATTTGGAGGTTTGTTTGTTTTTGCTTCCCTCCCTCTCCCACTGCTTTGGTGGATTCTTTAATGTGGAAGGAACCATGTGTTATTCTGTATGAGTCCTGAGGGATAGAAATTGGACTGTGGGTAATTATTTTCTTTTGATGATTTTAGAAGTCAAATCATAAGGATACATCACATACATGTGCTGAGTCCCAGCTCCAGTGTCATTAAGCTAAAGAACAAGTGGGGTAAGAGGGGGGTGGTTCAATGCTGAGAGACAATAGCTTAATAACCAGCACACAGCTGTTGACTACATTTTAACAATATTTTTTCTTTCATTATTTCAAAATAAGCATTTAATTTTTGTTATTTTATGGACTTTATTTCTTTGGGTAATTTTAGGTAAAAATACACTTTTTATAAGTATTGTAGAAATATGGATATATTAAAATAAATAGTTAAAAATAGGTATGCACCTATTAGAAACTATCTGTTTTTATGGAAAACCCTCACCTAGATAAATGTAATAAACATCAAATTATTTTAAAATTATTCATATAGTTTATGAAATTTCCTTAAATGTAATCTGTTAATATCTATCAAGTATGAGTTTTTCAGTCTTAGGGTATGCTTTTATGGTGAATATTTCTTTAAACCAATTCTTGTATTCCAAGTTAATGATGCTTAATGTCAGTCTATGACATGGGAACAAGGCTAGTGAATTGGGTGGGAATTAAACTTGCAACCAGGTGGGAGGATGAACTGTGTTCTCATGACTTCCAGGGCTAACGGGAGCCGAAAACTTATATGCCAGGAGGCCAAGGCCATCGGCGGAATCTGAGGAATTCTTAAATGATCTGGGAACCAGTTAGAGCTTGAAAAGAAAAGGAAAGCAAAGAGGCAAGGCAGTGGGATGATAGATGCCAGGAAGTCACACATATCAAGGCAAATTTATTTATTTTTTCTTAAAATGAAGGATTTATTGGCTCATGCAGACTAGACAGGGGTGGAGTTGACCTTGAGACTAACTTACAGACGTTGTCACCCTCCATCTCTCCATTTCTCCTTTCACTCTGTATTCCCCACTTGCTGCCGGCACATTGGCTTCTAGCAGCTTCTGTGTCCTCACCTTCTCAGACTTGACTTGGTTATGGTGGCCGTGACTCCTCACAGCTCTTGTGTTCACATTATTCAGTGCTGGCAATGCGACTTTCACCAGTTTACTTCACATACTTTATTGCTCAACATTCAAGTGGAATGAGTGTCTCTCTCCTGATGTACATTTGTAAAATCTGAGGGGTAGTATATAGGTTGTAAACTATGCAGCCCTGGAGGGCACTGTACATATCAGACTTTGAAATTTCTTTTATGACATAAAGCACACTTATGTGCTAATAAAAGCAGTAGATTATGACAATTTCAAAGAGATAGAAATGAAGTGTCTTGAGGAAAGGTGTAGTAGCAGGAAGGCAGCACAAGGGTGGTTCTAGATGATTCTTAGCAGATGTGGGGGGTAAAGGAAAGAGTCTTGGCGCCTCGGTGACTTTTATGCATTTTATTGTGAGAGGTGGCCAGGTACATGGCAAGCATGGGTGAGGGCGCATCTCACCCTCTTGGCTGTTTTGCTGATCTTCTCGCTGCTTGTTCGTGTGGGCGTCCTTATAACGCCGCCCATACAAGCCTGTGTCCAAACTCAGGTGCACCCTTTTGCGCATGCCCACTCAGGCATGCGCACGGCTCCACAGATGTTCATCATTACACCGGTGGCGGGAGGGAAAGACCTGCTAGTTCTCTGACCCTACAAAAGGGCACTTAAAAAATTTTGTATGGGGCATACTGTGGATTAATGGTAACGCTAAATAAAACAAAAGTAATCTCTTCGATTGTAAGACCTATTATTGATTATCAGAAGGACAGGGGGCATGAGGTGAGTAAATCAGGTCAAAGGGGTTGACTGTATGGTGAAGGACAGAATCCAAGTTTTAGGTGTGAACTCAATGTAATATATACAGATACTGATTTATGGTGATGCATACCTGAGAGTTATATAATGGTCTAATGTAATGTTACTTCAATTAAAAAGTATTGAAATATTTAGAAAATAAAATTCAACAAGATTAGGCAACTGAGTTAAATAGAATTATATTTTGAATAAATTTTTAATTATTCATTCCATCCTGTGATATTTACAGTTTTTTATGCTCCTGATCACATGATAGTTACATTTTTATTTTAGTCCCTCTCACTGAGATTAATGACTGGTTGTTTGTGTTGAATCTAGAATGAAGCAGAAACACTGTTTGGGGAGTATATCTGATGTTTTCTTACAAATAACAGAAATGTTGAGACCCAAGCTTACATTTGTAAACAGTTTGAAAATCTAATTTCTTTAACATTACACTGCATGGATTGAAATAAACAGTTTCTCGAAGGTAAGCCTTAATAGTTTGTATCTATCTCAGATTCTAGAGGTGTAATTTGGTTAGAGCAGGTGCTTGAGAAGTAATGTGCAGGCACCTAATGTGTCCTATGGGTGTTTTCAGTACACCCCCTATCTCCCCATCAGCCTGTCCATTTTCCTTTCCTCCCACCTCATCAGTTACTGCACTCTAGACCAGTTCTGCAGTTTCCATATGGGCCTGGCTGGTCTTGCCATTTCTTTTCTGAGCCACCTGAGAAATACATATTCACTTTACAAAACTTAGCTCAAGCATCACCTCCTACATGAAACTTTCTGTTGATAGTTCCTCTCTAGAGAACTGACTGCTGTTTACTTTGTTTCTTTCAGAACATTTAAGATCTCTAACTTATTGATTTTATTGATTTGCCATTCATTTTTATGTAACTGTATAACATCAGGAGCACTACTTCACATCTCCATATGCTCACATGACTCACTCAACCCCACCAGAATGCCAGTGCTGGTAGCCTGTCCCCTTTTCCTTCCCCCTTATCTCCTCTGTTAACCAGTATAGTTTTCAGTCTTAGATTATTTCTGCTATGTTTTGCCAGATTTTTTAGATTACTTTTATTCCACAAGTAAACCATCTGCAAACTGTCTTTCACTTTCTGATTTATTGCACTTGTCATAATCACCTCAAGATCTACCCATTTTGTTCCCAAAGGCACTGTATTTTTTTAATATCTGGGTGGTATTCCATTAAGTACATATTCCATGATTTCTTTATTTAATTATCTGTTGATGGGCATTTAGATTGATTCTCTGACTTGTCTATTGTGAATAATGCCGGTATGAACGTAAGAATGCATAAATCTTAATATCTTCATATCTTGAGTAGATACCTAGAATCACTTGATCATATTTCCATTTTTACTTTCTTGGGAACTCTCCATACTGCTTTTCACAGAGGCTACACCAATTACATTCCAATCAGTAGTATGAGTGATCTTTTCACCCTCTACTCATTTATTGTTTTCAGTGACAGCTTACTGTACTTTTGACTTGCATTTCCCTTATAATAAGTGATGTGGGACATTTTTTCATGTACCTGTAGGCAAATCTGAAAGTCTTCTTTGGAGATATATCAATTTAGGAATTTTGACCATTTTTTGATTATTTTTGTTGTATGAGTTCTTTATATACTTTAGAAATTAACCCTTGATTGTAGAAAGATATGCAGATATCTTCTCCCAGTCTATAGGTCGCCCTTTTGTTTTTTGCAGTGATTTCTTTTGCAGCACAAAAAAAAAGGCTTTAAAACTAAAACCTTTTTAGTTTGATATATTCACATTTGCTTATTTTTCTTTTTTCTCTAAATCTCTAGTTGATATCCAGGAGTATGTGTTAAGTATTTCATTTTAGATTTTAAAGTCTCTAATCCACTTTGAGTTTTTTATATGTATCGAGTTAAATAATAATATACTTTCTTTTTTGCATGTGACTATTCTGGTTTCTCAACTCATTCCTAAAAGAGGAATTCCTCATTCCTTGCTCCATTGTATGGTCATGGTTCTTCTGTCAAATGTTAACTGTCCATATTTGTGTGGGTTTATTTCTGGGTTCTCTACTCCATTGAGTCTTCGTTCCTGTTTTTGTTCCAATATTATACTGTTGTTGTTGTTTTGATTACTTATTATTTTATTAAAGTAACATTGGCTTACAACACTGTAAGTGACTGAGGGAAATAGGTTCACACACCTCATCAGATGTATGTCACCACGACACTACACACACTGCCAAAGCAGCCGTATTCTTTTATAGGCTATTGGGCTCCTTCCCGTCTTTGTTTCCACTCCCAACACCCTCATTTTCCTAGCACCCTCAATTCTGCAGTCTTATTTCTAAGGTTTTCTTTGATTTAGTTTTGTCAGCTCTTTCATCATGTTTCTCTATATTCCACATGAATGAAATCAAAGGATGTTATTTTAAAAAAAAGAGTGAAATGTAAATATAAAAAGCAAAGCTTGTCTATATGTGAGAATCCAATGCCCTCAGGTTACCTCATGCAAAACACTAAGAACTTCCTATTTGTATTGGTAAATGCTTCTTTATTGTCAGACTGTTCATGTAGAATTTCATTCTCAGTTGCTACTTATTTTTCCATTTCAAGTGTATTCTCAGGAAAAAGGTAGACTTGAATGAACCAAAATATTAAAAAAGAATAATTATAACAATGCCATTGTAGCTCATAAAAGGGACGTGTATGAAAGCCTTATAAGACATACATAGTCTTCACACATTTATCTTACTTTCTGCTCCCAATGTACCAATACCATACTGTTTTAATTACTGTCACTTGTAGTATAATTTGAAATTGAGGCCTACGATACTTCCATTTTTATTTTCTCTTAAGATTGCTTTGGCTTTGGCCATTTGGGGTTCTGTTGTACCATATAAATTTTATAATTGTTCTATTTCCTCAAAAAATCTCACTGGAATTTTGATAGGTATTACATTGAATCTGTAAATTGCTTTAGCTAATATGACCATTTTAACAATGTTTATTCTTTCAGTCCTTGAACATCAGGTATATTTCCATTTCTTTGCATCTTATTTCCTTTGCCAGTGTCTTATGGTTTTTATTGTAAAGCCCTTCACTTCCATTAAGTTTTTCTCCAAATATTTTATCCTTTTTGGTATAATTGTAAGTGGGAATGTTTTCTTAATTTCTCTTTCTTTTAATTCACTGTTTACATATAGGAATATAGCCTATTTTGTATCCTGCCACTTTACTGATCCATTTATTATTGCTGGTAGGGTTTTTTGTTGTTTTTTTTTTTTATTTATTTTGGGTTTTCTGTCATGTCATTATGTCACCTGTGAATAGTGACAGTTTCATTTCCTTTCCAATTTGGATTTCTTTTTTGTATTTTTCTTGCCAAATTACTCTGTCTAGGACATCTGTACTGTGTTGAGCAGTAGTAGTGAAGCACTTGTCTTGCTCTTGATTTCAGGGGAAGCGTTTTCAGTTCTTCACCAATAGTATGATGCCGGCTGTTAGTTTGTCATATATGGCTTTTACTATATTGAGAAAAATTATTTTTATTCCCATTTTTGAGAGATTTATTCATAGATGACTCTTGTCAAATAAATTTTCAGCATCTCTTGAAATGACATGTGATTTTTATTTTTATTTTTGTCAATGTGGTGAATAACATTGATTGAATATGTTGAACCAACTTTGCATCCCTGGAGTGAATTTCACTTGGTCATAGTGGATGATTCTCTTAATATATTGCTGGATTCTATTTGTCAAGATTTTCTTTTATGTACTGTTCTTGCTTGACTTTAGGATCAAGGTAAAGTTTATCTTATAAGATGTGTTTGGGAGCTTTCCCCTCTCAGGGTTTTTTTTCTTTCTTTTTTAAAGAGTTTGAGAAGGATGGGCATAGGTATGGAGTGCTCTGAAGATCTGGTAGAATTCACTGATGAAGTCCTGTGGCCCTGGGATTTTAGTCTTAATTTCAAGTGAGAAATCTGCAGCTTCCCATTACTGCTGCTGTGTGATTCTAGACAAGTTATGTAACCTTTTTGACTCATTGATCTTACCAGTAATATGGGCAGAATAACACCTATTTCCCCTTATAATGTTTCTATGAAAACCAAATGAGAGGTCTCTGAAAACACTTGGGAAAGTGTAAAGTATTAGCTCAATGGATGGAAGTACTCCTATCTTGCTGTTAGTGACCTGGCGCCAGGGGGATAATCTATGTAACCTTCAGATCTGGGTGTGTCCTTATTGCTTATAAAGAGGTAAAGTAATATCTAAAAGTGATTTATTTTACCAGATTGGATTGATGGCAGCATTTGTGCTGCTGATCAACTTGCTGAACGTTGCCTTCAGAACAGAAAAGTAGTATTTATTTCTGTTTGAATCAAGTTCTAGCTAGAAAGAAAGGCATATATTATAATGAGCAGGTGTATTGGTCAAACAAGTGAAAATTAATTCCATCTAGTCATGCTTTCAAAATTTTATGTAAAAGTCTCTTAAAATAGATGATGCTAAATTGTCTGAACATAATGTTAAGATTCAAAGCAATGCTCCTTTTCCAGCCTCCTTGTTTTTCTGCCAGACAAGAACATGATTATTTCAAAATTTATACTTTTGACATGTTTAAAACTATTTTCATTTCTTTTTTGTCATAAGAATAATTTTTCAGTAGTAGTAGTCATAATTATGTTGATTCTCCTTTGGATCAGGTCTTTTGTTTGGAATGTTATTTGTATCATTGCTTATAATTGCACCTTTCAATCAGTTTTGCAAAAATGTGGTAGAGTGGTCCTGAAAAAAGCAGTATTTCAGGGACATTGAGAATCCTTACACTCCAGTCTGAACGCATTAGGAATCAAATTTCAGGAGAGAAATAGCCCTGGTTTCTGTACATAATAGAAATAAAATTATGAACAGCAGAACAGCAGATAGGAACCTGTAAACAATATGAAGAAAAGTGAGTAAAACAGATCACAGTGAGCACACTATTTCTGATGAGCCAGATATCAACAGCAGGGGCATAGTTATCACTTGCCAGAGTATAAGCAGCCAGTTTAGTTTGCACTCTGAGTAGTTAGAGCGAATGACATGTCTGATACACTGAAGGGGATAATTAAAACACTTTGGGCTTTATTCATTCTCAGAAGACACCCAAGTCAATCTCACAGGAAATTTTCTTTTTCAGGTGTTGATATCAGGCACAGCAGAAATAAGTGATTCAGTAGGAAAGCAACTGAGTTTCTGAAGCCCACAGTTAACAAGTGATCTCACGTGCTACAGTGAGCTATGTATCTGAGCGCAGAGAGCTGCTGATTAAATCATGCTCAATACCAGTCAGTACTAGTTGCGAAGGATGATAGAGTACTAGTGCATTTAGGAAGTTCACATTGTCACTCAATAACCCCCTAAATGGTTCCTCATCATGGGACTATGGGACCAGTCCCTGGTAACCACTTGTCTGTTGGTGTACTGAATTTTTTGCCTTTTCCAGAATGCATGTAAATGAAATAATAGTGATTGCCTTTTGATTTCTTTCACTTAGCATAATACACTCAGATTCATGTGTGTTGTCACCTGTATCAGTTTTCCTTCCTTTGTATCTCTGAGTATATTTCATTGTGTGAATGCGCCACACTTACTTACCATTGACTTACTTACCAGTGGAAGGTATTAGGTTGTTTCCAGTGGGCAGCTATGAATAAAACAGACATATGTGTAGAGGTTTTTGTGTGAGCACATGCTTTCATTTCTCATTTTCCATTCTAGTCTGAAGTGAGATTGCTGGGTTGCATGTTGAGAATATGACAAACTTTCACAAGAAAAACTTTTATGTTTCCAAACTGTTCTTCCAAACTTACTGTACCACTTTTGCATTCCTGCCAGCAACAGAGTTCCAATTATTTCATATTCTCACCAATACTTGGCATTGTCAATATTTAAAAGTTTTGTGAGTAGTGGTTTTTCATTGTGACTTTAATTTACATTTCCCTGATGATATATTTTTGTTTATTGGTTACCTGTATGTCTTTTGTGAAGTAAGTCTTCAAATCCCTTGGCCATTTTTTACTTGGTTGTTTGTCTTACTAAATTATGAAAGTTTTGTATTCTGGATGTACATTCTTTAATACATATGTTTTGCAATATTTTCTCCTGTTCTGTGGTCAGCTTCCCCCCGCCCCCATTAATAGTCTTAAGAACAAAAATTTTTTCACCTTAATGAAATTCAAGGTTTTTTTTTTAAAGACTGTGCTTTTGATATCCTATTTAAGAAATTTTTGCCTAATCCAAAGTCACTGAGAACTCATTTTCTTCTAGACACTATCTTTCAGTTCTTATTTATTAGGTCTATGATCTATCTTGAGTTAGTTTTTACACATGCTATGAGATGAGACAAAGATTTTTTTCTTGCCTACAGCTGTATTGTTTTTCTAGTAGGGTTCTTTTTTTGGGGGGGGTCTTATTATTTACTATATCATCATATCTCCAAATTTAGTGCCACCCTAATCATGCAGAGCCCTATTTTATTTGATCCCAGAAGCAACTTCCTCTTGTCCCATCTTGACCCTTGTCCTACTTAGCCCCTCTTTGTTTTCTGACACCATTTAAAGACATATAAACTTACAAATTCTTATTTAAAAAAAGTGTACAATAAAATACCACTCAGTCTGGGCGAGTAATGTGATGAGAAATGTCACAGGACACTGGCACATTCAGGAAGCCCAGATTATTCTTTCTCTATTGAATTATCTTAGCACCCTTGTTGAAAATCTTATGTTGTGTTTGGTTTTCTGTGTTGCTTCATGGATCAGTCTGTCTACCTTTATGTTAGTATCAACTATATTGCTATAACTTCATGGTTAGCCTTGAAATTAGATACTATGCCTTCCAACTTCTTTCTTTTTAAATTGTTTTGATTGAGACTGATTCCTTTATGTTTTCAAATCTATCTTAGAATCAACTTGTCATTTCCTATCAAAAGGCAAGTGGTAGGGTTTTGATTGATACAATTTCGCATCAATAAAGGAAATGGAGAATTGGCCTCTAAATAGTATTGTCATTGAATCAGGTTATTGCTTCTCTGTTTTTTTATACTTTCAGGAAATTTTGTAGTTGTCAGTGTGTATATATTGCATGCATTTCATTGAATAGTCCCTAATTTACAGTTTATACTGTTAAAATATACTTTTTTAATGTTCAGTTTTAAGTTCTTTATAGGTATTGTGTAGAAATGAAGTTGAAATGGGTGACAAACAATTTGAGCTTGGATGACTTGGATTTTCGTAAAAACATAAAACTAAGAAAATCAGAAAAGTGGTTTTTTGCGGGAAGATTTTTGTGTTTAAAATCTCTTAGTGTGTGACATAATAGGAACGCTTTACTATGGACTGGGAAAAGTCACAGAAGACCTGAAAATTATTTGGAATTTGAAGTATGATTAGATTAATTTACTACAACCCTGTTATCTTACCAATGATATATCAATAATGTGATATGTTATCCTAAAGATGATTAGGTTTAGGAACAGTCCCCAGGAATGCAATCTCTGGTTTAGAGTCAGTGCACAAATATGGTAGGATTGTAAAGGTCATTTGTAGTGTTTTAAAGGGTGCTTAAAAAGTATTCATTTTCAGTTTGATTTTATCTTTAAAATTTGAAAACCTGTCATACAAACAGTTTCAGGTCACACATCTGAAGTGTCATGTATACAGGAGAAACACTGTATTATAAGATTGAAAAAAAATCCTTTAAACGCTAGGCAGTATACTTTTTACAATAAAAATAGTTTTAACTTGCCTCTCCAAAGTAGTATTAGTCACACATTTCTTTACCTCTTAATAATATCCTACTTATGTTTAATAGATCTGTAACTCATTTTACTTGGTTTAGGATGTTGCTAGGAATGATGTAGAAGCAGAATTGGTCTTGCATGTGCATGACATAGAAGTGATGGGGCTCAGAAGGAGGATTAGAGGTCACCTCCCACCTTTGACATGTTTCATGTTTCTTATTTCAGTCCCCTGGGGCATGGGAGGATAGATAATGATGTCCATGTTCCTTCTCATACCCTTTGTATCTGCCTGTCCCAAATTGGAGGATGCAAGCTCAATACTGGACTTCTATCTTCTGGAGCCCAGGAGTATGTGCATTCCAACTTCCCCACCCCTTCCACTGAGATAAAATTGACATAAAACATAGTGTAAGTTTAAGGTGTGCAGTGATGATTTGATACGTTTATATTATGAAATAGTTGCTACATTAAGGTTTATTAACATATTCTTCACCTTAAATAATTAGAACTTTGCTGTTATAGTGAGAATATTAAAGTTCTACTCTTGTAGCAACTTTCAAGTATATAATACAGTAGTGTTAACTGTAATATCCATGTTGTACACTAGATTCCTGGAGTTTATTCATTTTATGGCTCAAAGTTTGTGCAATTTAACCAACATTTTCCTATTTTCCCCATTCTTGAGCCATTGTCCACCTCTACTCTATTTTGTTTTTGAGATCAGTGTTTTTAAATTGCACATATAAGTGAAATCATACAGTATTTGCTGTTTCTGTATGACTTACTTTCACGTAGCATGATGCCTAACAAATTTCATCCATATTGTCACAGATGGCAAGATTTCATTTTTTTTTTAATGGCTCAATATTCTATATAAATACTACCACATTTTCTGCCTTTTTCTAAGCTTATTTTTGTTTAGTTCATTTTTTTATTGTTTTTCTCTAATATATAAGTGATATCACATGCTATCCTTCTCTGGCTTATTTCTCTAAAGTTTATTCCCTCTAGGTTCTTTGTTTTTATTAGAAATGTCATGATTTCATATTTTTATATCCATGGGGACAGTTCTTTAAAGGATGTGAGAATGTATCACTGTTATGGAAAGGATATACTAAATGCTACATTTTCTTTATCCATTCAGCCTTCAAGGCTATCAAACCATTTTGGTGCTTTCCATGTGTTGACCGTTATTATAATGCTACAATGACCACTAGGAATGCAGCCTTTGATGACAAGTTAGGTCGTTTATTTGAACTCTGTTTTCTTCATATTGATATTTATTGCTATAAACTTCTGTTTTGGCACTGGTTTTTACTGTAACTCATAAGTTTTGACATACTGTGTTTACTTTTTCATGTACATGGGTTTTTATTTCCTTTTGATTTTATCTTTGACCTATTGGTTATTAGCATGTGATCTTTAGTTACCAAATATTTGTGAATTTTCTAGTTTTCTTTCTATTATTGATAGCTGATTTCATACCATTGTGGTCAGAAAAGATACTTGATTTTTTTTTTAATTTACTGAGATTTGTCTTAGGACCTAA
This sequence comes from Galemys pyrenaicus, assembly GCA_019455555.1. Lineage (NCBI taxonomy): Eukaryota > Metazoa > Chordata > Mammalia > Eulipotyphla > Talpidae > Galemys > Galemys pyrenaicus. The sequence goes on along the minus strand of JAGFMF010011861.1, from coordinate 8,416,337 downwards.
CATATGATCTGTCCCAGAGAATGTTTCATTTGTGCTTGAGAATAGTACATATCCTAGTGCTATTGGATAGATGATTTCATATATATGTTAGGTCCATTTATGCTAAGTTCAAGTCTACTGTTTTATTGATTTTCTGTCTGGATGATCTACACATTGCTGAAAGTAGAGTATTAAAATCCTCTAAAACATAATTGTCTATCAGTCCCTTGATCTGTTACTCTTTGATATATTTACGTTCTCTAGTATCTTTACCTCCAACCATCTGCCCGCTTGGCTTCACAGCTTGATGGACATGAGAGATGAACCCTTGTTTTTTAACTCAGTTAAGGAAGACAGGAAAGAGAATGACTGGGAAATATATAGCACGAGAATAGAAGGGTACCAACCTTTTATGATAAAATGAAAGATGATATAATTAAACCTTGATTATCATTAGCAGGGAAGCAAAATGGCCATAAAATATTAACAACTAATACTTTACTATCATAATCCTAACTCTTCCCCCAAAGAGTTTCCTGTTTCTTAAATTGTGGTAAAATCATTAAGATTAACAACAAAGGAACATTAGTTTTGCAAGTTTATCTTAACCCAGTTCTTTGCAGTAGTAACTGCCTTTGTCTTCCTGGAAATGCTGAGAGTTTATTAACAACATATATAGTCCAAACATTTTATAATTAGTGATCCCAAGTAATTAGCTAATGGGGAAATCTTGATTACCTGACATTTGATTAGTGGAGAAAAAGGATCTAGTTGGTGTATTCACATGTCTGAAGCTCCAGCTGTTGGACCTGTGTACTTTATTAGTAGCAATTTGCCTTGGTTGAGAGAAGATCAAAGATACCACATATAAATGGGAAGCTTCCAGCATTGCTAGGTAGAGTATTTTTAGCTTAGGGCTAATGAACTGTTTTCAACCTGAAGTTTTCAGGAATAGGCAGCTTCCTGTTTCTGCAAATACCAAATGGAAAGTCAAGTCAGTTTTCTTGGATTTATAGATTAGATTGAAGGGCTTGTTCTTCTTAGTTGAGCTAGCTGGCCCCTGCATGCCAAGGTTCTATGGCAGTGTGCTCTTAGTGACCTTTCTTCTCTATGAATGTAGGTGATAAGAATGGAGGTGAACCCGATGATGCTGAACTGGTAAGGCTCAGTAAGAGGCTGGTGGAGAATGCGGTGCTCAAAGCTGTGCAGCAGTATCTGGAAGAAACACAGAACAAAAACAAACCAGGGGATGGGAACTCTGTGAAAACTGAAGAGGCTGATAGGAATGGCACTGACAATGACAACAACATGAAATGAGACCCTAATGCAGGCAGGACCCCACTGCTCTGTGAGAAGTTTCCCTGCTTCCCTCTTCTGACTCAAGAACTAACTTACATTGTGCTGCTTAAACTGTGGAGACTGCCTGATATTAATGATTGATGTGTTTGCATTTCTGAAACACAATAGAAGAGAAATGGAACTAGCAGAGGAAATTCATCTGTGAAAGAGTGGCCCAGGTTCCACTTGCTCTCAGTCATCGCAAGGAGAGAGGGAACTTGGATCATGCCTGTGAGCTCAGATTAAAAACCCAGGGCCTTGCCATAAATGGAATACTGCCATTTATATTGTGTAGCAGGGCATTTGACTACTTCATCTGAGGCCAAAACACGCACATAGCTAACAAGTGCTAAGTTTAAATAATCACTGTTGAAACTATTAAATACAGTAGTCTATAATGCTTCATGTTTGTCTGATGTATGCTGTTCTTATGCACTGATCTTTATTTACAGTAAATTTGTTTTATGTAAATGATATATTTTTGGCAAAATGCAACCTTTTATATAAAACATGGACGACATTTTAATGGTCTTTTTTTTAACCTTTTGATAAGTCAGTGTGCCATATTTAATGATTTTCACTCACCTTTTTATGTAAAATGCATTGTATAATTTTTTTTTCTGTAGGCAAGAAACCTATTGGAATTCGGAACTTAATTAATGAAGCTTTGCATCGAGAAAGAATGAGTCTGAAGGTCAAAGTGAAACAGATAAAGGAACTTTTATTAAAGCCTGAGACTCAGGCCAAAATTAGGAGGGAGCTTTTTGAAGGAAGATTGATTAACAGCAGTAATCAAGGAAGCGATGTTGATTTCAGCACTACGTTGACATAAGCTCTTCTGTTGCTATCATGGCACCATAGTTTATGAAATCTTTTCCGTTTATTAAATAGCTCTTTGGTAAAGACCAATGAAGTGTTCCAATAGTGTCTACGGCAAACCAACATTTGGTAAGGAATTAACAATTTCTTGCTAAAGAAAATGGTTTCTACCCTGGTGTTTTGAAAGCTAAACTTGTGTTTAGAATACTTGTTTCAGTAACCTTGAGTTATTTTATAGCAAGAACTGAACTAGCTGTTGTGCAGTGTTCTACGGGTCTTCACAAATATACAGACTATGGAAAATTATTGATAGACAAAAAAAAGTTTTAAGGGTCACTTACCTCCTACTGACATGGTTTTTGTTGTATCAAAAAAAGCACTATTCAGATTTGTCTATATCTAGTGTTACTTTCAGTGGGATCTACATGTTTATTGAATACTAGTACTTGAATGAGCATTTATAAATGTAATATTGCAATCACTGGTTAAGAATGTTTTATAATATCTATGTATTATTTTTCAGTGATCAAAATGTAGCTTGCCTTTTCATTTATTAACATATAAATGTTTGGGATTTTTATTTTCTACTTTTCTGAAGATTAGCCCCAGATCTTTGCATATCCCTTATGGGCTGAATTTGTTTGCACTGGTTCATTTTTAAAGAAAACTCTTGAAAAATTCCCTCCTTCATGATAATTATTGGTAACAGTATTTTTATAGTCATTGTAAAATTGCTGCTACGAAGATCATGATGGAAGAGGAAATTATTAAACATCAAATATGTAATCATTTCAAATAGAAAATCCAGTTTACTCATGGATTCAAACTATTTTTTCACTGGGTAAATTATACTACTTTTATGTATGAATGAGTTTATGCATTTTCATGCCTCTTAATAAACATATTCTTCCCCCTTGTTACCTTTCCTCATTTTTTCCCTCACTCTTGGAGGTTGTTAGATTATGCTGACATAACGAAGTCATAGCAGGTGTTCTGGTAGTTTTAGTGTTTCTTTACCTTTATGTTCCTATCCTTCATGCTAACAGCACAGTTATCAAAGGACTTTCAACCTGAAATGTTTAAATCAGTTCAAATTAGTCAACTCCACAGAACAGAAGAACATCAAATGCAAAGAAAACCCAAATAACATCTCAAACTGCTGGTGATATGGCACTGAAGTGACATGAGTAGCAAAGATGAAAGGAGCATGGCTATTCGGATGCAGACCTGGCAGCTGCTCACAACAAAAAACGTTCTCAGAGGTTGAGGGCTTGTTTTCCTGTGGGCAGACTGCCTCTTAAATAAGCCCTTATGGTAGGAAGCAAAGTTACTTGGAGCCTTGCCCTATTTTCCTGAAGTACAAGGAAATAGACTCAAGGAGGTTAACTGTCTTATCCAAGACCACATTGTTATCAGGGGGCTAGCCCTAAAGTACAACCCAGGGCTCCACCTCAAAGTACCGGTACTATTTTCACTGTCCCATATCCAAGTTATTTTAGTAGAAATAGCACTTCTCAGCCTCTATCTATAAATACCTTTAAGGAGCTGTTCCCAGTCCTCCTGAACAATTTCAAAGGCTAAGACAGCATCCTGTCTGTACTTCAGTTAGCAATCATAGTATCCATTTGTTAAACACCTTAGTTAGCAATCATAGTCTCCATTTGTTAAACACCTTAGTTAACAATCAGTCTCCATTTGTTAAACACCTTAGTTAACAATCATAGTCTCCATTTGTTAAACACCTTAGTTAACAATCATAGTCTCCATTTGTTAAACACCTTAGTT
>JAGFMF010011861.1:8356039-8411997 GCA_019455555.1 Galemys pyrenaicus | reverse complement strand
TCCATTTGTTAAACACCTTAGTTAACAATCATAGTATCCATTTGTTAAACACCTTAGTTAACAATCATAGTATCCATTTGTTAAACACCTTAGTTAACAATCATAGTATCCATTTGTTAAACACCTGACTGTGGGCCATGTGGTCGAGGCCCCTTATATTTCTTTCCTTCAGAAACCCCATTAGCAAGTGACTAGTATTGTTGGAAAAATTAGGAAACCAGGACACTGGGGCTCTAAATAGTTAAATGTCTATTTACAAAGCTAATGAAAGGTAAGACTAAATTTAGACTTGGCTCTGTTCTATTTGAAAGCCACACTCTATACAATGCAACACATCCTTCTCTCCACCACATACATTTCACAAGTTAAGGGTGTGTAACAAAGGAAAAGTCACTTTCTTTTGACTGAGCTCCCTTGCAGCCCTAAGGTTTTATGAAGCTATATTACAATGGCCGTGCTGTGATGGAATTGAAAAAAATAAACCCAGATATGTAGTTATTAAGTATTCTAACCCTATCAAGGAAATCTCCATTTGCAAAGGTTTATGGAGATAACAGAAGTATACAATAAATTTTCTTAATAGTTCCATTTAAAAAAATCAGTAAAACATTAATTTGCAAAAGTATAAGCTCTGGGTCTGATATACTCAAAATGACTTTTTCCTCATTAATCAGTCACAGAATAATTGCTTGTTAAGTCACATTGCCAGAATATGTTGTCCTAAATTGGCAGTATAGGTTATATAGTTCTGTCTTCTGGCAGGGAAACTGCATGGTTGGTGAAAGGATATTGGTTGGCTTCTAGGTCTGTGTTTACCACTGACAAGTGATCTTTAGGAACCAGTTTACTTTCCAGAGTCTCAGTTCCCAATCTATAATATGAAAGTGTAGCCATGTGATTTGGCCCAGTGATTTCCAAGGATCCTAGACTGAATCTACCATGTGCTGCCAGTACCGATGCTACCATCTCAGCTACCTAAGGGTCACACGAGTGCACTTCTGTCAATGAGAGGCTTAGAATTCTAGGAGACTCTGCCTTCTTTTCCCCTTATGTTGTTTGTCAGCTTCATGGAGGGGAAATCAAGGCAGCATGAATTCACATTTATAACCAGATTCCATAATTTTCAGCCACTGAAAAAGTAGTAGATTCTGTGTGGTTAATTTGAGGGGTATTAACAAGTAATATTGGCAAGAATAGAACAAGACCCTATCCAGTTTGAGCCCAATTAGTTCCACGTATAGAATCGTAAATTATTACTTTATTAACCTACTTCTGTCTAGACTAACTCAGCCTTTGGGATATACTAGATTTAGAGGTACAACATGAGTTCTAAAACCCCAAATATGCCAATCATCCCAGTCAAAAGCCATAAGGAAATAATTAAAGTAATTAAAGCAGTTTTGATGTCATATTCTAGACGTTATTTCAAACACATGACCAAGAAGATAAACTTGCATCTCTGCCCCCAAAGATAGATGGACCAGCTACCACATTATGTAACAAACTTAGGTTGTATTTCATTATATTCAAAGATGACAAACCTATAGTACTTCCAAACACAGATTGATGAATGGATAACCTATTGCCTTCCATTGTTTCCACAACTCAAGATTTCATTATAGTAGTTTTATCTTTTAACAAATTGTAAGTACATTCCTGAATGCCAATTTTTCAGGTAGAGAGAATTCATATAAGAAATAAACCCAGTGTACTAAAAGTAGTTTCCAAGTCCCCACATGCTAACAAAGCAAACCCTTATATTATTTCATTAAAAGTAAAAGTGAATATTAGCTCAATACACTGAGTCAGTGAATTTAAAATGCTGGTACTAGCTATAATGCTTTTTTCCTTGATCACTGGTCTGGGAACAATAGGCTTGTTTATAAGGCAATTTGAGAGCTGAAGGAAGGTACTCTGATCATTTCTAGTGTAATAAGCACAGAACTACTTATTTGTATCCATTAAAAAGAACTGGTAAATTTAGCAGCTTGGGATGATTTTAAAATGTAAACTGCTGTACTTATTCTTCTGCATATCCCATTATCAGCCCCTTATTGGAAGTTCTACTGTAGCATCAAAGAAAAGGTCTATGAAACTGAGAAATCAGTGTTCCCAGTGAACTTACATGGCTCTCTCTGTAGTGGTTCAAGTTATTTCTGAAAAGCCACTGTCCTATGACACTGCCCTGCATACTCATGTGTAATATACTTTGGCTCATCGGACGAAAGTGACACTGTCCTGCCTGCAGCCCTGTCACTTATGCAGCTCCATGGAATGTGGAGCTTTAGTTCTCAAGTAATCTCAGGCAAATTGGTACAACCTGTCAAATTATTCACCACACTTCCTCCCAAACACCATGTGGGCACAGCGGCCACACAGTAATGGCACTGAACTGAAACACAGTGTGCTTTCTTTACTTTTTAGCCACGTTATCTTACCCATGATTAAATTTTTTTTTATAAACATTCATGTGGGCTATATGAAGTTGTAGGTAATAAGAGGACCAAGAAATAAGGCTCTTATAGCTGGACAGGAATTACAGTGTTGAGGAAAAAAAAACAAAAGTGATACACACACACACACACAGAGGCACACCAACCCAAAAGATCTGATATGGTAATTGAGGTAGAGAAAATAGGGTAAATATGCAACAGTGGGGAGAAACTAAGTCTATCTTTTAAAAATTCTGGGAGACAAATGTGGAAGCTATTTCTCATGCCTGTGAAGTATCTTTATTGGAGGGATTCTGGTGATTTCATGGGCCCTTGTCACGCTTAGTGATTGCCCAGCATCTTCAACACCTTCTCATGTCTGGGGAACTTCCTATCCTGTGAGGCCTGCTTCCCAAAGGTAGAGCCCCAGCCTTCTTTGTCACTGGGGCTTAAACTTGTGATGTAAGCTCTGCCAAGTGAGAAGAAACCCTGCGTGGAATCCATTCACCTCTAAGCTCTGGAACAGCAGTAACAAAGGAGCTATTCAAGGGCTCCCATGTCCTGTGTAGACAATTTATGCTGATGGTGGGCAGTGGCAACTAGAGTCCTGGGGAGCAGCTGGCAGTGTAATAGGGCATTTTTCCTACCGTGTGGCCATCCAGCCTGTTCTCTGGACCTTCTAGGGATTCTGTGAGCTATGGAATATCCTTAATAAATAATTCCTTTCCATTTAAATTAGCTTAAGTTGACTCTTAGTTTCAACTTGAGTCCTGACTAGTATAAGCTACAGTCCTAGTATAGTCCTAGTACAGTCCTAGTATAGCTACAGTGTGCAGTTGGTTGGAATCGGACTTCTCTGTAGTGGGGGGTCCTCCAACGCATGTAGGAAGTTACCATTCCTTACTCCCAGACAGTGATTGCCAGTAACAGACTCCAGTTACTCTAACAAGGAAACCTCCCCACATTTCTCAAATCCCCTCCAGACTTGGGCAACATAACCCCCAGTCAGTAACACACTATTAAATAGCTCTTTCCCGGAAGTATAAAGCTGGTAATCCTCCTTCTTGTCCCCTTTTATGAAGAGTGCATGCTCCCCAAGGCTCTGAATAGACACTGTCAGGTACCAAGATAGAGACAGATAACATCACCTGCATATTTTATGTGACAGGGATCAAAACATCTTAGGTACGGCACATAGAGAATGACTAAGAGGATCAACTGTGATGGCCATTATGATGTCACTGTTGCTAGAACTTTCTTGGTCTATACGATTCACTGGACAGACTCAAACATTGAAAAGAGAAAATGGCTTCCAAATTCAAAAGCATTATGATTAATACATTATTATTAGGTAATATAGTAACAGGGTTCTTACTCATCTCATAAGAACATGTTACACACTTTGTATTATATATTTGAGAAGAAGTTTATGATAGATTTAGGGACATTATTAAATGTTAAACATGTTAGAAATAGACATTTTAAATAAAAGAAAAATATGAATTTTCCTTGAGTGGCATGGTAGAAAGATTTCAGATCTAGAAATGAGAAAGCTATTTCTACAAAGGTTTTCCCTTCTGAAATCTGTAGAAAAGAGGCTTCCCTAGTTAAGTGACACACTTGGGAAATCAGAGAAAAGTTCCATGGAGCCTTCCTAACAAAGGATTGTGATGACTAAAGAGAACAAGTGTATCACATGAACTACAAATTGTGAAGGAACTCCACAATTCATAATGTTTGTCTTACATGCTCATGGTAATACATTTTATAGTTTGTAGCTTACCCTAATGAAGAAAAAAAACTCAATGAATAATATCAAAGACTTAACTAGGAGGAAATTATATCAATAAGGAGGTTTAGACCTGGGATAATCTGGATTACCGTTTGCAATTTATTGCCTTCCCTATATCCCTTTCCATGCAACTTCCATGAGACCACCTGTGACTTTACAGTTAATCTCATGTAACTTTACAGTTAGTCTCACCACAGGTAGATCTATTTCTCTGCCTATTGAAGTTGAGCTTGACATGGGACTTGCTTTGGCCAGTGGGATGTTAGTGGGTGGAAGCAAGGAAAAGCTTGCATTTTGGAGACAAAGGGCAGACCTGAAGCAGCCCAGCCCTGTAGTGGGCAGACCTGCCTCCACTAATAAGTGATGACAAGTACATGCAGATTGTTTTATGCCACCTGGTTTTGTGCAACACAAATGTGGCAGATACACTGCTGGAAAGACTATCCAAATCCCTGCACTGAGACTTGGCCAAACTCTACCAGGATTTCTAGAAGCCTAAGTAGCTGGCACAACCCAGCCTGATGTGATTCCTGGATGGAAAAGATGAAAGAATTTACCATTTGTTCAGCCAACACCTTACCTCCTGTTCTAAGAACGCTTACTGAAAAATGCATACAGCTGTAAATCCTGCCTCTGTCCCTTTGAGAAGTGTATGTAAATCACACAACCCAGGAGCTTCTTTCTCAAGGGTTTGAACTCCATTCCTCTGATGTGGAATGATCAGAGGATAGAGCTTCTATCTCCTTCTTTGGGAGGGTAGCAACCTAAAGTTCATAAATTCTAGTTTGCAGGCACAGATGGCCTAATCACATTTATAATGCCCCACCATTTACCTGCTGTTTTGGCAGACGTGCTCAGGGTGGGCAGGCTGGGTGCTGGCGGGAGGCAGGGTAGGGGTGAGAAGTGGAGAGGGGTTCTCAGCCCCCAGTGAATCTTTACTTTTTCTCTAATGTGCTCTCGTGCTCTTTCCCTCTCACCACCATCTCTCGTCCTCGCGTGATGGCTGAGTGACGCAGCCCTTATAGCCCAACCTCTAGGTGCAGGTGTACCCACTTACGCATGCCCACACCACACTCCAGGTGTCCGCATCAGGCATGTGTGCCCTGCGCTGACTCCCAAGCACCTCCTGCATTCAAGGCCACAGGTGATAGCCACAGAGGTTAGTGGCATGAAAGCCTGAACAATTAATTCACTTACCCTACCCCTGCTTTTTGTGACTGTTCACTTCCTGAACTCTCCTTCCCCAACTCCCCCTTCCCAGCCCCTTTCTCATTCTTTCAGTTGCCCAGTCACTTCCGTGCAAATGGATGGTGATCAGCTCTTTCCAGTGTTGTCCTTACCCCAGTGTTAGGCTTTGCTTATTTTTGAGTGACTCCTTACCTCAAATTTCCTGAGGTTGGAGACACAGAGGAAGATGCCTCAGGCATCTGAGACAACCAAAACCTACTGTGACTGTTGTCAGCTCCTGCCCCAAAAATTGAGAGGGTGAGAACCCAGAGACTCCTTCCCTGTGGGTGCAGCTACTGGGACTGACCACATTTGCCAATATATCCCCTGGAGAGAGGGCAGGAGTGGGTTTGTTGTGGGAGTGAGAGGAGAGAGAAGCCCAAAGAGGGAGGAGCCTGAGAAAGGAACTCTGGGTCCCCTTATAGCAGAGCTATCTGCTCAGGGGTCAAGGGAAGATTTGCAGGAACCCCTAAAGGGAAAGTCCCAGCTCTTATTTTTTTCTGTGGGTGTAGACTAAATGAATTGATCAGGCTATTTGCACCACTAGCCTCTGTTGCTATCACCTGAGTCTTTGTGCTAATGCAGAAGGACTTGGGAGCTTGGGCTGGTAGCGCAGGCCTGACTGAATGCCTCAAGTATGGGCATGTGCGCATGTGTGAGGTGTGCACACTTGCACCTAGAGCCCAGGGCTGTAAGGACAGCTATGAGAAGATGAGTCACTACAGAAGAGGTGAGGCAACCAGAAAATGCCAGGAAGGGAGAAGAGAAAAAACATAGATTCGCTGGGGGCTGGACAGATTCGCTGGGGGCTGGGAGGCTTGCCTGCCTCCTGCCTCCCTTGCCCCCCACCCCCACCCCCACCCCAGTGTCCTGACTGACCTGTGCCTGGTTGCCCCACAACGGTGGAAAATGCCAGCTTGAAACAAACCAGGTCCTGAGATCATGAAGCCACCCAAAGGAGAATTGCTTTCTCCTCCCATGTCTCCTCTCTGTCTGAGCTTACAGGGGAGGAGACAGTGAGGCTTCACAGAGGAAGTAAGGTGAGGAGGACAGGGATTAAGCAACGCTCCAGGCTCAGGGGAAGCTGTTCCAGCAGGGCCAGGGGAGTTTGTCAGCCTCTGGACATACTGTGGATAAAAAGAAGTGGTGTTTGGCATTTGTTACTCAAAGTGACTGTAGGAACACATCTGAGACAAAAGAGCAAATGCAAAATTCAATGGGCTGCCACACTGATCCTGGAGAAGATTATTTGTACTAAACAGGAACATGAAAACAAAAAGCAAAGCTGTATTTGGGTGATGTCACCAGTTCTGTTTATCCAACCAACTAGTCACAGCAAGACTGGTTGAATTTGATTCTCATCACCTCTGCCCAAGCCTGGTGGTGGGAGGGGACTAAGAGTTGACATTGTGAGTGGGATGGGCAGGGCCTGTGTCCTCTGTGCCTCACCTGTGTTGCTCTGGACAGCTTGTTGGGGGTGAAGCTAGGAACTGTTCCTCCTGAGAGTAAGGAGATCCTTTGCCTTGTTTCTGGAAGCCTAGGATATCAGGCCTGTGTAGACAGTCTGAATCAATCCCAGTATGGTAAAAAACATAGTTTGCAGAAAGTGATAGAACTTACCAAAATTATGTAACACATACAAAAGTATAGACCTTGCTAATAAATAAAACAAGAGAGGGATAAATGGAGTGACCGGATGGAGAAGAATGAGATAGCAGGAGCTGGGGGCTCCTGGCAGGTTGGAACACACCGTGATAAAGGACAGAGCTGAAAATAGGAAGCTCTGCAGCCAGTCAGAGGAGAGATCCTAAAATACACCACAAAAGGAGTTTCTTCCCCTCAGATGTACAGTAGGGATTTGCTATCAAACAGAATTGACAGGCCTTGGATTGCAAGTGGAAGAAGCCACCTCTGTTCTGAGAAGCACAGTAGAAAGTGCTCTCCCCAGGATGGGATTTCAGCTGGAGGCATTAGAATTGGCGTGTCCCCTGGAACCGCAGACACGGAAGTGAGCCATCTTTTCTCTCTGATACTCTCTCTGGGTCCAGAGACAACTGTGGAGAAACAATAGAGTCACAGCCAGGTACACCTGTGGAATATGGCAAGGTCACGGAACGCTGAGCACACTTGTGTGGAAAGTATCTGGAAAGGCCTCGAGGTTACCGTGCTTTTCAGCCAGACATCCCAGGATGAACGAAGGGACTCTGTCTCTCTCTCAAGATCCATCTCACATAAAGAATGCTCCCCTTGTGAATTGCTACAGTCCCCTTTCACCCTAGTGTGGGCAGAAGTGGTAAAGCTCTCCTCCTAAACTTCACAATTCATCACCTTGATCTTTATCTTTATTATGTAGGCCTTGATTTAACAAATATAACTTTAATTCTTTTTCTATTATTTTTTAAATTTTATTAATTATATTTGACATCATTTGTAGTCCCCAGGGAGTACCCACCACCATTTCACCGATGCACCATCACCTCAGTCCTTTGTGCACCCTCTGGCTTCTTCCCCGTCTTTGCCCTCCTCCCATCCCCTCCCCCGCTCCATGGTCCCTTTGGTTTATCTTGGCTTTTTGGTATTGTTGAGTTTTTTGTTTACTTTTGGTTATAATTGCCCAATTCCTTGAGCTTATTCTTTATTGTTGTTGTTGTTCTTTCATATTCCTCCTAATAGTGAAGCCATCCGATATTTTTCTCTTGCCTTCTGACTTTATAACTTTAATTCTTATCACAAACACCATTTGCATGATTTAGCACCACAATTGGTGATCACAAATGTTTAGTAAAAAGTTAAAACAGAATTAATGGAAAAATGATAGATCTATATGTCATGTTTAAAACAGCTTTTGTATTTTCTCAAGTCCAAAAAGATAATTATAAAAAACCCTAAAAAAATAAAGATGTCGGGCCTCTCTGGTAACACAGTGGGTTGAACAACATACTGTGAAGCAAAACACAGCCAGCCACGCAGGCCAGGGAGGGAACTCACATGGCGTAGCAGACCTCTCCTGCCTTGCCTGCTGCTGCCCTTGGCAGTGTGTTTCAGTCAGTCTGCCTGTTCTGCTCCCTGCTCTGTATGGTGAATCCTCTCACCTCCCGCGACTCTGGCCTGTACCTCTGGCTCTTGTATGCATAAATAAATAAATCTTTAAAAAAATAAAATAAAATAAAGATGTCACTGATGCCCAGAGCTCAGTCCCTCATACAAGTCTCTGACTCAGTTCTTTCTGCCTTCCAGGCCCACAATCCAGGAGATCAACAGACAACACCTACATGGCAATTAAGTGTATTTGAACATGAAATGCCACACTGGGCATCACTAATAACTTGAAAATGACAAAATGGTGAGGAAACCAAAGAGAAAAAGGGAAGGAGCATTTTGTGAAATTCGTTCTCAGTCTCTGTCAGAGCATCCTTTTTCTGTGAGCTTAAAAGCTGATTTTTAAAAAAAAATATTGAGGAATAATTGATAAATATAATTGTGTGCTTGTAAGGTATACAAAGTGGTAATTTGAAATACATTTACATTATGGAGTGATTATGAAGATAATTAACACATCCATCACCTCACAGAATTAAATCTTTTTGTGAGAATGCTTGAGATTTGATCAGCGAATTCCAAGCATACAATATCATATTATTAACGATAGCTACCATGCTGTACTTGGGATGCTCAGAATTTATTTTGTAACTGAAAGTTTGTGTCATTAGACTTACAACTCCTCTTTTTCCTCTCTCCCCTCACAGCAGGCAGCCTTCATTCTATGAAATTAGATTTTTTGAAGAAAAAAGATTTTACGTGAAAGTGGAAGTTAGCGTCTGGATTTCTCTGCTGGGCTCATTTCACTTAGTACAGCACCCTGCACTAAAAAATGGTTCACATATCTTTGATGTTCAATTGTAGGACAAACCACTTCTCAAAAATGAGCAAATAGTAAGATTTTCTTATAATTTCCTTATTCTTTTAGACAAAGAAGAGGGAAAGGAAAATTGGGAGAATTTTTAGTGAGACAACCCTCTTTGGTGTAAGAGAAAAAAATATCCTGTTACCTATCTTGCTGGTGACATTTTAAAAAACAATGATCCAGAGGCATAAGAAATGAAGTGAAAGTGAGGAAAATGGGAAAAATGGGTGTTCACACCATCCTTTAGTTACCTTAGTTTGAGCTGTGTTACTGTAGGAAGAGACTTTGGAAGCTTAGGTGATGCTGAAGTAGCAATGTGGTAATGAAACTGGAAAGAGATGCTGTAATAATCTCTAGTGATGCTGAAGTAATAATGTTCTAATGATGCTGATTAAGAATGTAAGTGAGATGCTGAAATCCAGCATCTTTTAGCAAGGAGAGTCTCATTGTTAAATGATTTTTAAATCAACTAAATTTTTTCAGCAAGATTCAGTTTTTGAGTGCATAGCTTTGTTTACACAAGCATGGATTCTTATGAACACCACCAGAGACAAGATACAGAATCATTGTGATATTCTGAAGATACTTTCAACTGCCCCTTAAGTTCAGACCCTCCTTCCACCCCCAAGCCCCAGAATTACTTATTCTCTTTCTCTGTATTTTTGCCTTTTCCAAAATATCACACCAACAGAATCCTACTGAATGTGTTTGACTGAGAGTGGGTTCTTTCATTTAACATACGACAGAAATATATACATGTGCACATATATTATCTTAAAAAGAATGTTTATCTTTTGCTGAATAAGAGGTAAAGGAAGAAGACAAGAAAGACCCAGGAAACATACTGAAATAGCATCTTGACATCCTAAAAGAAATGGAGAAATAAATGAGACAAACTGAAACACTTCTTTCATCTATAACAAGAGCTTTTCTATTTAAAGCATATGTATTCTGATTTGCCTTTTCTATTTTGGGCATATTCAAATATGTGTCCTCTAGAGGAATGACGGAAGAAAACTCACCTTCCTCCACACTTGCCTTAGTCTCTACATATGGAAACCTAATTACTCTATTTTTTTTTTTATTAAATTCTGTAGTTATTTGGGCATTTGAGTTTATGCTTTCACTGGTGAGAAAATTCTCAGAGGCATATTGTCTTGCTCTCTGGAAAGCTGCTGACCTTCCGAGCAGGTCGGTTCCTCGTCACAGGCCCCGCTGCACACACAGTGATGTGTGGCCTGAGTGAGCTGGATCTATAAGAGGTGAGAAGAGCCAGGGCTATTATTTTACTGCCTAAGGGACATTTCCAGCTCTCATCAATGCGCTTCCACTTCCATTATGAGTAACACATTCTCTTTGTTGCTGAGTTTTCTCTTTCATACAGTGGAAATCGTTATTTAGGGAGGGAATTAATATTGTGCTCTGGAATTCCCATTGAGATGAACTTATTTAACAGATAGAGTTTTATACCTGCTGAGTAAATAAAAGCCACAATGTTTCCATCTACCAGCTCCCTTTCCTCCCCTCCCCCATACACACACACATTGACACACACAATTGCACTCAGTGTGTTGTGGGTTTGGGAGAAGCGACTTGCAAGGGACACTATAGATTGCAAAGTTGTTTGCTATTGCATTTTTAGTGGTATGCTCCCATAAAGATGTGCTCTGTTGTGGGGTTTAAAAGATGGATTAGAGCCTAGGGAATGACTAGATGGAAACTTACTTGATTTATTAAAATACTTAATAGTAGTCATTTGAATCAATCCGTTTGCCAATCAATGAGCCAATTCTGTACTTCAAAATACTTCTTCAAAATGTGTTACAAAGCAGGAAGGGAGCCCAGATGGCTTAGAATTAAGGACTACGATGCTTTGATGGGGGTGGTGGTTGCATGGGCACATACATTTAAGAATGTGTGAACTTGTTCTCCTAAATCATGTGCAATGTTGTCAACCAATGTTACCCAAGGGGGAGAAAAGTGTCTTACAATTACAAATGAATTTGTTTTCCATTTTTATTTTCTATGGCATTTCCTTTGAGGTTGACTGCTTTCTCTACTTGCTTATTAAAACTTTCATGTTTGAAAAGTTTGTAATCAAGGAGTAGTGCAATAATTAAGCAGAACACTGAAATATGATTTCCATTTGTGCCACCAGTGTAACATTCAGTAGACTGGAAAACCCTTTAATGGTTTGTCTTTTGCACTGGAGTAAGATAAAGTATCATAATAAGAATTAAAAAATGAGTAGCCCATTGGTGTACTTCATTGGACAAATAGAATTGGCTATACTTCTTCTGGCTGGCTTACCCTCTTTTTTTTTTTTAAGATTATGCATATGAGAACTGGGGTACTTATGCAGGAGGAGGGTTGAGAGGATTCACCAGAGACAGAATGGGGAACAGAATAGGTGGAACTACTGAAATATACTGCTGAGGGGAGCAGCAGACAGGCAAGACAGGAGAAGTCTGCTGTGCCATGTGGGTCACTTCCATGGCTGGGCTCAAACTCGTGTTGTAGCAACTGCAGATAGATCCATAATGCTGCACTTCACCCCTTGCACCACCACGAAGGCCCAAGGGTTACCTTCTTTAGAATCCAGGAATGTCACAGTGAAAGAAGGATCTGTTTTGAATTATATAGGTTTGGCTGTCATCCAAACAGTAGTAAAGGATTCCTCTTTGTGTTCCTGTTATACCTTGAACAAACTTGGTTTAACGCAGCTGTCTCTCCCTCGAGTAACTTGAAGGCCTTTAATAATAGGTACATTTTTTTCTTTGTATATAGAGAAGTTCAATAAATGTTATTGAACAAATGCTTACATATTGAGAATGATAGATTTACCAATTTCTTCTAGACTTAAAGCTTTTGGAAATGATAACTTCGAGATGGAGTATGCTGTAAAAATAAGTCAAAATCCCCTGCTAATCTAGGCCGGAAGAGTGAAACACTAGAGACATCACAAATAAGCATTATAATTTTACCAGGGGAATGTTTATTCCAATACTTAATACATGCTATCTCCAGTAACTTTAATTCCCTATTCTTTGCCTAGAATTATAATCACCAAGTATTATTCTCAAAATCTTAGGGAACTTTTATTAACTTTAAAGTTTGGATCTGACCATGTATTTTATTTAAAATTAAGTATGCTTTAATGAGATCTATACATATAATAGATTTATAGATAATAAATATATTTTTATGATTTGTCTTCTAATTTATAAGGGAACCATTAAATTTTTGTATGTGTGTACATCCTAAGTAGTAACTCACTCATTCATTCAAACATATACTCATTTCTTCCTTGATTTTCTATTCAGTGCCTAGACTGTATTAAGTTCTCTGTTAAATATCAGAGACATGAAAGGAATTAAAAATGAAGGGATAAAGCTTGGTCCCTGCTTTTTAGATGGTAACAGCCAGGAGAGCAGAAAGTGCCTTTAAGCATTAGGCATTATGATACAGGCATCTGCAGGGCGCAGAGGCTAAGGTGAATTTAACCTCAGGAAGCAGTACTTAGGAGGGACTCAATAGACAAGACACAACTTTGGTATGAAAGGTGTTTGGGGAGGGGTCAAATGGGAAGAGAAGGTGATCATGTTTTTAAAACCACATATTGTTAAAGCCTATTCATGTGAACTAATATGCATGTGTGGGGGTGGGGGGGTAGTGGGAAGAGCCTCACAGCCATTAAGCAATACACAAAAGGATTGTCATAAATACGTCATTTTATTGTTTGAGATTCCAGGGGGGAAATGAACAGATCTAGAAATAAATACTTCCCATTTTAAGAGGAGACAAATTTCATTCCTGAACACTTAACAGTTATACAGGTATCTCCTGCTTTTCAAAG
Source organism: Galemys pyrenaicus (assembly GCA_019455555.1). NCBI lineage: Eukaryota > Metazoa > Chordata > Mammalia > Eulipotyphla > Talpidae > Galemys > Galemys pyrenaicus. The sequence continues at coordinate 8,398,786 of JAGFMF010011861.1, read as the reverse complement.
TTACATGATATGCTACTTTGGTTTCACAAAAGACCTACGTTAGTACCATTTTTTGATAACCAAAGGAACCTGAAGAGGATTTTCATTTAACTACAAAAAGCAAGCTTAGCACTTAGCATTTGTTTTGCAGCAGTCATTTCAGAGGTATTGTGTAGCCCAAGTAAACTGAAGGTGGTGCGGTCAAACTCCTTCCCCAGAAACAACTTGATACAGGTTGTGTATTTCTCATATTGTTCTTCATGTTACTATAGGTTAGTGTTAGCTTAGGTTTTATGTGTTGATTGATATGATTTGGTAGCTTATTTTTTTTTCTGTCTGGCAATGTCAGTTTTTTCCATATAAATTAATGGTAATTGCTCCTTCACTTTATGCCATTTTGGCTTAAGAAAGGTTTCATAGGAATAATCTACTTTTGGATAGTGGGGTGAACCTGCATACCCCTTTCAAAAATATTCTAAACATATTACTTTTCGTTATTTTTATGTCAACCCTTGAGTCTGCGAGAATGAATATTATTACTTGTATATTTTTCAGATCCGGAAACAGGCTTATAGACTCCAGTGCTATAAAGGGTTCATAGGTAGTAAATGAAAGACTAATTTATACCCTCCCAAAACTCAGCCTAGACGACTTTGGAAGAGTGGCCCTTGACCACTGTTGTTAGGAGAATTTTTGGAAGCTGGTCCTAGCAATAGCCTAGGAAAGTTTCCACGTTCTTCATGTCACTCCACAGTTAAAGACTCATTGCTCACTCTCAGGTCACGGCGCCAATGTGCCTAGTCCTTGGGAATAACAGATGAATACATTTCAGTGGGCACTTTTTCTTTTTTCTTAGTAGCTTCTCTTTTACACCTCACTCTTTCCACACAAATCTTTGGATTACAGTCCAAAGCTCCCCTACAGCTAGAAATATGCAAATTGCTTTCCCCCCCTTCATTTCTTTTTCAAGTCTGTGAGGATTAGACAACATCTCACGTGTCATGTATCCTTCATAATACTCAACACAGTGTCCCATTCAATATAAGAGTTTGAAAAGAGGGCTGTTAAGTGAACAAATGAGTACAAGAATAAGTGGGAGAATGAAAGTGGTAATACGCGTAAGGTCACAGACAGAGAACAGAGAGAAGCAAAAGCAGAATCAAGGCAGTTGGCTGCAGATCTGGAGACAAATTTATGCTGCTCAGCTTAAGAGCAAACTCTTGATGTGAAAAAGTTCCAGCAAATGGTACCAAAGAACCAAATTTAGAACTCGTGTCTGGCGTCTGGCTCTTGCTTTGTGGATGACACCTGGCTGATTCTGTAATTGGAATTCCATTTCCATACAGAATGGAAGTTTGATGAAGTTTTAAATAAAAGCAGTCAAAGGAAACACACAGTCACTGCAAGTGTGATGTTTATGCCATTATCCCGTCCCCTGATCTGTCACTGGATACCATCATCAGGTTTGTGTGCGTTGGAACCAGTCCTAGAGTGACAAATTGATTCTAGCTTCACCTTTGCCTCCCAATACCTATTAGACCACATGAGATCGAGTTAACATTTACAGATTTTAATATTTTACCATAGCCGGCCGGTGTTTGTATGGAATGTGGGTTGAATTAGATGGCCTTCAAGGAGTACTTAGTGCAAAGGTTGTCAATCTTCTCTTTCCATGTTTCACCACCATTCTCTGTCAATTACTCAAAGAACATTTTCCTCATATTTCATGTAAAATTATGGTGGTGGGTTTGCAAAGATTGAAGATTTTGAAAAGAGAGATATTCAAAGCAGTATGGTGAGAATAATGACTCCTGCCAAAAGTACTAAAACTTAAAATACTTACTGAGAGACATAAACTGAATGCTTTTTGTATCGTATGCCTCAGGGTATGAGATGAATAAAACAGTTATGCATGAAAAGTTATCATAAGTTGGTGATAAGATCCCTTAGAGGACACTTAGTCCAAGCAAGGACAGTACGTGTTAAATCTAGAGCTGGAGAAGCAGAGAAGTCAGTGTGATTGTACCACACAATACCCTACTCACACAACATGCTCAAAGTGGACTGTGAAGTGAACCAGGGAGAAAAAGAATAAATGAGAGTTTATAGACTGGGTGATATGGCAATGATTACACAAAGCAGAGTGAGATTAGAACTCAGAGAGTAAAGGGGAAGATCTTTTAGGACGGGACGGAGAGATCTGATCACAAGCCCAAAGGACAAGCCTGAAATTGTCTTTTGGGTTTAGCAGCATTGCTGAGCTTGAGTGAGAGCCCTCAGAAGCAATGGTGGAGCAGTTGCCATGGCAGTGTGGGATCCTCCACCAGACCATAGTCATGATGAGAATGGTCACAATTTCAAGAAATTTGGTGCTGAGAAGGAAGAGAGAGAGAAATAGGTGGGATGGGGTGGGGTGGTCGATTTTCAGTTTTTGTTTTTAATGAGAAAATACAGAATGGAGAGTCAGAGGTTAAAGAAAAAAAAGGGAGAAGGGGTGAGATTCTCCTCCTTGGTTGAGATATAGGATATGAAGGACATGTAAAAGAATTGGTCTTAAGTGAAGGCACATTCTTCTAGAGAAAAACCTGGCCAGATTATGAGGAGAGGATGGGCTTCTGAACATTTCCTAATAGACCCCAGAAGAAATGGGTTCCCTTAATGCCCAAGGGATGAACTGCATGAATGGTGTGCATGACTTACCAAGCCAACAGAGATCTGTGAGGTCATGACAGAGAGCCTCTGAATCTGCCCTGCAGGGAGTACTGGGATATTCATGTGATACTCTGAGGAGCTGGAATGTTGCTTAACACAATTTGTCTTCTATAGAATGCATAATGTTATTATCTCCTCTAATCTAAAGAATAATATGGCATGGACAGAGTTTGGAGTAGCTTATATAGTAAAATGTAGTTGTTGATTATCTAGTCTTAAGTCAATGGTACAGTAAAAACTCATATAATTTATAAATGGTGTTTCTAGTCTAGGGATTTTAAATCTGTATCCCGTGGCAAGTTGAAGAAGGTCTACTGAGTTTTAAATACCGTCTCTTTGCAATTTTCTTCATTTCCAATGGTTGGAAGTACTCAGTACTTCTCATTTTCCTTTCCCCAGCAATTCTCTTTCCTGCTACCTCTAACTACAGGTCTCTTGTAGGTCTTGCATATCCATATTTGTGGTTAGTAAATTTAATCTCAATTCACCTTATGCTAAGGATGCAGCCAAGTCTGTGCTAAGGCACAGAAAAACCCTTTAGTGAACTGAGAAATCTTGTTTGCTATTTAAGTTTGTTATAAAATGTTAGGGAGGCAAAACTTTAGGTGTCAACAGAAACTTTTCAAAAGATATCACAAGCTTTGACAACATTTGCACATCTATGTATGATATGTGTATGTTTTCTATGCTAATTCAGTTACTGAGATTGAATTGGCAGCAGGAATTTCTCAGATACTGGGTGATGCTGAAGATTATCTCTGACCAGTCTTCGAAGGCATCACAGGTCTTCCCAATATTTTCATGACTTTCTCCACTGATTCTTGATCATGGTGGAGACATGGATTTTATTAGATTGAGTAGGCTCTGGATATGAACTATCCAGGCACGCAGGGGTGTGGGTCCTCACCCATGTGCTTAAAAGGGACTTATAATGAGACTCAACTGCAGGCAGACACAAAAAGGTTAATAAAGGGTTTATTTACAAAAAGGGAAAAATGAAGAAATGAACAGCTCAGGGAGAAAAAGGGAGGGATAAATCGGTGAATGTGTCCTACCTGTTCCACTGAGCCAGGACCTTAGTAGCACACCGAAGGCCAGCAAAAAACAACCACACCCAAGGCCCACATATCTGGTTATATACCAAGCCTGACTGCTTAACTCTTCCCTCAGTTCCCAGCGATCCTCCTGTAGTGCCAGGAAGGGGCACAGTGGGCAGGTTCTCGATGGTTCTAGCAGACGGGGGTAAAGAAAAGAGTCTTGGAGCCCTTGGTGGCTTTTTATGCTTTTATTTACAGAGGTGGCCAGGTTTATGGGAGGCATGGGTGCAGGGAGGGGGCCAAGAGGCTGGCAGGCCTCCCAACCCCCGGTGCATCTCACCCTCTCAGCTGCTTTGGTACTTCTGCTTTTCTCTCTCGTTCTGCTGACGTCCTGTTTTCCTGCTGCTGCTGCTTTTGCTCTGCTGCTGGCGGCCTCATGACACCACCCTTATACGCCCATGTCCAAACCCAGTCGCGCCCACTTAAGCATGTCCACCTAGGCATACGTGCAGGTATGGACACACTGCAGGTGTCCATCATTATACCAATGGCGGGAGGGTGGAAAAACCTGATAGTTACGCATCCCTTTGGTGGTGATGACATTATGGTGATGACTTGGTGTCTTGGATCTCTTTGGTCTGGGATGACAGTAGAGTCCATAAAATCTGTGTTTGAGGAGTTTATTCAGGACATCTTCCCCCCTCAACAGTTAAAGTATTCATAATATTCAAAGATAATCCCAAAGAAATAGTTTAGAAGTGCAGATTGTCCCAATAATGAGTCCTGAAAGGCAGCTGGAGTGGTATGGAATGTGAATTTATGAAAGGCAAAAAAGCATATTTTTTATGGAGTCACTTTGAGGCCTCCTAAAAGCATTTCAACTTTACAATCATGCCAAAGGTAATTTGGTCAAAGCATGCTCAGCTGTGTGATTATCAAATGGTCTAGCTTAATTTAAGCACAAATTAAGATAGAAGTGGCAGAGAACTGGTCTGGTACAAATGGCTTTGGGATTAGGTGATGTAAACACAGAAATTCATTACGATATTCTTGCCTAACAAAGAAAGCAAACACTTGGGTGTGTTTGAGTTAAGCACACAAACAAGATGAAAACAACAGTTCTTTATATAGATTCCACTGACCCATAGAAAGATTTCAATGACTCATTGTAGGGTAAATGAAGACTGCCCAGGTTTTTGTCCTGTTGACCTTTGTGGCAATCACCTGTGGCCTTGAATGCAGGCATTGCTTGGGGTTCGCATGCGTGTTGTTGGACACCTGGAGTGTGGTGTGGGCATTCATAAGTGGGCACACCTGAGCCTGGAGTCTGAGCACAGAAGATGGTGTGTGACGAAGGGCCGTGTGGCAGAGTGCAGTGGAAAGACTAACGGCTAAAGAGTTCAGCGTCTGTGACTCTCACATTTCACTCACTTATGTGCCAACATGTGATTTTGAATTTGGCCCTGTTCTTTCTGCTAACCCAGTTTGCCTCAACCTTGGGGGAGGAAAACACTAAATCTCAGAACTGAAAGGAACCTCTGGATCACCTGTTAGCTGTCACCCCAGGGGACAGAAATCCTCTCTGTGGCATCTTTTTGGCCCTGGGCTTCTCATTACAGTTGGCCTTAAACAATGTGGGGGTTGGGCGCACAGACCCCCATGCAGTCAAAAATGTCTTTACAATTCATAATGTACTGCTGATACCACTAGAAAACAATCTGTGTATCTGAGGATCTGTGAAGTTCAAATGCATGTTGTTCAAGGGTTAACTGTGTTTTGAGCCACTGTTAAGTAATTTCACTGATTGATAGAAAGCTGTCTTCTCTACAAACATGCCAACCTGCCTCTTCCTGGCCCTGGTCCAGGTCAACAGCACCCCACTTTGTCCTCTACTCAATGACAGTCCTCCCCTTTCTGGAGGTGGCATGGTGTCGGCCCTCCTTTTTCTCCTCTAGCATTTAGTTTTGTTAGAGTGGCTTCACACACCCTGATTCTCAGGGTCTTTCGTGCCCCTGCCTGGCTGCATCTTCTGCTGAATTATCTGTGCACATCCACGTGCACTGAGGCTCCTGCTGTGTGTGATCTCTGGACATGTTTAGACTGGCCAAGCAGGACAAGTGATATCACTTGCTGTTTTAGGAATTTAGCCTGTGAATCTATCAATTTTCTGAGCCTCTGCTTATCTAAAAAATGAGCTCTTTGTTACGCAAATTGAGATTTCTCTCAGCCTGACCTCTACCTGTTGACCTTTTGTACTAAAATTTAGCCCTAGTAGAGATAGAGGAGCCACGTTGTGGGACTTGGCAGTGCCAGGTCAAACAGGCTGCTGGGACACTTAGTTAACTCAAGGGGAGGTCCTTGTAACCTTGGACAGCTTACATAACCTAATCAACTTTGGATACCTCATTTATAAAGAGTTGTTAACACGAATACTTGTTCTTAAGGGCCATGTGAAGATTAAGAAATAATGTAAATTCCTACCTGTAGCGGCAGGAAAGGTGGCACGGGGCAGGTTCAGGATGGTTCTTAGCAGATGGGTCAAGGAAAGGAAGTCTTGGAGCCCTTGGTGGCTTTTATGCTTTTTATTGTCAGAGGTGGCCAGGTACATGGCAGGCATGGGTGCCGGGGGTCCAGGAGGCTGGCAGGCCTCCCAGACCCTGGCGCGTCTCACCCTCTCGGCTGCTTTGCTGCTGCTGCTTGTTGGTCTTGCTGCTCACATTGGTCAGTACTGTTGGTCCTGGCGTCCTCATGATGCCACCCACTTAAGCCCATGTCCAACTCAGGTGCGCCCATTTGTGCATGACCACCTAGGAATGCTCGCAGCACTGAAGGTGTCCATCACGCCAGTGGTGCGAGGGTGGAAAGACCTGATTTCTCTAGACCACTACCACATGTAGTTTACTAAGAGTGTATTAAATCCTAATTATTGTTATGATTTCAAGTATCTAAGACTGTAGCACATAATTGAATGAAAAGATAAACACTTGCCATCAGTGGTGGGCAATATCGATTAGAAGGTAGGCAATGTCGATTAGAAGGGGATTTATTCCAATGGAGGAAGGGGAGGTATGAGTGTTAGTAAGTAGAGATTAAGAGGACCAAGCCAACAGAGTCAAGACAACTGCATAGGTCAACAGAAGAAACAGATCGAAAAAGCAAAAGCATACTGCAGAACTGCAGGCTCTTTGCCTCCTTGCAACCGTAGGGCAGAGAGCCCAGAGCGCAGATGAGATCTGAAGCAACAGCATTTTAGACTTGGAAAGACTCAAGTCCCATTCAGGAACCTGGCATTGGGTCATCTCCTTAGGATAATGAAGCATTGAGAAAAGTCACTGCAATCAGTAAACGAGCAGCAAAGGTTGGGAACAGGCATGCACAAAAGCTAACCTGGTGTGCTTGGGGATCTCCTTTTCCCACTGATCCTGGGTAAAAACTGTGTAAAGTGCTACATGTTTCTACACTGCTCACCAATACTAGTGGGTGCCATTATGCAGAGCTGAAAGCCTATGGTAGTTTCTCTAGAGCAAGCAGACCCAGCCGATGGGATACAATCCTGGTTCTGGAGTCAGCCACATCTGGACTCAAATCCTCTTTGGTCACCTGGAATGTGGCTGGTCTGGGGCCAGTCACAGATTCTCTCTCAGCCTTGGAGCTGATACAGCAGACTCCCTGGCAGAGGGCCTAGATGGGGTTGGGAATCTAAATCACCAAGCTTGCTAGGAAAAAATGTTTGGAGGGCAAAGCCATATAAGAACCACCACTTGGAGTTTACCAGCAATTAAAGAAACACAGTTAAGGAGGAATTGGGAAGAATTTGCCCCATTTGGTATGAGGGTGACACTGGGCAAATCATTTACCCTCACTGTACCCCTGTTCCTTCACTGGCAAGACAGGGTAACAACATCCACATGGGGGGGGGATCACCGTGAGTGTAGGGTAAAGGTTGATCAGGTATTTCCACCCTCCCACCACTGATGATGGACACCTGCGGTGCTGTGAGCACTCCAGGGTGGGCATGCGCAAGTGGGTGCACCTGAGTTGGGACACAGGCTTTATGTTGGGCGGCGTCATGAGGACGCCAGAACTGTGAGAACTGCGAGCACTAACAGACAGAACTGTGAGGACCCGCCGACCGACAGTACCAGTGAGAGAAGCAGCAGCCGAGAGGGTGAGATGTGCTGGGGCTGGGAGGCCTGCCAGCCTCCCGGCCCCCCAGCACCCCTGCCTGCTATGTACCTGGCCACCTCTACTAAACAAAGTATGAAAAGCCACCGTGGGCTCCAAGACTCTCCTTCCTTGACCCGTCTGCCCAGAACCATCCCGAACCTTTCTCCTGTGCCGCCACCTTCCTGCCGCTACAGTGAGCATCAGAGTGACGTCTTAAAGGAGCTTAGTGAAGACCTAGCACGGAGCTACAAAGCCAGATACCTTCCCTTTCTGGGCCACTGAGCAGCTGTGACCAAGCCTTGCTCAGGCCCTCTCGCCGAGCTCTTTCTCTGGCTCCTTCTTTCTCACAGACTAAATGTATTCACTTTCAGAGGAATCAGACAAAGTTAGCCAGGCCATTCCACAACTTCAGCAAGACAGGTAGCCCTGTCTCTTGGGGTGAGTTCTTCCCATCAAGTCAAGAGTGGCTGGTGACACAAGCCTGTGAAGTGGCTCATTGGTGACTGCATGCACATGGAGTGATGGGGTGGGAGCTGACCCCACAGGCCCAGGCTGAGGGCAGGATGTCGTATGGGTTAATAGTCTATTCCTACAGAGCAAACAACCCCAATGAAGGCTGGTGTAAAACAACAAGCACTTGCTATCTCTCAGGCATCACCCAGGGTGTGGTTACTGGGTGCCTGTAGGGTAAGTGAAGATTGCTCAGGCCTTGGTCTCTGTGGGCTTGAATGTAGGAGGCACTTGGGAACTTGGGCTCAGGGCACAAATGCCTGATGGTAGACACCTGGAGTATAGCATGGGCATGCGTGAATGGGCACATTCTGAGCTGAGACTAAGCCTACAGGGTGACATCAATGAGGAGGGAGGAGTGTGGCAGAAAACCCAGAGAGGGTAAAAGTTCACTTGGGACTGTGAGGTGAGCATCCTGCCTTCCCTGCACCTGGTTGCTTCACTACGAATGGCATAGAAAGATCATTAAAAAAAACCACCAAGGTCTCCAGGACTCTCCTTTGCCTGCTCTGCCCCATGCCTTGCTGACACAATATGGTGTAGGCCGTAGGCACACGATTAGATGCAGACAGGTGTGGAGCCCTCTGAAGACCTCGGGATGACTGTGGGGTAGTAGGCTATGAGCCTGTAGTGCCTGGTGGCTGCCTCCTCCTGTGGGTGCCTCCTGAGACTTTGGTCCAGGAGGATCAGACTCTGCGTGCAGTGGGGGAGGCATTGGCTGGACACAGTGGAGGCATTGGCTGGACATGGTGCCTGCTGAGAGGCAGGGCTGGGGGATGAGTGTCCCCTCACAGCTCTGCAAATGGAGTCAAGGACAATGCTGGAGGTGACGGGGCAGCACAGGGGGTAAACAAAGTCTGGGAGCCTTGGGGCAAGACCTCGTATGGAGGAGGAGATGGCCTGAGAGGCCCAGTCCAACTAGCCTACGGCAGCAGGCTGTAGGGTCAGAGAATGATCAGATCTTTCCACCCTCCCACCACTGTGATGATGGACACCTGCGGTGCTGCAAGCATTCCGGGGTGGGCATGCACAAGTGGGTTCACCTGAGTTGGACATGGGCTTAAATGGGCGGGGTAATGAGGATGCCAGAACCATCCCGAACCTTGCTCCAGTGCCACCCCTTCCTGCCGCTACACAGGCTCATCAGGAAGAGTAAAGAACTGATGGACTAACAATCCTGCCAAAAGGTGGGGGATCTTTGGCAGATTGATGATATGACTGTGGGACCCGAGGTGGATGGGCTTGTTTACACACCCTGGGAGATGAAAAGCAAGGGGTAGCTGGTTGACCATGGCGGCCTAAAGCAGCCAAAGTACTGCCTGCATTCCCAGGGCCACAGCCCTGAGGCAATGGCCAGAGTGGAGGCAGGGGCGTGATGGGGGCCACCGACAGGGGCGGGCATACAGGCAGCTCAAGACCGATCGTTCTCTGCAGCCAGACAGGAGATGTATCAAAAGGCCAGCTTAGATGATGCAAAAAGCTGGAGCCAAGGTCAGGAAGCCCTGAGCTGTTGTTAAGCGGCCGAGGGATGTTAAAGAAGGCAGGTGAACTTCTTAAAATCACCTGTTAGTGATGCTCTGTTCCCTTCTGAATCAGGGCGAGGTGCCAAGGAACCTGTCCATGTGTGCGGGGATCACGGCTTATGGTACAGACTGAAGCCGAAGAAGGCCAGAGAAAGGCCATTTGTGGAATTTGGCCTGGCTCATATGCCTGTGCTAAGTGTTGGCCTTAATGCAGGGGTCTGCTTGTCACATTGGTGGCTACGAACCTCAGCGCTGGAGTAACAGCAGTGAATACCCCTGAGCAGCACGATTACCCCAAAAGAGTATAGTGTGTGCCAGTCTCAGAGCGAGCGCATCCCGGGGGTAGATGTGGTACGGCTTGTGGCTGAGACCACAGCTGGAGAAGGCCAGGAAGCCTCATGGTCCCTGGCATGTGACGACTTATGCTGTGAGTGAATAGTGGTTCCCCTTGAGTGAGCAGCGCCTTTAGCAGCAGGCTCGATGGCTCATCTGCTGGTGCCAGTAACGATCTTGTCTTTTTAGCCCTTAGGTTGGTACCTGCCTGGGCTTACTTGTATTTGGTTGTACAATATTCAGTTACATTCTGTTTTCTTTTGCAGGTAATGACTGCACTGTTCTTTTCGCCAAGGGAAATTTACAGGCTAGTACAGCAGGAAAAACCCCTGAGGGGGTGGATTGTAGGTAAGTGAAGATTGTTCAGGCTTTTGCAAGTTTGGTCTCTGACTATCACCTGCAGCCTTGAATGTGGGAGGTGCGGGAGAGCATGGGCTCAGGACACGTGCCTGAAAGTGGACACCTGGAGTCTGGTGTGGGCATGCCTCAGTGGGCACACCGGAGCTGACACACCAAGCACGTAAGAGCAGCATGATGGAGGGCAGAAGAGGACGGGCCCAGAGATCACCCCGCCCCAACCTGCTCACCACGAACTGTGTAGAAAGGTCATTAAAAGCAAAAAAGGTGCCAGGGGCTCTAGGACTTTTGTAGGGTAAAGGTTGATCAGGTCTTTCCACCCTCCCACCACTGTGATGATGGACACCTGCGGTGCTGCGAGCATTCCAGGGTGGGCATGCGCAAGTGGGCGCACCTGTGTTGGACACAGGCATAAATGGGTGGCATCATGAGGACGACAGAACTGCGAGGACCGACCGACAGTACCAGTGAGAGAAGCAGCAGCCGAGAGGGTGAGACACGCTGGGGGCTGGGAGGCCTGCCAGCCTCCCAGCCCCCCGGCCCCTTGGCACCCATGTCTGCCATGTATCTGGCCATCTCTACTAAATAAAGTATGAAAAGCCACCGAGGGCTCCAAGACTCTCCTTCCCTGACCCATCTGCCCAGAACCATCCCGAACCTTACTCCAGTGCCACCCCCATCCTGCTGCTACAACTTTCCTTTGCCGTCTTGCCCTGCTGCCTGCCTGCACTACACTCAGCGACATTCCTGGCTTTTGATTCAAAATATTGTTTAAAAGAGGTGGTCCAGAACTCTCATTAGACTTTTAGGAGCCTATTTCACTAAATTAACAGCAATTGGAGTAAATAGCTTTCCTAATCTTGAACCAATCCCCCATGAAGATTGTTTCTTGCAACTGCTGTTTATAGCAGAAATTGAGACGTCAAGGTTTTAAGATTATTTTCTTTTGCATAGACTCTGAAGTGCCCTCCATGAGGGCTCGTGATTTCACTGTGGGGGGAGAATTTGTGACCGAGCAACCTAAGACTTGATGGGAAGAATTTGGGGATTGCGGACTTAAGTGACATTGTGAAAGCTGTCATAACATACTGAGACTTTTTAAAATAACATAATTGAGACAACATGGTAAGCAAGTTAAAGCAAAACTTTCAAATCCTAAAAGAGTAATTATGGGCATTATAAAATTAATTTCCATTTACCATTTCTAACTCTGGGAAAACTTATTCATCATTCCCCATTGAACTGCTTTCAAAATTGTTTTGCTTTATTACTGGTAATATGCATTATAGAAAGTTCTCCTCCTTCCTGCCTCCTACTCCCTAGTTTGTTTGATTGGTCCAAATGTTCAAGACCTTTTAAATTTTGTCTAGATATAATTGATTCCACTTCTTAAACCCACAGTGTTCTGGAGACAAATAGAATTAAATAAAACTTCTTAAAAATATTTCAATTACCCTCTCTTACAAAAGTCAGCCCCTTCTCAACTTCCAACATATCACATGGTATCACTAGAAAACTACCAATTCTGTGACCAACTGTATCCCATAGTCTATAAATCATATAACAAACATTCCAAAAGTATAGCTCTGATGATGAAGGCGAATGATTACTTTGTCAAGCATATTTCTACGTGCTTTGCAATATTAATATTTATAATTCTTACATCAGTACTAGGAGGTAGTGTCATAAATATTATTGAAAACTTAGAAATAGGTAAAAGAAATAAGTGGGTATTTTTCCAGGGCACTACTAGTGCAAATATAGTACAAATAGTGCAACTTTGTCTACCCTCCCTCCTTCTTTTCCTTATTTCCTTCCCTTTCTCTCTCTTTTTATCTCTTTCTTTCTCTCTCTCTCTCTCTCTCTCTCTCTCTCTCTCTCTCTCTCTTTCTTTCTTCTATTGTCTATACAGACTTTTATAATTCTGTACAGGCAGAGGATAACTTGTAGATTTGTGTTGAAATACAAATAATTTATATTGGGTTGTGGGTCTATGGATGGTATTACTGATAACCCCAAAGATTCTGTTTTTTTTTTTGCTTCCTTGGGCATTAACCAGTTTTTTCTAACCCAGCAATCTTATCTGAACAATCATTTATTAAATTGCTTACCTCTCACAGGACCTTTGGATAAGTTTTAACAGGTTTGAGAGTCATACTTTAATACCAAATATATTGAGTTAAAACTTTTTAATGATTTTGTATTCTGTTGAGTCAACTACAACTTACTCAACAGATTCCCCCTTGAACATAAGGTTGCTTCCAATATTTTTCCTTTTAAGAAAAAGAAAACTGTGTTAAATTGCTAAATATTTGTGTTTAATTATAATAGTACAAATAATTTTTGGCTTAAAACTGTTCTCATCTTAAAGACCTTTGGTAGACATTACTGGGTTGCCCTTTAGAAAGTCTGTGACAGTTGAAAGTCTGCTTCAACAGAATGTAAAAATAGCCACTTTCATTCTTCAGATCCTTTTGCCTACTAATGATTCCAGCAAGAGGGATTCATGGACAGCAAAAAATTGATGAAAATGTATAACTAAGGTTTTGAGGAAAGAAAATTTGCTGCATTATGAACTAAGGGAAGATCATATGATTTGAGAACCAAATGAATGGAGCTGACAGTATTTAAATGACCTCCAAACTAACGTAACATGTGAGTGGATAATCATCTAATGCTACTTTGTGTAAAGATAGGGTAATTATTTGCAGGCAGAACCCACCTGTTATATACCCTCCCTTCTATCCTTTCTTCCCAGAAAACATATCTGGATGCCTTATAAAACATAAATGGCCAATTAAAACCACACGTGTTTATCATAAAGCATGACAATACTAATTTTAGCATGAAAAACACAGTAACTACTATGAGCACTTGTATGGCCTTGCATAAATAAATAACCCAGCACCTAATTTTAGGTAATATCGTTTCCCTCATATAATTGATATATTCTGTACCATAAAAGTTATTTCTTGAAGCAAAAGAAAACAAGTGAACTAAAAAGATTTTAGTTATTATATGCTTTGAAATCCTAAAAACAATCCATCTAAAATTTAATTCTATTTTCAAGGCATCAAAAACATAAGTTCTTTAAGTTGGTTTTCTTAAAGTTAACTGTGAGAACTAACCCATAACATTGCTGTTACTATGACTAATCTTATGCTTTATGAATATTTGCTTCAATATTTAATGAGAGATGTCATTAAATCCAGACAAAGAATGGATTACCAGAAATCTATTTAGGGCTCAAAGAACTAAGATGAGGGAGAGATACAGATCAGGGAAGAGAATCCACTGCTGCCAGAAACAAATTAACTATGTATTGTTCTTGCTACCAACAAATTTCTAGTAGAGCAAAGCTATTGTCAATCTTGTACATCTCACAGCTTCTCATTAAGTTCATGAATTAATTTGGGAGGGATATATATGTACGAAACTAGCATAGACATTAACATACCTGAGTTTGAATATGAAAAATATCTGATATGAGTCTGATGGCAAATAAGGCAAACTTTACCCCAGTGTCTGAGATTCCCCAGGTTGGTGAGAATCTGCAGAGAGACAAGTAGAGGATGAGTAGGAGATTGCTGAAGAATCAAAGATTCCAATACACTCATTGCACCAACTAGCTAAACTGGCATCAGACCTTTGTTTGGGGAGAAAAAAAAAACAACAACCAAAAGACATTATGCTATTCCAGGAACTTCAGGTATTTTTCTTTTGTGTGTTTACTGAATTTCCACTAAAAGTACTTGGGTCTTCTAGATCTTAAACACATTTCAGGTTTTCAGAACCATTAAGGTAAATGATAACAAAAAGGTTACAAAAGTCATTAACCTCAATGCTCAAATATCCAGATGTTGGGGATGTTTATCAGAAAAATTTCTTAGTGAGCCAGATCATTTTGGCACCGGCTATGGGTGTTGTCAGAAAGGATTTATTGGAAATTACTTCAAGACTATCTTCTTTGGAGGCCTCCCTGGTGGTGCAAAGGGCTAAGGACTGCACTACGAAGCATCCACAGTCACTGAGGCATGAGTTCCATCCCCAACCAGGGAGGTGACCCGCATGATGTAGCAGACCTCTCCTGCCTCGCCTGCTGCTCCCCTCAGCAGTGTACTTCAGTAGATCTGCCTGTTCTGCTCCCCACTCTGTCTCTGGTGAATCCTCTCACCCTCCCCCTTTGACCTGTACCCCAGTTCTTGTATGCATAAATAAATAAATCTTTTTAAAAAATAAAGGAATATCTTCTTTGACCAAGGGGCCAGATCTCAGCTCTGAGATATTATTTCTAACTGAGATTTCTCAAATCAAAAGGTAAGTGTGGTCACAAATTAAAATGGGGCCCAGACAAGACCTAAATGGCAGAGTTTGAAGGATTTAGCTTTCTGCCTACTATAAAATAGTTTTAGGGTACAGAAACGAGCTTTAATTCAGTGACCAGATTATGTCAGTGAGTAAACAAGCACTGAATATTGAATTCCTACTTTCCCAGCAATTTTAATTGCAATACTCTGAGCAACTAAAATTCTCTGAAAAACATTTTCACTTAAATAAAAGGGGAGGGGACAACATCATGATTTTCCTAAGCTTCTCTGCTTTTCTTTAGGGCATCCTTTTCCTTGAAGCTTAGCACGCATAGTAATCTACCTGGCGCTTCTAACTATTACACTTTGAAGGCCTGTTCATGTTACCAGCCAGTATCGGGTAGTGTGTTGGGTATGGCAGGCCCTGAGCGCAAAAAAATCCTAGTGCTAATTGTTTGGAAACTGCTGGGTGTTGCTATTACAGCGCTAGCTTGAAGCTGGAGTGTGGGACACCCACAAGAGATTTTAGAGGAGCTATATTGGGCTAACTCCTTAAGGCCATACTAAAGATGGTTATAAATAATGAGCTGGCACCCTAGGGGTATTGGAAATATATTTTCCCAATAATTACATGAGAATGGAATTTACCTCTGCGAGAAAGATGAAAGAAGTTGAGACTCCTTATCCCAGGCAGCAGATTAACACGTTAACCACGGACAGCTGAATAATTACTTAATGCCTATATGGCCTTTTTGGTGTTAGAAAAAATGAATGGGAAGGATGGAAAATGAAAGTCAAATGTGCTTTCAGCCTGGAGTAGAGAAGAGGCTTGCGGTTGAGAACGCATGGTCAGGAGTCCCGGCATCACAGAAAAGCACTCGGGGTCAGTGCCAGCCAACCACGAAGCAGGGTTCCTACACAGTGGCCTGGGGGATGGGAAGCATCTTGAGAACATGACCTGGAGAGAAACCATATTTCCAGGTCTTTCCCAAATGCCTGCTCGTCAACCTTATACGATCTAATGTAATGATCAGCTGAAAAGGTCAACAGTGTTTTCTTATAAGTGGAGGCGTTGGTCTAGAGGACATTGGGGATCTCTTAAGTCTTTAATATCAAAAAAGTCTGAGATCTATTGTTTCCAAATCATGTTACTTCAGATACTGCAAGTTGTGGTTCTGAGATAAGATGCAGGATAGGAGTGGCTTTCTGCAGAGAAATATCCTGCCTTTGGAAACGCTCTTAACCAAAACTAATTTGACTTTTCTAGATGTTCCCTGTGTTCTTTTCATTTCTCAGAAACCAATTTCAGAGGTAAACAGTTATCTGTCAACTTCACTAAATTAAACAAATGTAATTGTGTAATTCGTCACCATTTCCCAGTTCTTTTTCTCGTGCCTCAGATTGCTGCAAGAACATGACATTAACTTGTGATCTAAATCCCAGACAATCTCTGCTTTGCAAATAAATTGACATTTATATTCTTTTCATATGATACTGCAAATGTAAGGCTAACATTTTTCATGAAATAAATAATTTAAATACATGGATTTATTTCAAATTTCTTTTCTTGTCACTACTTCTTGAACTTTTTTTCTGATATGTCTCAAATTATTGCAGACTCTAGGGATTCTCTTTTCATATTTAACTGTTTTCAATGACAATTTGTAATCCTAGTCTGTAATACCAGATGACGAACTATACAGATAGCAGGCCTTGTTTGCAACCATGTGAGCATGAAGAACAATGGATGGATCTTTTATACTAGTACAAAACAAATACTAATCAAGTTAGCTTTAACTGCATACTATTAGTTATAAATTCCTAAGGTTTGAAAAAGGATGTTAAAATTGTTTTTGTGGATTGCATGGCTGAATGCCAATAATAATGATAATGGCTATCCCACTGAATATTACAAAATTTGAAATTAGCTCTTTGTGTGCATTTTTGTATTGAATTCACACAAAACTCTGTGAGATGGAATTCCAGATAGGGAACCTGAAGTTTAGAAAGGCTAGAAATTTATCAAAAATCACATAACTAGTAAGGAGCAGAGTTAGGGAGTGAACCTAAGTTTCTGATAGCAGTGCCTTATATTTTCAGAAACTCTTGACTAAATTTAGCATAATAAATATATAAATATAGTTACTTTCCTTAAAATTCATTAGATTCTTTGGTCTGCAAATTTTCCTGATTTTCTAATTTAAAATCTAATCTATATGAATTGCCACTTATGATGACATGGTATCCATCGTTTTTAAGCATCGTAAATTTTCTTTGCTTTATACCTTAATTCTCATCTGTGATTGTCACAACATGAAACTGAAAATACACTTGTCTCTACCTACCATGTCATTATTTTATTCTGATTCCTAGGGATTTTGGATGTTATAAATTTTTTTGTGTATGTATTCCAAAGTCCTTCCTGATTAATCTCTTGCAAAGTATCAGGAATATTTTTTATTGTCTTTATAACCAAATCTAGTTCAAAGCCCCTCAATATTGATGACATATTCAATAAGTGACATACCCAGTCATTTGTAGAGTCCCATTCTCTAGATAACACGTCTCCTGAACTCACTGTTGGCCTAAACTTGCAATAGTACGAATTTCTTGCTCTTTTCTTTTCACCCCATTGTATAATTTCATCCTTGATAGCTATATATTTTCATTGGGATTAAAATGTTGGTTGTGCCATTATTTAGACTGATTTACCATTTGGAATTTTAAAGGCCTCATTTGCAATGAATTAGGGCTCTAATTAGTTAATAGGATGGTATCAGATCCCAAAGGTATGTGTTTCTAGTCCTAATTTTGGTCCAGGCAGAATTTTAGTTCAGGAGATGGCACAAATACCACAGTCAATGTTCAGCGTACAACACGCTCCCTGTCATGGTTTCTTTTGCTGCTTTGAAGGTCTCTGGTTTGTATATATATGATTCTGCTTTCAAGTCTCCCACCAAGACCTGTTCTCATACTGTTAAATCAAATAACCACTGAAATATTTCAAAAGGTGACCTTTTGACTTTTTATTTTATTGTCTTGCAATAAAATATATTTAAAAGAAAAGCTAATATAGAAAAGAAATCCCAGAGGGGAGTATATCAGAATTCAATCTCATTTTCTTTGCAACTTCCTCAAGGCCACTTTCAACCTACATTGTTTTCACAATAAAGCAGTTCATTTCACATAACATCTGTCGCTATGGTGACAATAGGACAATGATTGCTAGGAAAGCTAATAGTGCTTTTCTGACTTGCCTTCTGGAATGTGTAGCAGACAAGAAAGCAGCAAAGCGGTTATTGGAGGGAGGATTCAATGAGCCCATCTGGGCTGACTGTCTGGTGAGGCACTGTCCCTCCCAGCCAAAGACAGCATCATTCCTCTCATGTTTCAGTTCAAGTGTCCATCCTTCTACCTGTTTTATTGTTTTGTTTTATTGTTTGAAGAGAGCAAAAGTATGCTCCCATATCACTTTCATCTTTGACAAAGCAGATCAAGTCTGCAAACAAAAAGAAAAACCAAAACCAATAAACAAAATGCCCCCAGAAAATCTAGGGTGATTGAGAGAACATAGCCTAGAAAAAAGTTTGGGGAAAAAGAAGCTAAAGGTGGTTTCTGAAAGATATTATTGGACTGTAAAGTTGCAGTGGTTAAACAACTACAGAATATCTGTAGATCTCTGGGATTGAAATTTTAGTGGGAGTATACATCATAGCAGAAAAAACAAAGACAAAATAATAAAACTTGGTAGAATTTTTTCTACAGGAATTAAAACTTCAGTATGGCAAAATAAAAAAAATAAGACAAATAAGCTGGGAGAAAAAAAGTTTGCAATACACATAGCAAAGGATTATATTTCAAAGAGCTTCTAGCAAACATACAAATTATAAGCAATCCAATAGAAAAGGGCCCAGGGATGTCAACTACAAGCAGTCTGCAGAAAAGAAAAATGTCCGGTAATTGTATGAAATTTTGTCATCTGGCAAATACAAATTAAAATCAAAATGAGCTTCTGTTCTTAACTTCTGGATTTCAGAGTTAATGATAATGATAATATCAAGAGTTGGTTAGGACACAAGAAGCTCACCGGGATTGCTGGTGTGATTGTAAACTGCCATAATTTATGCAAAATTGATCTAACATTTTTATAAAAACAAAATGCATATATCTTTCACACAGAAATGATGTCTTTTTTCAAATAAATATAGTCAACAGAAAAAATTATTTGTATAAGAAGGTGTACAGTAAAAAATGTTTGCTATGGCAATTTTCTAATTTAGAGACTAGAGAAAAATGGAAGGTCTATCAATAAGGTAGTAATTGAGTGTTTGAAAATATGGAATTTTAGTCTATAGAATACTCTGTGACTAAGTAAATAAGGTGCTATATCTGCATATATTAGGCATATATCAATATGTAACAAAGTGAAAAATGCTACAGAATAATATAGATATACATAACATTATAGTTTGTAATATGCATAGTGTAAAGAAAATAAGGTGTATGTATATAAGATTATTTAAACAAAGGAAATGTAAAAGGAATAATTTCAAATTGTTAGTGGGATTGGCAAAGAGTTATTAGTACCCATTTGGGATAAAATGAGAGAAAAATTATTTTATAAACATCTTTATCTTTTGAAATGTGTCTGCAAGAGTGTGTTGGTTTTCAACCCAAAAGACTAATGAAAGGAATGGTTGTTACATGTGTTGACAAGACTAACTCTTAGTACTAATAAAAAATTATTGAAATAATAAGTAAATATCCTGTCTCCATCATCTCATTTATGTATGTCTCTGTTTCTGGCTTAGAAGGAGCTTGGGATTTCTACAGTTAAATCCATTTACCAAAAAATCATAGGGATGATATTTTTCGTTCTTCCCTTGAGGAAGATTATTTTAGTAAATCAAGTTTCTATTTCTATGATTCAGGCCTATGTAGTATCAAAATAATTCTATTTAAAAACACACACACAAAATCCAAATGTAAATGTCTCTACTGCTGCTTTATTTAGTTGGAAGATCCAAGATTTGCAGCACAGACTTTCCAACTTGATTCAGTTCTCTGCCCAAATTGACTTGAAAATTCTCATGTCATGCAATTATAGATCTTTATTGCCTTTCATTATAGAGTGCTTTTCCTTAAGGAATAGACCATTTTTGAGAAAGACTAATTTTCTGGAGTGATTAAAAAAATTATAGCACCTCATCCTTTTGAAAATTGAATTTAAATAAAATCCAAGAACAGTTTAAAATATAACTTCCTGCTTTGGAGGACTTCATTATAGTTTCTCAATACCTTCAATGTATTGAGTGAGGGTCTATGTTACTACTCATGTCATTTTTATCATTTGATTACAAAAATGACTTAATGTTTCATAATAATTTTAGTTCTTCCCATCCACATTATTATCTATTTGAACCTGGGTCCCTAACTACATTTATTAATTAAACTCATTCTCATGGTGGATGGGGAGGGGCCTCCTTCAACTGTATTGCATTTTCTTTATGCATCCAAATCTATTACTAATATCCCCAGCTTGTAAATTCTTTATCACTCACAGTAAACAGGAGCAGGACCTTCTCTGCAGACAGCCTATGAACCCTGGCTTCTCCTCCCCAGCTGCTCTGTGAGGGCAGAACATCCTTTTAGTAAAAAGGGTGCCTGGCAACCCATGGAGCTCAGAGCCTAAGGACAGCCTTGCCTATTTTTCTTTGGGGACTGATATTTTCCAGAGAGATTAGGATTCAGAAGGGAATACTTTAATTTTGTGTAATTAAGGAGAGAGAGCACAGAAATTTAATTGATGCAATTTTAGTGCATAAGTTTCAGACTTTGAACAATTACAGGAAGTCTGGAAGTATTGGGATGCTGGCATAAAATGAGGAAATGACCATTCCAATAAACCAGCCTAAAATAGAAGAGCAGCAGGGCACAATGCAGGTGCCAGGCAAAGCCAAATAAATATCCAGAGTAGGATATTTATATATTTATATTGGGAAAAAACAGTTGCTTTAACCAGAGCTGACTGATGATTTCATTGATTCCCAATAAGGTAGGATTGAAAGTTAGTAGAAAATCACAGGATACTCAGTTTGTTTCAGTGTATTAGGATATAGATGTGCAAGTATTGTTAAAAATAGGCTTTATGTAATTCTCAATCTGCTTCTGTGTGTGTGTGCGTCCATGTGTGTGCAATTGTGCATGTGCATCTCTTTCGCAGGTACCATCCTAGAAGAGGCCTGCAGGGGTTGAACCCATTATAGGGAAATCACAGAATCAGGCATATTGATGCTACTGTAGACTGATGGCCTCACCCACCTGGGTCCTCAGTGCTGCCCAGTATTCCTTTTACGATTTGGCCACCACCACTCCCTTGTCCACTCCCTGCCTAGATGCATGGGCCAGAGGATGTAGGGAAGTGATGAAATCAGAGGCCTTTACTCTCTAGACAACACCAGTTGATCTATTGAGGGTATATAATAAAGTTCCATTAGAATCACATTTATACATTTTTGAGGCCAAGATTTTAAAGACTTGCTGTTGCTAATTGCAGATTCTGATTGAGTAGATTCAGTAGTTGGTCTGGGGGGAAGCCTTTTATATGAGAACCCCAGGTGCGGTAATGCAGGTGTCAATAACCCACTATTTGAGAAACACTTCTTTTAAGGATACTCTGGTTCCCAGCTAAGCAATTTGCATATTTATCAGAGAGTAAACAATTACAATTTCATGGCAGACTTTTCCAGTTTAGAATGGAGCTGAGATACAGGTGTTATCAATAAGCAGATTTTCTGGCTGAGTTGGTGTGTTGCTCTTTGGGCTGCCATAAGCATTTCCTCACCTTACAGTGATTTCCCTTTTAGAAATGCCAAATCCGTCTGCTATAAATATAGGAAGAGGAGAGAGGAGAATTTTCCTTCTGATTAAAAATAGTACCCCAAGCTCAGCAAGTAAATCAATGGAAATAAAAACTAAAATAGGCAGAAAAAGGCACCACTGCACAGAAAAAAGTCAATATGAATAGTGTGGAAAAGTCAGCAAAATACACAGTAGGACTAGCAGCCCACCTAGAGGCAGCAGTGATTTGAAGGTCCATGGGACTCAGTTCTCTCTACAGAAGATTCCTGTTTCAGCCACTTGAGTTAACAAAACCCATGACCCTACTAGTGCAGGGTCAGAGAAAAGTTTTCAGGCTTTTCCACCCTCCTGCCATTGGTGTAATGATGGACACCTGCGGTTCTGCACGCGTGCCTAAGTGGGCATGCGCAGGTGGGTGCACCTGGGCTAATACACAAGGTATATAAGGCTAGCATCACCGGAACGGTGTGGCGGAGGCATGGAAAGGGAAGCCAAGGTGTTGCGGTGGAATAAGATAGATAGTGTGAAGGCGGCTAAGAGAGGAGACTGCTTGAACTGATGATGAACCTACCCAGTCCGGGATAGTGTCAAGACAACTAGTGTGTTATTTTTTTTTTCTGAGTATACACTTATGATAGGGAAAAAAATTCTTTAGCGTACCTGCGGAAATAAGAAACCAGTTTTTCCGAACAGCCCATAAGGACCTAAGGTAGGACGCTTTGTGGAGGTCATCCTTCTGCAGTTTCCCTGTGATAGGTGTCCAGGAGACTTATCCTTCTTGACCTCTAAATCCATGATGGACGTTTTTAAATGACTATGTCCCCCCCAAAAAATAATTCAAAATTGATTTAAAAATTCTTCTCCTTCTTCCTTCTTAATATTGTTGCCAGTGCACTGTTAAAACTCAACATGTACTTACTACTTTAAATTCATCACTAAAAGTCCAATTCTGTCCCGACCTTCACCTTTTCCCTGACATTCTTTCCTTCCTTTCTAGTAATCACTAATTGGTCTTATAGCCTAAAAGTTTAATTTTTTTAACTTAGTGAGATAACATGGTATTTCTCTGATTTATTTAGCATAATTCCCTCTCCTGTCATCTACAAAAAGATTGATAGTTTTACTTATTCCTTTCTTATTTGGATACTTTTAATATTCCTTCTTGTCTAATTGCTCTTGCTAGGATTTTGTACAATACTGAAAAACAGTGATGAGAATGGACACTCTTCCCTTATTCCAGATCTTAGAGGAAAGCTTTCAATTTTTCACCAACGTTGGCCACAGGTTTGCCCTTTATGGCCTTTATTAGGCTGGCTGTGGTGATACCTACTTTGAGTATCTCCTCTCTTCTGATGAGTCATGAGGAACAAAACAAACTAAAATGAGTCTGCAGGAGTGGGCGTGGGGATCAGTGGTAAGAGCCAAAGTATAAGAAAAGGTCTGGTTCCTGATCTGAGGGGCTTAATGAGATCCTGAAGGCATTGTCCCATCCCTCAACTTTGTCCCTGCACAGAGTGAGCTCATTGCTGGGTACACACCATGGACTAAATATTTCCTGGAAGTCAGCATGTACGCTACCAGTACTAGGTCATAATATCCATTTTGTTTTCTAACCTGCCTCATTTCAGTCCATGTGTTTAAAATCCATTCTCTTTTTTGAATTAAAGGAGGATCCATGTGTACATCCAGGTTTGTAGGGTGTGGTGATACCTAGTTTGAGCTTATCTCCTCTAACTCTTCTCTGATAAGCCTTGAGAAACAAAGCAAACTAAAATGAGACTGCAGGAGAGGGGGGTGGGGATAGGTGAGTAAGACTCAAAGTATAAGAAAAGGTGAAAAGTGATAAGGCTTTTCTGTCTTCCTGCCATTTGTGTCCATGGTGGACACCTGCGGTCCTGTACTCATGCCTGATGGTAGGTGCCTCAAGTAGGGTATGCGCATGCGCAAATGGGCACACCTGGGCTGAGACACAGGGTGTATAAGGACAGTGTCACGAGGATGACAGCAGAGAGAACAGAGAGTGCATGAGCAGAGGAGAAGAGTAAGCAGTAAAGCAGCAGCAGCCCAGAGAGTGAAGATTTGCTGGGGCCTGGGAGGCCTGCCAGCTTCCCAGCCCCCTGGCCTCCCTGCCTGCTGTATAC
The DNA here is from genome assembly GCA_019455555.1 of Galemys pyrenaicus. Classification (NCBI taxonomy): domain Eukaryota; kingdom Metazoa; phylum Chordata; class Mammalia; order Eulipotyphla; family Talpidae; genus Galemys; species Galemys pyrenaicus. The sequence goes on along the minus strand of JAGFMF010011861.1, from coordinate 8,374,859 downwards.
CTGGTCACCTCTGATGTAAAGAAAAATATAAGCATGAAAAAGCCACCCAGGGCTCCAGAACTCCTCCTGGACCCGTCGCCTGTCTGCCAGAATCATTGAGAACATGCTCCATGCCCTCCTGGCATTACAGGGTTGCACAGAAATTCCAAGCTGCTTCTTACTCTTACTTGCCATGTATGAAACACCTGTGCTTGGGTGACTGTGTTTGTGATAAGCACTTTGGGGGTAAGATCAGGGTAAAGAGAGAAGGAAGTAGTAGACATTAATGAGTGTTCTACCACTTAGAGTGTTTATGATAATTGCACATTACTTACTTTTTTTTTGCATTATATTTTCTCACCTGTAGAATGGGAACATTATCTATTTCAGTAGTTGTCCTAGAGATCAAATGAAATAATTACGGCTGCCAGGTTTAGCAAATAAAAATAATGTCATTTTAAATATGCCCCATATACTATTTGAAATATTTGAACACTAAAAAATTATTTGCTACTCATTTGAAATTTCTGGAGTCCTATATTATTTTTGGCATCCCTAGAAGTAACATGTGGTAATAGTAGCCACTTACTGAGTGTCCTTCCTGTGCCAGGCACCACTAGGTGCTTCAATTACATTGGCATCATTCTAACATGAGCTGAAGGCTTCTATCACTAACCCCATTTTGCATGCAGGATGTGGAAGTTTTCCAAAATTGAATAGCCAGTAAATAGCAGTCAAGATTCAAATCCACTCTATCATGCTGCTTCCTTGGTTGATGAAAGCATTTTGAAATTGGAGAGCACCAAAATGTTTATTATTTCGAATGGTCTCTCTGTTCATTACTTCTATCCTGGATATAGCAAGAGGGACTGTAGAGACTAATGTGAACATGGAGATTAAGAAATGCCATCAAATGTAGAAAAGCTTGTATTAACTTCTCAACTTCTAGGATGACAATCTCTTGCCAGGAAATCTGTGTTTCTAAGGACAGCAAGGTAAGGGCTTAGGGGCTCTACAATAACAACCCAGTGTGGGATAAAACACACAATCTTGGTTATTGTCAAGACTATGCCAGAGCAAAGGCTTATTGACTAGCCTTAAAATAATCATGTCAACAATCATCATCATCATCATCATCACATTTTGACCTTCTCAGTAAACTTTCAAATAGCCAGAATATGGTGACTGTATGGTGACTACCGTTGATATGATGACTACTACTGCCTCTGACAAATGACAGAAGAGCTATCAAGGATTTTCTAACTCATCCCTTCCTTTCCTCCCCTTCCACAAATAAATTCTAACCTTGTCAGTGAGTGAAACACTTAGTTTATGATTTATAATTCCAGTTTTCAAGTATAACCAGAAGCTCATTTATTCATTCACTAATTCACTCAACAAGTACTTGCATAACACTCTACACATGGTTATAAACATCTTACAAATATGCTCTAATTCTCATGATGACCCTATGAATTAGGTGCTATTATTCCACTCACTGAAATTTGGAATGGTGACCTGTGTTCCTGCAAGGACCTTGTGATGACCAATACTACCCCCTATGAGATGCCCATGCCTTAGCCCCTGGAACCTATGAATATGGTAAACTACATAGCGAAGGAACTTTGCAAAGATAATTAAGGTTATAGCTCTTAAAATTGGGAGTTTATTCTGGGTTTGAAGTGGGTCAAATTTAGTAATATCAACTCTTAAAAGCAGATAACTTTCTCCAACTGGAGACAGAAGAGGTATGGCAGCAGTCAAGAGTCTAGAGCATGAAGGGGTTGATGTATTGTTACTGGTTTGGAAGTGGAAGTAGAGACATGGTGAGTAATGTGGATGATTTAAGTTGCTAAGGATTCTCCACTAATGAGAATTAGTGAGGAAATGTAGAATTAAGCCCTGAAGCCATAAGGAACAGAGTTGTGCCAACCGAGTCAGTTTGGAGGCAGATTTCCCTCCAGAGGAGGGAGTGTCGGATGAGAGCTTCAGAAGAGTGTTCAGTCCAGACTTCTGAGACTCAGAGCAGAGTAACCAGTTGAAGTCATGGGAACTGGTTTAAGGAAGGGTGGAATAATACACTTGTATTACTATAAGCTACTGAAATTATGATAATTCTTACAGCAACAAAAGAAAATGAATAGACCTTATCATTTTAGGATGCAATTTTTATATCTCAGTGATAGTCATGTAATCACCACTTGACGAGAGTATTTAATTAGGTACACTATTTTATTCTGTAATGATTTTGTTAGCCAAGGATTCTTTGTATTGCATAGTTGAAGAGTTATAGTTTACAATTCTCAAATAATGAACCCCTAACCAATTCAGGAACTCCATTCCTGCATTTTTGATTAACTTGAAAGGGGAATCATGTTCAGAGAAAATTCTGTAGAATAGAGAGGTTTTTAAAATATTGAATCAAGAGAAGCAGAAGAATAAGGGAATTAAGAGCCCAGACTCTTAAGTCTGGGTTTAAACTTGGGCTCTATTATTTATTAGCTGTGTGACCTTGGAAAAAATTACCTAATACCTCTGTGTTTTGGTTTATTTTCAAAAATGTAATGAAGAGCAATAACCAGGGGTTGGCATTACGATTGAAGACATATATAGAGAGAGCTCTTGGAATATGTCTTCATGGAATCTGCAAGAATGATGTTACTTTGCCGTTATCTTTAATCTTTTTTGTAGAATATAAAGGTGAGCTGAACCAAGTAAAGAAAAACTTGGGGTTTTCTTAAAATAAGATACCCTTTTAATCTAGTTAGATGAGCATAAATGAGAAAGCTGGATAATGCCAGTGCTGGGGAGGATTTCAGATTTGGGGCCACACTCACCACCGCTTTTGGGAGTGAGATCCATGCAGTCCTTCTGCTGAGCAGCCCGCTACTCTTAGTCAGAGTAAATAGACACATGGCCCATGTCTAAGCCAGGGTTCTCCCAGAAGCAGATTCTAAGATAAAGGTTTGAGAGCAAGAGATTTATTTGGAGATGAGCACAGATAACTCTGGCAAGGGAGTAGAAGAGTCAGAGAAGGGGAGACCTTGAGATGGAGTATATTTTCAAGTTAACTACCATTGTAGGTTAATAGAGTGTCACCGAAGGATCCCAGGCATGCAGAGCAAGAACTTCATAGTTTGCCCACTCAAGGGATGAATGAGCTAGAGTATTTTTATGTAACTCTCAAGAGTTGGTTGAGGGCTGCTAAGAAAGCCCACAGACAGAGATCTGCATCTCGAAGGGGTAGTTGAGGAAGCTAGTGTGGTGTGTGTGTGTGTGTGTGTGTGAAAGAGAGAGAGAGAGAGAGAGAGAGAAATGGGGAGTTCAAGGAACACACTGACAGTCTGTCACATAAGATGAGCCAGGAATTCCACTCCTGGTACCAATCTGCAGAAGTGACCACAAATCCCTCATGCAACATGTAGGAGGATGTTCTTTGCAGTGTTATCTATGGTGTCAGAAAGTTCTAGGGAAGCTGAATAACCTTCAATAGCAGAATAAATAGATACAACAGGGAGAATGGGCACAAGGATCATTCTACAATAGTTAAAATAATCAACTGGGTTATGTACATAGCTACCTAAGGAATCTTAAAAATAACCCCTAGTGAGAAAAACAATGAGATCCATAAACACACACATGCCAGTATGTGTCATAACACATTTAATAAAAAGTACACAAACTCAATAGTTTTCTGTAGAAGATCTGGAGGAAAGCTACTTGGCTATGATAATAAGATACATAAATTATTGATTTAAATTTTTTAACAACACAAGAGAGGAAAGTTATAGAAATGTTTGATGATCATCTGCTATGAAATGAGGAGTAAGAATAATTCAGGGGCCTCCCTGGTGGTGCAAGGGATTAAGCACCACACTATGAAGCATCTGCAGCCACTGAGTTCAATCCCCTACCAGAGAGGGGACACACAATGGCGCAGCAGACCTCTCCTGTCTCACCTGCTGCTCCCCTCAGCAGTGTGTTTCAGTAGATCCTCTTGCTCTGCACTCTGTCTCTGATGATGATGTCTTCTCACCCTCCACACCTCTGGTCTGTACCCCAGTTCTTGTATGCATAAAAAAAAGACTAATTCAACATCCTGAATCTGAGGTTCGAGAAACAAAATGCCCCAAATTTCTGACCATTTTCAGTTCTCTAACCGAAAGTACGTGTTTCTTCATTTCTCTGAGTTCTATCTCCTCCCCCTCCTATCTCCTTAGTGCAGGAGGCGGGGTCTGCAGAGAGGGGCAGCAGAGGCTGGAGCGCTGAGGCTTGAGGGCAAGGGGGTGGGGGGGAGAGGAAGAAAGGGGGGTTGTTTTCACCAGAATTGAGGTCAGTTTGGGGTGGAGTGGTTGCCAGACGTCCCTACCTGAGGGGGAGCCAGGCTGAAGCTATTGCAAGCTGGAGGGCAGGTGAAGGAATGTCAAGCCAAGGAGAGGGTCAGGTAGGACAACTGCTGAGGCAGAGGGTGAAATGTAGGTACTATGAGGGCAGAGTTCTCAGTCACTCTATATGCCGGTTTACATGCTTTGCTCTGCCTCGTTGGATATAGGAAAGGATTTTTTCTTTATCCTACTGTAACTGTTAATAGTATTAAAATTTATGTAAACTGCAAAATACAATTCAAAGGTGCTTATGCTAAAGACGGTTCAGATTTTGATTTTAATATAGTCTGTATACGATCAATGGACTGGAGTTCAAAGGGGGAACAATTATTTTTCCCTATTTGGTCTCTTTATAGCTTAATAATTCATTAGGAAATCCATTTATATTAGTCAACAACAACTTGGCCTTTTGTGATTTCTAGCAAGCACAGTGCAAATATTGAACAAGTAAGTCTAATGGAGTAGTTTGTTTTGCAGAACATACATGAGACATTTGTGGACTTAAATTTAATTTGAAACATAATGAGAGCAAGGTACCATTTCCAGCACAGTTGTATAAATATTAAAAAACCCTCAATCTATAAATCTGATTTGTCTTAAGGGTGTATTACATTGTTTGTCAAAGAGTGTTCCAGAAAGAGGCTAACAAAAAATTTCCAGTAAGATGGGTATTTTTTGGTCACATATTTAGAGAGAAGAGTTAGAAAGAAAGCTTTTGCTTTAAGACGGTGCCTAGAAAAATTGATTTAACCAAGGGCTTGGAAAATTAGCAGTGTATTTCGTTGCTTGGTCACAGGTTTATGTTCTATCCCAGGCTATTGAGCGCTCTCGAGTTGTGTTATACAGTGTTCTGGGTGATCTGCTGAGTGAGATGGATGATAAGGTTTCCCTCTCTTCTTAATGTGATGTGGACTCTGATTGATTAAAATGTTTTGCTGTGGAAGAATGCCTTCTTTCTGCCAATGCAAAAATCTTATTTAATGGCAAATTATAAAATCTCTGAGTAGCTCCCAGATGAAATTGTTTGTTTGTGTTCTTCCTAACAAACCCTTGCTTTGAAGCAGCTGCTATTTCAGAGGAGATCACAGGCATTTAAAAAATCTGGGTCACTCCTCATGCATTGCAGAAAGAAATCTGTGCTAGAGTACGGCCTAAGGACCCATCTGTGGCTACATGGGAACTGTGTGGGGTTGTAAATAAGAACAGTGGGGAACTCAGTAGCTTCCAAACCCTGACCCTCAGCACCCAGTTTGGTAATACTGAAATGTGTGGCTGGGGAACAAACTGAAAAATGGGGTCATTATGGAAATATATAATTAGAATGCTAATCATATTCAAGCTATTAATGAGGATTTTAATATCGAGGAAAATGACAAAGGAATTGGGTCACAGAGAGGGAGCATTGAAACTCAGTAAATAATAACTTTCCCCCTAACCACTCACTATTCTTAAAAGAGACATCACATTAATCTCTTATTGGTTGAAAACATCACATTGATATTTATTCATACTAAAGTTTGTTAATAGTACCTCGAACTAGTAAATGATTCAATCGACAGAAAGTAGGTTTATATCCTGTTTTATTAAAGTCACACAAGTATATACACACAAACCGAGAACCCTCTTGGTGCTTTTCACTTCATATTCTCAATATTTTGGTATAAACATATTGCATGGTAAAGCAGTACCGAATGGTGGATAAGAGCACAGATGCCGGAGCTAGGCTCATGTTTGACTCTGAAAATTTCTTGCTATGCAACCTCAGGAAAATTACTTTTCCTCTCTGTGTCTCATCTGTTAATCTGTGCAAGGGGCTTTATGTAAAGGTATGATTAGATGCTGATCATAATCACATGATCATAGTGCACATGTAAGCAGATGTACTACAAAGATGATACAACAATGCTACAAGTAGTGGAAAAATATGAATAGAGGGCTCTGGATTCTACATCAAAAAACTCAAGGCTTCAAGAATTCAGAAAAGATTCTTGCCAAAGTACCATTTGAGAGAGTCTAAATAGGCCAGAACAGTTTCTCAGGTGAAGGAGGAAAGGCATCAGGCATGGATAGGTGTTTTGGGAGGCACACAGAGCCTGGCTGGGTCAGAAGACAAGAAGTGGGCATGTTTGTAGAAGGGAATGATGAGGAAGCTTAATGCTTTTACTATGCAGAATTTTACAGTAAGGGTGAAAAGTGCATTTAATATACTGCTCATCTCAGACTTTCAAAATGGAGAGGATACAGTTTGACATATCCAGATCTCTCTCTCTCTCTCTCTCTCTCAATTGTATATCTGGAAGATAATGCCGATCCTCATTATTTCAGTAGGAATGAGATAAAAATATTCCTGCTATGACATTTGTTATAAGAATCAAATAATACATATGAAAGTGACTTGTAAATTATACAGCAAGACATGGATGTAAAATATTTATTAATGTCAAGTGATAATAAAATAATATGGTGAAACTTTTGTGAGAATGAATATTAGGCAGGCAGCACACTTCTGAGTATCCATAGCAGCCTGAGATTTGGCCCTGAGGCTATTTCTACCATACAGTGCAGATTAATGACAAATAAGGAAAAATCGGAGATGACTTAAATGTCTTCCAATAGAGGTGGATTAAACATTTTGGATGGTCTACATGGTGAAATATTTTATTTATTTAAGATTTTATTTATTTTTGCATACAAGCGCTGGGATACAGGCCAGAGGCACAGGGGTGGAGGTGATGAGAAGATTCACCAGAGACAGAGTGGGGAGCAGAACAGGCAGATTGACTGAAATACACACACGGCTGAGGGGAGCAGTGGGCGAGACAGGAGATGTCTGCTGTGCCATGTGGGTCCTCTCCCTGGCAAGGGATCGAACTCGTGCTGTAATGGCTGTGGAAGCCACTCAGTGCGGTGCTCAACCCCTTGCATCACCAGGGAGGCCCATGTCGGGATATTTTATAATGATCAAAAAATTGTGATATCAAAAGCTAATGATGTGAAAAAGTGTAATAGTTAGATTAAAAAAAAAATTGAAGAGTCCACCATTTGGTCCCTACTTGGGGACTAAAACAGCAAATTTAATACTTAATACAAATTTAATACTTAATTTTTTTCTGTATCAAATTATTACACAAGATTTTTCTTTTTCAGGAAATTTCCAAACCTCAAAAAAATACTGGTAACTCTAGAATCAAGAAAAAGTAGTAAGTTTATTAAAAAGATTTCTATTAAATAGTCTTGTACAAAAAATTATTATCCTTGATTATCTGTCTGTGGCTTGTGTTTCTATTTTAAATATTGGAGAGTTTAGTAATATAATTCATGACATCAATCAGCTGAAATCTATGTATGGAAAAGTTGAACAATTTTTTTTTCTGCCAGCTATTTAGGATAGTTCTCTTTTTCTCAAAGAATTTTTTTTCCAGTTGTATTGAGAAATAATTGATATGCATTACTATCAACTATTACTAAGGTGTGCAGTGGGATGGTTTGGTTACTTTTATATTTTTATAGAGTCTCTGTTCCAACTGTGGAATTATGTACTCTCCTAACTTGTAGGTTTCTGAGTTCCTCCTCCTCTTTGAGAGAAATGCCAATTGTTTTATTAATAAAAAAGGGTCATTTTAGTTGAAAAAACATTTAAATCTGGCCAAGCAAAATATTCTCAGTGCTATAAAACCAAGAATGCATAGGATAGGTAGGAAGTCTGAAGTAGTATTTTTGTATATAAAGCGCTTATGTTTTATGTGGGAGGATGAGGCAAATATAGGGAATAGCTAAGACATAAAAATCATAGTGATTTCATAAGATTAATAGTGACTTGCCAAGAGGAGTTCATCACTTCATTTGATAGGTGAAAACAATGAAATTAAGAGAGAATAAGTGATTTTTCCAAGATCTAGGTCTACTCATTCTATCTGATAGTAAAAATGCAGGTAAAATAAAAAAAATCAGAGGGAAAATTATGGTTAACCTCCATGAATTAAAAGAAGATGAAATGAAGGGCCTGAATAATAACAATTTCCTGGGCTATGACTTTTCAGCAGGCAATGAGTATAAGGGGCCCTTCAACCACTGCTGGTACCCATTGCTGGAACCCCATCGATGGCACCCCATTGATGGAACATATCACCTACAGTTATGTGGGGTCAGACTCTAGACTTACACAAGTACACCATTTATAGAGATGAAAATCAAATGCTCCATTAGAATAGGAATTAGCCAGGATGTTTCAGTTGAAGGTGATAGAAGCCCAATTCAACCATAACAAAATAAATTAAAAGTAGGAGAGGAATTTATGAATACCTACTGGAAAGTCACAGACTTTAAAACTGGCAGGTTCTAACAACTCTCATGTTGTCTGGGCTCTGACTCCAACTTTCTCACTTTGCCTCTGATTGGCTTCATTCTTTAGGCAGATGTTCTTCAGGTATTTGGCAAGATGGTTTCCAGAAAAGCTCACACCCTACTACTAGGAAACGCCTGGAAATATTTCCCTGAAGAATTCTAGCAGAAAAATCTGTTGGAAGACCCTGATTCTCCAGGCTGTGGCATGTGCCTGTCCTGGAATAAATCTCTGTGGTAAAAGGATCTGGTTTGGTAGAGAGTCACCTGATCTTAAACACCTGAAAAAGGTTTGCTTTGGAAAAGAGGTATTGTATTCACAGAGGGGAGGGAGGTCTCATCAAGTGTTCACTATGGGAGCTAGTGCTAAAGACCCTAGTATTAACTGTGTAAAATAGACAGTAAATGTTGTACATGTGTGTTTTACACTTGACTTTAAGGCAGAGTCCCAGAAGAAATAGCTTCAGTGGAGGGAGAAAAAGAATTAAAAATGGGGTTGCTAGCAAAATTTGCCCAGGGAAACTAGGTAATGACACATACTAGAAGAATATAAAATTCTGTTAATGAAAAACTAAAGAAAGTCTAAGTGGAAAGTAAATGTCCTTTAAAGAAAACTCACACTATTATGGACAGAGTCAAATAATTTTTTGTGACATATGCTCTCAGGGGTAATTGTAGTGACTATACCAGTCTAACTTGCAGCTATTGGGAATGAGATATTCTTTTTCAAACAAACAGACTGGAGTTCTCAGTGTGAAAGGCTGAATTGTAATAGCAATATCTCTTTAGACAATGATTTCAGAGACTACTCAATCATAGAGTTATCGGTGATTTTAATTAGCATAATTTCTGAAAGCAATAGAGAAAAAAGAAAAAAACCAGCATTACTTAAATGTGAGAGTGAATTCTCTTATTACCCATAAAATGGGTGCAAAGTTTATCACAGTATTTATTCCTGACTTTTGGATCATGCTTTATGCTGTCATATATTAACTAAGTTGGTCGTTGTAGCTTTCCCAGGAAGCAGGTGTGAGTATAATTATCTACACATTGTAGATAAGAAAACTGAGGCATAGAGAGGCCACCAGCTAAGGAGAGATAGACTTGGATTCTCCCACTATTTTTCTCCCATAGAAATAACAGGAAGAACACATGTTTGGTGAACAAGAACTGAATTTGAATCCTATCTCCACCACCTCTCTCTATGTAGCTATGTCCTCTTGGCCTTGTTTCCCCAGTTGTAAAGAAGTGATAGCTGTACCTAATACTAAACATAGCCTCTCAGGTTCTCATGTGAATTCTCTATATTTTATTAAGTTTAATATTGGAGAGAGGAAAAGAAAGGAAGAACCATAGTCTCTCTCCCTGGTGTGAAGGAAGAATCAACCCCTGAGGAAAGAAAGAGAAGGAAAAGAACAACTTGGACCTCTTGGATTAAGGAGTAAGAATGGGAAATGGAAGCAGAAGGGAAGGGAAGAAGCAGAATTTCAGTTTTGTCCTTCCATAAATTCAAGGAGAAGGGATGTAGATGAGTCCAACAACAGACCTCTTCTGCCTCTGTTCATGTGCCCTGTCCAAAATGTCCTATTAAAAGAGCCCACTGTACAGCATGATTAAGCAGAGAGGGATCCCATTTAGCAACCTAGAGCCCCTTGGTTGCTCATAGCAGGCAAATTTGTCAGGGTCCTCAGGTGGACTGAAGTGCTCAGAAGCTGCCTAGGGATCATAGGATTTGGAGATTTAGATTTGGAAATTGCCTGTCTAATTGAATGCTTTTATTTTTTCCTGTGAAAATATTTTCTGTTTTGTTAATGAACTTAGTAACAGAGATTCCCTATGCAAATTCATTTTGTAGTCAATTATCTCTTGCATGGAAAAATGCTAGGATAGAAACCATAAAGAAGAATACATGTTCTTAAATGCCATGTGATCTCTTATATAAAATTTGAAAAAGCAAAGCTCATAGGATCAGAATAGACAATTGCCAAAGACAGGGGGCTGAGGAGAGGAGAAATGGGTAAAGAAGGTCAAAAGGTCCAACTTCCTATGATAAAAAAAATAAGTCATCATGGTGACTATAGTAACAATACTGGGTTGTCTATTTTAAAATTGTTTGCAGTAGATTTTGAAAATTCTTATCATAAGGGGGAAAATGTGTAACTATATGGATGGATGTTAACTCGACTTCCTATGCTGATCATTTTGTAGTATATATCAAATAATTGTTTTATCCCTTAATTTGATGCTATATGTCAATTATATTTCAATAAAATGGGAAAACTCACAAGTGACATACAACCAGTTCTAGAACCTATTTCCTATGAAAGGCAAATTGCTACTGTCTTAAAAAAAAAATGAAAGTTATACTGTTACAGGGCAGGAAGCGGGGCACCCTAGAACCCCCAAACCTGCTCTCTCTAAATGGGTTCTGTCATCCACTGCATCAAGACAAACAAATAAGGCCTTTAATGGAAAGGAACTTTAATACAATTGGGGAACAATACAGAAAGGACAAAGAATATTTGTTACTAAGTTAAGCATCCAAAGTTACCCATCTCCTTGAGGGTAAAAGTCCAGTCAAATAGGATTGGCCCAAAGCAAGGCCCAAAAGCCTGCCACAAGTCTAAAGGACCTTTCAGTAGAGACCCATAGAAAAGGGTCAGAAAGAGTCACACAAATCTGGGAGGAAAAGAGCAAAATCAAAACCAAGATGAAAGCTGCCATTATTAAGCTCCCCAGTGGTCTCTCACCCACATTTGTTCCAACCAGTCCAAGACCAAAAAGCGAGCGCAGTTTCTTCATATGTCCCTCTGCTCCATGTGTCTCCTCCATGCCTCCTTGCTGCTCTCCATCCTGCTTCCTTCTTCCTCCCTTCCTTCTGTCCTCCTCTCTCCAGCATCTTATCCCTGCTCAGCTCCACCCACTTAGGGAGGAACCGGGATTCTGGAACTTCCCCCTTTCCTGGGGACCACCCTGTTACAATACTACTAGTGCTTGTTTCTGATTCTGCATGTTGCTTGAAGAGCTGATGTGTCCTAGTCCCAGTGGGGATGGTCTGCAATCAGACTGTCAGTCACTAATTCAGAGGTTCAAACAATTGCCAGCAGCATTAAACTTGACATGCCAGATTAACATCAGCTGACAGGCAATATTTGAAATCTGTAGTTCCATTTAGATTTCACCTCCCCAAAGCACTGGCTCTTTGGCCAGACACTGCCATTCATTCACAGTAACAAGACATTCTTTTTGGACAAGACTCCCCAGTCTCTACATCTTGGAGGCAGTTTGTTAACTAAGTGGGATGACTATTTTGTACTGGACAATTCTTTGCTGAGGAGAGTTGGTCTATACTTGCTAGGATATTCATTCCCGGTCCTTATGCACTGAATTCATACTGGCAACTATTATGCTGTCTCTAGTCAATACCAAATGACTCGGGGCACTGGGGGAGAAGGGAGAACAAAATCATGTTAGGCTGAGTCACTGAGGTACCTGACACCTAGGCTCATAGGCCCACATACAATTCATTGGCTATCAGCACTGCTGGGGCCCAGGCTCAGCCCACCTAAGTCTCAGCCCTATCACAGATTCAGCCAGAAACCCAGGAGAGGTTGGTTTGTAGGTGGCTACCAGTGTATAGATAGATGATGTGAGGAGGTTTGTGGGGGAAGAGGGTGGAGTCCTAGTCCATGGCAAAACCATCTTTGCTTCCTTCTCTGCAGAATCAGTTATCAGTATAATTACCACTATAGGAGACCAACTTGCCTTGTTCATTAATTAGCATTATAATCAGGGACTTTTTCCTTTTTGTTTCAGTTAATCCTGAAAAAAACTCCCCATCTGTTTATTCCAGTGTACTGTAAAAACACAATCATTTTACATATTTGCATGTTATAAACAAGTTGGAGACAGCTTGTGAGACCTTTTGCAAAGGATGTTCTCAGAGAATTCAGCATCAGGCTTGTTTAAAATGAAGGTTTCTCATCTCAGGCTGGCTCTATTCCATCAAGATCTTGAGGTAGGAGACCTGGGAATCTGCAAATTAAAAATCCACTGAGTTAGAATTTTCTATATTATAATAAAGACATTTCAACTTTTCTTCAGACTACAGACACCAAAATTGAAACCACGAGTGGAAATCTCAGGGACTTCCTTTTCTACCTCAACTCTCTAATGGGCCGCTTGCTCACAAGAAGTAGAATTATTTCCTATTTCTCTCTCAATCAGCTGGAAAACTGTATTGTTTTCCAATTAAAATCTTAAATGATGTTGTCTCTTACCCCAAAATGACATTTTAAGTTGTTTGACTGAATCCCTGTCTCCCCCAAATCAATACCTTCCTTGAGCTGCAGACATTTGCAGTCTTTCTTTTAAACTTTTCTTTCTAAAAATCAATGTGCTTGGCTCAACTAGTCAAAAAAAGAGAACTGAAACAAAACAGCTGGACTCACTTAAGGCATTTCCTTTTCATTTCAGCTTGAAATAAACTTTTCAGCAGATTGCCTTTTCTGGCAGTTGAAGGCCAACATAAATTTAAACAGCGGGTTGCTTGACTTTAAGAAACCAAGACTTCCTGGTGTTTGGGCCAACAAAGCTTGCCCTGAGTTGGCACACAGCCACAATACTCCGGACTTCCCACTGGAAGGGGCATGCCTGCCCTCCTGGAAGGTGAGCAACTCAAATACAGCATGGCAGGGGACTCTGGGGACAGACTCACCAGTTGTCAACTGATACCAGGTTCTACTACTCACCACGGCCCCCTGCCCAGCCCCTGGCAATCCTCTCCGTTACATACCACCTCCTTGGGCGAGAGGCGATTGCTAATTTTCCAAAGGTGAAAAAAGTGATAGCATACTGTGAAAATCTCTGTTGACTGTGCAAAAGCAGTATTTGTTCCCATTTCTCAAGCTTCGGCTTTTGCTCACTTTTGTCATTTTCTCAATGGGCACAGGCTACTTAGATTACCAGACAATGTTTGCACTGATTCCAATTCAGATACTCTGTGGATATCACCTAAGCAAGCGAGATGAGAAAGTATAGATTGACAAGGTATTAACTTTGGTCGCTCACTCATTCAACAAACATGAGTGTCATTATCTTTGTTGGATGATGGAGACACATGGCAAATAGACTAGGTTTCATCTTTATCAGGATTGTTGACCTTATTAGGTAATCATTTAAATAGAAATGAAAGCATAAGAATGAAAGAGGCCATGAAAAACATACATGGGAGTGTGGGAGATCATCAGAGATTGGTTCAGACCTGAGGGTAAAAAGATGCAAGTTTAATTTCATGCTGGGTCTTTGTCCATGGGCAATAGCATAGTACTGATGGGTTTCCTAGAGGTGTGATACAACCAAATTTGTTTTAGCTCACTCTGTGCTTATGAACTGAAACCTAAGTAGAGCCCCTGGCATGATATTTGATGCATATTTGAATACAGAAGGTTTACATGTTAGTGCTATAATTAATTACCTGTCTGGACTCTGAGCAAATAGAGTAAAAAATTCCTTTAAAAATGAAAAGCAAAAATACTGAAAGTCAAAGTGCTGATTCCTCTTGTTGACCTAAGCAGTTGAAATGAACGGGAGATATTAACTCAGGTTCAGAAAATTGCTTGGATTTTGGTTTATGTAGGTTTACACCCTATATGCAATATTAACTAAATACAGATAGCTAGTGAACTTCTTCCATGGGTTTTAGAGGGTTGAATAATGTCATCTTCAAATGCACGTCCACCCAGAATTTCATAATGTGACCTATTTTGCAGATGTAGCTAAACATTTCCAGGGGAATTCATCTGGTGATAGGTTGGTCCCGAAATCCAAAGACTGGATAAAATAAAGAAGAGGAAGGATGGTTCACAGAGAGGCACACAGAGAGACCACAGGAAGACCAAAGTGGGGAGTGGTGTTGTAGAGTCCCCCATCAAGGAATACCAGGAGGTACCAGAAGTTGAAAAAAAAAAAAAAACAACCAGATTCACCCATGGTGTTTTTGGAGGGAGCCCTGACACAACATTAATTTTGAACTTCTGACCTTCAGAACTATGAGGATAAAAATTTCTCCTATGTTAAGTCACAAGGTGTGTGGTGATATGTGATGACAGTCCTGTGGAAGCAAATAGGATTCTCAACACCAAGACTTCAATTACTGGAAAATTTTCAGCTGTTACTGAAATATTACAAATTGCTTCATTGCACCCTTATTTTTTTACAACAACGTCCTTCTCTAATTTTTGAAAAAGTAAACCAAAATTAACTTTCTCATGGTTCTTGTAACAGAGTTTGAGGGAGAATTTTGACATATTTGTAGTAGGTAAAAACATAAACAAAGCCTTATGTATTTATTTGAAATCTAAGTCAAGGACAACTTTGCTCCACATCACACAGAGAAAGTTAAATTGCATTACATTAACCAATGTGGATGTCTTTCTGAAAGCAGATTATATTGATAATCTGCAATAAAGAGCAAACAATCAAGGAACAAAACCAACAAAAGTTCATTCTGACTGCAGGGGGGAGAACAGATTAGAAGGAACCAAGATGAGACACTATTCTTCATTGGAATGGGGTAGATAGAGGCTTTTAGTGTGTTTCCAAGTGGGAAGACAGCATCTGTGTTTAGGGAAAAGCCCAGATGAGGGTGTGTGAATCTGAACACTGAGTCCTTAGTCTCTCTTTGTGCTTGAACACGATGCCCACGGCCCTGGCCTGGAGGGCGCAGGGCTGGTCTATGTAAATGGACCCATGGCAAGGACTGAGAGCAAGTTCATGAGGTCCGGGTAGCCTGAGGATCAGTGGGTATTTTTCAAGCCTTCTCCAGCACTGGGTGAAGTGGAGCCTTTTAACAGTAACCAATCTCAGGCACCTTTCTCTAGTTTCAAAGCTCAATTTAATTTGGGTTAGAAAGAGAAAGTAATACATATACCTAACAGTATAGAGCAAAATCATCTCTGGCTCCATAAAGTTTCCTTGCAAAGTTTTTGGAATAGATTGTATGTGAACTTTGGGTAACAGGATCCAAGTCACTATTTTAACTTCAGTGACATTCAGTTCCAGCTCTCCCACCCAGTTAGAATTCCTCCTGCTTCCTCCCACCTCACTTTCTCTGGCTGCATCCTCTCCTTCCTGCCCTGTTTGTTGTTAATCTGCTTTCCTCCAGATGGCTGGCTCCCTAAGGGCAAGTGGTCACAAAGCAGATTACTGTCCTTAGAGTCACCTTTCTAAACCAAAAGTTGGCAACAAGATAAATCTGTGCCATAGAAAGAGAAAGGATACCTGAAAAGGATACCTGTCGGGGAGGACATCTGATTTGAAATGGGGTGAACCCCCTGTTCTCTACATTTTTTAACATGTTAATTTTTTACTATGTACATATTTGCTACCAGAAAATAAATATTACATGCCAGAAAATACTACACAAAAAGCAGAGTCAAAAAAAACAGTCCTCCCCTGGTGGCGCAGTGGGTTAAACAAGGCACTATGAAGCAAACCGCAGCCACTGCAGCAGGAGTTCGATCCCTGCTGCCGGCCAGAAAGGGGACCCACATGGCGTGGCAGACCTCTCCTGCCTTGCCCGCTGCTGCCCTCGGCAGTGTGTTTCAGTCCATCTGCCTGTTCTGCTCCCCATGCTGTCTCATGGATCCTTGCACTTCTGGCCTGTACCCCAATTCTTATATGAATAAAAAGATAAATCTTTAAAACAAACAAACAAAAAAGCAGAGTCATCATTTTAATAGTGTAAATAATTCCAGGCTTCAATTAGGTCATCTAGAATCTTGCAGCTTATTCATAAAGCATTATTTCCCAATCATTTGATACACATTTACTTGTTAGTTCTTATAGTGACACCATGCGATAAGTGTTATTATCAATCCAGTTCTACAGATGAGGAAACTGAGGCACAGAAAGATCAAATAACACTGGGGAGACTGCAAAGGCATTAAGTGGCAGCAGCAGGATCAGAAGTCAGTTTTAATTTATATTTTACATCATTGTTCATTTTTTTTTACAGTGCTTGCTTGTTTTTCTCAGGTGTAGTCCCTATAGAATTTCCACCACCAGTTTACCCATGCACCATCACCATAGTCCCTTGTGCTCTTCTCACCCTCGTTTTGATTCCTTTCTCTCCTCCTCCCCTACAGAACGTCTCTGGTTTATAGTTGTCTGTTTATTTTTGTTTTGATATGTTCTGTGTGTGTTTTTTTAAATTATTTTCCCCCTATCCCTTATTTGGTCTCCCTGTATTCCTCCTACAAGTGAAACCATCTCATAGAATCAGTGTTCTTTGCCATGAGATGTTAGTATATTAGGTAGTGTGAAGAGGATTACAAACTCAAGGACAATCTCCAGCAGAATTGTGTCCCTAACATTGTTTTGCAATTGAAAGTGTAGCTATACTTCACTAAGTAGCAGATTGAAGGTCAAGCTAAGATAAAACCAGTTTTCAGGCTTGAAATGCATTAATACCTGTTAGAGACACTAAAACAAACTGCTGCTGAAAACACATTTGCAAGTTAAATAACACTTAAAAATGTGAATCTCTAAAGATGCCATTTACATAGCTTTCACCTTTTGTTAAAGAATCCAAAGTTGAAGAAACTGTTCACTGAGCTTAGCCTACGAATGACAGGCACAAGAATTGATAAAGCATTGATTGATAAAGAATTGACAGGCACACTGATTTGATAAAATGTATTACAAGGTAACTATAATGACATAAAATGTTCTGCAATTAATTGTACACTGAAAATATGTCTCTAATCAAAAATGCATGACCAAGAGGAAGAAAAATGGGAAAACTGAACTTCAATACTTTTCCCAAACATGGCAGGTTCTTGCTATTGTTATTCATTTTATCTGTCAAATTTTGATTCTGTTCAAAGTACTCACCCAGAAATAGTTCAAGTTACATTTCTGTCTTGATTCTCTCCAATCCAGCATCTATTCTTGTTGTCTGAGAAATTGTTAATATCCTGTTATCTCACTTAAAATCTTTTGAAAGTTCCACACCAACTACAAAGATGGTGTGAACCTTAGGCTGGGACATAAGGATTTCTGTATAGGGCCTTGATGTCCTATCCAACCCCATCCTGCTGACAATCCCTACTGGAAGTCCTACCCATCCTTGTTGAATGGACTGCAACTCACTCTGGTCCTCCAGCAGATTGTTCCCTTGGGCCCTGAATGCCCTGTCTAGCTCCTGGTAAACAATTACTCTCCTTTCAGACTCGGGCCCAGTGCCACTTGTTTTTTTGAATGATCAGAGGGTTGACAGAATTTCCTGTGTCCCCTTTACCCCTATGGACCTCTGCTGTGAACTTTTTCAACCTGCCCCTCTCTAAACTGCATAGGCAAAGACCTAATGTTATAACTTCTATCTCATTCTTTTTTGCATTGTCACTCTAGAGTTTCCTTGACTTATGATGGGGGTGTATCCTAGTAAACCCTGGTCCCCCACCTTGTGGAAGCATGATGTGATGCCCATTCTTTGCCCGTGGCAATGTCTTCTTACCCAAAAGAAAAATTCCATCAGAATACAACCATCTAACATCAGTACATTTTGTTTCGTCATGAATAACATTTGTCCAGATTAAGATGCCATGAGTCTGGTTCAATCCATCTTGTGTTTTGTTTTGTTTTTTTACATGGTTTTATGGGCCCAATTGTATTCCCCTGAATCCAAGTCTTGAAGTCCTAACCTCTACTTTTGAAGGTGACAGTATTTAGAATCTTTAGAGGAATTTTTTTTTGACTGTGCAAGTATATATATATATATATATATTTTTTTTTTTTTTATTAATTTGACATTTGTAGTCCCCAGGGAGTACCCACCACCATTTCACCGGTGCACCATCACCTCAGTCCCTTGTGCACCCTCTGCCTTCATCCCCGTCTTTGCCATCCCCCTTCCCCTCCTCCCATGGTCCCTTTGGTTTATCCTGGCTTTTTGGTCTTGTTGCGTTTTTTTGTTTACTTTTGGTTATAATTGCCCAATTCCTTGAGTTTATTATTTGTTGTTGTTGTTGTTCTTTCATATTCCTTCTAATAGTGAAGCCATCCGATATTTTTCTCTTGCCTTCTGACTTGTTTCACTGAGTATAATTCCTTCT
>JAGFMF010011861.1:8316205-8352887 GCA_019455555.1 Galemys pyrenaicus | reverse complement strand
TTTGTATGTTTGTCTTAATGCGGCGGATGGCAGAACCCATTCAGAGAGGGCAGGCTTGGGGGTTCTGGGTGCTCCTCTCCCTGCCCTGTAACAGATTCTAGGGACCACCTTGTTACAGCAGGTCAAAGTCTCCATGGTTCCAGGGACAGAGTGAGCTAGCAAGATGCAGGTATGGGGAGAGACAGGGCACTCTGTTCTCGCCAAGTCTTCTGAGAATGGAAGTGCTCGAAGTACCTGTGGCAATGTTGGGGGCTATAATTTTAAAAACCTGCAACCCTTAAACTTTCTAGT
This sequence comes from Galemys pyrenaicus, assembly GCA_019455555.1. NCBI lineage: Eukaryota > Metazoa > Chordata > Mammalia > Eulipotyphla > Talpidae > Galemys > Galemys pyrenaicus. The sequence continues at coordinate 8,352,596 of JAGFMF010011861.1, read as the reverse complement.
GAAGGTGAAACTTGTGTGTAGGTTGAGTATAGGCAGACCAGTGATGCCACTTTAGGTGTTAAAAAGTTAACTCACCTCCGTAGAAATCTTTGGTCTCTCGTTCCTTAGTTCAGTCATGTTCTTTGAGCCATGTTAACTGCAAATACTCCAGAAGAGACCTTCCCTCTAAAATGTTACACATGGATATGAAGCGGAAGCTGTCAGATCCTTTTCTGAGGGAAGATTTTGATTTCAGGGGAAAAAAAGAAAGAAAATGTGAAAAATTTGAATATTGACTGGCAGCGAGAAATGGCAGCAGAAAGCAGGATTGCAGAAATGGATTAGAAGTCTTGGATCTTATTTACTTGCTCTGTTCTTAGAAGCGGAGCCTGAGACAGGCATTTTTGTGGAAGAGGTTTGTTCAGGCGTTGCTCTAGGATGAAAGGGGGTTGGAAAGCAGAGTGGCAGGGGAAGAAGCCTAGGCAAGTAGGAGCTGCTTCAGCCAGTAGGAGCTGCTTCAGCCAGGCTCCACAACCAGCCCAGGCCTTTGTCTCACCAGGAGGCACTTATTGCCAACTGCTCCACCCACCCCTGGGGCAGGGCTTGACCTTCCAGCCCAGGAGACTGATTCAGGAGATGGGGCCTGCCTGCTAGCTTAGTGAAGGAGCCACAGGTGACTGTTGGGGCCCAATACTCACAGCAGCTGGGGTTGGCAGCCTGGTAAGGGGGGCCCCTGAGGGTGGTGTGGGCTGCACCCACAACACACATTCATAATTGGCTCGGTTTACCTAACAGCATTCCAAGTAACTGGAATAACTTATGAAAGTCCTTAGGTTCCTCCTCCTGGAATCCTAGGTGTTGATGAACAGCCTTATCTGGAGAGAGCTTGACATTTTCTTGGGGAACTTTAATAATACTTGAAGCTCTTTGCTAAGTCCAGTAATTATTTGGGGTTAAAGGAATTGTGATATTTTCCCATCTGTCTAGGCTTTTTTTCTTTCTCTTGATCAAAAGGACTTTTTTAAAGGTCACTTGACATGCCCGTTTCTTTTTGAGCAATACCAAAGTTCTGCATTGTATGAAAAAAAAAAAAAAGAGGAAGGGCTGTAAAACTTTTGAAAAGAAAAACCTAGTTTTGTGGCATTTATTTTTTTCACAAGTCTGCCCAAAAAAATTAAAAAAAAAAATTTCTGCCTTTTAAATATTCTTTATCAACAGCAATTCTAGACCTATTTCAAGGAGATTTCAAGGTAATCCTTTGTAGCTTTTAGTGTAAAGCAAATCACATCTTCAGTGTACTTCTTATCATAAAGGTAATTGAGTTAATTTGCCTAATAATTATTTCACTGTAAAGCCTTTTCTAGTCTATGCCTTGGAGAACCATTAAGGGATTAGGTTTTCTATTTTAAAAACCTCCAGTTCTTTTTAAAAAAGTGCTTACCCAGTAATGGCATGTGGGAAATTTTGCTTAGTCTACTCCTCTATTTCTGCAAGCTCGTTTATGTGAATTTCAGCCTCCTTCGTATTTTATAAAATTATATTTCTAGTCCTCCTGTATAACTCCAAGTACAGAGCGAGGAGTTCCAGCAACTTTTAAGTCAGCGTGAAGACGAAAGGACACGCCTCATGTGTCCCTGTTTGTGGGTCTGCTAGACTTAAGCAGCCTGTTTGGCCACCATTACTGTTATCTGCAGTTCTGCATTCCCCAAAGGTCAGAACTGCCCTTTAGAAAACCAGTCAGGCAATTAGAGGAACCAAATGTATGACCAGGAACTCTCAGGGAGGTCCCCCGACCTAGGACAGATGCATAAACATACTCAGACTCATACATCACAAAGTTTGACTGGGAAAGCAAGGGCGGGGCGGGGCACTTTAAAGACTAATAATGTATAGGGCCCGCCCTGGTGGTGCAGTGGGTCGAGCAACACACTGTGAAGCAAACCGCAGCCAACCGCAGCCACTGCAGCATGAGTTCGATTCCTCCTGCTGGCCAAGGAGGGGACCCACATGGCGTAGCAGACCTCTCCTGCCTCGCCCGCTGCTCCCATCAGTGGTGTGTTTCTGTCAGTCTGCCTGTTTTGCATCCTGCTCTGTCTGGTGGATTCTCTCACCATCCCCACACCTCTGGCCTATACCCCAGTGCTTGGATGCATAAATAAATAAAAATCTTAAAAAAAAAATAGACTAATGTATAACAAAAGACCCCAGAAACTGATCAATGGAATGCTTTATTGATAAGATTAGAACAAGAATTATCTGGTCAGTAGACTCATCTCCCCCAAGTCCTAAATGACAAAGTCACATTCTTTTTTCTTTGTCCTCCTGTTCTGCATAACTGATATGCAATGACTTTTCTTTCAATAAAAAGCCCAGGACTCTGCTTGTTCAGCAGCATCTTGGCTCATGCAGCCTGCTCCATGACTCCCGACTCCCGTCTGTCTATCAGCGTGGTGTTGTACAGCGCAACACCTGTTGAGAGTATTTGTCAATCATGCTCATCAGATTACATGATCATGATCCTTTTTTTTAAAGATTGATTTATTTATGCATACAAGAGCTGGGGTACAGGCCAGAGGAGTGGGAGGTGAGAGGATCCATCAGAGACAGAGTGGGGAGCAGAACAGGCATATCGATTGAAAGACACTGCTGAGGGGAGCAGCTGGTGAGACAGGAGAAGTCTGCTGCACCATGTGGGTCAGCTCCCTGGCCAGGGATCGAACTTATGATGCAGTAGCTGTGGTTTGTACATAATACATTGCTTAACCCATTAAGCCACCAGAGAGGCCCCTACATGATCCTTTTTTAAAAAGGAACTTGACTTTACTTCTACTTCCCAGCTTTGCACCAAAAAAGTCACTTAAAGTAAATTATAAAACTCCACATCTTCCCATCTGCTGGTCAGACTATATTTTTTTTGATGGTGTGTTTTGAGGGTAGTGGGAGGGTTGAAATGATGCCATGTAGCAAAAACTATTTTTTGTCCAAATCTTTTCCTTTTCTGTCATTTATTTATAAAAGCTATGCTTTCGACTTCCCAGGTTTTGGCTCTTTATTCAAAGATAAGTCTTTGGAATTCCAAAAATGATACCACACTCCTTCTATACCCTCTCCCTCCCTCCTTCCCCCCAAAAACCTCCTCCTATTTTCTCTTTCTTTCAAAAAAAAGTCTGGCTTATATAAATAAATGCTGCTATTGCTTCCAAGCTACTGGATGTGCTATGAATTTATGAACTTATTGCAGGATTCCATTTTACTTCAGGCTCCATTCCTTGGAAAACGGTGTGTAGCTCAGTATTTCAGAGATGCTGAGCTGTGGCTTGCGTGGTGGAAATGTGTAACAAAGGAGAGGGGATGGCAGCTCCTACTACCCCCGCTATTTATTACCTGTTCGTAGAATTTAATAAAGACTGGACATAGCTGAATGTTTCCAGCAGGTAAGGGAAACTCAGAGCTATCTCACCAGCTATGCACCTCCAGTCCTTTCTGGAAGACTGCACAGCACACGCAGTGACTTGGCCTTCTCAGGCATCAGAGAGGAAGCAGATCTCCGCAGATATAATTGCCATCAATTTTTTCCCCCTGCCTCCCTTCTAAACTAACCTCAATGCACATTCTTTCCTTTTTTCTTTCTGACTCAGGAGATGAATGGCTCCTATTAACATCTGATACCAATCCTGGAAAATGTCTAATTGGCTGGTAGGACATGGGGTAAATGTTTCCCCTCTGTGGCTCCTTGACTGATTCAGGGCCTGTCTCATCTGTCATTCCACCTCTGTGCCTCTCTCTCCCTCTTTTTTTACATGTTAAAAGGGTAGGTTTATTAGGAAAAGGAAAGGAGAAGAAGACGCTCACCCAGACATAAGCGGGCAGAAAGAGCCGCCTTGTGCTGCCCTATTTCGGTAGGCTGTCCCTGCTCTGTATCTCCAGACACGTCTCTCTCTCTCCCACTGGATTGTGAGCTAGTCAAGTGTGAAGGCTGCACCTTATTCCGGTTTATCTTCAGAATATAGCACAATGCTGGCATGTAATACATGCTCCTTAGAGGATTGTAGAATAAGTGACTGAGGAAATTAATATGAGAGTACTGTAAAAATAGACCGGAGGATGGGAAAATGGGTGGTAGGGATGTTAGGGATAAAGGTAAGATCGCTCTTGTACTAATGTAGTCAGTAGGCGAGGAGCACCATGATACTCAAATGTGTCAAGCAGAATGGCCACTTGTATGGGAGGGACTAGAGACAAAGAAGATTCCAGGTTTGGGACCATTGTCAAATCTTGATAGTATTCATTCATCCATTCAGTCCTTCATCACTGAATATACGGGGACCTTTTGTCAGGCAGTCTAGGAGTTAGGAATACAGAGACAAAAAGTAACTAGAAAAGAATATGTAGTCAATAGCAGAATCAGATTTTAGAGGGGAATAGACGTAATACATTCTTTTGTTTTTTGCTTGTCAAGTTTCATAGGTAGTGGGCAGCTGGGAATCTGGTGCTGGAATTTGGGAGAGAATTCAAATATTTAGGTAAATGTTGGGGAATTATTACACAAAAAGAATACCTTAGTATTCTTGATAGTAATGATTACAAGAAAAATTAATGAGAAGATAGAATTTTATGAAATTTTGAAATATAAATATTAAATCATGAAAAAAATCCTATGAACATTTCAGCAAAATAAACAGAGGTTATCCCTTTTTAAAAAAAGATTTATTTATTTATACACATAAGAGTTGGGGTACAGACCAGAGGAATGGGAGGTGAGAGGATTCACCAGAGACAGAGTGGGGAGCAGAACAGGCAGATCTATTGAAATACACTGCTGAGGGGAGCAGTGGGCAAAGCAGGAGAGGTCTGCTGTGCCATGTGTGTCCCCTCCCTGGTCGGGAATCAAACTCGTGCTGCAGTGGCTGCTGAGGCTTCATAGTGCGGTGCTTATCCCCTTGTGCCACCAGGGAGGTTATCCCTGAGGTTATCCCTTTTTGAGAAAGATAGGTTAAGATTTATTAAGGTAGAAACTGAAATGGTCATCAGGACTAGTCACAGTCTGTTTTTTCTTTCCTTCAAGGCACTTGGTCAGATTATATATCCTTAATTTTATTTGAATTAGGTGAAATTGTGTGACTTGCTTTGTGCAACAAACTATGAGTGAAATGATGTGGTGGAGTGGTGTGGCTGATTTCCAGTTGGCAGTTTTAAGAGACAGAAAGTGTGCCAAGTCCCTCTCTCTCCTCTGCTCATTAAACACATCCTTAGATGAAGCTCTCAGGCAGGATCCCCGAATGACTGTGTGTTCAGAGCAGCTCTGCTGATCTGGGCTGCTCATGTAGCGTTAGTGAGTATGTGTTTGTTTTGTTCAGTCACTGCCCTTAGAGAGCCGCTGTTACTGCAGCGCGACCCAAACCAGCCCGGCATGCGTGCAGGCTGAACTGCCACAATGAAGGACTTGACTACACTGTGGACCATGTGATCATTTTATAGCCGCCCCAGCCCCATGGTGTATTTCTTCCTTCACATGGTTAAAAATTGTTCTCTAGTTCCACATCCTCATTTTAGCCCCAGAGAAGAAACAAAGAATGATCAGTTTACTTTCAAGGAAGTGAAGTTAAAGTTGTGCATGTCATTCCACTTCACAGTCCATTCATGCCATCCCGGTCACAGGGGCACACTTAGCAGCATGGGAGACTGGCCAAAGCAGTAACTAGCTGGGCAGTCACATGCCTTGCTCACTCTGGAGGAGAGTGCCAGCTGTTCATTCTATTACTAAACTGTAGGAGAGATTGGATACATGGGGTGATTTATAGTGTCTGCCACAAGGTACATAGCATATGCAGAGATCTGAAGTAAATGTGGTGTCCTGTGGCTGGATGTACAGTGAAACATGGAGAGTGGCTCAAGAAGAGGCAGCAAAGATAAGTGAGGCTAAGATCAAAGAAGGCCTTCCATGATTTATTTAAAGGTAATGGGAAAATGCTAAAGAGTTTTAAGTGGGAGATTAACATAGATTTGTATTTTAAAAGATTTTTCTGGTTGCAGGAAGGACGATACTTTGGAGATTATTAGGTAGCTTTTGTAGGATTCAGGTAGGACCTGGTGGTGATATAAATTGTGGTTGGGACCATGGAGTTAGGAGGTGAAGATGAATACCACAGTTATGTAGAGCAGAGAGTTAAGAATACTGAAAGATGTGAGTGAGATACATAGGGGATAAGGGAGAGGGGATGAAGATGTTCACAGATTTCTGGATTTATGACTGATTGGATACCGCTATCAGTTTCTGAAGGACAACTTGTGACAAAAGAGCAGGTTTCCTGAGGAAGAGAGATGTCATTTTCAGTATGCTCTGATCACTGTGCCGGGGTCACAGTGAATGGTGACATCTGGTCATTAGTTATATATCTATGGGCGTGGGTTTAAGAGTGAGACTAGGATAAGCCTAAAGCATTGGAAATTGTTAGTATATAGATGACAATTGAATCTGAGGAAGTGGATAAGATGTCTTGGCAAAAGTTGGTTAAAAAGGACAGGATAGCTGAAGAGCATCAACATTTGAAAGAAGAAAAGAGAGGGAGGAGTAAAGGTAATTCAGTGGAGAAAGGACAGTCTTCAATAAGTGGTAGTGGAACAACTAGATGTCCACAAGCATGAAAATTAATATAGACATAGATCTTAACTTTTCATTAAAATTAACCAAAAATGGATCATAGATCTAAATATCAAATTCAAAACTATAAAACTTCTAACAAGTGACATAGGAACAGCGTAGGTGGTCTTGGGTTTGATAATGAGATTTTAAATACACCCAAAAGCACAATCCAAGAAACAAAGAAATTAAGTCAAACTTCACTAAAATTAAAAACTTCTGCTAAATGAAAGATGATACTAAAATAATGAAAAGAAAAAATGGAAGAAAATCCTTGTAAACCACAGAACTGACAAAGGACTTTTATCAAAAATATACAAAGAACTCATAGAAGTCAGTATAAGAAAATAAGCAATTCAGCTAAGAACTGGGCAAAAGGGTTGAACAGACACAGATGACAAACGTTAGCGATGTTATGCCTCTGATGAAAAGATGTAGTGAAAAGAAGCTCAACATCAAATATCAATGGAGAACTGAAAATTTAAAAAATAATGATATGTCACTATATATTAGAAAGATTAAAATTAAAAAAACATTTATGATAGCATCCCAGAAAAAAAACAAACTTGAATTGTTAAGGAATATTCATTTCAGTATTGTAATAGCAAAAGAAACTAGAAATAACCAAAATGTTTTACTAAACAGCTCAATATATGAAGCATATGCACACAATGGACTACTATTTCTTTACCTAAATATGATTGACAGACCATAATCACAATGAAATATTATAGAGCAGTTTAAATGAAGTAAATATGGTCATAAGAAACAACAGTGATGCATTATAGAATCCACTTTGAGTCAAAATAGCAAACTGCAGACTCTTAGTGTATGAAACAATTTTTATAAAGCAAATGTCAACAATGTATTATTCAGGGGTGGATTAGAATTAAGTAAAACACTTCATTTGAAACTCAAAGGAAAACTAAGCTCAAATAAGCTGGTGTATTCTTCAGGGGCATAGGGTAGAAGGAGAGGTGGATATTATCATTGTGTGCTGTGTCCTAGTTCTTGTATGAGGCAGTGGCTTTATTTTTTAAATAAATTTACATTTCAGACCTTGCTTATAACTTTTATATACTATGTTGTATGTAGCAAACATAATTTAAACATTTTTAAAAAGGATCTACACATGATTGAGAAGCATCCTTTTAGAGAATGTCTTTGATTTTGATTTTTATAAAAGTTCAAAATCAGTGTTAACAAGTATCTCTGGTGCCTTTAAAAAACTTAGTACTCTCAGAAAGGTACAATTTAATTAGTAGAACTTCTTAGCTACTTTTGGTACCTGAAAAACTTACTTTTAGTTAACTGAATGAGTTATATTTTTAAAACGTTGGAAGTCATTTTCCAAAAATTATAGCCTTTGCTTTGGAAACACTGAGTTTTAGCTCTTACTCTAATTGTACTATAAATAGCAGGGCCAGGCTCTGTTAGAATAATGACTGTTGCGTGACAATGAATCATGTTGCCTACACATGCTTATTGTTTTATTCTTGATGCATTTAGCTCATCTAAGAGTGATTGCAAGTCCTCTGGGCCCAGGAGGCCAGTGCACACCCGCTGTGAACCTGGTAAACATTGTTATCACACCCTTATGGAGAAAGTTCTACCTGCCTTGACACTTGTACTGATAAGGAGCTAGTTCTCCATTAAAATCAACAGATGAGGTTATATTTTGAATTCAAAGAGGTTAGTTTATACTTGTTATCAGTCCATGGCATCAAAGACTGAGTAAAGACCAGAAAAACAGAACCATCTTACTCCCTTAGCAGATTCTTCTATGAGATGCTACTAATAAGAGAAGAGCTACAATACTCACTTAAATCAATTAAAGCCATTTGTTAAAAAAGAAAATTGATGCAGTCTTTACCTGGATTATCCTGTGGATTTTTGGCTAAAGTAATAAGGAGAGTAAACATTTATCTTATATTTTCTTAAGAAAGAGGACAGATAATATTATTATTGATCAGGCAACAATGCTATCAGAGAGTAACTTCATGTCTTGACAAGGTCTGGAAACAAAACACTTCCTGTGTACTTACTTTTTCCAAGGTTTTATAAAACCTTAGGAGAATTTTTAAATATAGTCAGAAAGAAGGCTCAGATAAAAAAAAAATACATCAACATTTCATGAATTTTAGATAATAAAAGTATTTATCAAACGTCATTTCCATTTTAAATCAGCCTCCCTTGGTTGAGTCAGCATGAAACTTTGGCCTGAAAAAAAAAAAAAAGCTAACAGTATTTTATAAATTTTGGCTATGTGAAAAGAGCCAGAATCATACTCACTCTCAAGGCTGAGGCTGGCACTTATTGACTCCTTCCATCCTGATGCTAGGCTAGGCATTGAGTTGTTAGGGAAATTACCCTGGCAGTACCCCAGGCTATGGGAGGATAAACCAGGCTACTCAAGGACTTCTGGAGACCAGGTGCTTTATTCCAGATTCAAATGCATATGGACCCAGACACAGACCTTTCTCCGAAAATCTGGGCCCCGAACAAAGGCTAGGAACTCCTTTTACACTTTACTATCTCTACATTGCTACATGGGTAAAAAACATATAAACCAGATGTTTGAAGGCTAGTTCCCAGAAGAAAGGGGGAGTTTTGCAGGGAGGTAATTTTCAAGGCCACAGACCAGCCTGACCTGTTATCTGCTGCTCTGTTTAGAGTGCTGAGACTGGACCACGAATCTGACTTGCTAACTGTGCCTGCATTGGTATGTTAATTGCACTTAGGCTAAACTCTGTGACTGGGGAGGCATCTCCAGTCCATTGTCCAGCAGCATTTCTCCCACAGAGTGTGCTGCTCTCATTGCATCCTCAGATCACCATAAGGCTGGTGCTTTTATTATCCCATTTTACAGATGAAGTTTAAAGATAAAGATTGGAGATAAAAATTAAAATGCCTTGTCTCTTTGCCACTCCTGTAAATGAACAAAAGCAATATGTAAAATTGCAGGACAATAGGTATACAGGGGCCATGGAAAAATTTAGCTTCTATCAGTCTTTTTCATAGCACAGTTGACTTATTTCAAGATCAAAAGTCAAAGAAATAGTTTGGAAGGATTGGCGCTCTCTTCCCCCCTTCTCTGGTCACAAGCAAATAGTTGCCATGCAGCTCCTTAGGGAATACTGCTCTGGTCCTCATCAGTCTCAGCACTGGTCTACATACAATTCAACAAACACATAATGGATCCCCACTTTAGAGGAAATAAATAGATGAACAAGGGAGGGCACCTGTCTAGCTGGGAGAAAAGGTGTTAGATAAATGGGATAAATTGTGCATTCAAATGTAACCTCTCAGTGGTGCAGTGCTCTCTCCCTCCTGAAGATTCTCAGGGCTCGTTTGGGATTGTCTCTGCCTTACATGACAGATCTGGAAGTATTTATATTTTCAAGTACGTGTGTCTTTAATTCTCTTGTGTGCTGGTGATGCTTTCTTCTAGGAGATGTTTTCTCCAAAGCTAAGCATCTCCACAGACCTGACTAATGAGGCATGCATTTGCAGATATTTATAGCAAAGTCTAGAAATGAAAATAATTGACTCCAAGGTTTAAAAAAATATGAGCTTTTGATACTTGCAATACTTAAGAGAATTTTATGTGACAATAGGCAACCACATATCTACTTATTATGTTAAAACTACATTGATTTGTACTAAATTACAAATCTTAACAAATGTATTGATTTTGCTGTATGTGTGAGAGAATGAACATTTCAGATAGTCTTGTTTCAAAAATCGCTAGAATTATTTATGCAATTTTTATAAATAGAATGAGTTTAAAAATGTTCATTCTTAACATGAGAATCAGCATTTTCATTTCTATGAAGCTGTCCTAAGAAAGTAATCAAACATGGGCACATGAATTTAAGTATAAATGTATTTAATATGGTATTAGTTACATAATATTAAAAATGTTGAGCTAAAACAAAGTAACCACTAAGGGGAGAATGAATTATCAAAAAGTCCAGAAACAACAAGTATGGATGAGAATGTGGAATAAAAGGAACACTTGTACACAGCTGGTACGAATGTAGACTGGTCTGGCCCCTAAAGAAAATAATACAGTCTTTCCAAAACAGTAAACAGATTTACCACACAATTAAAAGTGATTTCTGGGCCTCCCTGGTGACGCAGTGGATTAAGCAACGCACTATGAAGCAAACCACAGCCACTGCAGCACAAGTTCTATCCCTGCTGCCGGCCAGGGAGAGGACCCACATGGCAAGGCAGACCTCTCCTGCTGTTCCTGCTGCTCCCCTCAGCAGTGTACTTCCTTTGATCTGCCTGTTCTGCTCCCCACTCTGTCTCTGGTGAATCCTCTCACCCCCCTACACCTCTGGCCTGTACCCTAGTGCTTGTATGCATAAATAAATATATCTTTAAAAAAAAAGTGATTTCTATTTTTGAGGTTTTCTGTATTTTAGCTATTTTAATAAATGTATTACTTTCAATATTAAATAATGTTTGTTATTACTATTTAAAAACCTTTTGGAAAAAAGTTGCCTTAAAACAAAATGAAAGCTACATTCTGTCTTGGTAATTATATTGCAGCATGGGATCAGGAAACAAGTTCGGGGCCTGGCCAGAGAGGGAGAAGGAAGAGCAGAGCTTCCGCCAATCAAATGGTGGTGGTAACCTCCATCACTTCTGACGAGGAAACTTGGTCTCTATCCTCATTTCCCTTTTGTGTCGCAGTGATCAGGAAGCTATGGGTCTGTTTTGGTTTTTAGGAGCCACGGTTTATTTTAGGGTCTTAGCAAAAAAATGGCTGGAAGCCTTTGATTTAGAAATACTGAAGTATGGTTTTCTCTTCAGTTCTCTTCAGGGTGTTTTAATGATTTGTTAACATCCCCTACTTAACAAATTAAGCCTAAGGGAAGTTGTTTCAATGCTCTGAACCCACACCAAAACGAACATTTCAGTTTTATTGTCAGTCTCATTCATTGTGTGGCTTTATTTAAGCTCATCTTCTAGCATTATGCCATGCTTCTAAGGTTCATTTGACAGCCTCCGTTAAGATAAAATGCTATGAGGATAAAGGAAATAAAAGCAATTTAAAAAATTGTAACAGGATATAGAAAACATGAAATGTTCCATTTAACTTAGTTAAGTGTACAATTAGTGGCATTAATTACATTCATGATGTTTTATAACCATTGAGCATTCATCCCAAACAAAAACTATCCATTAAGTAATAATTCCCCATTTGCCCTCCCTCCCACAATCTTTGGCAACCTCAACTTATTGTCTCTGAATTTCCCTATTTGAGATATTTATATTTTTCTAGATACATATAGATATTTCACGTAAAGACAATATTTGTCCTTTTGTGTCTGGCTTAATTGAATCAACATTATGTTTTCAGTGGCATCCTTCATGTAGCATATATCACTGTTTCATTCTTTTTTATTGCTGAATAGTATTCCATTGTATGAATATACTTCATTTTTATAGTCATTTATTTGTTGATAGATATTTGGGTCATTCCTATCTTTTGGCTATTGTGAAAAATGCTGCTGTGAGCACTGCCATACAAGTATCTTTTGGAATCCCTATTTCCTATTCTTTTTGATATATTCCTAGGAGTAGAATTGGGGGTAATACAATAATTTTATATTTAACATTTTGAAGGACTGCCATATTGTTTTTCACAGAGGCTGTATCACTGTACATTCTATTAGCAATTTCTGCGGATTTAAATTTTAGAATATAGGTAAAATTGGGACTTCATTTCCAACCCAAGCCTTCTAAGAATCTGCTTTATTGTTTAATAAATCTAACTTGGTGTATCCCATTCCTTGATGCATTCTTTTTTCCTTTTCTTCTATTGAATTATGACTGGCCACTGTATCAGATATGGAGATTAATTATTCACTTGTCTTCTATCCTGCTTGTGGATATTCCTTTTGTCCATGGATTTCAAGATGGAATGGAAAATACACATACTCAGCACAAATTTATAATAGGATTGCAGTGATATCATATAGATAATATATTAATTATGTCTATATATTGTATGCAATTTTTATATTTATTATAATTTTATTATATTCTGTTATTTAAAAATCACCTAGAAATAAAGATGACTCTTGTACTGCAAGTGATAAAATGCTGTTAAGTTATCCTCTTGGGTAAAGACCTGGGGAAAAAAATCCACTTTGATTATATATGCATTTTTTTAAAGGATAGATTTTATGTGTTAGGATTAGCTAACTTTGGGAACACAAAAACATACTTTCAAACAGATACCTGTATTTCTATGTTTATTGCAGCACTATTTACACTAGGTAAGATATGGAAATAACCCAAATGCCCAAAGACAGATGCCTGGATCAAGAAGATGTGCTGTATATATACCATGGAATACTATTCAGCAACCAAAAATATAAACTCATGCCATTTATAGCAATGCAGATGGAGCTGGAAGGGATTATGCTCAGTGAAATAAGTCAGTAGTACAAAGAAAAATATCAGATGGTTTCAGTTATAGGAGGAATATAGGGGAACCAAATAAGGGATCATGAAAAAAAAAATTCAGGGAAATTTTTCAGGGGAGGGAGAGAGAGAGGGAGTAAAACAGAAGAAGAGCACAAGAGATTATGGTGATGGTTCACAGGTAAAATGGGGATGGGAATTTTACAGGGACTACACCTGAGAGGAGAAAGCAAACATTACACAAAAATGAACAACGATGTAAAATATATATTAATTTTAAAAAGATATTTGGTTTTTATAAATGCCAAATATTAATATTAAATATAATTTTTAAATAATAAGTACATTAAAAAAAAGATTAGCTAACATTGGTTCCAAATGTGAATACAGGTTACACCCACTTTCCTAAAAAGCATACTAGTTCTTCCAGATGGAAACTATTGATTGTACTAATTGTTCTTGGCATTGGCAGTGGAGCATCTCACATGCTAGGATTACTTAACTCAAATGTCGCACAATCTAATTGGTAGCAGGACGTTTTAGAAGCATGCCATATATATTTACATAAATACAGAAGATACCTGCTCTCTATTTTCTTGGTTATTACTGTCTGCTCCTCCTGGTTATGCTACCTACAGGCGAATACTGGTAATGCATGTCCTTAGGCACAGGCTTCCTTAAAGAACTGTCACATTTCAAACATGGAATTGCCTGATAGATCAACACACACATTCTCTCTTATTGCCATTCAAAAGGCAAAGTGCCAGAAATCTTCCATTTTGTTCTCTGGATTCAGGCCTCTGTGCTTTACCCTGAGACCTATATACACTCTATCTCGGGGTCCCCACACCTTCTGGCTTCCTGTTAGATGGGCTCATGGGAAACAGGAAGTAGACCAAAAAGGAGTGAGGAAAGTGATTTTATTTTTCTGACTCCTTCCAATCTAGGATGCTCAACCTAAGGTCACGCTCAAGGAATTCTCTTCTAGACATGGCTCTTTTTTTCTGGCTTCAGGTGTCTCTCTACTGTCATGTTTCTGCACTTTTCCTTGCGGTCCTTTTATATCTAGAATGACTTCCTTTGTAAATAAGTTCTCCCTGAACTGTTTTAACATAACTATCTTTTTTTATGTTGTTTCTATATGGTATGGACCAGAAAAGGCTTGGATGTTGCTGCATCTTTAAATTGCACACTGGCTATACTAATGATTTTCTGTCTTGGGTTGTGACAATTCTGGGTGACACTATTTATTTCAATAAGTGTCATGAAATTCTCAAAAGTGATTTCAACTGTAATTCAGAAGTAAAAATCTGACATTTAGCACTTGTAGCAGATGGGAGTGAAGAAGTGTGGTTGTTAGAATTACTGGCTCAGTCATTTTTGAGTTGGTAATTGGCCATTAAAAGAGGTACATTCTGGGAGGCTGGGCATGAGGCCAAGGAGTGGCAAACACACATATCCAAGAAGGAGTCCAGGGAAAACAATACAAAACACTGGGTATTGTGAATTAGAGTGGATGCTTTGCCTAAGGGCATTCAAATTCAAATTAATAATACTAATAAGAAAACACTGCAAAAGGAAGCTATACTTATTCTGAAGGCAAGCACAAGTGTCATTTTCAGGATGCAAGCACAACTACCATGAAAAGTGATGATTTGTTTACCAATAATTTTAAGTCAAGCCATATCGAGGTAGGGGAGGGGAGGCATTTTCACTGGGAAGGGACATAGGTCCTTCTGAGGGTACTGTATTGTTGCTAGGGCTGTCGTAACAAACTAACACAGACTGGGTGGCTTAACCAACAGAAATTAATTTTCTCACGATTCCAGAAGTTGGAAGTCCCAGATCCAGGTTGTCCACAAGTGTGATCTCTTCTGAGGCTCTTCTGCTTGGCTGCAGATGGTCGTCTTCTGTGTCCACACTTGGTCTTTTCCTGTGTGTATTCATGTTTGCTCTCTCTCTACATCCGAATTTCCTCTCCTTCTAAGGACAGCAGTCATATTCAATTAAGACCCACTGTAATGACCTTCATTTAGCCGTATTTCTCTCTTTAAAGGCCTTTTCTCCAAATATAGTCACGTTACAAAGCATTGCAGTTTAGAACTTCAAAATAAGAATTTGTGAGAAGTGCTGTTCAGTTCACAACAGGTGCTGATGTTTAGTTCTTGATTAGGGAGATGATTTCTGAGGTGCTCAATTTATAATCATTAAACTATGTATTATACATTTTTATGCCATATATCACAACTTTTGAAAATTAAACAACTCTGTATACCATGCTGACCAAAGAACAGTTTGGTAATATCATTTCAGATACTTTGTGTAGGCTAATAATATTCATTTTAACATCATCAAAAATAAGGCACATGTAGGGCAAGGCAATTCATCTTCTTTTCTTCCTCCAAAAAGTTAGAGTGCAAAATATTTCAGGAGACTTATTCAGAATACCTAATACATAAATACTTTAACTGATTTCTTTATTGATTCTTCTCTCTCTCATGTGTATAGAATACAAACTGGTATCTGTATAATCTCCACTTTCCCAGATCTGCAGGCACAGGACAGGCTGACCTCCTGTGAATTATGCTTTGAATCTGTCCATTGTGTTGTGGATGACTTTAGCAAACTCATAACTTTGGCAATGAAGCTGCTATGTCTAAAAAGAGCAGCATTTCCAAAAGGAGCTGCACATTACAATTCAGGGGGGCGAGGAGCTTTGTTTTCCGTGCTCACTGAGGAACAAGGTTGTTTATTACAGCACAGGGGTTTATCACGGTGTGTTCATTTCTACACTGTGTCATTGAGATAACCTAAAATGTAATTGGATTTTGCATTATCTGTTCCTAGTAGGAAGGATCAGAAATTAGGCTATGTAGTATTATTTGAAGCTACCAAAAAAGACTTCCTCCCCCTAGGAGAGCTTATTTATAAGTTTGCTGTGGAGAGCCCCACATTCCAGTTACTTGTCATTCAATCTCCAGCAGTGTGCCAGGAATGGAGTGCAAAGTAAAACATGCAATTCCCATCCTATGGAGCTCTCTGTGTAGTGAGGGAATCAGGTAGGTAAACCAGTAATTATAACACTGCACAGAGAAGCAATTACAGAAGATTCTATAGGGGAATAGAGGGAGGGAGAAATGCATATCCAGGCAGTTTGGAGGTTCAGGGAATTCTATCCAGAAGTGATTCTGTGCTTAAACTTTAAAATCATTAAAAGTTAATCAGGTTATAAGACAGGCAGGTGATAATGTCTCAAGAAGGTGAAAACACGTGAACAATTCCCAGGAACATTTTCCTTCTTGGGGTGTCTAACTCAAGTCGTTTTCATGTTCCAAAGGAAATGGAAAATGTGGTTAGAGAAGGTTTTTTTTTTGTTCTATTATGTGTTATGATGCCATTTTTCCTTTCAATGTAATCATCTGGCTACAGTGCAGAGGATGGGATGAAGGAGAAACCATAGGATGTAGAATCACCAGTCGGGAGAGGTGATGAGAATCTGAACTAAGGGGATAATAGTGGTGTAGAGAGGAGGGGCCAAATTTGTGAAATTGGCAGGACTTGTGAGTCATCAGTGAAAAAGTTGTGAAAGAACCAAACATGTTGACAAGCTTGTAAATAAAGAGGACAGGCAGTGAAATAGTTTATGGTTTGAGATTCTAGAACTCATTTTTTTTCATATTTTTCATTTCTCATATTTTGGTATCTACCTATCTATCATCTAATACCATCATCTATCATAACATTGGCTGACCATACTACATATTATTCAGGAATACAGGATCCTACCTCTTTAGGTGTAAATTACCACACCACACCCATCATTGAGGCACCCATAGTCCTCCACATGGTTGACTGTGCCACCTCTCCTCTTTCTTCTCCACTGTCTGTGCCTGGTAGCCTCCGTTTTACAGTCAGACTTCTAAGGTCTTTTGGGGGTTTGGTGTTTTCTCCCTCTTTGTTTCTCTGTATTCCACATGTGAGTGAAGCCACCTGGTATTTTCTCTTTGTCCTTCTCTAGAATTCACTTTAAATTCCCCCTAAAATTACCAAAAGCCTTTCAGTGCATTAAATAATAACACTACTATTTTTGCCACATCAAAAACCTGTAGACCGTACAGTACTTAAGTTTCAAAGCTCGATGGGCTGGACCTGACATTTATGAACTGAGTAAACTTGAGGAACGCTTCAGTTTACCATCTTGATTGGAATCACTGTGGACACAGCAGTCTTTTCCACACTTTCTCCTTGCTGGAAGAGCATATGGCAGCAGACTCAGGAAATGAACTGTCCCCAACCTCACTGGATGAATCTTGATTAGTTGCCAGGCAAAATGCCTTTCCATCTTCCAGAATTTCCTAAAGTAAATAATCAACAGTGGTCGTATACACAGACACTTACAGGGCACTTTTGAAATGCGTCTATAACTTTAAGCTGTAATAACTTTGTATAAATACAGGTGTTTCCTGACATTAAAAGAAAATAGACCTAAACAAAGTTGTACTATTATATTACCCATCTGTTAATATGGTTTCTCAACCCATTATAAATATACAGTATTCATTAGTAATAGTAATTAGTAATTATTGTGGCAGGCGCTAGAGAGGTGGATCCGGGTTTGTGGAGACCAAAGCATATATAATTTGACAATCACTCAGAAAATGAAAGTAAAATCACAAATTCAAAAATATGTACAAAAGTAAAACTTTAAAAGAATTAAAACTTTAAATGATTTAAAAAGAATTTTTATTAGAAAAGAAATTGCCATAACATATATTTCTAAAAGCTTATAAACAGTATAGACTTAAAAAAATCTATATAAATAAAAATACCTTCATTAACAATTTGACAAATTTCTAAGCATACTTTTCTGTTTTCTTGACTGCATTTTCTTTGATCGTCTCTGTATGACAATGATTTTATGGTATCATATTTTGTGAAAAGAAGATAATAGAAAAGGACTTCTGTCTTTCCTCTAGAGTGATAGATGTTTAAAGTTCATTTTTGTATTATTGATAGCTTAGAAAAGTTGCATAGACTAGTTTCTGGTTCTGTACATTTCAAACTTTGTTATTCCATCACTTTCCACCACTTTCTAGGGCTAAGAATCATAGGTCACACTCATAATGGAATTATAATCTCTGGCCCTGATCTTCCTGTCTCGGTTGTCAGTGAGTCAGCACAGCGTCCTAGCAGGAGCATCCCCAGGAGCCAATCCTGCCCCAGGATAGTTGGCAATAATGTTGCTATGACTGGAAGACACCATGAAGCATATAAATACACCCCTTCATTCAAAACCAATTATAATCCCATCTCAGGTGCTTATTAATTGAATCCTCAAATTCTAGAGACAACTCCAATGTCACGTGACAGTGGGGAGTGCTGGAAGGGAGAGTGATTTTTTTTTTAAAGATAAAAATAGCTTAATTTTGCAAATGTCACAAAACCGATCACTAAGGCCCCCCAAGACTTTGGAAAGGGCTAGTGGAAGCAAGGGGGGGCTGTAAGGTAAATGGAAAGTGATCAGGCTTTCCCGCCCTCTCTCTATTGGTGTCTATGATGGACACCTGCGGTCCTACATGCATGCCTGATGGCGGGCACCTCAAGTAGGGTGTGGGCATGTGCAAGTGGGTGCACCTGGGCTGAGACACTTGGCATATAAGGGCAGCGTCACAAGTGTGCCAGCAGAGTGCAGAAGGAGAACAGAGGAGAGAAGAGGCAGAAGAAGCATAAGCAGTAGCAGCCCAGAGAGAAGATTCGCAGGGGACTAGGAGGCCAGCTGGCCTCCGGCCCCCTGGATCCTGCCTGATGTACCTGGTAACCTCTGATGTAAAGAGAAATAAAAGCCTGAAAATGCCACCAAAGATTCCAGGACTCCTCCTTTACCTGTCTGTTCAGCTCATGGAGAAACTGCTCTGTGCCTGGTAGGCACTATAGGGGCTTAAACTTCATTAGTTCCCAGTCAATCCACCTCTGCACCCACATAATCTCTTCTAACGCAAAGAAGAAATACCTCACTAAGCTTTTAGATGTGACCCTAGAGAGACACCTCTATGCAGAATTATGGCAACACGAATTTCACCAATTCTTAATTCAAGTCATTATTTCCCCCAATTAACAGTAAATTTCAAAGTATGACCTTTAACTATTTTCATCTGCTTTAAACTTTTAAGAAAAGGCCATAAAGGCAGCACATCTGTCATTCTGCAGCTCTCCCCCCCACACACACTACCTTCACCCTCAAATTGTTTTCTTGGATTTACAACCAAGAAGTACTTTCACATGAAACAGACAAAAGTACTTTCTGCAAACAGTTCAAAATGGAAACTTTTGCTCTAAAAATAACAAAATACCCATTACCACACTATTTTCATTTAAAGATTTCAAAACACTCAGGATAAACTGTTAGGCAGAAAAAAATGTCACTTTAGAGGGCATTTTCCATTTCTGAGAACACCATACTGATTAAAACTGAAGGAAGGAAAACCTAATGCCATTCTAAGACACAGCTGCGGGTATAATAATCTATCTTTCTGTTTTGCTCATCATGTAGCCCTGTTTTCATTCCTCCTTGTAGTCTGAAAGCATGAATGAAATAACCCTATGAAAATTGAATTCTTTCATCCTTGACTCTGACAAACTGCCAAAGTCATAGTCTTGCTCAGTTACTCACTCATGCAAAATCCATAGAAATTTTGATGAGGTTGCATATCTCAAAAAAGAAGTAATTTTAATGAGTTTTTAAAACATTGAGAAACCAGAAAACAATTTAAATTTGCAATAATGTATTGCTTGATAAATATCTGTTGATTTATAGTATGAGATAAAAATCGCTTTTGATGATTGCATCTTTGCAGTTTATTTGTAGTATTTTTTTGAAGTGTGGCTATACATAGAAACAAATGTAAAGGAAATATTCTCTTTTTTGGCTATTTTATAATTAACAGTATATAAAAAACTAAAAAAAAACCTCTTGATTTGACAATATTTGGTGGTATACAAATTTATTCGTCCTATCCCAATTATAAGTTTGAAATCTATTATTACTAAAATTTTTAAGCCACAATTTTTAAAATTCATCAACCCATAATTGACTATTTTACCAATTTGGTTGTCATCATAGTTTTTCAAATGTGGAATCAACATATGATAGCATTTATTAAATTATGAAAAAAGTAAAACAAAAGTTTGAAGAACACATAAAGAGTTGCCAGGAACTCTGAACATGGAAAGCAAACAAAATAGCACCACTAAATAAAGCTTAGTAGTGAGAAGATTTCAATCTAAAATGGAACCAAAGGATAGGAAAAGGAGGGCCTCACACAGGTGCTCTCAAAAGAATAAGCCTAAGAACTGAGAGAACTTCTTCTAAGCATCTGATGACAGACCACAGAATTACCTCTTGTAGGGTCAATGAAAATTATCAGGTTTTTCCACCCTTCTGCCATTAGAACATAAATTTCACCCAAACCACTGAAATTAGAATTCCTCAAGGCATCAATATTTTTTAAAAAGCTTCCCACTTGGCTCCTGTAGTGCCAGCAAGCACAGAGCAGGTTCTCTATTGATTTGGGCAGATGGGTAAAGGAGAGTCTTGAAACCCTCAGTGGCTTTTTCAGGCTTAATGCTCCTTCTATGCCACTTCTTGTGGGGTAAGCCCACAGGCTAGTGAGGCAGGGCGGTCCAGGGTTAGGAGGCTGGAAGGCCTTCCAGTTTGGAGCGAATCTTTACTCTTTTTGGGCTCTCTCTGGCGTCATCTGTTGTCCTGCCTCGCTATAGACACTTGCCCTCTCACAGCCATTCTCTCTGTGACACCACTCTTATAGCCCCAGCTTCCAGGCTCAGGTATGCCCCCTTACACATGCCTACATCACACTCCAGGTGTCTGCATCAGGCATGCGTGACTGGTGCCCACATTCCCAAGTGATTCCTGCATTAGCATAGTCAAGGCCACAGGTGATAGCAGAGAGGCTAGCAGCCTGACCAATCATCATCCACCCAAAGTTTCAAAATCCTAACACATTGCCTAACCTTGGCATTATGCAAAGGTATAGATGAAAGGTTAGCCATGTCTTTTTAAAAAATTATTTATTTTATTTATGTATGCATACAAGAGCTGGGGTATAGGCCAGAGGTATGCGGTGGGGTTGGAGGGAGATGAAAGGATTTACCAGACAGAGTGGGAGCAGATTGGATAGATTGAATGAAATAAACTGCTGAGGGGAGCAGTGGGTGAGACAGGAGAGGTCTGCTGTGCCATGTGGGTTAGCTCCCTGACTGGGGATCGAACTTGTGCTGCAGTGGCTGCCAATAGCTTCATTGTGCTGAGACTTAACCCCTTGTGGTGGGGAGGCCCAAGGTTAGACATGTTTTAATAATATAGAAGTTGGATGATAATTAAAGGGAGGTTCATTGTACTATTTGGTGAATTTTGTAAATGTTTGAAGTTTTCCATAGTAGAAATTTGTTTTGTAACTATTTAATATTGAGTAGAATGTTTGGTTATAGTGAGTAGTCAGAACCTGTGCTAGAATATTTGAAACCAGAATATCTACACTCTTTTTTAAAAGATTTATTTATTTATACATACAAGAGCTAGGGTACAGGCCAGAGTCCAGGGTGGTTAAGAGGATTCACTAGAGACAGAGTGGAGAGCAGAACAGGCAGACTGATTGAAACACACTGCTAAGTGGAGCAGCGGGCTGCGCCATGTGGGTCCCCTCCCTGGCCGGCACAGGGATTGAACTCGTGCTGCAGTGGCTGCGGTTTGCTTCATAACGCGTTGCTTAACGCACTGCGCCACCAGGGAGGCCCCAGAACATCTACACTCTTTCCTTCTTAGTCTCTTAGTGGTTAATTAAACTGTTAATTAATTAAACAAAAACATAAGTGTTTATTTTGAGCTCGAACGGTTCTAGCCCCTTGTCAGGCTCTGGAGTTGCCCTAAGAGATTTCCAGTATAGTTGGATAAGACGTACCTATAAACAAACTCTAGGTCCTAAGGTTGTTGAACTGCTTAGGGAAGAGTAGGGCATTCAGGGAGTTTGAGTGAGTGTTTGTAGGTGTGTACATTGAGAGTGAGTGTATGTGTTTGAGTGAGTATATGTGGAGAGATGGGGTAGACCAACTGTACCTTAGGGAACTACTTCATAGAAAAGTGACTCTGAAGATGAGTTTGGTGAAATTCTACTCACCTTTTAAGATCCAGCTCAATTAGAAAGCTCACTGGAAAAAAAAAATCCTACATCCTTCCTTTCTGTTACCAAATGAAATTAATCTTTTTTTACTCCTGCTTGTAATCCCATGTTTCTACTTTCGTTATTTCAATTACATTAGGCCTCATGTTATTATATTGTAACTTCTTTGACATGAAAAATTGTCTTATTTACCTTTGCATCCTTCAAAACCTTCTAGAAAAGTGACTTAAATATTGTAAAGATTCAATAAAGTTAGGATGAATTAAGTAGATTATCCTTATACTTTACTGTGGTATTAAATTATTTTGACCTACTATTTGACATTTGAGTTTACCCATGTGCTCTAATTGGCAATCAATATTCATTTTAAGACCAGTAGTCTTACTGGTCTTAAAAAAAAATATGTCAAGTTGGAAAGACAACCTTTTTTGGTTGTTGGTCAAAACGGGCAAGGCTCTTTTAAAAGAGAGCTATAAATGAACACCCTAATTTTTTTGGCTCACTGAAAGAGACACACTATCTAGCCAAGTGCAGCCTTGAATTTTAATTTTGTTCTATTGAAAGCACCTGGGATTCAAAGGCTTTTCCTTCTCTGACTTGCACAAGAGCTGTTTTATCTGCAGCATAGAATTTGGAATGACCCAATTCTGTCACTTTGGTGGGAACAAATAATTAAAAGAAAGTTGGTTGACAGAGATAAAAAGCACAGAAAGAGAAAAAAAAGCGAAGTACAGGAAAAAAATATCAGTGTGGCATTTTCATAGCATGTTGTTAGTTTCAAATGAGGTACTATTTTTGCTTTGAACTTGATAAATTCAAGGCCATTCTTAATGCTTGGTTTAAAAGTTCTGACAGAGCTAGTAAAGTGCCTGAAGGCTCACACCAGAAACTGTGTTAGTAAAACACAGTTAATGGAAGCACAGGAGTGACTAGTTTCCTTCTCCTCTTGGGAAATTGAGCCTTAAGCCTACTATTTCTTTAGTACTTAAACCTGATCATTTTGCAGCCAATGCAAGGGAGTATGCAATTTGGAAATGAGCTATACCCTGAGAAATAAGCAGATTCCTGACTAGGTGTTTCTGCTATCAATAATAGGACAATTTGTGGCTTTTTTTCCAACTCCAATGAGGACAGGCCTATGATGTGATGGGTCAGGGTTCAATGTAAATGCAATTTACTGCAGAAAAGCTCTTTTTAAACACTTTTAGACTTGGATTTTCAGAAAAGTAATGATATCACAAATAACAGACATTTAAAAAATGCATTTGTCAACTTTTTCATGACTCATACCCCCCCAAGAGCAGATAGAAACACTGGATAAAATATTTCAAGAGATCTTTTCAAAAGTCTCACAGACCTATGGATCCAAAGTGTTGCCAAATCCCAGAGAAAAGAAAACAATGTGAGCCCAGCACTCAGCCAGTGTTACGTTTTAAGGTATTTGCCAATTTGTGAAATGAATATGATAGAATTGGGTCATTCCAAATTCTGATAAATTGAAAACTTTTACAAGTCTTAGGAGACTATAGAAAAAACATTGGATTCAGAATCAATAGGAGGAAACAGAGCTTAACTTTTGTTTGGGATTTTAAAAAATGTCACACACTAGGAATAAGAGAAACACAGACAGTGACTGAAAGCTCAGCTTTGAAAGAGTTCAATATGTTTTTCAATTAAGGTAATCTGTCATCTTGATTGTTTGCCAAGAGGGAATCACCATGGGGAATCCTGTATTTTATTTAGCTATTTTCATATGCAATATCTGATATTAACAAAAAGATATTATGAGGCATTAACAGGAATTAAGATGAAAGGACTGAAAGCCAAGAGAAAAAACAGAAAATACAAACTGATCCATAGAAGTTTCAGATTTTGGAGTCCTCAGGCACTGAATTTGAAATACCCATAATTGATATGTTCAAGAAATTACATAATGAGATAGAAAATTTCAGTAGAGGACAGAGGCATCTATTAAAAAATCAAAAGGAAATTGTGAAAATTTTAAGATCTGGAATTAAGAACCAATATATAGATTTAATAGTACACAAGCAGAAAGGGATAGCACTGACCTTTGGGGAGAAGGGAGAGGGTAGTAATCTGACATATTGGGAATCTTCTGGAATTCCAGTGATGTTCCTATTCTTTTACTTGGTTACATGGATGCATTCACTTTATAATAATCCATAATGATAAAAATATAATTTGTTTTCTGTTAGGTATACATGTTAACTGATGAGATTTGTTCTTTAAAATACATAGAATATCCCCATAGAAAACATTTACAAATTCTAAAAGGGGTAGAGTAGTTTAGAAAACTAAACTTGTGTAGGTGGGGCAAAGACAAGAAAAATGGTACCATTTTCAGAAGAAAATGTTGGACTTTTAAATGAGTTCCTTTGAAATTTCTTGTTGAATTAAACTTTCCCTCTCTACAGCTTTCTGCCAGTGCCCAAGGAATGCTGAGCACCCAGTTCAATGATGTTTCTGTCAACCACAGACTACATAAGTGATGGGGTTCCAACAGGCTCTACAATATAGCTTAGGTAAGTAGGCTATACCATGTAGGTGTGTGGAATCATACTCTAGCATGTTCACACAATGCCAAAATTGCCTAATGATGTTCTTCTTAAAAAATATCCCTGTCACTAATTATTGTATGACTGTAGTGATATAGGATGTTTGAACTCTAGTCAAGTTCAGCTCCTCTCCTTTCCCATACCAGATCTGCTATGGGTTGGTTGTGAGCAGTGGGAAAGGGGTATGATAGGCCTACGCACTCTTCTCCCTGGCTTTCTGCCTCATCTCTTCTTACTACCTCCATTTCTTACTCCTCTCGGATCACAGCTGTGTAGAGGAGAGGGAAAAATCCACCTTTAGTGACAAGGACTTTCCCTAGGATTTGGAAGCATTTGAGACTGTATCTCTCCTAAAGCCACTGTGAAATTTTCAGGAAACTTCTCCCATCTCTGTGGATATCTCAGCTGCAATTCTTGTTGTGGGACATGGTATCTTCTTGGGCTATTCAACTGTGGTTTCTTCTTTAGCCTCTGGTCCATTCCCCTGTTAGGGATCACTTTTCCTTGCCATGGGTAGACTCTTTCTCTTGGATCACATGCAAGGACATACTCTTGGAACCATTCCCTGACCATTTCCGTGAACATAGGAAACCTCCTAGTATAGGAGCTTCTCTTTGCTCCAGCATCAGAGTAGCTGGCCATTCCATCTCTGCACTTTACATTCAAATGATGCTAGTTGGGCACCAATCCTGGGTGCCATTCAGTGTAATGGGATACTTATCAAATTTCCCAGGTTCCTTAGGCTTCAGGTGGAGAGAGGCAAACATTCTTCTTCCTAGTACAGGTCCATAGCATACTAGCACCACACACCAAAATCTTCTTTCCATCACCAACTCTTCCTGCCTCTCCATTCTCTACACTGGAAGTAGAGGCTCAGTTTGGGTTCAAAACACTGTATTTTCAGAAATTTCTTCCTGAGGTAGTACATAGTGATTTCATGTCATACTTTGCACCGTGGTATCTGTTATCTTGGATCTTCAACTCAAATGAGGCATAAAAAATTCTTTCCCCTTGAGTAATTTCCTGCATAACCAGAACAACAACACAAACCTACCTAACTTATTGATTTGTTGCCTGAGTGTGTAAGTGCTTACTAAATATTTATTGCGTGCTAATGGAACCTTCCTATTTGTTGACACAGTTTGATTAAGTGGTTACGTTGGAAAATGGGGATTTTTCCTTGGAGAACTTTTGGATGAGGTATGGTGTTGTGCCAGGAGGGTCTGAGCTGCCTTCCCTGAGGTCAGCAGTGGGGGCTAAGGCCTGTTTCTGTCTTCCATGCTTTTGCTTCTGTGACAAACTTATGAAAAATATCACAACTTCCATTTCCTAGAAGTTAGTCTTTTTATCTTACTCCCTCCTGGATTCCATAATCCTTTTTTTAGAGCATTTTAGACTCCAAGAAATGGATAAAAATTCCATTCACCATTTTGTTCTGGTTCCCAGCTGTTAGAAAATCCTCCAATCAGTAGGTAAGAGTGACATTTACTTAATAATCAGGTTTTTTGCAGACCCCTGCTGGAAAGAAATCAGGCCTTGGAAGACTTCATGGCATGGGGTCCAGGGACACCACATTTAGTTGGGTGAGGCAAACACATAGTCCGGGAAGCTGGAAAGAGGCAAGCTGCTGGACAATGAGGAATAATTACCTGAAAATAGCGCTCCACCTGGAAAGAGAGAAGCTGATCCCCTCCCCCACCACACTTAGAAGGGATCCAAAACACTTCCTGTGGCTGGAAATCCATACAGCCATTACCTCCCATCCCCCTACCACTGGGCCACACTGACTATCTTTGTGTCATTCAAACAAGGCAATTCATACCTACCTCAGCTTTGTCACTTGAGGTTCTTACTACCTGAAAATTACTTCCCAGGTCAGAGCATGACTTAGTCCACATTTGTTTTAGGTTTCTATCCAGTATCTTTTCTTCAAAGAAGCTCTCCTGACCACCTTATTTCAGATAACTTACAGCTCTCCTACCCAACCTCTCTATTCCCTAATCTTGCTGTATTTCAATGCACCTATCCCTACCTGATTAATTTGTTATTTGTGTGTTTGCTTATTTTCCAGGTCCTCCTCTGGGGCATAAGCTTCACAAGGGACTTTATCTGCTCATAGGTGTGCTGATATATTTCTTGAATCAATGAATATTATTTTATTTGCTTTTCAATTTGTTTCCATCAGGTGATCTACCTCATGTACACAGAAGTCCAAGGGTATGAGTTGCAAGTTGAATTGTGGAAGGTCTTCTCAATTTCAGACCATCAGAACTCACTCAACAATAATCGAGACTATGTTTTCTTCAAAACTCAACAGGGAACCAAACCACTAGGTGGCTCAAAACAACAGGAACTTACAGTTGGAGGAGCTAGAAGTCCAAAATCAAGGTATCAGCAGGGCCACATTCCCTCTGAGGTCTAAAGGAGCCCCTCTTTACTCTTTCAGCTTCTCATAAAGGTAGGCATTTCTTTTTTTAATTTTTAAAAAAGATTTATTTTTATTTATTTATGCATACAAGAACTGGGATATAGGCCAGAGTCACGGGAGGTGAGAGGACTCACCAGAGACAGAGTGGAGAGCAGAACAAGCAGATATACTGAAACACACTGCTGACAAGAGCACTGAGCAATGCAGGAGGGGTCTGCTGTGCCATGTGAGTCACCTTCCTGGCTGGGGATCAAACTTGTGCTGCAGTGACTGCAGACAGCTTCAAAGTGCTGTACTTTAATCTCTTGCACCACAGGAAGGCCCAGCAGTAGGCATTTCTTGACTCCAGTTGCTGAGTCCATCTTCCCACACTTTCTGCACTATGTCTATATTTCTCACTTTTGAAGATACTTTTGTTTGGATTCTGGGCCCACCTCGGTAAGCCAGGATGGTCACCTCAGCTGAAAATCCTAAACTTAATTTCATCTGCAATGACTCTGTCTAATAGGGTAATATTCCAGATGCCAGAGAGGGACCCACCTCAGAAGATAAAGCTAAAATTTGAGTTCCCTGTTCTGATTCTTAATTAAACTAAGGCTGTGAATTCTAGTGAGATGTAAAGATTTCAAAAACCTATATACCAAATTATATATAAAGTACCTTAATCTGAAGTTTGTCTAGCTGGGGGTAAACTTAGCCTGACTTCTCACAACACAAGCTAAATTATCATCCCAAACCAGGCTGTGAAGCAGGCAACATTTGCCTTTTTTTGGCTATCCTTTCTTCCTTTTTGTTATCTTCTTTCTTTATTAGCAGTACCCTTTCCTGCCTTGTGTTGTAATAATCTACTGGAAGCTTTTCAGAAAAAATATTTCACATGTTCAACCTTACTGTCAGAATTTGTCTGCTTTTATTTCCATGCCTTGGTGTCTAAGGGAAGACACTAAGCAATATGACTGGTCCTTGTAATTTTTATTTGCCATTTTATTTTACTTTGGTACTCACTGACACCCCTATAATGGGTTGAATTGTGCCCAGATGTACTGATGTCTCAACCTGCAATATCAAAACATCATGCTATTTGGAAATAGGGTCTTTACAGGGGTAATCATTTTAAAATGAGGTTATTAGGGTGGGCTTTAATCTAATGATTCATGTCTGCATGAAAAGGGAAAATTGGGGCACAGGGACAGACATGTACAGAGGGAAGAGGACCACGAGAAGATGGAGGATTGGGAAGCTACATCTAGAAGATGATGATGTCAAGACAAGAGATGTCAAGGATTGTTGGCAATCACCATCCTCTAGAAAGAGGCAAGGAAGAATCCTATCCTAGAAGGTTTAGAGGGAGCAGGGTCCTCCTAACCTGCTGGCTTTGGACTACTAGTCTCCAGAATTGTGAGACAATAGTGTCTGTTGGTTGCCACCCATTGGAGGTGCTTTGACATGGCAACCCTGGCCAACTATTATAATGCACACTGACATGATTATAATACAAACCTGCATGATCTCACTGCTTTTAGCACACAGAATTCAGTCTTCTCCACCACTGCCCTCCTCACTATCTGGCTTTAGGCTAAGTACTTTGGTAAGACTTAGAATATGCGGTGAAAAGGTGTTATTTGAAGCCCTAAAGAAGGCTTTAGGAAAATTGCTTCAAAATTTGAGGCAAGCGAGTATATGAATAGTACTAAGAGCTTATTTATATAATCTCTGGCTAGTGAATGCTAATTCATATAAGAAGTTGCATAATTACTTAAACATAATTTAAGATGATTTAAAACAGAGATCCTGTTGTGAATATAAATGGATATTAGGCTAAGGCTGGAGGAATTGCCTGGAATGAATGTTTCCCTATTTTCTTCCTTCTCTGCTGGCATGGCCTGGTCTCCCTACAGGGCAGCCTCTGCCTTGCAGGTGCATATGCCCCATATCTTGGGGCAGAGTGCAGATGCAGACTCTGGGAATCCCCAGGGTATAGTGGCAGGAAGGGGCTATGTGGGAGACTGGATGCCTCTTTGTAGTGAGTGGTACTGTTATGGGTTCTCCTCACCATTTTAATATTGTTTAGGTGGAAAAAGGTGTCTGTATGAAATATGATAGGTAGTTTCCACTGTTTTTACCTCTGGGAATAAAATTCTGCATGTAATCTGCACTGTCAACCTTTGGTCATGTGACTTAGGTGTATTTAGGGAAGAAACTAATCCAGAGTCTTAGAAAAGTGGTATTTCCTATAAATATATGCAATTTGCTAGGGTCCTTGAGCCAAAGACTTTCACATCTGTATTTTCTTTTACCCTACAGAGTTGGTAAGGTCCAACTTTGTTGACAGGGACATTGCCTGGTGTTTCTCCAGGAGGACAGCTGCTTCCTCTGCCTTTGCATAAACTTGTCCTAATCTCATTGAAGGAAAAGCTCAGCACTGTGTGCAAATGGATGGCAAAGGGGTTGTGGCCTCCCAGCATGTGTGAGTAAATAGGGATCACACAGTGTTGCCAAGAGGAGCCCGGGTGAAACCTTCCAGGTGCAGGTTTCCCGGAGATCGCCTGCCCCAGAGACCCGGTTCCACTCCACTCCCCACAGAGGAGGCTTCCATGACCTTCCTTAAATAGCAACTAGCAGTGCTGGCTGAGTGTCACCATTTGGTGACCGGTGCTGCAAACTCCATAACCTCAAAGTTGTTCACTACTTTTCTGAACAAATTAGACAATAAAAACTCCTAACAGGGCCTCCCTGGTGGCGCAGTGGGTTAGGCAACGTACCATGAAGCAAACTGCAGCCACTGCAGCATGAGTTCGATCCCTGCTGCCGGCCAGGGAGGGGACCCGCATGTCGCAGCAGACCTCTCCTGCCTCGTCCACTGCTCCCCTCAGCAGTGTGTTTCAATCGGTCTGCCTGTTCTGCTCCCCGCTCTGTCTCTGGTGAATCCTCTCACCGCCCTGGACTCTGGCCTGTACCCCAGTTCTTGTATGCATAAATAAATAAGTCTTTAAAAAAAAAACAAAAACAAAACTCCTAACAGTGCACTCTTCCTCAAATACCAGCATTGACTATAAAGAAAAATAAATATTTCTTTCCAAATTTTCCCTCTTTCGTTTAATTACCACATTCTAATAATATTTAACATTGTAGATATATAACATTTTAGAGTCAATGAATCTCATTTTAGATTAAATTAAATCTTTGAAGACCCCTCTGATAATCTACTTTCTATGCATAGCACTGTTTCTATAGGGAAATGTGTTCATGGTTTCAAATTATTGAATTCTTACTTGATTTGGACTTTTGCTTTGCAATCGCCTGAGAAGTTTGAAGGTAAAGATACACATGCACATCACTAGATAAATATTTAACTTCAAGTCAGAATGCAAAAAAGTATCATTTTCTTTTATTTTTTTTAAGATTTATTTATGCATACAAGAACTGGGGTACAGGCCAGAGGTATGGGGATAAGAAGTTCACCAGAGACAGAGTGGGGAAGAGAACAGGCAGATTGACTGAAATACACTGCTGAGGGGAGCAGTGGGCAAGGCAGGAGAGTCCTGCTGTGCTATGTGGGTCCCCTCCCTGGCTGGGGATCGAACTCAGTGCTGCAGTGGCTGCGGATGCTTCATAGTGCAGTGCTCAACCCCTTGTGCCACCAGGGAGACCCCATTTACTTTTATCTTTTAAGAAAACTATTTTCTAAATAGCCAGCTTGCTGTAATGGCGGAAAATATAATCTTGCTCACTTTGAGAGCCCCTCTCCCAGCTTCCATCAGGGTTATTCAGGTCAGATCTATGTGCTGGTCTTTGATTTCTAGGTCACTACTATGGGTCCTCCCACTCTTCCAGGATTCTGAGGTAGCTTCCTCCTCCCCTCCAATGCCACTTGTCCAGGAAGTATCCTTGCTCTTTCCTCATGTCCCTGTCTGCTTCCCTGATCAGAGTAAACTTTTTCAGCTGAGTTCACTCTGCACCCTACTCCTCACCCCCTAGATCTCCATTCCCCAACTCCCACCTCCATAAGATAGACTCAAAATCTTTTAATTCTATGTGGGGGAAGGGAAGGTTAAAAAAAAAAGCCACAAGTCTTCTGGACTTAAATTCTTACTTGTCACCAAAGTAGGAGCTGTGGGAGAAGGAGAGATAATACTCATTCTTCCGTAGCAAACAAATAAAATAGAAGTAAGCAAAAGAAGCAACAAAAGCAAATCAGGGCCTCCCTGGTGGTGCAGTAGGTTAAGCAATGCACTATGAAGCAAACCACAGCCACTGCAGCACAAGTTCGATCCCTGCTGCCGGTCACGGAGGGGATCCACATGGCACAGCAGACCTCTCCTGCCTCACCCACTGCTCCCCTCAGCAGTGTGCTTCCGTTGATCTGCCTGTTCTGCTCCCGTCTGTGGTGAATCCTCTCACCGCTCCCCCCACACCTCTGGCCTGTACCCCAGTGCTTGTATGCATAAATAAATAAATCTTTAAAAAAAAAGGCAAATCAAAACCCCACAAAGTTAATAACTTTATAGGTGGTCCTTCAACATCTGTATACTTGTGGTCAAAAGCTGATTTTCTTAGGCTGATGTTTTCCAAACTCGGTACACTCACCTGTCACAGTTCTTGAAATGGTGTTCCTGAGTCTTTGAAAAGTCAAAAAGAAGATGCTATTTGGATTACATTTTGTATCACCCCCCCAAATATCTGTCATTCTGACTTTTTAAAAAATTTGAGATTATTCTGGAAAACTTTTCACCTTTGAGTAATAATGTACACTCAGCCCCAAAACATTTAAAAAGTAATTTTTGAGATGAGAAGCAAAAGTTTATTGGCATCGCTGCTTTCATGTGACCTTCTGTAGAGAGGAAGACAGCTTCTACTAACTTTGTCCTTGCTCCCATCTCCATGTGTGACTCTCTGGAGTCATTAGCATAGTAGGAAGGAGTGAGACACCTATAAGGAACGAGTCTATTACTCATCTTCCTCCAAGGAGGGAATTATTTCAGAATAAAGATAAGAATTTTGGATAATATATTCAAGTGCTGAATGGATGTTTTTAAAATGTCCTTTTTCTTTGAAATCCAACTTCCTTCAATTTTCTTGGAAAAAATTTTGAGTCCCTGCAGTGCTAGTGATGTATACAGCCTTTGGCCAGTGCTGCCTGTGTTGGAGGAGCTGATGTAGTTTCCTTTCCTTTAGCTATTTCAGGGAACTGAACTCATTTAAATTTCACTATTTAAAGAAAAAAACTCATCCTTGAACAGTGCTGTTTCACTTTGGTTGAAAAACTCACAAATGGACAGATGGCAGTGCACAGAGAGCTGCAAACCAAGTACCCTGTCACATAAGTGCCCTCTGTTAAATGTTCCCTATTCAGTTGCATCATGGGTAAAGTGGTACAGGGAGGAATAAACGTAACCAGTTTCTCCACTATAATACCCCGTTTATGTGAATTCACTAGAACCCATCTTCACAAGATCATATGTCTTTGGAAATTTAGAGAATAAGGACAGATCTTTTTAATTTCATTAAAAGTGTTTTTCTTTTCTTTAAACATTTTTTTTTTTTAAAAGAGAATTACTGACTCATTCTAAAGCCTAAACAGAAAAGGAGAACTAAGGCCACCGATATATTTTCCTAAGACTCTCAGTCCAGACCTCGTGCAGAGCAGCAGGGGGAGGGCATGGCATGACTCAGAATTAAGCACAACATTCAGTCACTGGAGACTTCATCTAATTTTCAGTGACCTTGTGAAAATTACTTCAAGTATTTGTACCCCTGCTTGTTTTTAAGATGAGGAGACTAATACCAGCCTCCTACCAAGGAAGTGTGAGGCTGAATAACAAGTGAGTATAATTGAAAATGCATTGCTAATGCTGTGTGAAGAGTCACATGAAGTGCTGAATGACAAGCCTACTCAGTGGAGGATGACTGGAAGGTGAGCGATGACAAAGAGCCTGCTGTCTTTCTGCAGTAGATCTACAGCTCAGCCATGCTGTAGTTTGGAAGTCGTTTGAAGACTTTGTCATGGTGTAAGGGCATGGATAATTCATTTTAGTCCTAAAGAAATGAAATATCAATGCTAGGATAATAAGGCATTTCAATTAGAATTTGGAAGAAATATGTCTACTTATTTAGTCTAAGCCTACAGCTTCTGAAATCACCCAGTCCTGATGCTGTAGGAACCATATCCCTAAGCTGGACCCTTCCCTCAGGAACACATCTTGGGCACATGTCGAGCAGAAATTCTTTCTGATAATGAGTTGAATTCCCGTTCCCTATGATGTCTGACTATTGACTCTAGTCCCACTCTTTGGAGCAACAAAATCGGGCTGTTCCTTCCTCCTTGTGACAGATCTTCAAATTACCCAAGTTAGAACTCCCATTTTTCTTGAATTTCCATCTTTAGCTAAATTATTTCCCATTTCATCCCTTATATCATATGGTACCTGTAATTTTTCATCATCAATTCTCTCTTCTAATTCAGTCTAGCCGGCTATTATTTCTCTTAAAATTTATTCCTTAAATAAAATACATCAAGAGGTGGGTCTAATAATTTGAAATATCGTGAAACCTCTCTTAAAACAATTGTATCTCTTTTTTTTTATTGAGGTAACACTGATTTATAAACACTGTATAATGTAGAGATACAGGTTCATACCTCTTCAGATATGTGTTACCATACCACACCTACCACTGAAGAACCCACCATCCTCTACCACAAATCACTGAGCCCTCCCCCCACCCCCACCCCCCACTGTGCTCGTCACTTTTCCTCTCTGGAAGCCTCAACTCTACATTCAGATATCTAGGGTTTGCTTTGGCTTGATTTTGTCTGTTCCTTTGTTTTGTTTCTTTATTCCATGCTACAGATGAGTTAAACCGTGGGACGCTTGTCTTTCTCTCCTGACTTATTTTACTAAGTATAATCCCCTCAGTTCTATCCATGCTGCTACGAATGGTAATATTTCATCTTTTTTTACGCAGCTGTTTTGGAAAGTGAGAAGAAGCAGTGCCTTTCACAGTGGAAAGGGATAAAAAGAGATGTACGGTGAGTTGGGGGAATGATCATGAATGCACTTGTGTACCTATTGAATTGGAGATGCCTTGGAACATCTAAGTGGAAACATCTAGCAGATACCTGCATCACAACCAAAGAAGACCAAATCACAGAAGAGCGGGATAGGTGCAGAGTTTGAGTTTTGAATCAATTGAAGGTATGGAAGTGAGCGATCAGCATCCCGGGATAGTGTGAAGATCAAGAAACTACAAAAACAGCGTGTATCTTACACCTTTAGCTAAGAAGACAAGGATGAGCACAGGGATTCGGACTTTCTGTTACACCGTTGATACTCAGTTCATGGAAACCTGGTCTGTCTCACACAAACTCTAACCAGGCTGTCTGGTTGCAAGGAGCAGATTGCCAACTCAAATTGGTTTAAGAGAAAAAAAAAATAGGAGGATGGACTCAAAGGACTAGGAGATCAAAGGTAGATTTTAAACATACCTATATCTAGGGAACTGAAAAGCTGATATGCTGCTGATTTGCAACTTTCTACAGAACAGACAGTGTGAACCCCTAACGTCCTGGCTTACAAACTGAAAATTTAGCAATGCCAGAGAAAGAATATACTTTAAGGGTACATATATTAACCATAGAGAAGACACAATAGGTCCTGCCTAGGTGGTATGTTGAGCCATAATTCAATTGAAATGACCACAATAATGGAACATTGTCATCGATCCATTTGAATCACAAACTCTAGGAAAAATTAAAATTATTGAAATTCACTTTAAGAATTTTTGAAGAGTTAAAACCTTGAGTCAGAATAGCTGAGGAAGAGTCCCAGGATGGTTAGTATTTTGCACAAGCTGCTGGAATAATTCTCCTTGAGGGAGTTCACAGACTGTTTTGAGAAAGAGTCCAAGTTCCAGAACTGGCTTGGAAGACCTGAGGTCTGTAGCCTGTCAGTCTTGATGAAGCTGGAAAACATTCATGGATTTGAGTGCATTTGAATGGGATCAAATCTAACCTGGATCACTTTTCAAATGTATGACCCCTGACATTTAGTTCCCTCATTTCAGCACATGGGGAGAACACTGCTGAAAGAGTTGTACAAAGTTATACAAAACAACAGTTAGGAGATCTGACTGCCCAGGAGCTCTTACAATCTCAGACCCTTAGCCATGACTAATGTCCAGACTTCCATTGCTTGGCGTGGGAGGACTGCTTACTGTATCATCTTGCATTTGTTGCCTAAGAAAGGTTTCAATGTAGATCCATTTGCAGTTATCCTTCCAGGTCCTGAATACCTGCATTTTCAGTATGCTACACTTTGCCTGCTCACTTAGATCCTCACTGTCTCTCTGCTTCACCTATCACCTGCCACACCTCCTTCCTGTTCCAACCACCACACCTATTTACTCAGGGAACTTTTTAAATCTCTATCGCTATACTTCTGACCCAAGACTACCAATTAGGAATATATTTTCATGCATAATTTAGGGCAAGTGACAATGTCTTAAGGTGAGTACTAATCTGTGCTTTTAGTTTATTTTTTTTAAAGATTTATTTATTTATGCATACAAGAACTGGGATACAAGCCAGAGATGTAGGGAGTGAGAGGATTCACCAGAGACAGAATGGGGAGCAGAACAGGCTAGTCTGTGCTTTTAAGGGAGTGAAAGATTAGAGGAGAAATAGCAATTATCACTCTTTTTTAGAAGAAAATATCTCATATAAAGAACTTGAAAATAGACTAATGAGACTCCATCTTACAGAGTCACACACAGATAAAAATAAACAATCCCCCACATACAAATACCACTTTACATTTTCCATATATTGGGTCCTTCATCATTTTTTAATATTCTTTATTCCCATCTGCCATCTTGGGAGAGAGCGCAGAGAGGACACAGGAAATAGGTCTGTAATTTAAAAAGAAAATGACTCCACTTAGGAGCTCCCTAATGGGGTTGACACAGCACATATTAGAAATAGAGCAATGAATGAAAGGGTGTCAGCACTCTGTGACCTGGTGTCATCAGAAAGTGTTGGTTCCTCCCTTAGGAGGAACATAGGGAACCAAATAAAGATCAAGGAAAGGAATAAGAACAATAATAATAATAACAATAACAGCAATAAAGACACAGA
>JAGFMF010011861.1:8235285-8316034 GCA_019455555.1 Galemys pyrenaicus | reverse complement strand
GGTGATGGTGCACTGGTGAGATGGTGATGGGGAATACATGGGGATTACAATTAATGGCAAGTATATGTAAATTTTAAAATATTTTAATAAAATAAAATATAAAAAAAAAAAAACATCATTCCTTAAAAAAAAAAAAAAAAAAGAAAGTGTTCACCAGGCAAATGGGCACACTGTTAGGATGCTGCCAATTAAGCGCTAAAAAAAGGTTTGTGCAATTCTTTTATGTGAGGATGCTGTATGCTGTGAAAGCAAGGGTTTTTTTTTTTCAGTGTCTTTCTTGGATCTTAAATGCACTTTGCTGTGTTTTGCATATTCTGCCTTCAGTATGGTTGTTGGGTTAATGTCAGAAGATCCGTTAGTGGAGCTCTCACTCAAATCATCCAAAGACCTTTATTCTGTACTTTTAGTTCCTTGCACAAAAGTAACCTCTGTCTTATAAAGAACTCCAGAGGCAAGACACTATTTCAGTTATTTTTCTCCTACCACTATCCCTATGTCTTCTGGTTCTTTTCCTCTCCCCTCCCTCTTAACCTCAGAGCCCTCAGGATGTTCATCAATATCTACTAGTGTTTGATAGTATGTTATGTTATCAACTTGTCTGCTATGTAAATGTCCAGTCTTTGTTTTTATCATTCTGACTTACTTTGCTACACATAGTTCTCTCCAATTCCCTCCATTTGGCTGAAAATGGCTTCATTTCATCTTTTCTTATGGGGATATTAAACTCCATAGTGTGGACTTATCCTGTCTTCTTCATTCAGTCATCTGTCAGTGGACATTCAGGCTACTTCCATGTCCTACCTATTGTAAATAATGCTGCTGTGAACATTGTAGAACATATTTCTTATTGTTGTTGATGGTTTCACATTCTGTGGCTATAATCCCATGGGTGGGATTTCTGGGTCAAACAGTATTTCCATTTTTAGCTTTTTAAGATAAATCTAAGTTGCTTGTCATAATGGTTATATCATAATAATTTATATTACCACCAGTGGTGTAATATGGTACCATTTTCTGCACGTCCTCTCCAACACTTATTGTTGGGGGTCTTTTTAATGTGTGCCATTATCATGATGTGTGATGGTATCTGATTTTTCTCTTAAAAAAAAGAATATTCCCGCACAATAGGACACTGACATGACAGAGATTTCAGTTGCATGAAAGGACCATAGTGTTTATTTCAGACTTATGCTGTAGATATTATTGTTTTTCCTTTAGTAAATTTACTGTTCCATTTTGAAGTCAAGGTTGTTGCCACCTAAGTCAACTCCTGCTGCAAAGAATTTGAAAATTCCTCCCCCTTCATTTGCAGGACATCAAGGACTCCAGACACTGTAAAAATTTCCCTTTAAGTTTCCATGGTAACCCAGAACAACACCATATGGCCTCCTCTCTGGGTAGTAGGGAAAGATCAGAAAATCTAATTGAAATGTAATGAAGACACTTCTACGAGGGGTACATTGTTGTGATCCATATATGTGATCTTTTGGAACTCTAATTGGATTCCAGACCAAAAGAATATTCACAGAAGTAAAGGGTAGTTGCCTCTTATACTAAAAGCCTTAAATAACACTTTCTTCAACTGGGTTTCTGAGTTTTTGTAACTCCTCACTCCTGAAATTTCATGTTTGACTCTCTACTTAAACCTTTCACACTGGTGGGGAAAAAAAAAAAAATCACACAACACACAGATCTTCAGCTGGACCTTTAGCTTTGTCTGAAAGTTCTAGACTTCCTGAGTTATCTTTCTCTTTCGTGTGATCTACGATGACTACTAAAACCATCCTCCCTCACTTCAGTGGATGATCTTGTTCCTACTTGCTCTGTATTCTTGCCCCGGTCTCCTTTATTAACCTTATGTGCTCCTGTATGTTCAGCTTCTCCCTTTACTGACTCCTCCTCTGTCTATATTCTTCCTCAGTATTTAAGCTCACTCACAGTATTACTTTATTAAAACAAAACAAAAAAGTGAAACTATCGCTCAGCCCCAGCACTCCCTAGAGTCACTTTGCTATCCCTTCAGGTTTGAGCAGTTTGGAAGTAATATGTCTACATCTCCCTGTTTCCTCAGCCCTCCAGGATCTTGTGTATTATGCCCTTGTCTTCTTGCAGACAGTGATCCTTCTTCATGAATCCTGTGACAAGTTTTGAGTCTTTACCTCAATTGCAGCATCTTTGATGAGCAAGACCTTGATGGTGCTGCCTGTCTAAACCTTGTCTCTGAGCATTTTTCTATGTTTGCATAACCTTTATAGTTCTATGTTCTTCAAGCTTCCACGTATGATCTCTTCTCTTACTCTTCAATCTTTCCTCAAATGTCAACTGAACCCTGTTCCTTCAATTGGCATTTAAATTAAAAAAACTAACTGTATAATTGGAATCATTTTTTTATTTTTACCTCCTCCACTCATACATCCAGTCTCCACATCCTCTCAAACTTCCAACTTAAGATCTTTTAAACCTGTGCACTTCTGTGCATTGCCATCGCCCCCAAAGAACTTCAGAATCTTGTCAATTCTCACTAAGACTTTTGAGATGGTCTCCGACCGGGCTTATTGCAGCTCACCTTGCCTCCCTCTAAACAACATTTCAGCCAGAGGAATCTTGCTAAGACAGAGGTGGGCAAGATTTCCAGTAAATGGCTAAACAGTAATTATTTTAGGCTCTGTAAGTCCTGTGATCCCTATTCCAACCACCAAACTCTGCTCTTGCAGCTTGGATTTTAGGAGAAATGACAAGTTTTTGAAAATGGTCTATGTGATGTCCATACCTTTTCCATCCAACTCAGTTCCAACCATGTTGGAAGAATTGCATTGTGTTTTGACTCCCAGCTGACTATGTAGTTCTATTTGGGGCTGATATTCTAAGTAGCACAAGCTTAAGAGGCATGAAGTGATACAGGTTTGAGTTACGCCTTACTAACATTGTGGTGTTAGGCATATCTCAGTTTCATCATCTGTGAAAACAAATAGGGATAATAACATTTTCTGGGCATAATAATATTAACTGCCTCTTACATAATTCAGTTATTTAAAAATAAATGGCATAGTGAATACAGAAAAGACTCATAAATCATTGTGTTATATAAATATCCATGTAGCCCACATGTGCTGGCCAATCCCCACCTCTCTCCATCCCCATCAGCCTGTGACTTCTCTGTTCTGGCTCTCTGCGTACTCTGCCATTTAGCATTGCGACTCAGTGAACTCCTAAGACATAGGCCACATCAAGTCTTCTTTAACCAACTCCCTTGTGCCTCTATCAGGGCAACCCATGGCTTCTGGCACAGTTCCATTAGGAACAATTTCTCACTCCTGGTAGCACCAAATGGAAATGGCCTGTGTATGTGTGTATGCATGAGAGGGAGGGAGGGAAAGAGAGTGTGTGTTGAGAGTGGTGATGATAAACAAGGGGAGAATTAGGTTACTCACTATAGCTGACCTGCCCTCATTCTCACATGCTCTGGGGAGGGAATAGTGTATTTCCATATAGAGTTATTTTGAACTGAGGAGATATAGTAAGTACAAGCAAGTCAAACCATGTCTATTTATGGATCATCTATTCCCTTTTTGAGGCTGGGGATTATTTCCAACTGTTTGCAGGCTGAGAATACAGGTCATTCTTAAATATCAAACAGGACCTTTTGTTTTTATATTTGCCCTTTTAAAAAAGCTGCTTTATACCTTCTAATGTTTCTTGTCTTATTATTTAAAGATTCTCTGACTCATTCAGGTTTCTTAACTCACCTATTGAAATTTTCTGACAGGCATCAAAACCACAGGAAACGAAATCTTCCATGTCTTTTAAAGTGTTTGAAGAAGCAGCAATTCTCACATCTGGGCACTGGGATCAGTTATTCGGCAGGATGCTATAAAGAAGCAAAGGAATAGTATTTGCTTCGGCAGCACATAAAATAAAGAAGCAAAGGAATAGATCTCAGTTGTTTTGATTTGCCTCTGGGAACTAGACCACTTTTGCATGATAGACAACTAGAAAATGTACTTTTTTATACTTTATATGAGTTTTTCTTTTTGGATTGCAAAATTATTAAGAACATCATGACAGGTATTTACATAATATAACTCATTTCCTGTGAGTGGTGCTTTTTACAAAGAATTTTTCATGTACATATAAATTGCCCAGTGTAACATTTTCACAAAGGAGGAAATTTTGCAGGGATTTCTATAATTGAGTTTCATTTCAATTATTATAAATTCATTTCATTGTATTAATCATTCTTTTTTTTCCTGTTCAAAAAATTCTCTTTTTCTTTGTGAGTTAGTTGACTACACACGATCTTCTGTATTAATGATTTTGCACTGAGGCAATTGCTATCTATATTCTAATTAAGTTGTTAAATATTAAACTGAAGACATACAGTTACTCAATATATCATCAGATGGCTTGAGCATCTTGGTGGGGAAATAAAACAAACAAACGTGTAGTTCCTTTAAGATTTTGAATAGGCAGGAAGAATCTTCATTACTAAACAAATCTAAAAACTATAAATATCTACATACCTAGCAGCAGAGTTTTAGAAGAGAAAATGGACAGAATTAAAGGGAGAAACAGTAACTTCTACAATTATAGTTGGATACTTACATATCCTACTTTCTATAATGGACAGAACAAATAAACAGAAGATCTATAAGGAAACTGAGTACTTGAACAATACCAAGAACTAACCTAAATGGTGTATATACAACAATCTACTTGAAACCAGCAGAAAACATATTTTTTTCACAAGAACATGTGGAACTTTCTCCAGGACAGACCACATATTGGAATTCAAAACAAGTCTCTTTAAATTTTAGAAGTCTGAAATCATACAAAATATTCTGACCGGGATGAAATAAAACTAGACAGCAATAACACAAGGAAAACTGGAAAATTCACAATTAGACAACACACTCTTAACACAATTTAAACCATAGCAAGAAGGATTTATAGTTTTTGTTTCCCCTTTCCCAATTCCAGTGAGAAAGCAAACTAGAGGAGGTCATTAATGACTCAACTGGATATTAGGCAAACTGGTTGTGGCCAAGGCATAGTGACTAGATCTGGGCCCTGCCGTAGTCATAAAATGGAGCCTGGTTGATTTCCCAGAAGCAGGAAGAGTGTGTAAGCTGCAATGTTAGGTCCACTACAAGGAAAGTGGTTGATACAAAGTTAAAAAAAAAAGTTTGAGGAAACTGATATTTAAGATACACAGGAACAGTAGTTGGTGATATAAGGTGTCATCTATTGCTCTTCTTGCTAAGGGGAAGCTTTGGGCTTGGTTGCCCTGGCAACATGTCTCCATTATATAGGAATAGCACTGGCCAGCGAACCCAAAAGTGAGTATCTTTGGCTTCTCAAGGCAAAGCATCACCTGAGTTAAACACTGAAAACTAAAGTATAGAAGGAAATGGGTTGAAGAACCCTGGGAAAATACGACAAGGAAGAGTCATAGCTTAGCTAAACACCAGAGCTGTTGCCTACAGGAGTATATACATGCATTTCTGAAGCATGTAAGAAGGAAGGGTGGGTTAGGTTCAATTGTGAGATCTGATTTTTTTAACTGAATAAATTTATCATAAAGCACTGTGTAAATTTAAGATGTGCAACATGATTAAATGTGGTACATTTATATTTTGTAATAGCTTGTTATTATAGTAATATTTCTTTATGTAGTTATAATATTATTTGTTTTCCTTATATTGTGCATTAGAGCTCTATGTTATTTACTACTGGTTTGAGCTGGTAGTACAAGTTTGCACTTTTCAACAACATCAATATTATCTTCCTGCCCTCATTTTCTGATAACCACCGGTTTATCCTGTTTTTATGAATTTAACTTATTTAGATTCTGCATATGAATGAGATGATGCAGTAATTGTCTTCCCTGAAACCTGATGATTTTAAGATGAACTTTATTTCCCTATTCTCTGGTATATGCATTTCAGTTCTTCTTTATCTCTAGAGGTAGAACGGAAAGGACTTCTGCACTTTAGAAACAAAAGTTTATAGTGCTATTGTCACTTAAAGTGAAGACCTGGCCTCAGGCAATCTCCCAGAGTGCTGTGTGCAGTGGCCTTCACTGAGGAGAGCGCCTCCACTTGTCTGATGCGGTAGCTTGGCCAGAAAGCACCAAAAGCAGCTCAGCAATGACAGATGGCAGTGGGTTTTCAAGGCAATGTTTTCTTTTGTGCAGAAACTCTCTGTTACTGACAATTAATACACTTTTCTGCCCTTGTTCAGGGAAAATTTCCTTTTTTAGTTTTCTTATCCCTGTCAGTGACCAATAATACTTCTTGGACAACTTAGGTATAAACTCTAAAAAAGGAAAGCCTTTAGCAAATTTAGCCAAAGAATAGCTCTTAGCAAATTTATGGTAGAAGGAAATTCTTTAGTGAGAAGCTTACATTAAGATATATATTGACTAAATAATAATTGTCCTGTTTTGACAACTCAGTGAAATATCATTAAATATTTAAGTTCATTTATAAAAACAAACTTAAAATATAAAGGTATATATATACATTAATTTAAATATGTTATTAAATAAATATATATTTGACTAAATATTAAAATGTTTTAAAAATTAAATTTCAGTATTTTTAAAATTACTATCAAAATATATAAACATACATTTTATTAATATACTTTAAATTTATTTATATATTTGTATGTATACATTTTGGTACATAAACTATGAAACTTTAATAAAACAAATTTCCCTGAGCACTTTAACGGTATAAGAAATTAAACTTATAATGTTGGAGAA
Source organism: Galemys pyrenaicus (assembly GCA_019455555.1). Lineage (NCBI taxonomy): Eukaryota > Metazoa > Chordata > Mammalia > Eulipotyphla > Talpidae > Galemys > Galemys pyrenaicus. Next base: position 8,309,268 of record JAGFMF010011861.1, on the reverse strand, counting down.
GCTTGACTTCTTTTTAATATACTCAAACTGTACAAAACTCAGTAAGATTTCATTTTGAAATTACAAGTCTAATTAATTACTCAAGTATACATTTTAAGTTGGAATGACAAGGCTGATTTGTTACTCTAATTGGCAAAATTTTTATATGCATACCCATAAAATATTAAAAATGCACAGATGCATGAATGCAAATAGCAATACTGTAGTTTTGATCACCAAGGTATTTCTATAGTTCATTCTAAATCATTATAGAATGGAAAGATGTTTAATTATCAGGGAAATAATGATGCCATTACAAGTAATTTTTTTTAAATGTTGTATGATTTCATTTTTATCTGAAGTAGTCAAATTCATAGACAGAAAGTAGAATTAGAACAGTGGTTGCCAGCGGCCAGAGGAAGGAAAGAATGAAGACTCAGTCTTTAATAGGCATGGAGTTTTAACTGAGGAATATGAAAAAGTTGAGATGGCAGGCAGTGATAATGCACAACAAATGTGAGAGCACTTAACACCACAGAACTGTATGTTAAAATGGTAAATTTTAAGTTATAATATTCTACCTCAATAAAACAGAGAATTCTCTAAGTTCCATGAAAATTCTCTTTTTATACTTGGAATATACCTTTGCAATCTCCTTCATTACAAGTAATTTTGAGGGATATCTTCTTTGTCACTGAAATGCCTTAAGAACGTGCTTTTTCACTGAGACTGGAATCGTGTTGATGGCATGAAGGGATATATTTTCATCTATCAGATTATAACTCTCCAAATAAGATGTTTTGATGGCTCTCATGTCCATATTCCTGTGTTTAGGTTATATACTAACTAATTCTTTTAGCTTCCCATAGACTGTGAGACTCACATTCAACTGCTGCATAAACTATTCTTGTCGTTTTGTTCATTTAGGGGACACTGGCAGAGAGGTCTTGTTGCAGATACACATTGCTGCATAAAAGTTACTCTAAAACTTAGCAGCTTTTTAAAAACCCATTTGTGGGTCACAATTTTGAAGGTATGGAGTTTGAACAGGAATCAGCTGGTCCATTCTTTTATTTCACCAAGTGTCTAGAAGGCTCATCCAGCACTCATTCAGCACTCTTGATCCACAGAAATTGAAATACAATAAAAGAGCATCCTGGGTGCTTTCACTCCCACGTCTCTTACTTTGAGAGAATGACTGAAACACTGGATTTAGCTAGAACTGCCAATTGTAATGCTACATGTACTTCCTAAGCAATGTGACCTCAGGCTAGTGAGACTTCTTACATGTCCACTGTGGGCACTAAGAGCAAGTGTTCCTATTAAGAAGTTAGAAACCGTGTGGCATTTTGTGACCTAATTTCAGAAGTTACATTTCATTTACTTTCACCAAATTTGATCAAAGCCCCATCCATATTCAAGGAAAGGGATATAGGTCCTCCCTCCCTCTCCTTATTTTCCTTTTTTTTTATTATTCTTTAAGAAATTTTTATTTATTTTCTTATATTGTTGTTAATTTGGGGGTAATATTTGATTTCTTCCTTCAGGTGAAATCCCCATGGTTCTCCCACCACCATAGCACCCATGATCATCACTATAGTCCCTGGTGCTCTTCCCTCCCCTGTTTTGACCCCTGTCCCTACCTTTCCTGCTGTTTGCCTCAGATCTATGTTCAGATTTCAAGTGTTTAGACCCTTTCTACCTATGGCAGGAGTGTCAATGACTATGTGACCATATTTTAAAATTCTTAAGATATTTAAGGTATTTTCCATTTAACACAAAGGGTCTTTGAATGTGATATACATTCTTCTCAAATACTTCCTGTATTTTATAAACATATAACATTTACAGAGACTAAAGCAACACTTGATTGAATTCTATATAGATTGCATGGCATTGTCTAACAATCTGGAAAACCAGATTGTTTTCCACTTGAAAAACATGAACTTACAAGGTAATTCTATTTGATGAAATCATTTATTCACTAAAGAGTCACAGAGATGCTCTCTTGAAATGTGTTCAGGGTCTGAAAGTCCTGGTTTTTTGCTAATGATTTCTTGAATTTTCCTAACTACATATGTGGTCTGAAAATTGTCTTATGTTTTCATATACTAAATTCAACCTATCACACTGCTCATAATTTCATTTTTCAGGGATCAGAAGGTATTTACTGTATAACTACCCCAGTCAAATTGTTTTGCTTTTCTATGTATTTTGATTCCAGATAAAGGAACACATACCACATTTTTCTCTGTGTTTTCTCCAGAAATTGAGAGTGACTTCACTGTTGTGCAAACCATCACTAGCTCTTCTCAATGCCTAACATAGTGAAATAGAAATAAAACATCCCTGGAAAGTCTTGCTTGGTACCAGTGAAATGCACCAGAGGCCACAATGTTTGATGTGTGCTAAAGGCAAGATAATTTTACAAAATCATTGTCCCCAAAATTCATATAGTTTTGATCTCGCTCAGTTCTTTCTATGATGATGACCTAGAGAGAGGTTTATTTGATCTACCACTGATCTATATAAAGTTGCAGGATTGCTTTGCCTTTTACATTTCATTGTTTGGTTCTACAACCACATTAATCTCTTTCCCCTTCAAATACCATGTTCTCTTGTGCAGTTCTTAAAAATAACCTACTACAGTTAAGGGGACCCAAGAGATACAGCTATACTAGTGATTTAAGATGATGATGATTTCAATTCTCAAATGCCCTCTAAATATAGAATCTACTTGCTTGGGGGAAAAAAAAATGTGTCTTTAGAATGGGATCATCTGTGTCAGGTTTTTTGTTTTAGGAATCAGAAGGGAGGAATGAAATGTGACATGAGCCCTGTGCTTTGGCAGGCTGAGCTGTGTCACTGTGGGAAACAATTCAAGGGAGCACCATGGGTGGGTGGATATGTTTTCTCTTTACGCTATTGCAGCTAAGTGACTGGCACCTCAATGTTTTACTATATTTCTAAAACAAAAACCATTCCTGGGAGGAGAGCCTGCAGCTATTTTTGATTTATTACCTAATTTTCAGACACTAGAAATTAATGTGAAAAAAATGAAAATGGGCAAATAGCAGCAACTCTATAAGGATGATTCATTAATATGAGTAAACAGTATTATTTCAAGCATTAATATAAATTTGGTGTGGCCATTTGGAAACCATCAAAGTCTCTGCTGTTTCTTATAATATCACAACTTTATACTATACATATCACAATAAGATTGTATAAGCACATAAACAAAAGTTGGTTTTTTTTAACCCAAAACTGGTTCATGAGATTTGAATAAGTAGTCTGCTCTGGTTTGAAGCAACTAAAACCAGTTTGATTTGGTTTCAACTGAGTAAAATCAGTTTTATCTGACAGGAATTAGTTTGATCTGATATGAAACAGTTGGAACTGGTCTGATCCACACTGAATTGGCTAGAATCAGTTTGACCCACTTTGAAACTACTGATACCAGTCTTAACCAGATGAAATTGGTTTTAATAGGCTGGAACCAATTTAAGCTTGTTTGAACCTGCTGGAATTAGTTTGATCCAGTTAGTTTAACTGGCTGAAACTGGTTTGATTTGGCTAGAACCAGCTTAGCCTAATTTGGATTGGCTGTAACTGCTTTGATCCAGCTGTAACCAGTGTGATCCAGTTCTACTTGGAACTAGTTTACTCCAGTTTGAACTGGCTGGCCCAGGATTGAAACTGTTTGAACCTTCTGGAAAAGGTTCATTTTGGCTTGGAGTGGCTAGAACTATTTTTGAAACAGCTGTAACCACTTTGATATGGTGGAAACCATTTGATCCAACTAAAACTGGTTTTTTGTTTTGTTTTGAAAAATAATATTTTATTATAAAATATGTAATTATGTGAACATATAATTAACTTATCATTTTATTTATTTTTTAACTGGAATTATGTTTTTTTTAATTTATATATATTTGACATCAACTATAATCCCCATGTATTCCCCATCACCATATCACCAGTGCATCATTACCTCAGTCCCCTGTGCTCCCATCTGCCCTCAACCTGCCTCCTCCCCACTCCCCACCAAGTGTCCCCAATTTGTCCTTGTCTTTTCATTTTTGGTTTTTGTGTCTTTATTGTTATTATTATTGTTGTTGTTCTTATTCCTTTCCCTGATCCTTATTTGATCCAGCTAGAATCCATTTGATCCTGTTTGAAATGACTAGAACTACTTTGATCTTCATTTTGCTGGCTGAAGTCTATTTGATCTGGTTTGAACCAGCTGAAACTGGTTTGAACCAGCTGAAACTGGTTTGAACTGGCTGGAGCTGGTTAGAACTAGTTTGATCCACTTGGAACTAGCTCGATTTGGTTTGAAACTTGTGTGATCCTGTTCAAATCTGGTTTAGACTGGATGGAATCACCTTGATCTGACTGCAACTGATTTAATACAGTTTGAACTGGTTGAAACTGCTGGAATAGGTTCTTTGGATTTGAAGTGGTTAGAACCTTTTAGAACTGACTGTAACCATTTTGATCTGGTTGGAACCAGTTGATTTGGTTTGAAAGCTGAATCTGGTTTGATCCAGTTGGAAACAGTTTGAAACATCTGGAATCAGTTTGAACTGGCTGACCTTGGTTTGATCCAACTAGAAACAGCTTGGTCAAATTTGAAACAAATGGGATCAGATCTATCGAGTTTGAACTGCTTTGAAGTGCTTCAATTGGCAAACCAAAGAAGACCAAAGATTGCCAGTTACTACCAGAAACCCGGAGGAAGTAAGGAAGGAGTCTTTCATACAGGTTTGAGAAATATTTCCCAGTGATGCTTTGGTTTTAGATTTCTTGGTCTCCCAAATGTGAGACAAACAGTTTTTGTACTTTTAAGTCACCTAACTTGTGGTACATTGTGTGGCAGCCCCAGAAAACAATTACATACCTGAGCTGCGTCCACCATGAAGTCAGGAAAGAATATATATATATTCTCCTGTTATATAGGGAAATTGTACCAAGATAGAAAGTTTCAGGTTCCTGATAGAGAAGAGAATCTTTATGCTTTAGCCTGCTAATATTGGGTATCTGATCCTTAAACCAGTATTTCTTTCTTTCTTTTTTTTTTAAAGACTTATTTAATTTATACATATAAGAACTGGGTACAGGCCAGAGGTGTGGGGGTGGGGTGTGTGTGAGAGGATTCACCAGAGAACTGGGTGCAGAACAGGCAGATCGACTGAAACACACCACTGAGGGGAGCAGCAGTCACAGCAGGAGAGGTCTGTTGCCCTGTTGGTGCCCCACCCCGCACCCCCTCCCCCCACCCCCCACCCCCAGCAGGCAGCAGGGACTGAACTCTTGCTGCAGTGGCCACGGTTTGCCCCACAGTGTTTTGCTTAACCCACTGTGCCACCAGGGAGGCCCTAAACCAGTATTTCTATGTGGAATTTGATTTAGAATTCTTTTTCCTAAGACTCTTTTGCTGAAAGATTACCAGTGTTACGATATTTTATATATTTTGGTATTTTTCTTGGTTAAAGTTGGCTACATTTTGATCATTCACACTCTGTTACTTCCACTGCCTGGACTATAGGCAACATTTGTTCAGTTTGTGCTTTATCATATCTGTGCCCTGTACTCTGTCCTCCCACAAGTGTCACTTCCACACTCTTCCCTGTGACAAGAGGTAGCATATGGCTGTTCTCTTCCCAACATTCTAACTTCATCTTCATCCATAGGAAATTGATGTTCCCTTAATCACCTTAGTTCTTTATTCATGGATTCATGCAATAACTGTGACCTTATCCTACTTACAAACTGACAGGTTTTCATGGATGATGACAGAAGACACGAAACTCTTGGTTGGAAATAAAGAATATCATCACTCACAGCGATAACAATGGGAAGATTTCCATGTTCATTTGCATCAGTTCCCCATGCCCTCCAAGTCCTTCTGAGGCGAAGAGTTCATGAGTTGTATTACAGGAAAGGAACACTGATCCTAGTAAGCTATTACTTTTCTAGTAAACCTACTCTTGTCTGGTGGCGATGTGGCTCCTCCTTCAAGGGTGCATACAACAAATGGCTTGGTACATAATAGTCAGAGCCTTGCATTTTTGGTATACCAAGCAGAATGTGATGTGATGGAATGCTCAGGGCCCATGTCAAAATTGTTTCTCCCAACAGGGCATAAGTTGACAAACTGAAGACTATGTGAACTCTGATCTGCTACTGTTTGTGTATGATCCGAGAGCTAAGAATGGTTTTTACATTTGAATCCAATGAAGAAAATTATTTTGTGCTACAAAAAAGAAATTCTAATTAGTAAATCTGTATTACTAAAACAGTATGCTTGATTTATTATTAAAATATTTAGAATTTAATCAATTAAAAATAAATCTTGGTAATTAGATTCCTATATAAAACCCTTGATTGTGCTTCTTAGCATACAAAATCTAAATTATATACCTTTGACAGAAAAAAAGAAACTTTGCTGGCTCCTGACCTAGGTAAGTGAGAGAAAGTTCACAAAAGGTTTCTGCTTATTTGCCATTTTTGTAACTGCTAATTTCACAGCTAAGCTTAGAGGAAATGTGTGACTAACCAAATTAGTTCAGGACTCTGCAGATTCTTTTTGAATATAATTTTTGAATAGGTAAACATGTACACTTTTAAATTCATATCAGAATTAAAAGGCTCCTTATCAGTGTTCCTCCACTGGCTAGGCTAATTGCTGAAGTTAGTGCCAAGGCTGGGATTTATCACTTAAAAACACCTTCGCTTTATATTTAATCTGATAATAAAGAACACTAGCATGCTTGAATTAGAGGGAAAGAACATTTCTTATTAACTGTATTTTTATTCTCTCCTTTTCTTTCTGATAAGTCAGCTTATATAGATTAGTTTTACTTGGTACATAGTACAAATATCAAATTAAGTGATTTGATTATGTATTGGTGCATAACAAAACAACCCCATACCTAGTGACTTTAAGTAACAATAGTTTGTTACTTCTCACAATTTATGGGGTACTTGATATTGCCTTCAGGTGCTGGGATGTTGGAATGGCTGAAATGGCCTCACTTCTATTAACAGCAGTTGGTGTTAGGTGCCAGCTGGAAGCCCATTTGGGATGGTCAGTTGGGCTCCTTGATTCTTCACTAAGCAGGTTTCTCATGCAGGTGGTTGGACTTCTACTGAGGCTCTGAGAGCTTTCATATCCAGTCCAGAAAATTGCACACCATTGTCTTTCATTGACCAAATTGTACAGAGAGACTTATCTTGGTTCTATAAGATGTTAACATTATAAGAAGCTAGGTGAAGGGTACACAGATACCAATGCTTTTGTAAAATAAAATTATTTTCAAATAAAAGATTTATGAAGAAAGAGGTCACAGGGTGAACTCAGATTTGAAATGAAGGGGAATAATTTTGATGTGGGAGTGACATGGTTATATTGCAGGAGAACATGTGAGATGGAAGAGGTGGATGGGCTTCTAAAAGCTTTTCCTGATCTACAAGATCAGGAAGTCTTAGGTAGAGCATGATTTGGAGAGTGCATGTGCGTGTGCGTGTGCGTGTGTGTTTGTATCTTTGATTTCTAATGCTTTCTCATCTGAATTTGACAATCTTCCTCTTTCACTTTTGAGCCAGGGATGAAGTACTTCTTTCATTCTCATATTGCCATCCACTCCCCTTGGATCACATTTTCTCAATATGATCCATAGAAACATAGGTTGCCTTCTATTTACAATAGGTAAGACCTGGAAACAACCTAAATGCCCCAAAACAGATGATTGGATCAGGAAGCTGTGGTACATATACATGGTGGAATACTATTCAGCAATCAAAAAATATAACCTAGACTCATTCATAGGAACATGGATGGAGCTGGAAGGGATTATGCTCAGCAAAATAAGTCAGAAGGCAAAAGAAAAATACCGGATGGTTCCTCTCCTAGGAGGAATATAAGGGAACCAAATAAGGATCAAGGAAAATAATAAGAACAATAATAATAATTTTTAAAAAAACATAACAAAAACAAAAAGACACTTGGGGACACTTGGTGGGGAGGGGGAGGGAGTGGGTTGAGGGCAGATAAGAGCACAAGGGACTGAGGTGATGGTGCACTGGTGAAATGGTGATGGGGAATACATGGGCATTACAATGATGTCAAATATATATATAAAAGGAAAAAAAAATTTAAAGCATTTCGAACTTTAAAAAAAGCAAACATAAGTTGCCTTAAGTAAGGTTAAGGGGGAGACACCGACTTGACTACAGTGATGTGCTGACCCCTGGACTAAGTATCAGACATGTAAGTCCTTTACATGCACATTATAGTGAGCTAGGAGTACAGGATGTTTTTAACTGAAAGACATTGGACTCCAGCTTATAATTAAGAAAATATAGATAAGCTGCTATTATTCAGTATTTACTTTGTGAACTAATAAGCCTTATGTTTCGCCTTATGTCTTAAAATTTGGAGGTGATAATTTGTAAATCATTTGCAAACACCTTAGAATTTATTTATTTAAGAATACATTTTAACTTCTGCCTTGGCATCTCATGAAGTCCCAAACTCCACTTGCTCCTTTAGCCTTCCTTTGTACCGCAGAAAGTGTGGGAACATTGGACTTACCAGGGAAAAGGAAGAAATGGGATTATTTGGCATGGGAAGTCCTTTCAAAATTTCAATATTTAAGAAGAACCATATTCATAAGTGAAATTGATTTATATTTTGCTTATTGTGCTTTGATATGAAATATGCCACTGTAGGGTAAAGGTTGATCAGGTATTTCACCCTCCCACCACTAATGATGGACACCTGTGGTGCTGCGAGCATTCCAGGGTGGGCATGCGCAAGTGAGCGCACCTGTGTTGGACACGGGCATAAATGGGCGGCATCATGAGGACGCCAGAACTGCAAGAGACAGAACTGTTAGAACCAACAAGCCCGACGGCAGCAGCAGCAGCAGAGAGAGAAGCAGCAGCCGAGAGGGTGAGATGCGCCAGGGGCTGGGAGGCCTGCCAGCCTCCCGGCCCCCCGGCCCCCTGGCACCCCTGCCTGCCATGTACCTGGCCACCTCTACTAAATAAAGAATGAAAAGCCACCGAGGGCTCTGAGACTCTTCTTCCTTGACCCGTCTGCACAGAACCTTCCTGAACCTGCCTCCAGTGGTGCCACCTCCATCCTGCCGCTACAGCCAGTTTTCTAAAATGAATTGGAAAGATTTCTGTCTTTGCATGTTAGCAATAATTTATATAACAGGAATCATCTGTTCTTTTAAGCTCAGATAGAACTACCTATAAAATCACCTGGACAGGATAAATTTTTTGTTTTGAAGTAGATCACTGATAACATTTCAGGGTTTTATGTGTGAGTATTGGTCAATGAAATTTTTCTGTTTATACTTAAGTCAATTTTTAAGTTTTTTTTTTTTTTTTTAGAAAATCAGCCATTTCATCTGTATTTTTGAATTTGTTGGCAAAAAGCTACACATAAGAGTTTATGATGATCTTCAAATGTATCTTTATCTGTAGTTTCATTACCTTTTTCATTGCCAACTTTCATAAAGTTGTATAGTTTCTGTTTTATTTCTTTGGTTAACATCTGTTCTTTTACTTTTTATCACTTCTTTTTAGGAAGAAAAATCTCTGATATTATTTATTCTACTTCTCTTTTCTGTTTGCCTTCTAATTTGTTAACTTTAATTTCTTTGGCTCTTTGAGTATTCTCAATTTTTTTTTAAAGATTTTATTTATTTATGCGTGCAACAGCTGGGGTACATGCCAGAGGTTTGGGAGGTGAGAGGATTCACCAGAGACAGAGTGGGGAGCAGAACAGGCAGATTGACTGAAATACACTGCTGAGGGGAGCAGCGGGTGAGGCAGGAGAGGTCTGCTGTGCCATGTGGGTTCCCTCCCTAGCAGGGGATTGAACCTGTGCTGCAGTGGCTGTGGAAGCCCCACAGTGCGGTGCTCAACTCCTCATGCCACCAGGGTGGCCCCAGTAGTCTCGATTTACTGATGGCCCAGTAGCCAAGACATTTAGGTGGCAAATTTTCAACATCAGGGATTAAAGCTGCCCAATTATTGGAGGCACAAGGTAGAGAGGAAGACTGTGAGGTGTGAGGGGACCTTGTGCAGGGTCAGTAAATGAAATGGGAGAGGTAAGTCCCCCTTCATTTATTATGAGTGACCTCCAAAGATAGTTCTTGGAGTGATTTCTCTGCAATCTAATGAATAATTTAAAGACATTTAAAGTAAGTAGAGCATGAAGGACAAAAAGGAATAAAATGATCCCAGTTTAAATGCTTAGGTTCTCCTTTGCTCTGACTGCTGTTAAATTGTTTTAAAGTAATTAAGAGCTTCATGACTTCTAGGAAAGAAATTAGGTAGAAGTTTATATTTCTAAATTAAAATTTAAGAGATATCTTGCTTTTCAGTGATCCCTTTTTCCCCATCAATGTGATGAAATTCCCACATGATGTGGAATCGCTCCCTTATTTAAATGAGGGCAGATTCCTAATGAGCAAAAAGAGATTTTTCAAGTCACTGGGAAAACAAATTAGTCTCTTACCATTTTTATAACTCAGGGAGAATAACAGAGATTAAATTAGGAATGTAGGACTCTATCTGAAGCTTCAACGACTAGTAGACTATTACAGACTTGTCATTCCTTGTATGATTCCTCTGGGATCATGATATCTGTTTTATTATACTTTAATGTAGTGCAAATAAACTTTTCCTGATATTTAATGTGAGCCAGAAATGATGCATCTATTTGTTTGTTTCTCACTCATGTTCAACAATTTTAATTACATGCACTATCTTCAATTCTTTTGTTACTCCCAAACCTCTTAAACTGAAATTGTTTACATCGTTCTCTTTCATCCTCCTATGTCTTCTCAAGGGACTCTGATCTTTCTTATTGCCTTCATTTTTTCTTGCTCTGGACTCAACTGTCTTAGATATATATATATTTTTGGCTGACCATTTTTCCCTTACTATCTATCAATCAGTCATCGTTGATTCCATTCTCAATAGCTTTTAATTCACCCGTAATGTTCTAGTCAAGTCCTCTCTGGCTTTCAAGGATGGAGGAATTAGGTTTTGTCAAACACCTATCAAGTATTAGATACTATGGCTATTTTATATTTTTGATTTTCCTCTTTATGTTAGTAAGAAAACCTTGATTTTTTAAGCAAAACATAACTGCTCAGGTAAAAAGAATCTTAGAAGAGAGTGTGCATTCTTTTCTTCTACCTTTTTTTAATCCTGCTACCCAAAAGAGGGCAAGAAATGCTTTGTATAAATTTTAGTGATTGGGGAAAAGTTAAGAGAAAAATAATATTTCACAGCATATGAAAATTACATGAAATTCAAATCTGACTCCATGAATTAAATTTTGTTAGAACAGTCATACCGATATTCATTTGTTTACGTATTGCCTGTGACTGTTTTCAGGCTACAATGGCAAATGGAACAGTCACAAAAAAAAGACTGTTCAGCCCACAGGTGGAACATATTTACTATTTTGATCTTTAGAGAAAAAGTTTGCCAATTCCTGACTTACACTGTGAATGTGATGTCTCGAATTCTACAAGGGCAGTGTCAACTCATTATCTGTCAAACCTGTTAAAGCTTCTGCCTTCCTGCTGGCACCACGGAATCTATACTTTTGATGCCTGAACTGGGTGCTTTGGTACTTCATTCTGCCCTTTGCACTAGTTTGTAAGGTTCTTGTAGCAATCTACTCCAGATTGAGTGGCTTAAACAACAGAAATTTATATTCTTAACAGTTCTAAAGTCTAGATGTCCAAGATCAAGGTGATAGCAGGATTCTGTGACCTCTTTCCTGCTCTTGTGGATGATTGTCTTCTCATCTTTGTATGTCTGCATCCTAATTTCCTCTTCTTAAGGACACTAGTTTTATTAAGGCCCACCTCACCTCATTGTAATTTAACCACCTCATTAATATACCACTTTCAAATCTAACTACTTCATTAAATATCCCACATCAAAAAGCACTGGTGGATTAGGACTCTGCTATGTGGATTTGGGGGCTAATGGATTTCAGCTTATAGCACTCTTCTGCTGTCTCTATGACCCTCCTATTTTGGACTTCTGCAGGATCAAGCTGGGGAAGATTAAAAGGCAAGTACATTTTTATTTACCTGGTGTTAGTCATTCCGCTGAGACTGTTGCTTGCCTCCTGTTGTGACAAACAGAAATGGTGACATTAGAGGGATGCTGGTATAGTTTACGAGGACACGTCCCCACAGCAGTGCCTACCCTGACCTTGATGGTGGTGATGTAATTTCTTGCTGGTTTTCTGGTCTCTGTTCTCAGTTCTTGCCTACTCAATTTCCTTGGTATTGTCAGACCCCAACAGGAAGTCTCTGGGTCAGTTTTTATCCAGCTGACTACAGCTTGGTTAGCCCCCTAGGGTGCAAAAGTCAGACAGCTCCCTCCATATCCTTGAAACTGCAGTTGTTTCCCTTTACAGTAGCTCATTCCCTCTTCCTGCCATCAGAGTTGGCTCCAAACATCTTCATCTCAAACATCCCCAATTGTTTTCTAGGAGCTACACAGGAGACAGAGTTCACATGTTGCCAGCACACATGGACCAAAAGATTTCCATGGGACAGCCAGGGCAGAGTTCTCCAGACCCCCTTTCAGGAGCTCTCTTAAAGTGCTCTTATTAGACCTGAGTGTGGAAGACAAGAGAAAATTTCAGTGTCTTCTCCAAATTCCTTGCGAAGAATCTTTTCTCATCCCTTATATCCTGGTGATGTCTAAAGGTGAGCAAACACTTGAAGGAGGTAAATATGAAGGAAGAAGATGTGAGCTGGGATGTGTCTGACATTCCAGAGTGAGGTGAATAATGGTAAGAGTGGCAAGAGGCGAAGTTAAAAAAAATACTGTAAATAATAACACGATAATAGCAGTGGGAAACTGATAACAGCTATTATGGACTGAATTGTGCCCTCTCCCCAACCCCACAATATGGCCCTTTTGTTTCCAGGGGAGAGTGTCATCATCTGTTTGTTCTCAGCTTTGAGAAACACCCAGACACCCAACATATGAAAGTCCAATTTCATATCCCCTGACACTTTGTGCTTTGAATGTGTTTTTTTCTGCTACATCTCCCCACTTCCTCACCGTTGATCTTCCACCCATTTTGACCTAGCCTCCCTGTAAAATCTTTACAGGTTCCCGCCACCAGAGTTTCAGGATCAATTGCTTACACTCTTGTGTTGAAGGGCCTTGTTTATATCATAGATAATATATTATTATATTTTAAGTACTTTTTGGCAGCGAGTTGAGGACTATTAAAAATATAAAGAAGGAGGAGAGATTAATTAAATTGATATGAACTATACTAAACATCCCACTATAAAGATGAACACTCCCCCCCATTTACCAAAAAGGTCTTTGTGTGTGTGCGTGTTCTTTGTATTTTTTTCAGTGACTAGTGAATGTCAAAATTATGATAATATTTTGTTATTTTTCTAAAGTTATCTGCCATTCATGAATTCTGTCTTGCCAGGAGTTATTACCCTGCAAATTTTCCTGAGGGGTTAAACACTCACAGATCAATAATAATTTGTGAGTTGACACACATCTATTTTAACACCTGCATAGTTGTCCACTCTTCCAAGGCATTACTCTGATGAGGTCTGAAGTCTGAGATTGAAACACACAAGTCAAGCTTGAAATATGAGCAGGTTTTTAAAATTTGTCCTGGAATGGCAGAACTGGGATATTCTTTAATGGAATAGGAAAGATTTTGAATGAGAACAGCTTTTCATGGAGGAGCAAGAGGTCAGTAATGAATTCCTGAGGTTGAAGATGTCTCTTAGACACCTAGCGTGGGAAATCATTAAGTTCTTTAATAAGAATCTGATGTTAGGGAAGATGCAGCCTAGAGATAAAAATTAGAAGTCCTCAGTAAACAGTTACTGTATAAAGTCATGAGATTAGATGAGGCCATTCTCATCCAATGCAGATTAAAAATTTTGTTGAATTGCTATCATTTCAGACATGACTGGGCTGACAAAATATTGAGGTTATTAATTTCTATATTAGAAATTTTGTAGCTTCTTATCTTGTCACATATAGGGTTGGTTAACATTTTTATTTCAGTATAGAAATCAGTTGAAGACCTCAGTCAATTCATATGATGAACTAAAATAGAAATGAATGAGGAGTAACTCAAAGATAAAAATAAAATTCCAAATCACCTGTATGTATAGGACTTTGTTGTTTATTCACCAAAATCCATTCCACTCCAACTAATTAACCTAAACTGAACATAAAACTCTCATCCCCCTACCAATAAAGTTTCATCAGCAGCCAGGCCCAGTGTAATTTTAGTCAATGACAATCAAGAAGAGGATTATCAGGTTTATCTGAAGTCAGGGTTTTAGAGAAAACTAAGTTTTTGTTTTTCCCATTGAGTATGAACGAAGAAGTTCATACTACTGCAAGTCTGTGTCTTATAAACATGATTCTAACCAACCTGGGATTGGGCTAACACTGTAGATGCCAGGAGAGACCTGGGTCCTTGTTGACATCATGAGCTGTGAAATTAACCAACTAGCCAAAACAGAACTGGATCCTATTACTCTATGAGCTAAAAATTATCCTTATTTCTTAAGTCTGTATCAGTTGATTTTCCCATGACTAGCAGGAGAAAATATCCTAATAACTTCATCAGGTGTGTAACATAAAATGAATTGCCTCTAGTCTCTACAAATGAACATTACAGTTAAATTTAGACTACTTGATTATCCATAGAAGGCTGTGATAATATGCTGAGAAGTAGTTAGTTTTTGCTTGACTTCAATGCATAGTTCAGATACCATTTCATTAGTTGATTGCAAGAGAAAAAGCGCTATAACATTTTCTATAGTTTAATGCTAGCTGTAAAATGACAAAAATCAAAAACTGAAGGAAGATGCTTCCTAATGAGTTAGCTAAAAAATATTGAAAGTGGACAAAGGCATGAAAATGATCTCCAGCATCAGTTCAGGACCCTCGAGTTGTCTTCAGAGTCTAGGCCATTCAGGTGTAACCCCTGGGGGCTTGCACATTATAATGACCAGCATCATAACCAGGAAGCAACGTGAACTGCACAAAGTAGCTGAAATACATTGAGTTTCTTATTTAATTCTTAACAGCCTCTGTTCTAGATATGATGTGATCAGTGAGGAGACAGGTTCAAAGAACTCAAGTAACTTTCCAGTGTTATCCTCTGCTATCATCAAAATGTTTCTATACCCCCAGATTCATATTTTTATATCTTCACCCCTAAAGTAAGGGTTTAGTTGGTGAAGGCTTTGGGAGATGATTAGGTCATGAGGAAGGAGCCTCGTGAATGGAATCAGTGACTTTATAAAAGGGGCTCCAGAGAGAGCCTTGGCCCATTCTTCTGCCATGTGAGGATGCAATGACAAGTTTGAAACCTAAAAAAGAGCCCTCATCTGACCCTGCTGGAGCCCTGATCTCAGGCTTCTCTCTCCCAGAACCGTGAACAGTAAATTTCCTTGCCTCATAGGCCATCAAATATGCAGCTCAAATGGGCTTCATTACCCCTCACCAGCAAGTAAGTTTAGTCTATGTTAGTGGCAAGCCCTAGCATTTGGTCCCATAAGTAGACAGTGCCTGGGACACAGGGGCATTCATTAAATGCCTGTTAAGTGAATGATTCATTCCTTTTAAATTGTTAAACTGGAGTTATATAGTGCATAATCTCAAATTTAGATCCTGGGACACTTCACTACATTATCATCATCCTTAGATGATGTCTGTTAGGACTTTCAAGTAAGAAAAGAATAATTGAATATTTTCCCAAATTATCTCTTTTTATAGACTGACACTGTCTTTGTGCATAACTACACCACATATTGTCACCATGACAACACACTGTCCTTGGTCCCATTAAGACCATTAGATATATTGTATAAATAGAATATCTCATTTCATTCCACTGAATTTTGTCTAAATTTTTTGGTAATAAAGTCAGAGATAATAAAAATATATATTTTTTTAAATTTAAAACTCATAATGTAATACTTCCATGAGGTTTTTCTTTAATAGTTAGTGGTACAATCTTGTGAGAGCCATCATGATTATTTATCATTTGGAAAATATTTCCCCCTTAACAAGTAGCAGAGGAACTTCTATTTGGCAGGTATAAAATTATGTGCCAGAAACACATACATAAGCAAAAATATCTTTCCCTCTTTGGGACATGAACAACACAATTCCTAATATATTCATGTATATGATGCATGATTCTATTAAAAATTAGAGATAACATGGATAGTGTTATCCTCATTTTCTCTGACACATACACAGTTATCAACGTCCTTTTACATTTGCAATTTGTGTTAGATTTTACCTGACAGTCTCAACTGGTAATGCTGAAGGGTTTGTGAGTGGTCAAATGACAGGACAACAAATTAGGAAAAAAAGATAGCATGATAATTTCAATCAGTGGGTTGCTTTCCTGTTATATTTCAAAACATATTTGGTAAGGGACATTTTCCTTTACCACAGGTAATAAAGTGTGCTTCAGGGAAGTTTCAAAAAATAAAAAATAAACTAAAAAAGACCTGTTTAATTACATTTTTATATTCGAGCCTAATTAGTTTTTTTTTCAGAGTTTTGCTAAGAAGGGAAAGGTGTACAGAATTTGGCTAAAGCTGAAGACTGTTAGAGGTGGTGCCCCCTGGAGGTGCATGCTAGTGAAGATGGATAGCGCCAAACAAAACATGAACAAAGTATTGGTGAGGGTGTAGACTCTGATAAGAAATATAAGGAGCTGCAGAAGCAGCCTCCAGGATTCAACATTCAGGATTTTAGCATTTTGGATCAGTGATTCCAGGGTCAAAGATTTCTGCTCCACCAGGCCGATATTCCAGAAAGCTTTTGTGGGCCTCTGAAGGGCATGGAGAAGCTTCCAGCAGCCAACCTTAGAGAGGAAGGTTCAGAGACTTTGTAGGTAACTGTAGGGGAAATGAAAATTATCAGGTTTTTTCACCCTCCCACCATTAGTGCCAATGATGGACACCTGCGGTCCTGCATGCATGCCTAATGGCGCCCCCTCAAGTAGGGTGTGCGCATGCGTAGGAGAGACTACGCATGCGCAAAGAGACTGGTTATATAAGGGCGGTGTCAGGGGCACGCCACGAGAAGTAGCAGAGCAGAGGCAGCAGTAAGCAGAGCAAAAGCAGTCGTAAGAGCAGAGGCATGAGAGACCACAGAACCCAGAGAGTGAAGATTGATGGGGCTGGGGGCCTACCAGACTTCTGGACTCCTGGGCCCCTGGCCTGCCCTGCACCTGGTTGCCTCTGATGTAGACAGATTAATAAAAGCCTGAAAAAGCCACCGAGGGCTCCAGGACCCCTCATTTAACCATCTGCCGGAATACAGAACCTGCTTTCCTGCCTCTACAGTAGCCCAGTGACTGTTCTCAGCTTTGCTGTGTATCTTACAGCCTGGAAGGAAGATGAAGACCAGGAGCCAGGCCTCTCTCTGAGCTGGGTGAGTTTGGCGGTTTGTCGGGTCATTCAGCTGCTGTTTTGAGCGTCTCTTGTCTAGTGCTGCTCTGGGGATCTCAGCAGCTTTGGGAGCGTCTCCTGTTGTGTCTTCTGCTGTCTTAGTGAGCTGTAGTCTGGCTGCCACATGCTCCAGGCCTTTAGTGGCTCCCATTTTGGGAGACTTGGTGTTTAGTAATTTAAACTACTGGGCACTGCTTCAGGTGAGGTAAACAGGCATTTGTGGCTTCGGTAATGCTTTGTTTTCTCTGGTTTGTTACACAAACCCCATTGTTGTTGTTCTCTGAACCTGAGTAGTCTTGTAATTGTGTGCTCGGATAAACAACTCAGATAGTGACTGGTGAACTATTTGGGTGTGTTCTTGGCCAGTTTTAGTGCCCCTTGCTGCCCTGTATCAAAATGACTGGGATTGGTAATAATAATAATGAGATTATTTGGGCCTTTTGTGTTACACATGATAGTCTGCCTACTTACATTCATTTACTCATTTTTCTTGATGTGATAAACCTCTGGATTTATTTTACAGTTTTAAATTTTATATATTTAGATTTTTCATTTTTGTACAGTGTGTATTCTCATCCCCGTGAAATTCCCATCATCAATTCACCTGTATCCCATCACCATAGTCTCTTGCGCTCCTCCTACCCATTGTATTCCTCCTCATCCTCCTCCACTGGGGGTTGTCTCAGATTTATAGTTTTCTATTGATTTTGATTTTTAATTTATTATAACTAATTTCTTTTCCTTAGTCCCTTATTTGTTTCCTTTACATTCTACCTGTAAGTGAAACCATTTGATGTTTTTCCTTTCTGGCTTATTTCGCTTAGCATAATCCCTTCTAGCTCCATCCATGTTGCTGTGAATTGCATGAGTTTATCTTTTTTGATTGCTGCATAATATTCCTTTGCATATATACCACATTTTCTGGACTCCATCATCTATTTTTGGGCATTTGGGTTGTTTCCATAGCTTGCCTATTGTGAAAACTGTCACGATAAACATAGGTGTGCAGGTGTCCTTCTGAATTAGTTTTTTGGTGTGCTTTGGTTATATTCCTAGGAATGGGATTGCTGGAGCATATGGGAGCTCCATTTTTAGCAGTTTGAACTTTCCATAGAGGTTGGATCAGTTTACTCATTTAATCCTTACAGTAATCTATTGAGGTATGTACTTATCAGCCCTGCTTTAAAGATAAGGAATCTGGAACTTAAAGAGATTGATTTGTTCAGTTGCTAAATTGTGGAGACAAATTAGAGAAAATTCTGGACCTTATTGGAACTCGTTATCATTTGCAAAAGGTCTATTTTCACTTATTCTGAAAATAGCTGTCCCATAGACCATTTGTAGCAAAACTTTTCCGTAAGTGAATATTTTATTAAGTTTAGACATTTCTAGTCTTTGGTCATATACTTGGGCTATTAACTTATCTCATTATGGGTAAAACCTACTTGTCACTCTATAACACCAAAATAGCAGACTCTGGAACCCAGAACATGACCCCTGCTATGCTGGTATTTCTTCTTGACTTCTCTCCAGAAGCCCATGCTGAGCCCAGGCTGGCAGTAGTGCTAATGGCTCCAGGTTGTAAGGATGTAACAAACCTTGGTTAATAAGCCCATTCACAGTCAGCATTGCTGTGAGTGGAAAACAGCTCTCAGTTTGAGGTGAAATAAAAAAGCACACTGTACACTAAAGCAACAGAATTGGCAGTAGAACTGTGAAAAGCATGGTTATTATTTCCTTAGAGACCCCATGTTGTAAAAACCTGATTAAATTTTTTTTTTCTCATCACTCCATCACCGAGAAGTATTTCTTAATGTTGAAATCAGGAGAAAAAGAATCCTGAAGCCAATATGAAAAAGTAAAATTAGTAAAAGCTAATATGAAAATTCATCTAGCCAACAATCTTGTTGAATTCTGTACCTAGAGTTCATAAATTGTAGATTTCCTTGAATTCTCTATGTAGATAACTGTAATGTCTGTGCTCATTTGTGGGGTAAATAAAGTTATCAGGCTTTTTCCAATCCCCCATCAGTAGCATCTGTGACTGGCACCTGTGGTCTTGCATGTACCCCTGTAATTCTGGACACCTGGGCCCAAAGAGCACAGGACATGCGTCTTTGTAGAGGGGACACCTGTGCCGAGGGGTTTCTAAGGCCGTGTCACTCTCAGATGGTAGGCCAGAGAGGCAACAGAGAAATGCTGAGAGAGAAAGCTAGTCTGTCCCCTGATTCAGCATCAAAGGCCTGTGAAAGTTTACCGAAGGCTTCAAAGTTATTTTTGTGTCTTGGAGAACTGACAATGAACCTGCACGGCCTGGGATGGTTGCAAAACATTTATACTGATAATATCCATCTTTCCCACATGCGAGTGTGTGATGTTATCACCACATGATCTGAGAGTGGCACAGCTGGAATTCCTGCCCAGATCTGCTGTACTTCAGCATCTGTGTTCTTTAACCACTCAGTTATGCTTTCTCTTCACAAACGCACCTTTCAGTCTTTTTTTCTTTATCAATTCTTATGTATTTTACTTTGTGATTTTTTTTTTTTTGGTATATTTTTCTTCCTGAAGTAGACAAGTCCAGTAGCAACTTGGACTTGCATTCACTTATTAAAAATATTTATTATAGATTAAAAAAATACACTACTGGTTTAAGGAAGTTCCTTCCATGCAGACTGCTAAAACATTTTATCAAAAGAAATTAAACTTTTACTAGTACATTTTATATATATGTACTTAGATATTTTTCTCTAATCTATTGTCATGATAACTTACATCAACTGCAGTAATACATTTGCAGTAATAAATTTGGTCTTCAATTTCCCATCTGCAAAATGTAGAAAATAGCCTATACTTTGTAAAATTGTTAAGAATTAAATTCAATAATGTCTAAGGAGAATTGACAGGCTATGCCTATTTTTTCTTTTCCCCAACCAGATCTACTCTCCACTCTGGCTCTTGGACTTAGGCTTGTTAATGGTTACCTGTGCCCTTGCTTTCATCTTGGGTTAAGTTCAATTAGTGGGAGACAGTAGGAAGCTCTTGAAGGATTGGAGGGTGAATTTGGAGCGTTTATTTCCCCAGTTATTTCCTTGGCAGGTCGCATAAGATAACATCTGCCTCCTGAGGAGCCCTGCCCCCCATGCAGCCCTTTCCAGAGCGCTGCTGGATCAGAGTCTGCTGGCCACACCATCCTGCTTCACTCTGAATCCACAGGGATAACAGCTCTCCTCTCCTGCTGAAATTACCACTTCTAAATCCTGCTGTTTCCATCTTGGCTTCCTTGATCTCTGCCTGAGATTCTAAATTATCCCTTCACTTAGCTGTCCTCAAATTATTTAGTTCGAATGTGCCTGTGTTTCATAGTCGAAAACTTACTGATACTGGAACTAAAACATGAATTTCTCATTCCATCCTACTATAACCTGGTTATGGCTATTGATGCGTATTAAGTCAAGCATTTCTGTCCAGGGCATGTTGTCACTGGTTTGGAACACTTCGTTTTCAAATCAGAGCCAAACAAGCAGTGTATACAAACAGCTTAGTATAATTCTTGAAAGCATATGATGTTTCCATAGCATTCGTTTTGTATAAAAGGAAGAAAAGCGGGATATGGAAAGGATTTCAGGAGTAGAAATTTGAACCGTGTTCTAATTTTCAAGCTTACCGAGCTCTGCAAACCCAGACTTAGCATCAGTCTGTGATATATAATTGAATTACAGAAAAGTTGGATCTGGAAAGAAGAGTTATGAGAAATCATTTAGCATATCAAAAAGAACCCACACAAACTAATTTTTCTCCTACGTGTGCAAAATCTTCTTTTGGAATGTCTTCCACATCTTTGTAAAATGTCATAGAATGATATACTGGGTCCAGTGGAGGTTAAATAGGCACTGAGGAATTATTCAATATTTATCGCAGTGAGAAAACTGTAAAAAAAAAAACAAAACAAAACCAAACCTTCATTTTATGATGCTTTTGCATGTAGCATATTTTTAATCTAGAATAAAAAGAAATTTCAGAACTTTTAAGTCCAAGGTATAGTAGGCTTTAATTTTCTAGCTCTTTTTCAGAGGTAAAGCAAATACTTCTGGAAAAAGGGATAATTGAAAACAAAAATTCACAGCCAGTCTCTTCCTCATTGTTTTATTTTTTCCTTTATATATATTTGACATAACTTCCTCACTGTTTTAAAATTCTGAGTGTAGATTAAATTCAGCCATGTAAGAGCAATATATAAAGCTTGCCATGCTTTGAAGCCTGACACCTTTAAAATCAGAGAATTTAGCAAGGGAGGAAATAAGACAGAGGAAAGAAGGCAGAATAAAGGGAAAAGAAAAAAGGAATAATACCTGACACTTTATAAAAATTACTTGAACTCTGTGATACACACAGTACTTTATGTAAAATGTCATTATAGTATACCAAATACACTGAAAATATTGACCCCATCTTAGACATGAGGAAACTGAAGCTAAATTTAAACCCACATCCTACTATCCCCAGAACCTACACTATTTTTAATTCTGTGTAATGTGATGGGTTGGGGAGAGACTTCGTAAAATTTCTGGTTGTCTTTGCAAAGTTATTAATTGCATATTAAGTGCATAGGATGAGATTTAGAATTGTGAGCACTTTTCCCACCTCAAATTTAAAACCTTGCTGATTTTTTTCGTCTATATAACATCAAATCTTTGTACTTGACCATTCAATGGACAAATGTGAAGAGAAAACATGAATGTTTCCTCCCACTCCTGAGTTTTACTAATTTGGTCTGATAGTTTCCATAAATAGCTCAGTGGGAGGGGGGCATATATAGTCGGAAGGAACAAGCTGCCAGAATGAATGGTACATTCATAACTACACATAATTCCCTTTTTGATTTAAACTAAACATCCATGTAAGTGAATAACCTGCTTAAG
This sequence comes from Galemys pyrenaicus, assembly GCA_019455555.1. Lineage (NCBI taxonomy): Eukaryota > Metazoa > Chordata > Mammalia > Eulipotyphla > Talpidae > Galemys > Galemys pyrenaicus. The sequence continues at coordinate 8,286,836 of JAGFMF010011861.1, read as the reverse complement.
GATGTGCGGCACCACCAGTGGAAGCTGATTAATTTATTCTGACAACTGCTTCTAATTGCTTAATATAACAATTACATGGGTAAGTACATGCTGAATATGAGATCTCATTGTTATTTTAAGTCAGATGAGAGGGGTGTGTTTTCAGAATGTGTGTGTGTGTATCTTGGGAGGATTCATTCAAATAAAATTTTGGAATCTCAACTGTAAAGAAAGATTACATTCCATGTGAAATGTGAAAAGACTCTTTTAGTAGTAAATATTGCCAATTTTCAGCTCTGAAAAACAAAGGCTAAAATTTATTTTTAGTTAAATTATCAACTAAAGTAAGTTAAATGTTGGTCCTTTGTGGGGCATCCTATCATGTGTTAATCTAGCGCCCCCTTGTGTAGTAAAAAAGCTTGGGACTTAACATCTCATGTTTTGATTTCTGATTTTTGAAGGAACATAGTTGTTGTACAGTCATACTATTTGCTTTTTTTTATTTTCAAAGTAATGCATAATAAAAATATAGAGAGGGGCATGATCAAATTTTGTGCATTTCATGTGGTACCTGAGACTGTCAGTGAACAAAAAGCTCTTTATGAATCAGGACACTTCTTAAGAAAATCAGATTCACTTTCAGGAGGCACAGAAAGAAAATTGTAAAACAAGACAATTAGTTTTCACACATTCTTGGAATTTTAGGGCAAGGGGGATGTGTGAGGCTCTAGTGAGAGGCAGCATGTGGCTGGCACTTACTTTTCCTGTGTGATGTCACCATGTGGAGCTGGCATGAGCTGAAGGGCTTCTTAGTGCTTTACACAGAACATGGTTTTCTGACAAAGTTACCATCTTAAAAAATTGCAGTAAGAATTACATGGCATAAAATATATCATTTAAAATAACAGTTCAGTAACATTAACTATTTGCACCTTATTTGCAATAGATCTCTAGAACACTCTCACATTGTAATGGGGCCTCCCTGGTGGCACGAATGGTTAAGTTGTAGCACTATCAAGCTATCCACAGCCACTGCAGCATGAGTTCAATCCCTGGCCAGGGAGGTGATCCATATGGGCAGCAGACCTCTCCTGTCTTGCCCGCTGCTCCCGTCAGCAGTGTATTTTAGTAGATCTGCCTGTTCTGTTTCCCACTCTGTCTCTGGTGAATCCTCTCACCCCCCCCCGCCCCCACCCACACACCTATGGCCTGCACTCCAGATCTTTTATACATAAATGCATCTTCAAAAAAATAAAATAAAAAATTGTAACTCTATACTCTATCAACACCTCCCTATTTCTCCTTCCCAGCAATTTTTCCCTTTTAGGACATCTCATGTAAATTCCTCATGTCACATAGAAGCAGCCCTGTCCTCACCAAGACAAGGAAGGCATGCCCTGTGCCCTGGCTTTCTCTGGATGGCCACTCAGGCTAGAGCCTCTGTGAACCATGGTTTTACACCACACTCATTGTTCTTCCCCACTGTTCAGGGTGGAATTGTACCTTCTCAATTCATATGTTGAAATCCTAACTCAGTATTTCTGAATGTGACCTTATTTAGAGATAGGGTCTTAATAGAGATGATGAAATTAAAATGACATGGTTGTGCTGACTCTAATCCAATAGGAACAATGTCCAAATTAGAAGGGAGAATTATGATTTGAAGGCCGGATTAGAATGGAGCTTCAACTGGCCAAAGAACACCAAAGACGGCTGGTGAACCACCAGAAGCTGGGACCTAGTCTCTTCCTTTCCAGTCCTGCTGTGATGTTCTTGTTTTGAATTGCAGGTCACAGGCTATTGGTCTATAGAGTGTTGGTTTTGGAAGCTCCTTTCTCTGTTGTGGTATTGGTTGAAGCCCTGTCACCAATCAGGATGACTGGAACTCAAGAGACTGCAGGACAGAGCTCTTAAGAACCCACCCTGTGGTGTGTGGGATAGAGGTGGGGCAGGAGAAAAGTGGCTGCAGTGAATTGCCAAGGCCATTAGCTTTTCTGGGTCCTGCAGGTATGATAGTTGAGGGGGTCACCAGGTCTGGGGGAGTGGTGGGCCCTGCAAGAGGCAGGGAGCTCTGTGGATCTATCTGACCGAGAGCAAAGGAAACCCAGCAGAAGCAGCCAACAAGGGACCAAAGAATAGTTACCAACAAGTATATGCAGAAAAGTGACCACATGATAGACTCCTGTCCCTCCAGTAAGTGCCCAGAATAGTCAGCATTAACATTTAAAAATCCTCCCTGTTTGCAAGGTACGTAAGGCTTCTTGTTAAAGGTGGGATGCTTTGTCAGAGTTGCTGACAGTCTTTTAGAGAAAGTAGATAAATCCTCAAGTAGGCCCCCCAGTGTGCGCAGGGGTCCCTCCCTCCCCCTGATACCACAATCCCTGAATCACTTAGCCCATTGCTTAGAACTGGGGAGCTTGGTAATAATGATGCCCTGTCATCATCACCTTTACCTTGAATAGGTGGGAGCACTTGTCCGGTTACTATAGGCTACTGAAAAATGGGGTCCAGAGAAAACATGACTGCATAGCAGCCCCCTGAATGTGTTCAGACCTCCCTGAAGTGGCTGAGTTGGGAATGAAGTGGAACAGAGGATTCTGGGTTCGGGAACCCCATATCTCACTGGTGACTCATTGTTGACAGTGCTGCTGTTGAACTGATAGATTCAGAACCAGGGAGTAGGAAGAGGGGTCCTACATGGTTCAAAGAGAAGACATGACGTTCTTATATGCATAAATAAATCTTCAAAAAAGAAACCAAAACAAGAAGACTTGATATGCAGATACCCCCGCATTCCAGGACAAAGCATAATAGAACGAGGCTGCTAGCCAGGAACTGAATCTTTTGTGCTTTTCCCCAGTAAAGGTGGTCTCAGATGTTTCTTGTGATCCCTCCCTTTATACCTAACTGCCCCCTGAGACAAGGGGCCCATCCCCCAAATAGACTCACGGGCTGGGCTCCATGAGTCTCATTTCCCTTGTTTTCATTGCTTGATTCTGGCCCACTAATTTGTAGAGCTCTGGCAGCTTTTTATGGTTAACAAACATGGTTGTAAATTAAAATGTAGGTTTTGTTTACCTTTTACTCGGAAATATTGTCAGCTACTATGACACAGGGATCCCAGCTTGTACAAGTGCCTTAAGTACTATGCAAACAGGGGAGGGTTTTTAAATGTTAACTGCCGTCTATTCTCCGATTCCGATTCCGATGGGAATGCTTGCAGTTCTGCCCTCAGCGTCACAGGTGAAAATATCAAGTGGCACTAGATGTTCCAAACATGTTTGTTTTTCTTTCCCAAGAGGACTACATGGCACTTTCCTGAGCAGTTTCTCCTGCTGGCCCATCAAACCTGAACTTGGTCCAATAAAATCGTCTGGCAAATGACGTCACAGAAGCTACAGCTAATATTAGGACAAACCATGATTTCTAGCTTTGTCTGTTATCTTGAAGTATCTGGGGCACTCGTTCCTGAACTTTAGCCCACATTTAATTTTATCAAAAAGCTCTGTATTGATGGCAAATTAATGAGGTTAATAAGATATGTAGCACACCACACAGCTTTGAACACCAAATAAATTCTCCCAAGGCAAGCAGTTCTTATTGCCTGATCTCCAGAGAAATTCTCTTATTCACCAAGCCCTGCTATGACCACATACCACATCATAGGAGAAAGCAGGGTCAAAGTGGTTGAGTATCTATCTTATGCTTGATATTTTCAAGGTGTGTCCCTTCCAATTTTCCCTGTATTTTCACTTTCTAAAATGGTCATAAAAATTAGCACAGCAAGAACCACATGAAAAGATACGCTGTGCATTATTCATGGCTTTTGTTTACAAGAAAGGACTGGCCTACTTTCCTATTTCCACAGGGACACTTTGCACAGACTGCATCTATTGTGAGTACAGCAGTCATGACAGGTGGTATTTTAGTCAACTCTAAGCGTTCACACAAACTTACAACATGGTAAGTGAGCTGAAGTACTTCTTGGAAAATTGATTTACAAAAAATTAATTGTCTGGGTAGTATGCCCGTTCTGAGATGAAGCTCCATGACCTCCAGGGTGGGATTCAATCAGTAAAAGGTGTGGGGACATTTTCCTGTATTAAACTTGCTCCTCCACCCAACAGAGCAGTGCTATTTTTTTTCCTACTAGGAATCTTTAAAAGAGGACTATCAGTGCCAATGTCTGCTTAGTCCAGTGGTTCTCAAGTTTTCACCTACATCAAAATCACTTGGGAAGATTATGAAAGCTCAGAATCCAGGTCTTTTCCACTCACACCCTTACCCTTAAATACTTTTTCTTTTTCACTAGGTAGGGGGCTGGGGTCACAGGTATCTGCCTTTTTAGTGCACCTGTGACTCATTGGCAGGTGGTGAAGTACCACAGTGTAGGAAATGCTGGTAGAGGTTATTGACATTGTGCCTTCAACAAGCATTTACTGAATGCAGGGGGCAAATTTATGCATAATGAACAAATATTATGCAGACAGTGTATTAGAAAGAGACTATAAAGCAGTGATGGAATAGACAGTTTATTTAATAAAATTTTTATTGAAGTACATTGGCTTACATCATTTTTAGTATCTTGGAAGTATAGGATCTCCCCCTTTGGGTGTAGTCATTGTAGCCTACCCATCACCAAAACACGCATTGTCTTCCATGATAGTCCATCATGCTCTCTCCCTGCCCTAGTCCCATCCCATCCCCCTCCTCTCGTCTCATTCCTATAACAACCTTTGAAGGGTTGGTTTTAAAGTTTGTCTGAACCTTTCTTTGTTTTCTCTGTATTCCATATATGGAATTTATCTTTCTGCTTCTGGCTGGTTCTGCTTGGCATAATCCTGTCCAGCTCTATCCATGTTGCCACAAATGACACAAATTTATACTTTTGATCAATGAGTAGTATTTCAGTGTGGATGTATACCACATCTTCTTAATCCTCTCATCTGGTTTTGAGCATTTAAGTTGTTTCCATAGTTTGGCTGGAATAGTCAGTTTTCAAAGCATGTTTATCTTTTGTGTCAACTGGCAGAGTATTGATTGGTATTTCTATTTCAAATATAAGGAGAACTTAAGTGATTTGCCAAAGTATCTATGACTTCTAGAAGACAGACATGGGTAATATTCAGAACTTTTGACTCTGGGGTTGAAAGGAGGAAGGTTAACATGATAGGTAAACTGGAGAGCCCTTGAAAGACAAGGATATAAATACACATGTGCATGAATGTTTACTGCTGTGTTTATTACATAGGAAAGTTGGAAACAGTCTAAGTGGTGGTCAGTAGGAGCTGGATCAAACAATGATCATATATCCATACAGTGAAATAGTTTGCAGTTTTTTTTAAAGGAAAAGACAGATATTTACTAATATAGAAAAATATTTATGATGTATTGTAAACTTTGACATCATGGAACTTTATAGAGAGAATTATGTCATGGAAAAAGCATGCATGGATTCAAAATGGAAAGGCTATTTCCTCCTACATATCCATTGAGAGTGAGAGTGCTGAGGTGCAAATCACTATTCCTTGGTCCCTTGGAAATGGGGGCCTTTGCACAAAAACTAATCAAGAGCCCTCATTGGACCAGAATGCACAGGAGATAATTTCTCTAAGTTATATGGCAGTTTAGAAAGTATCTGGCATAGAAGAAACAACTGCATGACCATTGATTGGGGCTCTTCTCTTGAGAATCACAACCATAATTATATCTGCTATTCCGCTTCATGAAACCTAACAAGTAATGTTAATTTATGTATCCAAAATAATATAATGAATGTTTTAGTTTATAAGAGCCCAAAATCCAAGACTTAATTTAAAAAATGAAAATTGCTATCATTTTTCTACCAAAATGGAATGCATTGAGCAAGTTTTTCTCTTAGAGACTGTGTTAGTCTTGAAAAGCAAGAATTTTCTATTTTGCAGAATAATTTTAAAAAGCTTTCTAACTGTACAATTGTATTTTATTAATATTTCCTTGTGCTTTTACAGCCTTGAGTAGTGTATATTAACAGTATTATTCCTCAAATGATCATTGTATGCTTTCCTGGGCCATCCTGGGGGGAAAAAAAGATGACCAGACAAGTTCCATAAGGTCTCTCACCTGGAGTTACAACTGTCTTACCCTTTATTTTTCAATCTGTAATAAATTCCATTCAAAGTAAGCCAAGCATAGATGCATTCCTCAGATGACGTGCAAAAGGCCATCAGGTGAGAGTGTAGTGTCTTTCTTTAGTGGCTGATTTATTATTTTTAACAAGATGAAATGCCTTTTGTGCTTGTCGACTGAAGTTATATGTTTAAAAACAAGACTACTTTTTTCTTCACTCAGATACCTGCATGTCTCTGAAATATTGCAGCAATTTCAGGACCTCAAGAACTACCAAGTCCATCTGTGGACACCAGTTAAGCAATTCTATTTTAGAAGTCTGTTCCCTTTGAGTGAGAATCTGATACTATTTATTTAGTAAATATTTTTGAGCCCCTGTATATGCAGAAGCTCTATGTGAGGTGTGGGGTAGCCAAGTGTGTGTTAGCAAGTTCTCCATCTAGCTTCAGATGCATGCCAAAGTGTGAGGTCCACAGGCCCAAGCCCAATTATGCCATGCCCATGTCCTGCTCTTAGAGATTCTGATTTTGTGGGGGGCTGGTGAGGCTAGGGGAGGCAATGATTGCTGTCTATACCTCTCTTGCTTTAAAACCTCTCCAGGAAATTCTCTTGTTCAGCTAAGACTGGAAATGTGCTTTTTGTTTCTTGATAAGCATATATAAGTCCCCAAGGGAGAAAATCTGTTGTCCATACCTCTGCATCTCTGGCTCCCCACATATAAGGTGGTGTCAGATTAAGTCCTTTAAAGGTGTCTAGGCAACCAGGTAGCTTAACTTCAAACACAAGGACACTTTGCAGGTTATATTTCAATGCCCCCTGCCCTCAAGGAACTTACTGTTGAAGAACAGAAGCCTCAAAAAGCCCCCAATCCTGTTTTTTAATTAACAAAGATTCATTTCTTTTTAAGGGTCATTTTAATGGCAAAGATAAGATACAATCTCTGAGTGGTCTGCATGAAACCAGAGGATAAGTTATCTACTCTTGGGGTGGAGGCTTTTAACTTCCAATTGCTGTCCTTAGAAATAAATAGATCAATTTTCGTAAATGATCAGCCTTTCTGCTAACAGTTTCTGTGAAGACATGTATTTCACAACTAATGGAGAAATCTTTGCTTTGAAGAGTTTCTAGGCTTTCAATTAACATGAGAAGCAATTTTTGCAAGTCACTGCCCTCTGCATTATCTACATGGGGTCACTGACGTCAGACAAAAGACACTTCCTTGCCCAATAAAGTGATTTTTATTAAATAATGAAATACATAAAAATCATTTTAACACATGGCTTAAAAATAACAGTCACATTTTACTTAGCATTTACTACAGGTGGGCACTGTATTGGAAATGTTACAATGTTAAGATATTCATCCTAAGAATCATTCAGTTGTTATTCTCCCCATTTAGTCCATGTGTTCAAGGTCAGATTATTCTGGATCAAACCTAGACCTCTGATGTTAGAATCTATGACTTTACACCATTTTGCACTCTCTTCCATCCAATCATGACATAAATTTTAATATTTATATCATGCTTCATAAAATTCCCATGGGGGAAAAATCATGACAGAACTCCACAATTCTCTGTCCCTGAACATTTAAAATGTTGAGAAAATAGTTGCACAATATTCCTTTTTTTCCCCATAGTCTCTTTGAGAGCTGCTTCTTTTAAGCTGGTAAAATATTCCCATTCAATATTGCATTTATCTTGGCAGTTGAGAGTCTATGAGTCTGTAGGATGGACTAACTCTTCACATAATCATCTATCACTCCTCATATGAAAGTAAAATATATGAGAATTATGTGCCTTCTTTGATAAGTTGAAGAAAAGCAAAGCACATTGCTTAAGCAAGAAACTATCCACTTAAGGCCTGAAGAATTTGATATACCTTTATCTTGATTAGCATAAACAAAAAGATTTACCAAATCGACATTTGGCTCAGTTATATGATCGTGATATGACAACTTGTGGGAAAAGAGAGTTTTAGGTAAAGCAGAATTTTGGCACCAACTTGCTCTATGACAACATCATGATGGTGAAGATTATGTAATACATAGAGATGTTGATTTATTGTGATGCACGCCTGAAACTTAAATAATGTTATACTGCAATGTTACGTCAATAAAAATGACTTAAGTCAATAGAAAAGTGATTTATAGCAAAATAGTTACACAGGGTTCCCTAGGCATAAGCAGTAGATGTGAAGTCTTTCTTTTAACTAACTTCCACATCTATCCATTGTTCTCTTAGAAACTGGAAAGGCTGCTTTACCAGGCACCAGGGAAGACATTTGGCCCCATAGGTTAATTACTTCAAGTTCATGTTCAAGTAGATACACAATTATAGAGTTCTGCTTTCTTTCCAGAAGCCAATTTTACCGCCATTTGCAAATTTGATTTATGCAAATTTGATTTATGAATAGTTTTTAGCCTTTGCCTTTATCATGTTGGATAATAGAGGTGCATTTTTGTCATGAGAAAAGATAGAGAAGAATAAGGTGATGATCTTGGGGTGAAGGGAAAGTTTCAGGCAAAATGATAAAAATAATCCTCATTCCTGTTGGTCGTTTTCTCATCATAGTCATGAACGCCTAGTGGTCGTGCCTGGTGCTGGCCTGGAAATGCCTAACATTTAGAGAAGAGATGATGTTTTGATGTTTTGCTTGTTAGGAATATTGCTTTGTCCTTACACATATGAACTTGGATTTATTATGTCCACATACCTTTTCAGATGATTAGACTTTTAATCCATAAAATATTTATCTGTTCAGGAATCAAAGTTCTTGGTACAAGTGAAAAGAGATGCTTAAATTCAGCACTATCAAAAGCCACTATTCATATCGCTTATGGGAAATCAAATGTAATCTAATGTGTTAAAACATCTAACACAGTAATGAAAAATGAAACACTCTAATACTCATCATTCAAATTAGATATGGTAAAAGATATTTCCCTAAAAATTTTTGAAAATAAAAATTAAAACTAAGATATATTCACTTGGTAGAATGTTGATATCCCTTTAGAAGCATTCCTTAGAGAATGTTAAGTAATAGGAATTGTTCAAAAACTAATTCTAAAATTAAAAATCAAGATATAAAATTACTTCCAGTGAACAAAATATGCAAATACATAAACTATTAGAACATATTATAGCAAAATAATAATGTTTATAAATGAGAGGTAGGGTTGCAGGTAATATCAATTTTCTTTATTTTTTCAATATGTCAGTATTTTATAATAGACATATGCCCATTTTTTAATAAAATTACTCTTCAGTCTGTCAGCTGAAAAATAAAAATTATGTATAATCTGGGAAATCATACAATGAACAATTAAAAAGTTTCCTAATTGAAATTGTAAATGTCCCTATCAGTCTCAATAGAAATATTCTTGTTTGGATATTAAATGCCCATGAAACTATATCTCCTTTACAGAAAACTACAGGTTAGTTACTAACATCTTCCTTGGAGAGCATATATATCTACTGTTTTCATACTAAAAATAGAGTAGAGTAGATAGTACAAGGTATGTTTTTAATAAGTATTTGTTGAATGACAAATAAGTAGGAAAATATTCCTTAGATTATAATTGGTGCACAGGCCATCATTTGCCCACTTTTTAACCTCTGCACTCTTGGGTTCCAGTGAGTAATTCTATGAGCATTTGTACTATAAATATTTGAATCAGAATTTTCTCTAAGGCTTCATTGGAAGGATTAGCTTTAATATGCTTAAACCAATATAAGTTAAATTGATACTAAAACTACATGTGTCTTAAGGAAGGTGTGGCTTCTTCTTTCAAGAGCATTAGCTCTTGAGCTTCCATAAAATAGTTTGAAAGTTTTGGAAACAATAGAAGCTCTTCCCAATAGTGCAGACTTCCCTGGGTGTTCACTCAGTCTGCACTGAGGATACTATCGAAGTCATTATGTGAATATCTTTAAGTGCGCCTTACATGCAATCTCCGAGAAATTTGTTTCAGAACTGAGAGCTATAAAATCTTTGTTTGCCCTGAGAAACTCTAAGTTTTCTTCTTTTGCACAATAAATACTATGCAACTGAGTTTTCTTTTGGCCTATGATTTCTAGGAAGCTCAAAGCCAAGTGTATTGTATGTGTGTGTACTTTCATTTTATCTAATCCTGATTTTTATTTTTGCCTATTAGATTTTATGTTCACCTAAAACATAAAATTCTTCAAAACCACAAAGCATGAGGAAAAAATAAATAAGCAATTACATAGTACATTTTAAATGTTTAGATCTATTTTTCTTGAGAAGAAAAAGAAGCTTATTTGTACTTAAAAAAAGATCCTAAATTGTTTTTGAGAATCAGTGGCAAATAGAGACAGGGGAACAGACACAAAGCCCTATGAAAATATAAACTTTTGTTTAGGAAAAGCGATTTCTCAATTGGCTGGATCTAGTCCCTGCTTTTTTCTTAGATTTAGGGATATTGTTGCTTTCTATTCCCACTGATTTCTAGCTTCCTAGCTCAGTCCCTCCAGAATTTCAAAATTCTTACCAAGGCAGTTGGAAGCAAGGTTATGAGAGGTATTCACTATATAATTGCCATGGACTTGGTTGCCAAACGCTATGAGACGTGAACACCCAGGGAAGTCTGCACTATTGGGAAGAGCTTCTATTGTTTCCAAAACTTTCAAACTATTTTATGGAAGCTCAAGAGCTAATGCTCTTGAAAGAAGAAGCCACACCTTCCTTAAGACACATGTAGTTTTAGTATCAATTTAACTTATATTGGTTTAAGCATATTAAAGCTAATCCTTCCAATGAAGCCTTAGAGAAAATTCTGATTCAAATATTTATAGTACAAATGCTCATAGAATTACTCACTGGAACCCAAGAGTGCAGAGGTTAAAAAGTGGGCAAATGATGGCCTGTGCACCAATTATAATCTAAGGAATATTTTCCTACTTATTTGTCATTCAACAAATACTTATTAAAAACATACCTTGTACCAGACATCATCTTCTCTATTTTTAGTATGAAAATATAGAATATAGAAAATATAGAATATAGATTTCATAAGGCTGCTTCTTTTTGTGTCTTTCTAAAAAAAAGCAAAGAGTGTATCAGTCTGCAATTAATCAAAACAGTGCTTATGTATATCACTTTCTTAAATTTTGGTCCAAACCCTGAATAAAAATGTACATTAAAAAATGCTGATGGATGGATTGCTCCTCTTAGAGCCTTCATCTATCAACAGATGTAGGTTTCAAGTGTCGTCTGATTTAAGGAGTTTCCCAGCAAATACTTTAAGATTCATCAAGTAGCTGGTATTGATACTTTTAAATAAAATCAAGGGCTAAGCCCATCTATCATGATCAAACCATTCTGTGTTGGCTGACAAAAGTGCCTGCATACAAAGTATTGTTCAAACAGTTTTGGGATTACTTTTGAACCAAATTGCTAGAAAAAGTACTTTTAAGAATGTAACTTGTAACATTTGAGGTTTCATAGTGTAAGCCTATCACTAATGGTTTTGAAATGAAAACATTTTGAAATGATCCCATGAAATAATAACATCTGGACTAAGAATATCTGCTCAGAATTAGCTTCATTAGTTACAATGAGGCTTTGGGCAAGTTACTCAGTCTTTCTGGATTATTTCCATTTGGAAAAGTGGGAATATATGATCAAAGGTCCAAGATCAAATGTCATAAATCCCTTGAAAGTACACTGCACATTGTATAATTCCAAACAAATGCCTGTTTATTACCACATCTGTTAAAGTTTTATAAGTGACCATTAGAACTTTGCTTGGACTAAAGGTTCTGATTATATCCCTAATGTCTCTAAAATTGTTTATCAGTAAAACTAAAAAGAAATGAAAACATGGTCACTTAACACAGAGAGTGTGAGAATGCAACCTCTAGAACATTGTACCATCAGATGATGCAGAGACTGACGATAATCGCTCTGCAGGCTGAGAGCTGGGGGACTGAGTGCGTCCTGGTTGATGGGGAAGCTTTCTCTAGTAGTCCAGGCACCAGAGTGTTTCTCTTCCTCTTCTTAATCAAGTCCTGGGTCATCTTCTCATAGACTTTCATTGATAAATACGTAACAGCTGATTAAATGTCAAAGAAGAATATATTTTTTTAATATATAGCCCAGGGCAATAGCCCAGGGCTAAGAGCTGTATTCCAGTTAAATTTTATTAAATTCCAGATTAAGTTTTATTACCTGGGCTCAGGTCATTGTGAATAATCCAGATAAATTCAGATATTATCTGCTACCCAAGAATGAGTTCTTCAGTGTTTTCTAAAAGCAAGCAGACATAGCATGGAAGATCTTTGGTATAGTTTAGTTCTCTGACCTCCTGAGCAGAACATTGGCCTCCAAGGCCTGTGAATGCACAGGGCTACTGGAACCAGGTACTTACAGCACAGGTTGCTCAATACTTATTTATGTCTTTCACAATCATCTTTTAATTGTTAACATCAAATGAAGTAGGTAGGAGTGGGCCACGGCCTTAAACACGGCTTATATTCCTTCTTTCTATGACAAGCCCTGAAGAACATTGAGAGACCAAACCCCTGACTGACACGTACAAAGACCATGTGATAATTATGGTGAATGTTTATTTAAAGTCCATCAAAATATGATGACAACTTTTCATAATTTAAAACAAAAAATGATTATCAGTAAACTACTTCAAAATGTCCAACTAGCACAGTTTATTATACAGATCATCAGTCCGTGTTGCTCTAATAAATACATCTATAGAAAATACTGATGTCCTACTTAATGTTTTCCCAATTTTTTTTTTTTAGCAATTTTTTGTTAATAGTTGAGCAATTGATAGAAAGGGAGCTGGCTAAATGCATCAATACCACAAACAGCATAGTGTTTATGAGAACATTAAACCTAGTTAAGATAATTTAAAATACAAAATACTGTATCAGCTTATATTTGTTGCATCAGTAACCTATTACCTCAAAAATACCAGCACTTTGATCACTATTTTATTTGAAGGTAACAAAGTAACATTTTCTGAAATGATTTCATAATCTAGACTTTCACTCAGTTGGGAAAGAAAAGTCACAAACTTTCCTCCGAGTTTGTGCAGACTGATGAGCTGCTACTGCATGTAGATTTTTCCATTTATATGACAGTTGCGTGTCCTAAACCATAGGGGTTGGACCTGGATGGAAAATGAAACCCTGCACAGTTCTGCTATTCACCTGCAGGTGACGTTAAGGTAAAAATGGTCACGGCCCTTCCCTTTTCTCAAGTTTATACTTATTGATAAAACTGTAAATAACCATTTGATGAATTTAATTACCCAAAGGTAAGGACAATATTTTAACTATTTTTAAAAAATCTTAATATAAGGCAAAACAAAAGGAAAAAAGGTTAATAACCCTATTGTAAAAGGAGCATTTAAAAATCATTCAGGGTGTGAAAAGTTAGACAAAGGACTTGATGCGAAATAGAGAGAGGAAATATACATGATAAATAAATAAACTGGAGATAGTGAGAGGCTTTTCTCCATCAGAAAAAGGAGCTACAAATAAGGAAAAAGAGATAGCTAGAATGAATTCTTAAATTCTATGGTGAAACAAGCCAGAAGAGAAAGATAAGTATCCAGTGGTTTCACCTATATTTGGACTATAGAGAAAGAAACAGTCAGATAAAATCAAACCAATGACAAACCCTGGGAATCTGCCTGCAGAATTGAGTCGGGGTGGGTGGAGTGGGTGGGTGGTGTGGAGAGGAGAGCAGGCTGTGGAGGGGTCTGGTGGTCTATGGTGAAGGACTGCCAGTGCCTGATGGTGGTGCTGTGTAGTGACATGCCTCTGGGGAGGTGTGGCTGTGTACCTCTCAGTCATGTATTATGGTGCAAACCAATGTCACTTCAATAAAAAGAAAAGGAAAAAAGATATTTCAGAATGCAAGGGGTGGGTGGTGGCGGATTGAGTTAGAAGGCCTGACACACTGGTGACTTTAAGCCCAGATGGAGAAGAGAGACTACATGGAGAAGAGAGACTATAGGAGACATACTAACATATAAATATGGTGAGGAATTAACAAAACATGGTATCCATAGATTGAAGAAGCCAAACAAATCTAAGAAAGATATAGAGAAATCCAAAGTTAGACACAATTCACTGTAACTACAGAAAGCCAAGGATAAGAATAAAATTTTAAAACCAATTAGATAAAACTAGTTTCCTGCAGAATGCCCCAGCAGAAACTCAGATAAGCTAGTTCTGGAAGTCTTTAACAATTAGAAGAAATTGATATCCAGTGCCAGTTTATAGAGACAAGTGTAAAGTAAAATTTTGCTTCTAATTTCATTGTAATTTTCCAGAGAAGTTAATTTTTTAAGGCATCCCCCACTTAACAACACATCAAAATAAGAAAGCACTAAAACATAAAATATAAATTTGATGTGATGGCTCTGTTTTGATAGTGGACATGATGAATTCTCTGCATGTCCTTTGCCAAATTTTTCAGTGTGTGTGGTTTATTACTCATCAGGTTGAATTCCTGAAAATCCATTTAATCCCGTAAAAGCTAAATGTTGACTGCCTTATCTGTAAGAATGAAGAAGTTGTGCAGTTGAGGAGAGGTGGCATGAGGAAGTGAAATTAGTATTAGAGGCATCCAAAAGATGTGGATTCCATTTCTTGTTCTAAACACAATTAGCTGTGATTTGAACAACTACGTCAGGAAGCTCCTTTACTTTGTATGCCTGTCATCCTATGTTCTGGGCCACACTTACCTAGGAGAAAATCTAGACCCTAATAATGGACACACAGTAGTTTTTGGATTCCAGTCTTTATATTACTGCAGGAGGTGCCTCATGCTCTTGAACCTTAACTTTCTGTGATTTGTATTTTCTTCTTTTCCCTTCTTTTACACCTCTCTGGAAGTCTGTAGCTACGGTGTCTAAAATAAGACATCAATATTTTTCCTTGTCACCGAGGCTGTAGTTCAGGTTCTTATTAAGCACTGGGTGATTTCTCTGCAGACCTCAGGACACTAAAGTAGAGGAGTTCCCCTTTTGGGTTACCTTCTGTCACCTTGTGTAGTGCTGTCCGGAGCTCCCTAGCTCATAGAAAGATCAATGACATTGGTGTTTGACCTCTGGTTCCTATAGCCTCTGTCCTACCAGGAATTCTCTTTCAAGTCTGGCGGAGTAAAGAGATAAGAAAGCAAAGACAGAGGAAGAGACTATGAGCATATAGTTATAATGTGATGTAAGAAAGCCATGAGCCGCATGCTCAGAGTGAGCTGTATTTGTGACTGAACTCTTCATTTAGGTTGTAGCATGACACAAAGGGCTAGAGAGAGATACTGCCCAGACAAAACTAGTAATTTAACAAAGGATCATTCCATTTGAACATTTCCACAAACTCAACGCATTCCAGAACATAACCATCCTTGCTATCTTTATTGGGTTTAAAGAGTCTGGGCGATACACGAATCAAAACGGTTTCCTGAGTCACTCCATTAGAGAATTAAGCCTTTGGATTCTAATCACTCCATTAGTGAATTAGGCCTGTCTTTTCCCCAGTCTTCTATAAAAGTGCTAAGAGGGGCTCCCTGGTGGCACAAGGGGTTAAGCACTGCATTGTGGGGCTTCCACAGCACGAGTTCAGTCTCTGGCTAGGGAGGGGACCCACATGGCACAAAAGACCTTTCCTGCCTCGCCTGCTGCTCCCCTCAGCGGTGTATTATTTCTGTGTCGATGAGCCTGTTCTGTTCCCCACTCTGTCTCTGGTGAA
The DNA here is from genome assembly GCA_019455555.1 of Galemys pyrenaicus. Taxonomy (NCBI): domain Eukaryota; kingdom Metazoa; phylum Chordata; class Mammalia; order Eulipotyphla; family Talpidae; genus Galemys; species Galemys pyrenaicus. Next base: position 8,271,007 of record JAGFMF010011861.1, on the reverse strand, counting down.
TCCTCTTACCCCTTTCCCCCGCAACTCTGGCCTGTACCTCAGTTCTTCTATTCATAAATAAATCTTTTTAAAAAATGCTAAGAATCTCCAGCTACATCTGAAATGGGTTATTTTTGTTAACTGACTGATGAAAAGTCAATGAAAAATTGGGCCATAGGTTAGAACCTTAGGAAGAGAAAGAAGTAGAGATTAAGAACTTCACTGTATTTGGTTTCCCTCATCATGCAAATTATGTATTCATTCTTTATTTCTGCAAAAACCTTCACTGAGAGCATCAGGAGTTAAACTGTATTTCTCACAAACACCAACTACACAAGAACCTATGAACCAAATCTCATTCTAGTGGGATTGCACCAAAATCAATTAGGATGCATACATTTTCAAGGAAATGCCAAGAGGGAGAGGGAGATTTGCATTGGAAGAGCTTTAAAAAACTCTATCTTCTATTTATCTGTCTATCTACCTAACAATCCTCTAAAATGAAATGAAAAAATTGAACAGAAAAGTGAAACTCTGATAGGATGACGTAGGCAAGGTTTTCTCTGTTGTCTTTGTTTAGGAGTCAGAACTTTGGAGATTGACAACGTGGTTTTTGTTTACACAAAAAGGAAACAGTGATCACTAGAAATCAACACGAGTTTATTAAGAACAGGATCAGTCGGGGTCAATTTACCACTTTTAACAGGGAGGTCAGACTGATGACAAAACATAGCAGATTACAGGTAGTAGGAATTTGATGGCATACCTGTAGCTTTTTTAAATGACATCTATGGCCAAGATGGAGTAGTTGCACCGGGAATTGAGTGAACAGTCAAAGTTACTCAATTATCTGTTTCAAAGTTAAGGATTTTGAGTGATACAAAGTTACTGGATTACTGAGAGATTGGGAAAGTCATTTCCAATAGCAACACCATAATAGGTTAATTTTTAGACAGTACCTAGATAAGTGAATATCTAGGATATGTAAACAACAAAAAAAAAGACTATTTGGAAAATTGTCTTACTAAGATGGACCTATGAGACTTCCATTTCTTCACTCAATACAACAGACAAAATTTCCTGTCCTTATGGAATTTAAATCGTTCCCAGTGTTCTCTCCTAACATTTAATTGGAAAATGAAATTAGTTTCTACTAAGTGGATTTTCCTCTCAAATTACAATGAATTGTGGTGGAGGATTATCAGGACTTAATGGCAGTTGTGGTGTGGTAACATACATGTCCAATGTCCCCAAATCATACACAATTTGGTAAATCACTGTTACCGCAATAAAAAATCATACAATGAAAAATCACATTCTTGTAACTTTTAAAGTTGAATTTTTAGAGTGTCTTTCTTCTAAATCCGTGCTTCCAAGTGCAAACCACTACCCAGGTACACACAGATCAAACTGGCACACATAGTCGACACTCTGTCTGAAAAGTCTAGTGCTTAGCTGGATCCAGATGCCTAAGACTGAGCCATGGCTTTTCTACCACCTGTGAACTCTTGGTAACTTCCGACACTTGGTTACCTCTCTGAGCTTCAGTTTTTCATCAGCAAAGTGGCATGAATGATGAGACTTGTCATAAATTAGTGTGAGGATTCAATGAGATAATCTGAAACAGAACAGCATCTGGCACATAATAAAACTCAACACAGGGTATTTTCATTTCAGTATCTTGGCTATGACACATGACATTATGATTCCTAAAATTTGTTTTCCTCCAAACTATTTCACAATGAATATAGTAACATCTCTGAGTTACTAATCAGGCGATTTTTTTCTTTAACACTCAGAAAAGGAAGTTACTTAGTGGTGTATGAGGTGTGTCTCATGGATTAACCATTAATCCTAGTGTGTAAAACCTGAACTCTGGGTGGCAAGGCTAGAAGGGATTTGAGAGCCTATCCTGCTACTCCCAACCCTACATGACACAGGAGGACTCAAAAACCTGGAGAAGGTAAGTACCCTGCCCTGAGTCTGCCTGGCCTGCATCTGCCCAGCTAGATTACTGTTTATTGTGGTTTGGATTCATTGGCCATGATCAGAAAATATTGTGATAATTAAGAAATCAAGACTGTGATTAAAGATTAAGGTTATCTGGCCAGCTATATAAAATGTGTGTGAACTGGCAAACAAGAATATTCTTACTTGAGACTGAGACTGGGAGGACTCTTGGTTAGTTCATACATGAAGAACTTGCCAGACTTCACTTGACTGTCCGTATTTGGTTCAGTAGGCGGAGCCAGCCTTCCTCATTGGTTAAACAGATTCAACCCAATTGTAAGCGGAAAAAATATATGCTGTCTCCCACTTAGGGTTGCAGAGAGTGGTGACTGGTTGGAGGGACGAGAAGTGTCAGAACATGAGTTCCAAGACAAAATCCATAGGGGTCATTGGAGCACCTTTCTCAAAAGGACAGGTGAGTTAAAAAAAAAAAAAAAAAAAAAAACACCTGGCTGTAAACTGAGTTTCAGAAGATTTTGGACTTTTCAACTAGTAAGGCATTATTGTCTGGTTAGTAATGTTCTATGATAAAATCTAGTTCTGAAGTATGTGTGTTTAAATACACTCATTACTACGTCATATAATTATGGCAAACCCACCGATTCATGTGATGCTCATCTTAGCCACAATTTTATTTGAATCTATTAATTTTTTCTTTATATACTTTAAGACATGGAATGAACCTTTACAGTATAGTTACTAGATTTAGCTTTTCATTTTTGTATTGCTTTTGTTGTTACTGTGTATATGTAGAAAGAGAATTTTAACACATTTGCTTAGTTATGTATTTAACTGAGTGTTGACAGCTACATTCAGAATCATTTCAGTTTGGAATAACCTAAATGTTATTGTTTTATACAACTTTGTGAATGAGTCCTGTTATTTGAGGAGTTTAATAATTTTGTAAAAGTCTTAGTTCTGGACTAGGTAGAATCCTTTGTGTACCCCTTTCTGAGGGAGAAAAAAAGGAAATGAATGGAAGAGTCTCTGATTACAGGTTAGCAGCATTGAGAGAACTAATGGACTTATGACACTTCCAGATTGCCATAACATGCCGCAACAGCAGCAACATTTAAATATATGGGTTTTTTTTTATCTGGACACATTGCGATTACACACACCTTAGACTTTCAATGTGTTTATGCTTAGAGAAGGTGGAGAAAAGGAAAAAAATGAAAGCAAATGAGTGTAAAAGAAACTCTGAAGGCTGATTTTTTGGTCATCGTTCTAAGTGGCAAATTCTCCGGCTTTCTCGTCTCTCTTTGTCTATCTGGGAAGCATTCATTTCTCTACTTTGGCACTTTTGTTTTGCACTCTGACTTTTCATTGCAAAACAAATTGGGAAAAGTCAGAGGTTAGAAGCCTGACCTGCATTTGTACTGCCAGTAATTACTGCTTTACTTTCCCCAGAAATCCTTCAAACATCTTTTCCAAAACCCAGGGACATTTCACTGACAGAAAATTACTTCTTTTAATCGTGGGGTTAATTGCAAAATCCACAATATCTCGCCTATTCTTGGGATAGGGTCTCACAAATAGAGTTGAAATAACTGAGAACCCCCCTCCAAAATAAAGAAGGGAGGGGGAAAGGAAGGAAGGGAAAAACCTAAGGTTCTCTGGCCCCTGTATTTCTGCAGAATTGATGCTGATAAAACAGGCCTTTGAGAGAACATCATTTTGAAGTAAAGCGTGATCCATTTTCTGTTTTCAGTATTTTTTTGTTTTCCATGCAAGTCTTCCCACATTAAACATGGTCCCGTGAGAGTAAAGTTTGTCTCATGCTAGTAAGGACTCACTAAACCGTAGTGAGTGTGATGGGGGGAAGGCCAGTATACAAACATCTCTCACCCCCTTGCAAGGCAGCTGGAGATAGTAGACAGGTGGCGATAAATGAGGTAGGTAATTCCTATATTAACTGCTGAGTTAACTAGGACTCAGAGAGATTTGGTGATTGACTCAAGGGCACACAGCCTTGACTGTGATCCAAACAGAACTGTCTGATCTCAAATCATGTGTACCTGAACTGCACTGACACCTTTTTAGAGCCTCAAGCTTTTATACTGGCAGCCAGGCAGGGGTTGAGACACAAGTTCAAAGTCAGTAGTGCTAACAAAATGATTTTCAAAGTGAGTAGCAAGACAAGCAATGAGAAAACATCAATCTTGAGAGTTAGTTTGAATCAAACAAATACAAAAGAAGACTGGAAAACTCAACTAGCATGTTAAAGCAGATACTACCAAATAAACTTGAAAAGCTTGTTCTAACTTTTGAAAGAGAGAGAATAAAGACCAGGGAGTTTTATCAAATTGACGATTTCTGAAATCCTACTGTCACTGTACTGCGCACGACAAATACAGTGCCCTGGGTATAGAGACCTTTAGACTGAGGCCTAGGAGAGGAGAAAAACAAAATCGAAGACAAAATATGAGCTAAGCAGCATCCTGTTGGGTTCTAGAGAAGGAGAAATTAGATCCACATTGCAGGAGGTTGGGAGGACGTGTGAAAAAGGAAAGGAGGAAAGGACCTAAGTGTGCTGCACAAGCGAGGAAGACACTTGATGCCAGGGTTGAGAACTTGATATCAAGGATTTGTCTGGAAGCCTGGGCCAGCCACCTGGTAATTTGAATTAGGAAGAAATATTTGCTTAGTTTGGTGCCATGTGTCTATCCCACGGTTCCAATCTTGGTGAATCATTGGCACATCTTACAAAAAGACATAGCTTTCTTTTTTTTAAATTAAATATGTATATTTTATTTATCTCTTGTACATCATTGTATATTTATAAATAGCTTTCTATATCTGAAAGCCTTGGGAAGTAGAATCAGAGAGAGACAGAGAAAAACTGTTTTTGTAGTTCTCTAACCTCCCAGTGGGAGAAGACTCCCCTGCAAGGAGGAAGTGTGTTAACTGCCCTGATGTAAAAACAGCCAGGTGGAATTGGCAACAAATGCACTTAAGCAGGTCAAAGCTTGAAATGCCAGCTTGGTCCTTGTATTTTAGCTCCTAGGTGACGATTTTCCCTAAGAACCCTAACTTAACTTCTGTGAGGACCTGCTTGTAGGGTTCTCTCCTGTTACGCTCTCTTTATTTTTCATTTAATCTTGGCCCAAGCTGTTTTCCTGGTGTGCAAAGTTTCTCCCTTCACTCTGATCATCTTCCTGAACACCACTTGTGTTGCAAAACTCAGTTTAGATGTCATCTATCCATGCAGCTTCACTGACACTCTGTCTCCTCCAGAGTTATGAGGGTCCTGTTTTTATTGTTATGATGTACCGAATTTGTACTGAAGCAAAAGTCCATGTACTATACTTGCAGTTAAATATTCAAGTCTTGTATTAACTTAGGAGTTATTCAAAGACAGAAGTTCTCTTTTTTAAAATTATTATATCTTTCAAAGTGCTTTCAAACAAAATATGCGTTGATGAAATGGTGTATTGGGAAAAGGAAATGCAGGTTTTGGAATTCAAAGAACCTGGATAAGATCTAAGACTCTGCCACTTGTGAACTAGTTGCCTGTAGGAAAATTATATAAACTTTCTGGCTCTAGTTAACATAGGAGTGGGTCAATTTACCTTACTGTGATAATTAAATGAAATAATGTAAATTCCTGGTTCTGGAGGGACCAAAAAAAAAAAAAAGGTGATCACAGCAGATAAAATAGTGAAAACGGTTCCTATTATTTCCTCTGATGGTCATAATGTCTGACTTAAATTATCTTTTAATTGCTCAGCCACGAGGCGGTGTGGAAGGAGGCCCTCTAGTATTGAGAAAGGCCGGTCTGCTTGAGAAGCTTAAAGAACAAGGTAATCTGATTTTCTTTCCACTCTGAAGGAAGCAGCAGACTATTGATCAGGCGGGGTGTGTCTGGAGTGACACACAGCATGACAACAGAGGCTACAACTTAGAAGCACATTCTACAAAAGAAGTAGTGCGTGGGGAGAATGTTCAATAAATATTGTTGGATGAATAGCCTCATTCAGATATATGGTCTCTCCAGCCAGTTTGAGAGTGTGAGTGCAAGAACTAGGGCTGGGTAGGTAGTAGGGATTCAGGGGGGCTGTAAATGAATGTCAGATGTTCTGCTCCCCACTGTCTCTGTGAATCCTCTCACCCCCCCCCCACATCTGAACTGTAACCCAATTCTTGTATGCATAAATAAATTTTAAAAAAATTGAAAGTAAGTGAAAGGCAGGGGGCAACAAGGACACACTCCTAGCAAGAAGAGCCCTGTATGTCCAAAGAAATGCAATAAAACAGTAGTAATAGTAATGCTTGGTGTTTGCATAGTGCAAATGTGTGTGCTTGGGCCTACACATACACGTGACCATGCAAGTGAAAAATGGTTTCTATCATAGAAGTATAGGCTAAAGAAAGTGCCTTTGTATATAAAGCCTCAGTGAAGTGTTGGAGAGGATATGGCACAATTGGAGCTGTCATGCATTTGTGTTGGGAATGCACACCCCTCTGGAAAGCACTTTGGTAGTTTTTTAAATAAACATACATTGACCTTTTGACCCAGAAAATATACTCCTAAGGATTTATCCAGGAGAAGTGAAAATACAGGTCCAAACAAAGACTTATACTTGAATGTTTATAGCAGCATTTTTAAATAAGAACCCAGAAACGGAAACGACAAAATATCCACTGGCCGGTCAGTGGACAAATAAAAAATGGTGCCTCCTTAGTATGGTAGCATTCAGCTATAAGGAGGCACAAACCCCTGATAAGGCAAACTCCTGAAAAAGGCCAGATGCAAAGATGGCATATATTGCATTTACATGAGATTCTAGGAAATACAAAAGCAGATCAGCAGTTGCTGGGGTTGGGATAGGGAATGACTGCAGAGGGGTCTGAGGGAATTTTGCGGGGTAATAAAAGTGTTTTTAGTTTTGATTATGGTGGTATTTGTAAAACTGTAAGTATTTGTAAAACTCATTGACCTCATACTTAAAGTGAGTGAATTTTAGTAAGAATTATTATACTTCATAAAGATTAAAAAAAAAAGATTCCAACAAAGAACAGAAGGGTAGATGGACTGGACTTGTCAGTTCATTAGCCTATCTTGTCTATATTATATATCAAGTTAAAGCCCTTGAAGGTGTTAATGAACTATGGAAATAGACATGTAATAAATACAGTATTCAAGGACTGGTTAGTTCTGAACACTGAACTGACACATATCTCCGTTTTACACGAAACTTTGTAACTTGAAGCTTAATGCAGGGCCTTTTTGGAGGAGCAGCTGGGTCCTTAAGAGATTTAGATTGCCTATAACTTCTCCTTATTAAAAAAGTATAATAATAAATCCTTTATTTTCTGAGCTTTCCAAAGTGTTAGGCTTAGTGCTAAGTACGCTCTTTCTTAATTATGTGGCAGATACAATGGACAGAGGAGGAAGCTTCAGCAGGTGACAAGTGAACTGAAACCAAGAACTCAGAATACAGAGAAAATGTAGAACATACCTATTCTTTCCAACTTAACTTACTTTATTACAGATCTAAAATATGTTTGTTGTGGAAAAGCAGAAAGTACATAAGCAGAGAGGGACAGAGAGACAAAAATAGTGACATCACCCATTAGTTTCAAACTAAAAGGTGACATGTTGGTGTCTGAACTAACTGGATCCAAGAAGAATTTACAGGAGGCACCCACTGTGTACAGAGCTGGTGAGATGATCGCCGACAAAAGTAGACATGATTTCTACCTTCGTGGGATTTACAATTTGACATTTTCTCTGCTTCCACTTTAGAAAACGCAACTATTTCCAAATTTGGAATTAACTTGGGCAGACTGTTTGGTAATCTCTTTTTTCTTAGTAACCTGATATTTTAAATTTTAATTATAGAGTGTGATGTGAAAGATTATGGGGACCTGCCCTTTGCTGATGTCCCCAATGACAGCCCCTTTCAAATAATGAAGAACCCAAGGACTGTGGGAAAAGCAAACGAGCAGCTGGCTGGCGTGGTGACAGACGTGAAGAAGAATGGGAGGATCAGCCTGGTCCTGGGTGGAGATCACAGGTCTTGTTGATGATTGTCTCTTGGGAGTCTGGCACAAATGCCTGCAAGAAATATAACCAAAGGCAGGAGAAGGGAGAAAGTGTGGAAGGGAAAGCAGTGGTCATTGTTTTATACCATTTTATATATTTTAATTTTATAGATTACTACTTTATTTTGGAAACCTAGATGCTTTATTTGAAGTTTTGAAATATCTTTTTTTATTAGAAATATTTAATTACATTTGACATCATTTGTAGTCCTCAGGGAGTTCCCACCACCATTGCACCCATGCACCATCACCCCAGTCTCTTGTGCTCTTTCTGCCCTCATCCCCATCTCTGCACCACTCTCACCCCCACCCTCCGAATGATCCCTTTGGTTTACCTGTGACCTTTTGTTCTTGTTGAGTTTTTTGTTTGTTTTTGGTTGTAATTGCTCATTTCCTTGAGCTTTCTCTTATTTTCTTTTTTAAAATTTTTTTTGTTGTAGTTGTTGTTCCTTTACATTCCTCCTAAAAGTGAAGCCATCTGATATTTTTCTCTTGCCTTCTGACTTGTTTCACTGAGTATAATTCCTTCTAGCTCCATCCATGTTTCTATAAATGACTCTAGTTTATTTTTGATTGCTGAATAGTATTCCATTGTGTATATGTACCACATCTTCTTGATCCCAGTCATCTACTTTTGGGCATTTATTTGGGTTGTTTCCAGGTCTTTCTTAGCAATTATAAATAGTGCTGCAATAAACATGTGGATACAGGTACTCTTTTGGATCGGTGTTTTTTTGTCTTTTGTGTAGATCCCTAGGAGTAGGATTGCTGGGTCATATGATAGCTCTGTTTTTAGTACACTGAGGAATCTCCATATGACTTTCCACAGTGGTGGGATTAATTGCATTCCCACTAGTAGTGTAGTAGGGTTCCTTTTTCTCCACATCCTCACCAATATTTGTTGTTGTTGTTGTTTTTGATGTGTGTCATTCTTACTGGTGTAAGGTGATATCTCATTATGGTTTTAATTTGTATTTCCATGATTATGAGGGATGCTGAGCATTTTCTCATGTGCCTGTTGGCCATGTGCATGTCTTCTTTGGAGAAGTGTCTTTTAGTTCTTCAACCCATTTTTTGACTGAGGTTTTTACTTTGTTTTTCTTGAGTCTTATGAGTTCTTTGTTTATCTTTGTGATCAGACCCTTGTTTGTCATGTGTCACGCAAAGATTTTTTTCCAGTCAGTGGGGTGTCTCTTTGTTTTATTTAATGTTTCCTTTGCTGTACAGAAGCTTTTTAATTTGATGTAGTCCCAGCTGTTTATCTTCTTTCATTTTTATTGCTTTGGGAAATACATCCTTAAAGGCGTTATTGAGGTGTATGGTCTTGTAGCGTTTTACCTATGTTTTCTTCTATATATTTTATATTTTCGGGTCTTACATTTAGGTATTTTATCCATTTTGAGTTCACTTTTGTACATGGTGTGAAATATTGGTCCAGTTTCATTTTTTTGCATGTTAGTTTTTTGTACCTGATTACTGATCATGGAAAAAAACTGATTTAGCTAAACATTTAAAAGAATGTGCTTTCCAGGGTTAAAATAATAATTATAAAATTTTGAATCTCTCTCTCTCTCTCTCTCACACACACACACACACACACACAGATAGACAGTGATTTGTTTCCTAACAAGTTTCAACCAGAATTAAAAACCTGGCAAAATTTTTCTGCCATATTTTTTCCCTTATTCATAACTTTAAATTATGTGTGTTTTATCTTGTTTGTCCTTACTGTACAGTATAAATTTCCTTATTACTTTACAGTTATAGATAAACATAATCTTTTTACTGTTACATCATTTTCCATTAATATATCCATACCCATATTGTCAGTTACTCAGGTTTTTTTTTTTTTAAATTTTCACCATTAATGTGGTGAAGGTGGCTTTAATGGGTGCATCTTTTTAATGTTTATTGTCAAGGTTCTAGGATACATTATCAAAAGTATGACTGGATCATAAATATAAACATTACAATGGCTATTGATGCAACAGTCAACTGTGTTAGCCCCTTTGGTTTTGTCCTGTAATAACACTATTGAGAAAATATGGATCATTTTATTTGAGTGGAAAAATTTGGAGGTGGAAATTTTAAGAGTGGCCAATGACCAAAAGCTGAGGAACATGAAAGGAAAGTGACCAGCAAGCTGAATAATCAATACCTGACCATTGAGACATAGTGGACTCCACTTTGAGAAGTTCCTCATTCTCAAAATGATCCTTGAACACTCATGAGTGGGAGGATACTTTTGTGCTAGATATTACTTGGTTTCATTCTGACAACATTTCTGGAGCATGGCATGTTGGAGGTGAACGTTGAGACCCTGGCTACAGTGGGTCTTTAAATGTGTGGCAGGAGAGTGGAAAATTCATGCAGAAGGTCCAAGCATCAGACAGTGAGGGAGCACTGGGATATGCTGGCTGAAGTGGACATGAGACCTTCTGAGTGATATTCTCCTCTTGTAGAAGAATTCAACTTGAAGAAAAGTGGAAGGACTCTCCTAATTTATTTGGGAGAATTTAGTATTTACCGAGAGAGATAAGAATGCAGGAAATGAACCTAATTTACCTCTAAAAATTGAAATGCTAAGTATTTCTTGTGTGGTTAATGCTTTTATAAACATTTAATTTTTGGTTAAATTATAATTTGCAGTTTTGTTAGAAGATGGCTTAGAAAAAATCACAAATTTTAGTAATGGCATTGATATAACTACAACTTGCTAGTAAGTATTAAGTGCAAACTATACCTTATCTATTAATATGTTGTTTAATTGGCATGCCTAATCTAAAACCTATCAGGAACACCAGCTACTTTGACATAAAGGACAATCAAGTGAGAGCATTAATTAATAATGTCTAATGAAATTGCAAATCTGATGTTCACATAAACCTGTTTTCCTTCAAAGTTTGGCCATTGGAAGCATCTCTGGCCATGCCAAGGTCCACCCTGATCTCTGTGTGGTCTGGGTGGATGCTCACAGTGACATCAATACTCCACAGACGACCTCAAGTGGGAACTTACATGGACAGCCTGTGTCTTTCCTCCTGAAAGAACTAAAGGGCAAGGTAAATGCGCTTTGGTATTCCATTACAAAAGAACAATCTTCAGCAGAGGTTCAAGAGATGGAGGGGAAGTAAGGACGTCTGTGCCCTCTTATTCCTGGTATAATATCAAACTACCTCTGCAGCTATAAAGCATTGGCAGATAAAGGTATACTTGAGTTTTCAAAGTGACTTCATATCTGTTTTTATTTTCAAACTACATTATTCAGTAGATGGAGCAGATACTTATCCTTTATAAGCAGATTAGCAGAGGGTCAGAGGTTAACTAATTTGCCCAAGATTGCATGTCAAACAAAGGCCTGAATGGTTTCCTAATTTCTACCCCTTCCCACCACACCCACACAGCCAAGTCTCTTCCCCACATCCATAGGGTCTTTTCAAAAAGGGAGTTCTAAATGAAGACTACAATGGTTGAAAATTTAGAATCTTTACTGTGAGAAGTACATATAATAAATCACTAGATGAAGAACAGTCTATCTTGCTCCCTACAAACTTCTTTCAAAAGATGTAAGATGAAATTCTAGATTAAGATTTCAATTTGTGGTTCGTAATTTTTATGGGTATACTGTAGTATTTAAGTAAAACAAACTTTACCAAGATAGCTTTAGTATAGTGATCCTTATAGTACTTGAAGGTTCAAACCCCCTTATGTTAAATGCTCAGAAGAACACTTTTGAACTGATGACCAAATGATAGATTTATAAACTTGCAGTGTCTAGTTCTGTGTGGAAACTGCCAAGCGTGGCAGGAAATTTGAAGAGAAACCAAAGTCTGATCAAAAATTTCCTTCAGCAATTATAAGCTGGATGAAGCCCTTATGGAGAAAGAAGTAAAAAAGGAAGCTGTATAAGTGATAGAAACACACTGATTTCCTTATCTGAGTTCCTGAGAAAGCCGAACCAAGTAAAAATGGTGCCCAGAGTTGATCAACACTGACAATTGACTCGGTTGGCCTGGGCCACAGGGTGGGGGCTGGGTAAGGCCATAGCACTCAAGGGCAATATACTAGGAGGCAGATATTCTCTTCTTTAGTTTGTATTGTATTATGATTTCCTCCAAATTCAGGGTCTAAGTATATATACAATTCAACAAGTGTCTTTAACTTTCCGTGCAAGATTTCTTCAAGAGAAACAAATATAACTAACTGGAAATATTGTCATTATTTAGATCCCTGATATACCAGGATTCTCCTGGGTGACTCCCTGCCTATCTGCCAAAGATATTGTGTATATTGGCTTGAGAGATGTGGACCCTGGAGAACAGTAAGTTTATTTCTTGATGCGACTTACTTGTCTTCATTGTCCTTTTGTATACTAGGTGTGCTTTGCTGGCCAAATTTAAGAGAAAAATTATTTTAAATACCAAGTCTCTATATATCTATGAATCATCTGTTTTTCTCTATCTACCTACCTACCTACCCATCCATCCCACTCACCCCTCTATTATCTATCATCTAATACTATGTATAAAGTTATAGATAATAAATTTATACACATGTACATATGTATGAACTGATCTTTATCTTAACTCACCAGCTGTTAAATATATATACACACATATACATACACACACATGCACAATTCACAGAACCTAAATCTTTTATGTGTGCTTTGTACCATAACAGTCATTTCTTTAAAAGAAAATGAGGGCATGAAGTCAATTTCCTTATTAAATTTTGATTACCTTAATATTTCTTATAGCTACATTTTGAAAACTCTGGGTATTAAATTCTTCTCAATGACTGACGTGGATAAACTGGGAATTGGCAAAGTGATGGAAGAAACACTCAGCTATCTAATAGGACGGTATGATGTTTGTGTGTGTGTATAACAAAAATTAGTAAAAATACTTGCTATTGTTCCTAGTCAACATAAGTTATTAATATAGCCTGTAAGTAAAACTACAAAACCTCACTGGGTTGTTACTTGTTAAAAAAAAAAAGATTTTATTTATGCATACAAGCGGTGGGGTACAGGCCAGAGGCGCAGAGAGTGAGAGGATTCACCAGAGACAGAGTGGGGAGCAAAACAGGCAGGTCAACTGAAATACACTGCTGAGGGGAGCAGTGGGTGAGGCAGGAGAGGTCTGCCACAGCATGTGGATCCCCTCCCTGGCTGGGGACTGAACTCGCGCTACAGTGGCTACAGAAGCCCCACATTGGCGCTCAACCCCTTGAGCCACCAGGGAGGTCCCTGGATTGTTACTTTTTATAAAGAACTATATCTACTAAATATTAAACTCCCAACTTGAAGCTAAATTCCTTTCCCACCTCTTAAAAGAAAGAAAAGACCAATTCACCTGAGTTTTGATGTTGATGGACTGGACCCAGCTTTCACACCTGCTACTGGCACACCAGTCCCGGGAGGTCTGTCTTACAGAGAAGGTCTTTATATCACAGAAGAAATTTACAAAACAGGTAGGTAAAAATCTGAGTGGATAAATATATATATATATATTCAGATCTCCCAGATGTGAACTTCAAACCCAAATGGACACTTGTAAATGCCTATCACATGATATAGTCACTCAAGTGTCTTTGGTTGGTCAACACCTCCTCACACTCCTGGATAATATTTCAGGTCACAATGTACTGAATTAAAAATGTCAACTGTTTAATAAATCAAATTATTTCTGTGTTATTTTAGGGCTACTCTCAGGATTAGATATAATGGAAGTGAACCCATCTCTGGGAAAGACACCAGAAGAAGTAACTCGAACAGTGAACACAGCAGTGGCAATAACCCTGTCTTGTTTTGGTGTGGCTCGGGAAGGTAATCATAAACCTATTGACTACCTTAACCCACCTAAGTGAATATGGAAACATCATATAAAGATTTGATAGCTAATTACATAATTAGCAAGTCTGATAATTCACTTAACCTTAACAGTTATCCTCCCAAAGATTCTGTCTTTCAAAAAACTCCTTTGCCTTAGTAAATATCCCAATTAGGATGAACTGCATCAACTTCCTCCTGTATGAAATTCAAGAATTTAGAAATTCTAACTTGTGAAATGAAAAAGTGTTTATTCTCCATTTTTGGCAAAATATTTATCCATAGAAAAAACAGTATACGTGAATGCCCTAATGAAAATCTGCCATTATTACAACAAACATGCCTACGTAAGCTGTCACACTGAGTGGGTCTCCTGGTGACAGTGAATAACGCTACCCTACCTGAAAAGGCACCGCATGTCCATGTTGTTAAAAGATGTGATTTTTATAATAAACTTTGTAAGATTGTATTTTGTCTATATGTTTTTAAATACATGTTAACATACACACTATTCATACATCCTATTTAAGTCCACTATGTTTTAAAAACAGTGAAATAAACTCAAATATTGATCTTAGTGAAGCTATTATTGTTAGATAGCCATGTTATATTTTTTAAAATATCAACACTGGTTATTTTAAGCATGGTTACTATCTAGGTAGCCTTTTAGAAGACAGAAAATCAAAATCATCTGCTTTTATCTTTTTCTTTTTTCAAATAACCTAAGTAAGATTGCAATTGCAATTATGTCTCATTAGCTAAAATCCTTAAAAAATCCTAAAGTTAGTCGGTTTTGGGATTTAATGAGTAATGTAGAAAAGTTAATGTATGTTTTGGGATATAATAAGTAATATAGAAAAAAACAAACTATAAACAGAAGAAGGGAAGCAAATGCTTGCCCTTTTCCTCAATTATGTCAAACCCAAGTGGACTCTATGATGAAGTGGGTGCCATCAAAGAATTTTAATCGCTGTTGATGTCTTAATAGTCATGTTAAAAAGCCTTGACCATTTGAGTTTTCTCATGCAAACCAGAATTTATCTAGCTGTTGATACTATGGACTTTGTAAGATAAATATTTTAGAAAAGAAAAATTATGAAAATTTTACTCTAGAATTCATTGTCCAGTACAGTAGCTACATATGTGGTTGTTTAATTAAAGCTTAGTAAATTAAGTTTAGTTCTACATTTTAAGTTCTAAATAGGCACACAAAGCTTACTATTGTACAGGACAGCAGGGATATAAAAGACAGAGCTGCTTTCTAGTTGTTTAAAAAAAACAACAACTCGGATTTAATGGATATGAAGGCATTTTTTTCCTCAGCTGTATTTTAACCCAAATAAAGTTTGTCTTTTATTAATGCTTCTGATTCATAATAATTCTTTTAAAAGGCTATTTGGGGATATCATATTTCTTTTAAGCTAGAGAAGAAAAATTGAATCTTGAATAAATTGGAATGTCTATGTCCTTGAGAAACGGTAATGTTGATTTTCACTTCTGTAGTTTGTATAATACCACTATCATGGTTATTCCCATTCTAGGATCTCAAAGCATATATTTCTTGAGGAAGCAAATATATATAGACTTTGGATACTTGAAATCATTCCTAGCATAAAATTTCTGGAGAATTTTAAGCTTAGAAAAATTATACCATTAAAAAATATTTAAAGCTGGACTTTCATGGAAAAGATTTAATGATTGTAAAAACTGATTATAAAAATCATAAATATATGAACCATGAAAATAACAGTATTTGGAAATAAGAACTGGAACTATTACATAGTTGGTTAAAATTCATTAATTCTTTTTAAAAATAATAACTTTACTTCCCAGGTGAATGGCAGTCAGCAAAGGTAATGAGCAACTCATGGAAATAGCCCAGTTCTGTTCCAGCCCAGTCAGCACACTGCCTGGCACACACAGACAGACACTCATTCAAAGTCAATAATCAGTTTATTTAATAGATTGTAAAATACTTGGAAAGTAATTAGTAAAATCTTAATGTCATTTTCCTTTCAGATTAACGGCATAGCTCTCAAAAGCTAATTAATAAATCCAAAAAACCCAAAATGTATATTATACTTAAAAATATAAATATTTAAGTTTTAAGATAATGAAAATTCAAAGAATGACACATATTCCAGGTAAGAATGACACATATTCCAGGTGATGAAAAGGAATCCATTTGTTTTTAAAAGAGAATGAATAATTGCCATTTAAGAATGATTTTATTAAATGTATTCATTTCCAGCTATGCTATATTTTTTTTACATGGCTTCTAACTCATTTCATATATTAAGTTCATGACCACAGCAAAGGCAACCATTTGTCACTCTATCTTGATAGAAACAATCCATTTCTTGGAAGTCTAAGATAAAAACTTTGTCATTTTTAAAATATACAACTATGTTTGCTTCTGCAATGCAGTCTAGAATACTTGACAAAAATCTCTTAACCTGAAATATGTACCAAAAGTTATTTATGTATAAAAGAACTTGTAATAACTATTTTATACATGTAGTATAAACAATTTATTTGAAGACTGAATATGTCAATAATAAAAAATAAAACCAAAACCAATGGCTAGAACAGGAAAGACTGACAGTGTCTGATAGAAAGTCATTTGATCACAGATAGCTCCATGTTCCTAGGTAGTTTTAATAAATTGTTAAGGATATGAACATGTAGCTTACTTGATCTCTTAGAGACAAAAATATAATAGGGAGATGGGAGTAGGTATCATCAGATTCAACACTTGAATCAAAATCAAACAACCTGAACATCATTCCCTCTACTGTTAACACTATGTGGCATGATGATGTTCAGATTTAGTAGTTTTGAATCCTCTTTTGAAGACGATGTATTTCCACCTTGACCTCACTGGGTTACTGGTAAGGTGACTGGCACCTGATTAGATTGAGATGCTGGAGACCCACTGTTAATGGCCTGTGGAGGTACTGCAGCTGGTTCCATCTTGCTAATGTGTGTGATGAATCGGAGACGAAGCTTTAAAGCTGGTTTTAAATTACAGATAATCTTCTCTACCTAAGTAGTAAAACAAACAACATTAAAAACATTTTGACCAGAGAACTTCAATATCTTATCTTTGAAGAAGTGATTTAAATACATCTTGAAACAAACTATGGAATGGAGTGGATAAGAAGTTTCTCTGCATGTTTTGTGTTTTAACAGACGCAGGTAAAATTTTTTCTTACGTGAGAAAAAAGTAGTGTTACATGTGTGCATCTGTGCACATTTTCAAATGATATACACTTATAAAAGCATATCTACTTACTTTGCTAGCTAGTCATCCCACTGCCAAATCTAGTATATTTTATACTAGAAATTCTACACATCCCAACAAGTTAAAATACCATCTTCACAGAAGCATGATTATACATTTTGAAGTTCTTTGAATAAGTTATGTCTATAATGTAAATCTACAAAGCTATTTTTTTTGTTTTAATTTATATTTGGAATTAAGAATACTATTAGGTATACTCTTACTTAAAAGAAAGCTATAAATATATTATGCATTTGCACAGCTTTCTTACCTTTACTCAAATGTACTTTGGCCTATCAATAAACATCAGCCCACTGATAATTTTTCCTTTCTGTATTCCCTTGTGTCAGTTTCTTAGGCCCAAAGATAAAAGACATGAAAAATAAACATTTCTGTATTGGTCTCCACACAACTCTCCTTGCCAGTACTGCTGAGGCATAAAGGAGTCAACAATCTTCTCCCACCTCATGTCCTCTGCTCTAAGCAAGGTACTCACTAGACTAGGATTAGTCAATTTACATTCCTTTCCCATTACAGAAAGGATAAAATTAAAGTGTGGAGGAGAGGTCACTTAACTTTACCCATCTGCTCTAACTCCATCCTTCTAAAACAACTGAGACTTTGTTTCCAACAAATAGCAAACTTGGTTATGACTCAAGGTCTTTCCTATTTTCAGTCACCTCTACTAGGAAATGGTTCTTGATATGTTAAGTAGTCAGAACATACCCCCTTTAACTTCACCAGAGTATGTAGGTGCTTTGAAGTGATGTAGAACAAATGTAAAACCTACACCAATTGGCAACTCTCCAAATACAAAGTACATGAATACTTTCCTAGAACTTAAAAAGTCAAGCATGTGAATTTATTCACACACCCTTCATATGGTCTTGAGTTTCCTGTCTTTGGTCTAGTCAAGCTATACTTTATTCAAAGTCTCTGTATTGTACTCTAATCATTGTGAGGAAAAGTAGGGCCTCCTGTACTCATAACACACCACCACCTCCTCTGATCTATTCAGTGGTCATACCACAATGTTTCTTCCTAGTGAAATTACCATTAACACATTATGTCTTCTTCTGATGTCCTACTGCAAATGTAGAGTGAAAAGCATGAGAAATTATAGTGCATTTAATACTATGTCCATAATATACTCATGTATGTAGCTTAAAAGGATTTGATAATATCAATTTCCCTTAAAATTAACAAGACCAAAAATATTATAGCAAAAAAGTATCACCATATATTTGTTTTCTACTAAACCATCATTAAAAAGTAAAGTTAACTTACTTGTTCTTTTACACTGTCTCCAGTAAACATATACTTCATATGATACAGGAAGTCACAAATGGGATCCATGTAATTTAAGTGGGTGCTACACTGATCCACATTTAGCAGCATATCGTAAAATGCCACACCAATCTAACAAATAATGTAAAATTATTTAAATGGTTAAATGTTTTAGCACAGTATAGCAAAAGTAACATGTATGTCAAAGGAATTTTCACTGGTCATACAAATGTCTATGTACAAAGGAAATGATAGGGCTGGCGTTTATAGTGGACTCCACAGTACTACATAGATGCCTCCTAGTAGGGCTTACATGCAAGTTCTCTCTTTGTAACTTTGTAATTTCTCTTAAAATCAAAAGTTGACAATCCCTTTTCTAGAAACCATCTCTCAGTTTCTGGGGTAACTATAGTCTCAGGGATTCTTTGAGTAGACCTCAGTTTCTTTTGTGGTTCACACTTAAAATACTTTTCCTGGCTCATTTTCTTTTCTCTACAGTCTTGTTATAGTTGATTCACTTTACCCACACCCATGACTTCAGCTAATTTTTCTCCATTATAGTGCATGTTCTCAAATGCACCTATCCATCTTCAACTTTCTCCTTGAGGACTACTTTCCCCTGCCTCTCTAATTCTACACAGTCCACACCAACCTCAGTAGGGCATACTTCGCTATGGGCTTACAAAGTCCTCTGATTATCCTCTTAAATACTACTAAACTGACTTTATTACTAATGGTACTAATGGTTACAACAGTTTGAAAAACACTGGAAAAGAACACCTAAATAAATCTTTAGAAGTTAGTCTGATCTCAGAAAACCCAGACTACATTTTACCTCTATCATGCATCGAGTTCTCTCTTGTTGAAATCTTTGTAAAAATGGTCCCACAAGATGGTACACATAAAGCAACTGAAATTCAGTTTTTACTATAGGGAGAAGTATTTCGGTGAGAAACCTGTAATTTGAAAGTAAAAATAAAAATCTCTTGTGACTTGCAATCAGTTGAACTGTTTGAAATTTTTTTAATATAGCTTGTCCAACCACTTGCAAAACTTGTAATTTTTTAAAAGTTCTAAGTTTTGTTGGCATGTCTAGAAATCCTTTTATCTTTCACTGTTTTCATTGGTTATTAAAATAAGTTACTTCAGACTTCAGTTATTCTTGATAGTAAAACTACTGAATGAAAAAGTGAATTATCTGAAATAGAGTAGTCAATCTAATATTAATATCAATTTTATAGTCATAGAAAATAGTCTAATATCAGTTATCTAGTTCAAAAGGCAAGTTTTACAATATATTCTGGAAAAAGCAAGTATTTGAATGAGCTTTTGGATACTCTAACGGAAAACAAAGTTTGTTACTTGTATTTACAAACTAAATTTTTAACAACAATTCTGGAATAAAAGACTTTCTGATTACCTAGAAACTTAATTAAAACTTTACAAGTTGTCTACTGAATGAGATAAATCCTCATGAGTCTTGAAAATGAAAAAAGTCTCATTTTTTTAAAGAAATCACAATACTTACTTGGGGATGAGGGAAAGCTGCCCAATGCTAGAATGGTGCCACACGGCATGTGCTAGAGCTAAGGTGTAGCTACAGCTCATTTCGGAGTAGGACTGATGACAAGCGGTGAAATCAAAGAGGCGGAATGGATAGCCAACCCACTCTGTCTCAGACGTCAAGCTAGGACTGCTGATAACACTCACAATTCGATCGTGGAGGACAATCCAATATGGCTCCTTTAAAACCAGAGGAAAGCCTGATGAAAAATACCACTAACCTATATTCTACCTCATACAAAATATTCCACACAAAGCCTACAATCATGTCATCTTTTTCATCCTTTTAACTTTATTTATCCAGCTGATGTCTTTGTGTAGTGGGAGATTTTAAAACACAGTTGGGTTTTAAAATTAAATGAATAACAACGTGGGGAGATGTGCCTGTGAGTTAGAGGGTGTTATGTATTCATCTGTCCAGCTCATTTGGTACCTGAATTTACTACACAGCAAACTGACTTTACTAATATTTACCAAACAAATGACACTGGTACACATATATTTCAGAAATATATGTTTGGCAATGTGTAAGGAAAAAATGACTAGTGCATAATGAAACAAGTCTGGAGAGCATGGTAAGACAGTATCACTGATACACAGATACCTATATGGTGCTGACTGGACACATGGAGACTCCATTTAAGTGGAAGCAGGGAAGGCCCCACTGAGGAAGCAGGCCCTCAGTTGTCAAAGAATAAGTGGACTTTAGAAAAACTGAGAGAAGGAAGATGGGTTTTGGCATATGTCTTATTTCACTAACATAGCAAAAGTACCTGATGCATATCTCAATAAGCATTATTTACAAGAACAAAGGCTCTAAATATGTAACATGTTAACAGTTAAAATCAGAAAATTTTGATATAAAAACCCAGGTTGGGTAGGTAAGGTGGCTCAAAGGACGCAGGAACGTATGTCAGGTAAATTTTTTCAGATGTGATGCACAAAGCAAAGGAATCAGTCACTAGATTTTTGAAGGCATAAAAGAGCTGGGAAATATGAACTACTTCATTAATTGCATGAAGTGCTTGTGTAAGAGCATCTATGTGCACCTTTTCCATTTAGCTAACAAGGAACTGCTGCATCCCATGACCAAGCATAAGTCACAGCAATTAACTCACGGGTAGGGCAGTGATGATCAGTCCGATTGCATTCATCCAGGCTGTGATGTTCTCTCTTGGAACTAAGGGCTGACTGCAAGCGGGGGAGAAAAAAAATAAAAATGTTAAATTATAAGAACATTTTATATAGTTGACAATGGATTTTATTTTGTGAACATACACAATTGGGGGATAACTGATCTAATCCAATAAACCTAAAATGAATTTTTGAGTAAAAATAAAAATTTATATATCCAAGAGGCTTTTTATTGGTTCTCCTTTAGCCATAGCTGTTGGGTTGAAATACCATTTCCATTTATTTAGACTTCATGCTGATTTTTAAGAAAGGAATCTTGACAGATTATCTTTGGTAAAAAGTTCACATTATTCCTAAATTAAACTAATTTTAAATTAATTAAAACTAATAAGGAGAACAAGGGGAACAAACCTAGGTTTCCTGACCCTGTCCAGGGCTAATGCTATTATACCTATATACAAAGACAAAATCTGGAACCAAAAGACAGTTACTGACCAATATGCACTGGTCTAGAAGTAACAGGCTTTTTCTAAGATCTACAAATAAAATATTCTGGTTACAAATAAAAAGTGAATCTTCTTGCATGAAACAGTGTACACACCTTTTAAGAACGACATTTAGAAGAGCATTTCCAACATCTTCGCCTGAAACAGCCAAAGCCATGAGCTCCACACACGTCACGTGCAGAGCATGGGCTGCTGGGTTGGGAAACTCGTTGAATCTCCAGTCACAATTTGGGAATGGACCAGGAGATTTACCAGCCATCGGTGCATATGATTAAAGCAATAACTATTTGATGATTCTGAGATCAGTGACTCACATCTGTACAGTGCTTTATAGCTGTCAGAATATTTTCCATGTAAACATCTCATTTGATTATCAATTTAATTCCCCAGAAGTGAATTATTAGAGAGATTAAGAGTCAAATAATACAAACCAAATACAAGTAAGTGGCTGAAATGTACTGTTAGCACTCATGTGATCAACCACAAGGTATAAATGGTTCTTCTTACAGATGGGCTCTTGTATCAACGACATGATAGCTACAGATCCCCAGTATACCAAGGCATTCCTAGACTTCATCAATTTTTTTTTTTTTAAAGATTTATTTATCCATGTGTACAAGCACTGGGGTACAGGCCAGAGGCGTGGGGGTGGTGAGAGGATTCACCACAGAGAGCGGGAGCAGAACAGGCAGATCAACGGAAGCACACTACTGAGGGGAGCAGCGGGCACAGCAGGAGAGGTCTGCCGCGCCATGTGGGTCCCCTCCCTGGCCGGCAGCTGGGATCGAACTCGTGCTGCAGTGGCTGGGTTCGCTTCACAGTGCGTTGCTTAACCCACTGCGCCACCGGGGAGGCCCCATCAATTTTTTTTTAATTGTTATAGGACAACTAATAAAAATTTCTTTACACTGAGAAATTATTTTAGGAGATAAACTCCTTTGTGTAAGAAAATCAATCATGTTAATTTAGGCAATGGTCTCTAGTAAATAGTGACATGGAATACAGATATATTTAGTATACTCATAATTCAAACATGACAGCAAAATGAATAAAAATACCAATATATCAGCTTTTACACTAAGAAGAAAAAAAGTCTTATGACCTAATTAATATTAATTTAAAAAAATATTCTAGGATTTAAAGTAATCAGATTATATGTTTGCCAGTAGCAAACAGGTGCACACACTATAATAGTTATTTAGAAATAGAAATTTTCTTAAAAGAAATTTCTTAAATTTTTCTTTAAAGAATTTTTTTCTTTAAACCTCCATGAAGTCTGTTTTTAAATAAATTTTAATGGAGTAAATTTTAGACTATGGTGTGATGCTAATTTAAGAATTAAAAATCTTCACAAAAGTAAAAATAAAAATGATTAAAAAAGTAAAGTCTTAGAATACATAAAAACACACATATCAACAGTTATTGCTGAAAAGTTTGGAAATCACAATAAAAAGGATATTATCTACGAGTCTGCCAATCAACTTGCAATAGTAGGTGTCGTCTGGAATCCAAGGATTGTCTTCTCGTGCATTCATGGCGTTCTTCAGGTATGTGTCACTCAGACACCAGCCCTGTGGTCGGTTATCCTTGAGTGAGCCAATGATTGCATGGACAAGTTTGCGTTTGAGACCTGCTCGGTCTCTCAGGTGCATTTCATAATAGTGCAGTGTGTTATACAAATAAGTCACTGGACGATCTGCCAAGATGAAATAAGATTACCCAATGCTTTTCTGGTTACTGATATCTGACAAAAAACTAATGTTTTTAAGATAACAAAAAAAAAAGTTCAGAAGATCATGAAAATATTGTATATGCTGAGCAACTGCATACAATGACTTTTTCTTTTAGGACCCAAGGCAGAAAGCGTTTTATACTCAGCATGGATTTAAAAGTATACATCATGTGCTGAGCTAGCAATTATACTTCTGGAAATTTATCCTATAAAATGATACACATGTGGCCCTGTTTATACTAGCAAAAGTTTAACAGTAAAATGGTCAAAAGAAGGGACTAGTTGAATAAATTACTGCATTTATGAAACAGCTGTTTCTGTAGTGATACAAAGCAATCAAGCAATACCTTATACAAGTAGAAAAATAAATGCCTGGAACAATATGTGTATTTTATTTGTGAAAGCAACTCCAGAATATCTAAAAAAGGACACATAAGACACTGGTAACTGTGGCAGATTATAGAGAAAGAAACTGACTAGCTGAAGGACAGGGATGGGGATCTATTACTTTTACTTCACACCATTCTCTGTACCTAATGCAAAAGAAAAAAGGTATTAAAGATATATTCAACTGAATTCATTATCTATTCAGCACCGTGGAAACAATTCAGACTTCTGCTTTGGAGGAAGACACCTTAGCTCAAGGACTACGGAATGCCCTGATAAATACTCTGCCCCACTGGGCTGCTCTGGAACTTTCATACTTCCTGTAACAGATTTACCATTTGCCAGTTGCTATGTTCAAGACTTTAGAGTTATCTCTGATTTTTTTCTTTCAGCATTCTCCCCACAACTAGTTAATCCAGTCCTCTTGCTTCTTTTTTGACTACCTGTCCCATCTTTCTCATTTCCAATGCCATATTTGTTTAGATATTAATCATGTATTTGTTTAGATATTAATCATATACCTCACTTTTTGATACATGTATTTGAAATGACTTTCTCCTTCCCAACTACAACTGGATTTGTATTTCCAAAATAATGCCTTCCATGTCACAACCAGTCTCAAAAGCTCCTAGCAGACTCTCAATTGTGTGCAGGTTATAAAAACCAAAACTTCTCAGTCTGGCATTTAAGGTGATCTATCATTAGGTATAATATATAAACTCTCAATTTAGGCTTAATGAGGAGAACATGAGAACGTTTTCAAATGCCTTTTTTTTTTAATACCTTCATGGGGAAGGTTTTAATGTTTTATATAACTTCATATTCACACTCATATTTTAATAATTTCATAGTCATAAAGGTATTATGGGAATATAGTATATTTCCGTGAAGGTAAATGGCTCCTAGAAACATCTTTCTGGTTATACGAATCTCATGCATCACAGTTTAAATTCTACACATCTAAGAAGCCCACCAACATTCATTTAGTTCACAAAACATCATTCTGTTCTGATATTTTTCTCTTGCTATATTCACTGAGCAACTAATCACACACTGTAAAACATGGCAACTCTCCTGCATATCACTTAATAACATTATGATCCATCAACTACTAAGTTTTGTGTTATTTTATACTTTAGGTATCACCCTAATTTTTAATAAAAATAACACTTTTATTAAAAAAAAAAGAAAGCCACCATGATCACAGCTAGAGAATTTTTGTTTATAGATCTAGCAGATGGAATCAAAATTTGAAAAAGCTCACCATGAAATTTATATAAGCCTCCTAGGTGATCCAGTAGAGTTTCCAATGACTTGGACACTGGAAGCAACTCTAAAAATCTGTGGATTACTATATCAAATACTGGAAGGAATCGGAGACAAACATTTCCGAAATAGATCGGCAGATAGGGGGACTGGATCTGCACAGGAGGGTCGACTTGTTCTGCCAGGCCTTCAAAATAGAGCTTCTCTGGGTATTTCTGTGGAAGCAAAGACATGGTAAATTATTAGGTCATCTCTTATTAATTAAAAAAAAGAGCTAAGTAAACCTGCCAATTTTAAAAGATGAAAATGTGTATGCTCTAACAATGTAATCTAGAGTCGTTTACTCGATAAAACTGTTATTCCCAAAGATACACTAAGAGATTTATATATTAAAAAAACAAATTTGGTGGCCTCCCTGGTGGCACAAGTTGCAGCACTATGAAGCTATCCGAAGCCACTGCAGCACAAATTCAGTCCTGGCCAGGGAGCTGATCCACATGGTGCAGCAGACTCTCCTGTCTCACCTGCCGCTCCTCCCAGCAGTGTATTTCAGTCAGTCTACCTGTTCTGCTCCCCACTCTGTCTCCGTGAATCCTCTTCCCCCACCACTGCACCTCTGGCCTGCACCCTAGCTCTTGTGTACATAAATAAATAAATCTTTCAAAAAATACCAGATTTGTAGTAACTTTTCATTCTGTATTATTAGTACCCATATCTACTAAGCCTACAGTTTCAATTTATTCTTAACATCAGATAACCTAGAACCTTGAGAAAGTTTAGAAAGCTAATTCGCTTGTTATATAAAATAGAACCACAGAGAAAACAGTCAAATCAACTGGCTAAATCCCAAAGTATGGCTTAAAAAGAATTAACTGACTCTCTAATTGGAAGTAGTACCTTGTGATAATTCATGTGCTTGGTGTGCCAGTCATTCTGTAGCCAGTGCTCTGGGGAATTTTCCTTCACAAAATCACTTACTCGATTTCTAAAATCATTTGGTTTGAGTAACAGCAACTGAATTATGAAATAACAAACCTGGGCTTCATTTCCTTCATGACTACGCATGGCCTTTGGGAAACAACAGAAGAATCATATGAAAATGCCAGTCTCGTGTAAAAGCCTTGGCTTCTACTCGGCAGTTTAAATTATAATATGCTAAAATCTCACTATTACTAGAATTTCCTTACACATACAGTCTACTCCAAGTCAACTGTCCAGCCTTCCACAGACGTGTCTGACTTGTTCTTGCCTATTTTAGCTCTTACCATTTCTTCTGCCTAGAATGTCCATCTTTATTTTCTAAAATTTAATGCACCCTTCAAGATCTATCACTGAGGCTGATATGATAGCTCATTGTGGCAATATTTTCCTACATCTCCATCTTATCCTTTTATTGATTTACCTTATTTCACCTACTATAACATCTTTATATCTATGCTCTAGATCTAAGAGGTTAATGTTAACCCAGTAAGCAACCCAAAGTAATCTCACTGTAGTTTTTAAAATATAGCATTTTCTTGTCTGGTTCAGTTTCTGCACCTAAGATTATGCCTAAAACAAACAACAAAGTCAAGAAAAAAACAATTTGGGGAATACTGGGTAGCTTTGAGAAACAGTCAGTGGGCTACAAAGTATAAAAAAATTATTTTATTAGCACTCTGCAATGCGGTGACTTTTTTCTACTTCCGATCTCTGGCAAGAAACTCTGAGAACCAGTTTATAATTTTAGACATCACAAGGCCAGAAACAGGCTGTCTTATTTACTTCTATGTTTCCTATACCTGGAATATTATAGGTATTCAATACATACATACTGAATGAGTAAATAAGGTGGGAAATCTCTAGTTCCTAAGGGAAGTGACAGCAATGCTTGAGTATAGTGCAAATTCATTAAATCCTTTACAAGCAGTAGAGTAGATAAGCACAAGATTTAAGAGCCATTAACTTGATCCAAAAGAGAGTGAGACAATACAAAAACTTAAATTCTTAAGTATTCTTACCAGGCAGAGAATTAGTCTGTCCAATGTAACAATATTATACTTCCATACCATGTCATTAAGAATTTCAATGCATTTATTCAGTTGCTGACCCCCAGCTGATGTAGAGAACTCATATACCAGGAAATCAGCAAATGTTCTCACATGGGCTACTAAGGCCCTGGCTCCAATTCTCTCTAATACTCTGGAAAGCAGAGTAAAAATGAATTAGATTGCTGTATGTACATAAAGCTTTGCCAAATAGACTAAAAATCTAGATTTTGACTCACCTATAGCCAATCTGATTAATATGATCTGTTTCCAAGAGCATTTTCCAAAGAAGACAAAGGAAGAGAGGGGGAGAGCTTTGCATAGAGAAGTGGGTAATGATGTCATTTTCATTGCTCATTGACTTCCACTTCCTATATTCCTCCTCCACATTTTTCTTTAGGTTAAAACGACTTTCCTGGGGTACATTATTTTGTTTGAAGAATGCCTAAAATGAACATCAGAAGTTTATTTCCATGCTTGTAATAGAAAGAGCATTGTCTGTAGTGGTAAGAAACCAGTTATAGATTTGACTCTCAAACTAAGAAACTTGAGGTGACCTCTCTAGCAACTCAGATCAACCTATCAATTTATCAATAAAGTTCTGCATCTGGAAAATACTAGATATCTCTAAGATTCATTTCCTAGATTTCCTAGATGGAAATTTTAAGCAACCATAAATTCATAGCTTTTGCAATTATCTATTGAGACTTCAGCTCATGCTTAAAAAAAAAAAAAACAAAAAACCAAAACCCAGAAATTTATACATGCTTTGATTACATGTTTTAGTATCTCCATGAGGAAGATCCAATACACTAATTCAAGGTTTTTCAGAATGTAATCCCAGACCAGCACTATCAATACTACCTGAGACTGGAAGGAATTCCAAATTCTCAGGTCGTAATGAAGCCTAGAATCAGATGCTATTCTCTGCAGCTACAACTTAACAAGCCCTTTAGGTGATTCAGGTAAGTGTGAAAACTATGGTCCAGCCCAATAAGAACTATTGAAAATAAAATGTTCAGTATGCCCCAAATTTTTCCCTGAAAAGTAGGAAACAGATGAGGTTTTCTTTTCTCCATTTTATAAAAGTCAAGTTTATAGTTGTTCAGTTACTATAACAGAGCATATGTGTATTCTGAGATACTCAAATAAATTATTTTTCTCCCACTTTCAGTTCTGAGAAAGACTTAGATTTCTAACAAGGTAAGATGAAACCATAATAATTAAAACTTTTAGAAACATATCCTAGAGTATGACAAACAAGGGGTTTTGGTAATAGCAAAAATTATTACAAAACAACAGCTCATTTTCTTCAGCTGGCATCTAGACTAGCTCTCCAGGGTCACACTGTAAATGGCAAGAATTTACATTTACGGTGTATTTAAGAAAATACACTCCATGTGTGTATATTCAAGGCCAGATTACCTGCAGAGGGCCTGGAAAACAACTAAGGGTGTGAGAAGCCCAATTATGAGGAGTAAAACTCATGATGGTCTGAAGTATGTCTTTACACCAAGTTCCTTGAATTGAATCAGAGCCTGTAAAAAAATCTAAACATAAACAAAGAGATGTAATATAAGTCATATCCACAATTCCCAAATGATATCATAGAGAAAATCACAATTATGTATACTAAAAGAATTTCACTATACCACATCCCCTACTTAACAACTGCCAGATTGTGATCTAAATTCTCTCAGTTTATGAATTATTCAAATTGTCACATTAGTAAATAAGGACAATTAGTGAAAATATAGAAGTCATTTGGAATCTATCTTTGTTTAAGGAGAACATCAGCGATACAACAAGGATAGAGGAACAGTGGATTGTTCATTTAGTTCACTCCGACGATGAGTTAATAGGAACTTACTGAGTCAGAGAACAGAATTAAGAAAGCAGGTCTCTTTTCCAGTAACTAAAAGTTATAGACTACTACTAGGGTAACTCTAAATCAAAGAGACTTATTTATATAAAATAAAATTGTTTATGCAAATGTATTTGAGATAACTAAATTTTAAGTATTTCTTTAAAACAGTTGTTCTCAATGTACAGCCATAAGACTGTATTCTGATATACTTTTTCAAGGATCTGAAATCAAAGCGATTAAAACACTTAATACTGAGATATCACTGGTGTTTTTCTTGTATGCACTGATGGTCCAATGGCAATGGTGGCTACAACAGGAGGTCCTCAGAACATATCAAACAGGGGCACCAAACCATGCTGACAGCCACTGGAATATTCACCACTACTGATTCTCAGTGGGGAAAAAGTATCATTTTCACACAAGATGGTGTCAACACTTACAAGATCTACATAACCAAACCACCAATCTATAAGGTTATAAAATACACCTGGATTAAAAAAAATTCACTAAAAATTGACATGGACTATAATGCAATCACAGAGTACAAGAAGTTCACTGATGGGACTCAACTAACGTTTAAAAAACTATCATTTATCCAATTTGGGTGTGACATCAGAGAATAATCATAAATAGCTTAAAAGTTATTAAAATATTTATTCTCTTTTCCAGTGTCTTTAACTATGTGAGGTCATATTTTGTACACATGGGTTATGTAATTATGTCAACTGAAATAATAGTGGAACAGATTAAATGCAAAAGCAAATATGAGAATTCAGCAACTTCCCTTTACACAGATATTGAAGAGGAGGTAAATATGTACAACAATGACACCTCTTCACTAATGGTTTACTTTGGAAAATATACGGTTTGTTTTTCATAAAAAGTAGGTTATTTATATTAACATGCAACAGGTATATTGCTGTTACTTTTTTTTTTTTTTTAAGATTTACTTATTTATGCATACAAGCACTGGGGTACAGGCCAGAGGTGGGGGGTGAGAGGATTCACCACAGAGAGCAGGGAACAGAACAGGCAGATCAACAGAAGTACACTGCTGAGGGCAGCAGCGGGCACAGCAGGAGAGGTCCACCGCGCCATGTGGGTCCCCTCCGTGGCCGGCAGCAGGGATCGAACTCGTGCTGCGGTGGCTGCTGTTTGCTTCATAGTGCGTTGCTTAACCCACTGCGCCACCAGGGAGGCCCCTGCTGTTACTTTTTAATAAGTCAAATAGATATTTTAAAATCTCAACACTTGGGCCCTCCCTGGTGGCGCAGTGGGTTAAGCAACACACTATGAAGCAAACTGCAGCCACTGCAGCACAAGTTTGATCCCTGCTGCCAGCTCGGGAGGTGACCCATATGGCGCAGGCAGACCACTCCTGCCTGGCCCACCGCTCCCCTCAGCAGTGTGTTTCAGTCCATCTGCCTGTTCTGCCCCCTGCTCTGTCTGGTGGATTCTCTCACCTCCCCGCACCTCTGGCCTGTACCCAAGTGCTTGTATGCATAAATAAATAAATCTTAAAAAAAATAAAATCAAATCTCAACACTTAATAAATATTGACAGTTACAATCCATGTAAACAAAAAAATCTGCGGTTATTTTTTAAGAGCATACAGTGGTTTTAAGATCAAAAAACTCAAGAACCACTATTTAAAAATTATATAAGATGGCTGATAACTAAAGAATACACATTAAGACTGACATGATGAAAAATGAAAACAACCAGCTTTTTCTGAACAAGTGAAAAATATCTTTTCAGTATGCTATCCACGTGATAATCGTTAGGAGCACAGTACATTTTAATTCATTTGTTTTGTTGATGGTGGTCACACATTCACCGTACCTGTTACATGAGTTGCTCTAGCTAAGGTCAGTATTAAGGCTCGGTTCAGTTCTTCTGATTCCGCAGACAGCACGGTTTTGGGATCGCTAAGGAAGCGTGTAAACTGTGGCTGCACTTCCGAGCTACCTAATGCTGTTATAAGCCTGAGTGCAGTGCTCTCAACACTGAATGGTGGGAGAACAAAGAGAAACTTGAAAAAGGTAAGCTGCAAATAAAATTTCAGAAGTACAGAGTTAAATCTAATTCTATATTAATTATAATGAAAAAATGGGCAAATTAAAAAATTCTTTGATTAAACAAATTCTCTTGAATGAATGAGCTTTATTTAATTCATTTTATAAAAGAGAGATGCCAAATTTTATAGTGAAAACCATTTGACAGTTTTACACATTTGAAAAAGATAACTGGAATTCATCAGACCTAAAAAAATTTCACCTGGATATATGGCATTTCAAAAACTACATTTTCGTATCTGAAATATATTTTCACTTAGAGCAATATCAACACGATACTTAAAATCATACTCTGAAGCATATTTAAATGCAGCATACAGAAAGACTAAATTAGACTGTAATTTCAACAACCTTGAAAGTACTTATTCTTAGTTCAAAGATCTCAAGGCAAGGATTCAAATATCTTAATTAGTTTCTATTTGAAAAAACAAACCTACAGAGCCTTCTATACTAGGAAAAAAAAATACCCAAAAGCAGAGGAGTTTTATTGCCCATGAATAAAAAAAATTATAAGGAAAAAGATGAAGATCCCCATCTTCCACTAAGTCTTAAAGAAAAACATTCTCTGGTGAACTCACCAAAGGTGGAGCTGGTTCTGGTTGGTTTGTGCAACTGCAGCCAAAGTATGAAGATGACTCAGGAGCTGAACTCTATAATGAGGCTGGATGTGGTGCATCCGGTAGCTGAACATCTCAAGAAGTGTGTGTAAGATCCCCCATGCATGAGACTTGAAAACGGTTGGTAGAAGCTGACCTGGAGGAACAAGACAATTACAGGAACCAATTATAAAAAGCTTTGCATGAAAAGCTAGTTGAAGAAAAAGTCACACTGAGTAAAATTAATGGGAAGGTTTGCTCATGAACACATATGCACATACAGAGGCTGACATATCTATCACACGCAGTTTTCATTATTTCTTGTTAATTTCTACTTTAATAAAATAAAATGCTGCAAATAAAATTTCAGAATTACAGAGTTAAAGTAATTCTAGATTAATTATAATGAAAAGATGGGCAAACTAGAAATTTCTTTCCTTTGATTAAAAAAAAATCTCTTAAAAGAGCTTTATTTAATGTTTTAAAAATTGTTGGTGACAACTCTTATAGTGAAAAGTAAATTAAGTGAAAAATAAAATGAAAATAAAAACATTACTCTAACCTTTCTCACGCATCTTTTAGTTATTTTTGTAAAGCTAGTGTTTCCAACCTTTTGAAGCATGACAGTCACTTTTTAATACATAGGTCACATATCTGCTCTTAACCCTAATACCCCCTAAGAAAGTTTTATTCAACTTTCAATTATCTGAAAAGAAGAGTAAATATGATTAAAATTAAAATTATACTGCATTGGTAAAAAGTAACATGAAACCAGAAAAAAGAGACAGCAAATGAAAGATAATGGGATCATGGAATCTTCTGGAGGACAATGAACAGGTTCATCTGCTCATCGCACCCTAAATCCCCTTCACAAACCCATTTCTTACTACTTAATACAACTCATTCTTGTGATACTAACACTTCCTGTCTCTCTTTTTTGCTGGATTTTTCTCTGTGAGATTTATCATCTGATAGACCCGACATTTCACTCATGGCATTATAAACCAAAAGTCCTGTCTTACTGATAAATCCTTTGATGCCCAGAGATTCTATTTCCATATAGACCAACAAACGGCTATAAGTTTCCACTAGGGCTGGAGCCAAGGCCACACTGGACTTCGCATGAGCAAGTTTTATTACTCTGGTTGCAATGCTGTGAATAAGGCTGAGGAGAACAAAGACAGACATTATATTTTTGACTTAAAATACAGAAATTACACTAATTATAGGTAATTTGGTATAAATTTGAACTTAAATATATGAAATGAATCAGCGTTATTTAATCATTTAAGTTGTCGGGACTTGGTAGTGATGGACTGTACAACCTGAGACTAATGGACCTCCTGATATGCCTATGGATCCTTCTGTGCAAAGAAAAACTATTTCAGAAATTAAAAAAATTTTGTCACAAACTACTTAATAAATCACTGCTAAGACCCAGCTGTTAGATTCCAACAGGGCTTTCCTCAAATTTGTCACCATACAGGTAAAGCACACACATACATAATTCTATCACAATGTTAACAATTTGAAAAAAGCATGGCTTTTCTAGAACTGCTGTCCTATCTGGAGGCCCACAGAGGCATTCTCTTTGGCCTAGTGTTGGAGTTTGCGCATATACTTAAGGTTGATAGACTAGAAAAATATCTGAATATCTGCATCTGCTCAAGTTTTTTGGAGGATCTAGTTACACTAGTCTATACTTTTATATCGATGAAATTAGCTAAAGTGGGAGGGAGCACCACGAGAAGAGCCCTGCACTGTCCAGTTGGACTCAAGCCTCCATCTGTACTTCTAGCTCGTTCTTTCACTCGGCAGCAGGCATCAGTCATTTACCTATAGTGTCTTTCCTGCCTTTCAGAAATCATAAAGGCACTTCTAAATCACTCTTATGTGTAATCAGTATAGTAAAGGCATTAAAATTTTCACATCCCTGAACTCAAAAATTCTACCTTAAGCAAATTATTTAATGTAAATATAATTATGGGTAGGTTCAAAAAGTCATAAACAAGAATTTTCATAGCCACCTTTAAAATACTAAGATACCTCAAACAACTTCAGTGTCCAGCAGTGTGAAACTGGTTAAATAATTGTATATAGCCACACAAAGAAACTTACTTGCAGCAACCAAAAAAACTGTTTTTGTTTTTTTAAACAGTCGTTATAAAACAGTGTGGCAGTAAATCGTTTTGTGAGAGAAAAAAAGCCCATAAATTTACACATTGGAGAAAAGTGGCTTTTTAAACACAAAAAGATTTTCCAATGCTTATTTCTCCTGGAGGGATTGTGGCAATTATTTCCTTCCGGTTTACTTGCATATTTGAGAATTTCTATGTGAGCAGTATTTATTTCTGCAACAAAATAAACTTAATTTTTTTAAATGCACCTGACCACAAAACACACACACACACACATAATCATGAAATAAAGTTTGTGTTACACTGATACTATTTCCTGACATGTGACCAAGTAAATAAAAAGATGTACCTCATTTTGGCATGAACTGTCAGTGAATCCAGAAGGTTCATTGGTAAGGGAGTAATAGATCCTGAGGCATTACAGCTTGTTCCAGGGAGAGGTATTCTCATAATTCCATTTCCGTAAATAGTTTCTACCAGAGCACCCATGGGTAATGTGAAACATTCTGAATTTGTAGAGTATGCATTACAAAGCAGGGCAATCTTATAGTCATTCATCTGTAAACTTTTATTCCTCAGACTCTGCTGTAGAAACCTAAAATTTCAAGTTCCAGTAAACAGAAAAAAAAAATAATTTTTAGAAAGTCAACTTGCATTTTAAAAAAAAGTTTAACTTTCTGCAGCTATGTACTACTTCTACAGGTACTATAGTTTCTTCTACTAAAATAGTTTGAACAGCACTTCAGAAGAGACTTAAGTCACTGTAAGCTAACAATTAACAGGTGTTTATTAAGTATGTACGACATATACTGTGCTAAGATTCATATAATGAAGAAAGAAAAATGAATGAACTAGATTCTATTTGTTATCTCTCTACTTATGCACATAATATGCCTTCATTATAGATATCACTCTGGAGAGACTGTTAAAGGGGTGTCTTATAAAATGAAATCCAGAGGAAATCTGAAGTGTACTTATAGTCGTCTATGAAAAGAACGGCAGTACTTTTTAGAAGTTCCTAACAAACCTGACTAAAGCCTAGTCCTATCTAAAAAGGGCATCTTCTTGATTCTCACATACTTTTGAAAATTAAAAACTTTAGAGTAAAACATTTTTACATTAGGCTTTAAAATTATAAATACATATATAATACACTTAAATATGTATCAATATATATAGTTATACAGATAAACAGTCACACACATATTTATATCTACATGTATACAATATTTATAGATGTTTATATACATATCTATTTCTACATATCCGTGTGTGTGTGTGTGTAAATAAACAGGATCAATTAATCTTTTAGTTGTTTTCTGATACAGGTATATAGGGTAGTTTCCGTTGGCATAACATATACACTAAATATTCATCTTTATCTCCAGGTGACACTGGGGAGATTTCTATACTTAACACAAATACTGAGAAAAATATTAGCCATAATTCAGTATTTATTAAAAAAAAAAACTGTCAGACTACCAATAACTTACTCATGGTGAAATTTTAGGGAATGAGGTATTGGGATCTGCAGTTTGGAGTTGTCATTCTGGGCTTTCCTGTTGAGATGAATCCAAATGCAGGTCATTGCAAAGGCATGTGTTGACTGGGGTTTGTTAATATCAGGAACTGGGATACACTAAAAAAAAAAAAAAATTACATGTTATGAGAAGATATTATATATATCATCTTTATAAAAATCCTACAAAATAGTCAAACTATTACAAGATTTTGCCAAGAGATATTAACAGGTGCTTAATTTCTTCCTGTTGCCTCAGAGCATTCACATTTAATCACTTAAAAATTTTTGCTCTTTAAAAATTAAGGACATCATTATGAAAAGATTCACTTAAAACACTCAAGGGATGTAATTTGC
This sequence comes from Galemys pyrenaicus, assembly GCA_019455555.1. Lineage (NCBI taxonomy): Eukaryota > Metazoa > Chordata > Mammalia > Eulipotyphla > Talpidae > Galemys > Galemys pyrenaicus. Next base: position 8,235,400 of record JAGFMF010011861.1, on the reverse strand, counting down.
AATCAAAAAGATATTAACAGGGCCTCCCTGGTGGCGCAGTGGGTTAAGCAACGCACTATGAAGCAAACCACAACCACTGCAGCACGAGTTCGATCCCTGCTGCCGGCCAGGGGGG